>OW285243.1:4342668-5004115 GCA_935421215.2 Melolontha melolontha
CTCTATAAACTATATTTTTCGTGCCTTCACGACTCCTTGCGGGATAACCGCATGCCTAATGTAACAGAATAATTTGAAATATACATGAGTGGGCAAAAACCTCACCAGTTTTCTATAATGCAAAAATATTTTTAATAATATAAAATATTATTAAAAATCTGGTGCGAAGGACACAAATACAAGTTCAATATTAATATTTTTGTGAACGTATCCCTCTCCAGAGACGCAGATGCGTATTTAATCTTTCTACAGATTCCTCAGTACGCCCCTGTTGGAGACGGATACCCTCACAAAAAGAACGACTTTGCTATCCCACAGAAATTATTAAGACCGAGCGTAGAAGTACATTCAGCACTGCATATTAGCAACCGACCGAAGTACTCGCTCTGTCTACATAACAAATGCAGAACTAACGCACTGTTTCCAAAGATGACACTGCCGTATCTCTAGAAACTGTAGTTTTCGTGCCTTCACGACTCCGAGTGCTTCGGTCGGTTGCTAATATGCAGCGCTGAATGTGCTTTTACGCTCGGTCTTAATAATTTCTGTGAGATAGCGAAGTCGTTCTTCTTGTGAGCGTATCCTTCTCCAACAGGGACGTACTGAGGAATCTGCAGAAAGATGAAATACATATCTAGGTCTCTGGAGAAGGATACGGTCACAGAAATATTAATATTCAACTTGCATTTTTATATTATTAAAAATAATTTTGTATTATACAAAACTGATGAGGTTTTTACCTACTCATATATGTTTCAAATTATTCTAGTACCTTCTGTTTCATATCATCTTTGTGTATATAAATAAAAAGAAAACAACAATTTCCCATTCTAAGAAACTTAAACAAATCCAATTGTAGATTTCAATAATAAAAAGTAGTATCGAACACAAATATCATGATAGACTAAAAACACATCAATTATTGCATATGGATTTATGCAGCACTTGAGTTTAATGTAATTTTTATCCTTCATACAAGAGAAAGTGTGTCGAATTAATCTATTATTGAAGTTAGAATTATAGGGCTGTGAATTTTTTTTTATTAATTTAGGTGTTTGCAGGAAATGATGAAATTGGAATACCAACAATGTCGCCATTTTATAAACAAAAGATCAAACTTGGCGGAAGAAACTTTAATATGGCTCTTAGTGAGACTTATACTTATGGTTTAGAAAGCTTTCACCTTGACAGTCTCTTGTAAGTATATAAAAATTTCTTCATATTTTAAAATAGGCCTTCAAAGTACTCTGGAATATAAACGGATTACACTAATTATATTCAATAATAATTTTTAATAATATTTTATATTATTAAAAATACCTTTGTATTACACAAAACTGGTGAGGTTTACCTACTCAAGTATGTTTCAATTATTCTGATTCAATAATAATTGTTACCAAGTTTATGATATGACGAAAATAGAAATATAAAAAGACACCATCTGTAAAATAATATTATTTTTGTGTTGTAAGACCCTATCACCTTTAGTTTATTACATCGAGTTACGAGGTGCTACTCAGAAGTTCCAGGAATCTGAATCTGGTGCGCGAAGGGATAGTAGTACAGTTCGATAACGCTAGATGGTGTGAGCTGCGTCTATACTAAATCAGTTTGTCAAACGGAGCTTTACTTGGTGGTGACAAACAGTTTTTGCGTTTATTCTGCGAGACTACAGTATCTGACGTAAAAGAGCAAAGAAAGTACATTAAATTCTGCTTCAAACTTGATAAAATTGCAGTGGAAATCCTGAAAATGTTTGAAGAAGCGTTTAGTCAAGATGCCTTAGGCCAATCGCAAACTTATGAATGGTACAACCGTTTTAAAAATAGATGTTGATGATTGGACTCGGCAAAGAGGGGCCATTGCCAGTGCAGTGACGAGAGCAACGTAGAGGGGAGAAGCCCGCGGCACGGAAATTCAAGCGTCCGTATCAAAGCACACATATTCAGTATTATTGCACTGGTCGCTGTGAGTGCATGTCGGTACACACATACTAAGAAAATGTCGCATTTAGGTACGTTACTGAAACGTCGTATTTCGAAGAAATTAGAAAACGTAATAGCGAGTATGCCGGATTTAGAATACGAAGGCGAAAGAACTAAATGTATAAGGTGCGACAACTATTTGACGTGTACCAGCAGGTGGAAGTATGAACGCCATCTAAAAGTATAGAACACAGTTCTGCAATTCATGGCAAGCGACACAGCGAACAATAAACATTTGATATAGGTGTTTGTTTTACGTATGTAATCTATCGTTCACTTTGCTAGACCAAAATGCATTTGTCTCCTCCTGGAGCAAGTATTCGGATTATACATTACCAAGTCGGACATCGATAAGTAACGTTATGCCATCTGCTCGCGACTATGTTGAAAGAAGAATTAAAGCAGAATTGAAAGATAAAAAATTGTGGTTATGTGTGGGCGAAACAAGCGAAAAAAATTCTGTGGTGAATGTGACGGTACGTAAAATGGAAAAATTTGAACCGTCATCCTCTGTCTTAGTTGCTTCCAAAAGAGTTGTAAAATGTACAAGCGATGAAATTTTAAAAGTGGTTTAGAGCGAATGGAACAAATTTCAAGTTTCAACAAAACAACCTTTAATGTTTGTGAGTGACGGTGCCGCTAACATGTTTTCCTTGGGCCGATCTCTTAAAGAAGAGTGTGGCAATCTGTTACATGTAACATGTAAAATCCATGCTTTAAGCCTTGTGGCGCAATTGATACCTAAATGTTATCCACGAGTAAATGCTTTAATACCTCATACGAAGGCAGTGTTTCTAAAGTCCCCAAAACGTACAAAAAAATGCCACGAACTGTATCCCAAAGTGCCTGAACCACCACAGCCGATTACTACGTGTTGGGGGAACATGATTAGAGGCTGCGTTTTACTACTGCGAACATTTTGATGATGTAAAGAAGGTAGTTTTACAATTCGATCCGAGACACGCCGAAGCTATCAAGAAAAAACAGAAAATGTTTCAAGATTGTGAGATAAAAAGTGATTTAGAAACAATTCGCAAGAACTACTATCGACGAGCGGAGGGAATTGAAAAATTACAAAATGATTCGATGTAGTTTGTGGATTTTGATGATCTTCACTCACGCCTATATGCGGCGGAAGGCGAAAAAAATAAGTGTGTAATACGAAAATTTGAAAGTGTTGTTGACAAGGATTCAGATTTTCTCATACTAAGACAAATTTGTGAAGGTGCGTCGAAAGATCTATTAAGTTGTCACAAGGCTTACTTTAAATTTGCAAATATAACATCACTCGATGTGGAACAGTCGTTTTCATCATTGAAAAATATTTATTCCACACGCCGTACTCATTTTACTGAAACAAGTCTGGAAACATATTTAATGATTCAAATATTTGATAGATGCCACCCAGTTTGTGATTTCATGGAAGCTTTTTAAAACAGTAACTGTTTCAGAACGTTACATAATATATTTTTTATCATTATTTTATGTATAAACATTCATTCGTCCGCATCGTCTATGCTCACTCATGAAAGTGACGAACATGTATAATGCGTGTACGTAAACATTACTAAGCGCTCGCCTTGATACTGCCGCTAGGCCCCTCTACGTTGTTCTCCGCTGTGCACTGAAACTTGCTCCTCTTTGCCGACTCTATTGATTATGATGAGCGTTCCGATCGTTCCGACGGGAACCTCAAAATGGCAAATGTGCATAATGCTTTCCTGTAAGGCCGAAAGAGAACAATTCCATGACATTTGTAACATTGTCGGCCTATCAGCATTTGTAAGCGTATTTTGTACTGCGAACTCAACATACAGCGTATTACTACGAAATTTGTCCCAAGGTTACTCAGCATTGAATAAAAACGGTACCGTGTTCATGTGTGCGCAGAGCTGAAAGAAACTGCCGCTAGGGATGTCAACTTCAATACCAGAATCATTACTGGCGACGATTCATGAATGTACGTGTATGATGCCGAAACAAAACAGCAGTCATCGCAGTTGATTTGCTTCTGTGACGTTGATGGCATCGTGCACAAAAAATTTCTCCAACCAGGTGAAGCACTTAATGGACCCGAAATAGGTGGAGGCTATGGCTTAAAACAGACAGAAACAAAAAAAAATCTCTAACCACAAAATGTATTAATAAATTCTATTTACATATTTCGGCGACTAAGATGCCATCTTCAGTCGAACAAGCTGAAAATGAAAGTAGAGCTAAACGTAGCGTCTTTGGTTAAGGTAAAACCTTTGAAGATATATTTACCTTAACCAAAGACTTAGTGATTGTTCTACTGAATATTAATATATTGTGTGGTTAGGGATTTTTCTTGTTTCTGTCAGTTTCAGTTAACGAACGATTTTATTACGATGTTTTTCGGTGACTAAGAAAACATTAAACGCAAGCGACCTGCCAAGTGGCATAACAATTAGTGGATGCTACACCACGACAATGAACCAATCCAGACGTAACTTGTTGTGCGTCAGTTTCCAGCTTCAACGAAGACAACAGTAGCACCCTACCTTCCCTACTGGCTACAAAGTCATAGATATTTCCAGGTAGCATCTAGTATAAATTATTCCAGTTTCTGGAAAACAACTTAATTTAACAATAAAGCCAACAACAATTATCTATAATTTCTTCTAGAATTCCGAGCTAGAAGAGCGCCCTTCTCCCTTCTTGAAAAAGTAGGAAGCAACGCCAAGGCGCGAATTCAGTCTGAAATCGGAGAAGAACTCATGGACTACGACCGCGAAAGCTTAAATGCGGGAACGTTTTATGTATATCCTAATCTATGATATATTCGCCATTCTATGCAATTTCTTGTCGCCATTTATCAGGACACTTGTTGACGTCTTTGGTGTAGAATTCCGCTGGCTCTAATCTAAAAAGTTTTTGACAAACTGCGGCGATTGAAAAAAGGTAATAATCATGCCCTCTTTGAAAATATCAATGTATTTTTGAGAGTTTATACTGGAGAACTTAGGACATTATACCATATTACCCCAAACCAATCACGTTAATACCGCTGTATTTAAATTTGATGCAGGTATTCGTCCTTAAACGAAGTTGGGATTGTCATTAAACTAACAATACCTCCACTTGGTCCGTGTACAAGAAAATTACATGGATCAAAATCTTGATTTCGTGAAATAAGATTTTTAATCCAGTAAAATCTTCGCTTCTTTTGGACCTTTTCTTAAACTAGGCTTCTTTCTCGTAGTTCTTTTATAATATCCTATGTTATACACGGAACGGTTGTACGCCACTGCATAATAATTTGAATTATGCTGCTACCTCTTGTATAGATTTTAACAGACCTTTATAACCTCTTCTAATGATACCCTTTATCCTGTACGAATTGCCAAGTCTTCTGAGCATAAGACAAAGGCATTTGTTTCCTATCTTTTAAATTGCATCATCACAGGTTTTGCAGCTAAGAGTATGTTTAAGAATGTACTATTTTGCCTACAAAATGCGCGTAATTCATGAACACATACTCATAATATGCAAGTCATCTTATAATACATTAATATACCACTCGAAATTTCTCGGCATTATTAATGTCTTGAAGAATTACATGAAATTCTATTTAACAAGTGTTCCTATTTACTTCTGATATTGTAATATTTTAAAAATAAAGTTATTTTCTTTTTACATTTTGCTAGTTTGAATACGGAACTTACCTATGGAAATTTGTCAGGAACTTTTGACACTTTAGCTATAACAGGACTTTACTCAGTAACTAATGCCACCATATTATCACACACGGTCTCTGGAAATGGTAAATTCAATATAACATTAGGTACGTGCGAACTCTTACAGTAAAAGGCTTATACTTATTAGAAAACTAAACTTTTTTACAGTTGGTTGTACAGTAGTTTACAGAGATAATATTATCTCCTACCAGAAAGAAGATAAGACCTACTTAAGGAATTATGATATTTTACTGGAGCTAGCTACAAACCACGTCTATTTTGCTTTCCAGAACCTTGAATCCCAACCAAGAGGTTAGTTTTTCCATATACCTACTTACACCCGTTGCCGCAAAAATAACCGAAATCGTTTGAAAACAAAAATAATTAAGAAATGTTGACAAAACTCGTTTTATTTATTCGATATATTATTTTCCATCAGAAATAGATTTGTGCAAATACATAAATAAGAACATCTAAAGAGTTTTTTTATGTCGCTGATTGTAATAGTATAGAAATTTCTCGTCGTTAACAATTTTATGTCTTCAATTAATGAAAAACGCTCTTTTTTCCAATATTTAAAAGTTTAAATGTAAGGCTGAATCATGTCTTCACTTGACTGCGAACTATTTCCCTATAATAATGACAATTTACTCTAATGTTTTAAAAAAAGAAACACTACTATTCCTGTACAACAAAAATACTAACGGATTTATTTTGGAACAGTTAGACAAATTAGTAACTTTGGACATATCACTGAAGACAGAATGTGAAATAGATGCAGCTGTAGAAAGTTTGATAACAAATATTCAGACAGTAGCGTAGTATGTAGCCGCATCTATAAATAGTACCAATGCAAAATCATTTATTACAGAAAAAAATAACATGAAGGGAAAGCTTAGAAAAATATGAAAGTAAAATACGTATAACACTAGAAAATATAAACATAAGTGTGTGAAAACCCTCTTAAGCAGTTGTCAACCAAATGTTTTAGACTATTGACAGATATGTATATACAACGTGTTTCAAAAATAAAATTACATCGAGTTGTCAATGAATTTCTCGGATATAATAATAAAAATTAGATTATTAATTTATTTAAAAAGGAAACTTTACGGATGGGATATTAATCAAACGACCAAGGTAAAATAACTAATTTGTAGAAATTTTAATTATTATGATTTCCATATGTATATATATATATATATATATATAATAACTTCGTGACCTTGGTATGATATGGTAAACCTAATCAGTAGGCGATTAAAGGTCTGTATATTACTTCAAAATATATGTATTTAAAAAACTCTACATGTTTCGGCTGTATACGCCTTTTTTAAGAGAATACAAAATATGAATCATTCATATTTTGTATTCTCTTGAAAAAGGCGTATACAGCCGAAACATGTAGAGTTTTTTAAATACATATATTTTGAAGTAATATACAGACCTTTAATCGCCTACTGATTAGGTTTACCATATATATATATATATATATATATATATATATATATATATATAATAACTTCGTGACCTTGGTATGATATGGTAAACCTAATCAGTAGGCGATTAAAGGTCTGTAAACTACTTCAAAATATATGTATTTAAAAAACTCTACATGTTTCGGCTGTATACGCCTTTTTCAAGAGAATACAAAATATGAATGACAGGATATAAATCAGGATTTATATCCTGTCATTCATATTTTGTATTCTCTTGAAAAAGGCGTATACAGCCGAAACATGTAGAGTTTTTTAAATACATATATTTTGAAGTAGTATACAGACCTTTAATCGCCTACTGATTAGGTTTACCATATATATATATATATATATATATATATATATATATATAGTATTTTCGTGACCTTGGTATTATAAGGTAAACTTAATTAGTCGGCGATTAAGGGTCTGGTTATTACTTCAAAGTATATATATTTAAAATAATCCTACATGTTTCGGCAATGATGCCTTTGTAAAGGATATAAAAAATATATATTTTCTATATCCTTGACAAAGGCATCATTGCCGAAACATGTAGGATTATTTTAATGTAGGGCTGTTTTAAATATATATACTTTGAAGTAAACCAGACCTTTAATCGCCGACTTATTAAGTTTACATTATATATATATATATATATATATATATATATATATATATATATGTGTTGTAACTGGATTCCGGGTTTTCTTCCGCGTTTCCATTGTTTGGTCTTTGTAAAGACCGGTGCTGGTTTCTGGACGACGTTTCGGCAAAATCACATTTGCCATCTTCAGGTCTGCGATAACTGTCTGCTTCTGCTTCTGGCTACTCGTAAACTACAGTTTACTCGTAAACTACAGTTTACGAGTAAACTGAAGTTATCGCAGACCTGAAGATGGCAAATGTGATTTAGCCGAAGCGTCGTCCAGAAACCAGCACCGGTCTTTACAAAGACCAAACAATGGAAACGCGGAAGAAAACCCGGAATCCAGTTACAACATATACTACTACTCGCGGAAACCTGAAAGAAAACATATATATATGTATATATATATATATATAAGTTAAACTTAATTAGTCGGCGATTAAAGGTCTGGTTTACTTCAAAGTATATATATTTAAAACAACCCTACATGTTTCGGCAATACGCCTTTGTCAAGGGAATACAATATATAAATGGCATTTAGGCATTTGTTTCCTATCTTTTAAATTGCATCATCACAGGTTTTGCAGCTAAGAGTATGTTTAAGAATGTACTATTTTGCCTACAAAATGCGCGTAATTCATGAACACATGAATAAATAAATATAATTAATATAAATATAAATATATTTATATTTTGTATTCCCTTGACAAAGGCGTATTGCCGAAACATGTAGGGTTGTTTTAAATATATATACTTTGAAGTAAACCAGACCTTTAATCGCCGACTTATTAAGTTTACCTTATCATACCAAGGTCACAAAGATATTATATATATATATATATATATATATATATATATATATATATATATATATATGGTAAACCTAATCAGTAGGCGATTAAAGGTCTGTATATTACTTCAAAATATATGTATTTAAAAAACTCTACATGTTTCGGCTGTATACGCCTTTATCAAGAGAATACAAAATATGAATGACAGGATATAAAATGCGCGGTCTGTCGCTGGTTAGAGCTGGAGATCGTCAGACGATCTCCAGCTTTTCAGGACAAAACTCACACGCGGCCAAGAACCCGAGAAACTTCACCTTCATCATACGTCCGCGAGAACATCAAGAGTAACATATATATATATATATATATATATATATATATATAAATATGTATATACAATGTGTTTCTGAATTGATACGAAAGATTTCAAAGGGTGATTCTTTTAGGTTTACCATATCATACCAAGGTCACGAAGTTATTATATATATATATATATATATATATATATATATATATATAATAACTTCGTGACCTTGGTATGATATGGTAAACCTAATCAGTAGGCGATTAAAGGTCTGTATATTACTTCACAATATATGTATTTAAAAAACTCTACATGTTTCGGCTGTATACGCCTTTTTCAAGAGAATACAAAATATGAATATTTTGTATTCTCTTGAAAAAGGCGTATACAGCCGAAACATGTAGAGTTTTTTAAATACATATATTGTGAAGTAATATACAGACCTTTAATCGCCTACTGATTAGGTTTACTATATATATATATATATATATATATGAAGGTATAGTTTCTCGGGTTCTTGGCCGCGTGTGAGTTTTGTCCTGAAAAGGACTATTTACTCTACGTTTCAACGAGATCGCACTCGTCATCTTCAGGAGCTAGTCGGTCTGTCGCTGGTTAGAGCTGGAGATCGTCAGACGATCTCCAGCTTTTCAGGACAAAACTCACACGCGGCCAAGAACCCGAGAAACTTCACCTTCATCATACGTCCGCGAGAACATCAAGAGTAACATATATATATATATATATATATATATATATATATATATATATATATATATATATGTATATACAATGTGTTTCTGAATTGATACGAAAGATTTCAAAGGGTGATTCTTTAGCAAAAATTAAAGGGGGTCTTTCATATAACTTTTTATTCAACACCCTTTTCCCTCCAAGTTACAGTCCTTTAAAATTAGGTAAAAAAATTTGTTTTTATTTAATATATCCACTTTGGAAGAATTTAGAAGAATGAAATTTGGCAGATAACTGATGCTAATAAAATGTCAATTTTTGAGTGTTTTTGTTACCCTAAAATGTAATCACAAGGGGCTGAAAAAAACAACCCCTATAATATTTTGCATTAGAACATTTTAATGCGCCTATATTTTCCTATCTAAAAAATTGATTTAAAAAGACAGACTCAATCTGCAACTTTTTTACGTCTTGCCTATTTATCATAAAATTGTTAGTTTGATCACAAAAAAATAAAATACAGCTCAGACTCTTTTCCCATAAATTCATAGAGAGGTTATTATTTATTAAAAAAAAAATCAAGTAAGCTGCTTTCAAATGAAGTCATATGACAAATAATTTTATTGTCCTGATTTTCTCTGTGTTATTCTTTAATCTCTGAAGAACTAAAACTAATTAAGTAAATAAAATGGCAAATTACACAAATGCCGAAATGGCAGATATGCATTTTTTATATGGTCGTGCTAATGGAAATGGATTAAGAGCTCGGAGGCTTTACGCTGAATTATATCCAGAACGAACATTACCCCATTATAGCTTATTCGGCCGTATTCATCAACGTTTACGAGAAGTAGGAAATTTTTCAAGAACAACCGTCGATTGCGGACGTTCTCGAGAAGTACGAACTGTAGCACTAGAGGAGGCTGTTCTTAATTTAATTGAAGAATCTCCCGGAACAAGTACGAGACAAATTGCCCGAGAGTTAAATGTGAGCCATTGCACAGTATTTAGAATTTTAAAAGAACAAATGCTGTATCCCTACCATATCCAACGAGTCCAAGCGCTCTTACCTCGAAATTTTCTAGTTCGTTTAATTTTTTGTCAATGGATAATTCAAATGATCACATAAGCTCCGCAGCTCTTATCTCGTATTTTGTTTACTGATGAGGCAAGCTTTTCTCGAGAATCTATCAGAAATTTCCATAATAATCACATATGGGCAGATGAAAACCCACACGAAATTGCTGAATCTAAATTTTAACATCAATTTTCATTGAATGTGTGGCTTGGTGTTATTGATGATTATTTAATTGGGCCATATATTCTCCCAATAAGATTAAATGGAGACGCATACTGCCATTTCCTTGAAGAAGAGTGACCCCAACTTTTTGATGATGTTCCTGTGCAAATTAGGCAAGAACTATGGTTCATGCATGATGGCGCTCTAGCCCACTTTAGTAATAACGCTCGTCGCTACTTAGACGAAGTTTATGCAAATCGCTGGGTAGGACGAGGAGGCACCCAGAATTGGCCTGCCCGATCTCCAGATTTGAATCCATTGGACTTTTGCGTTTGGGGTTTTCTAAAAACACTGGTTTATTCCACTCCCGTTGAAAATATCGATGATTTAAGGGATCGTATCATCGTAGCACGTCAGACTATTAGAAATACACCAGGATTATTTAAAGAATACGGAATTCAATTAGACGGAGAGTAGAGTCCTGCATTTTGGTTGAGGGGCGCCATTTTCAACATTCATTATGATTTTTGTAATTGAAATTTTGTCCACGTTATTTTTATTTTTTTTGTAATTTGTTAATTGTTATTAGTAGTACAATTATTTAAAAAAGGTATATAACCCCTTACCACAATTATTAGTCGTATCGTAAATACGTATTTCGACAACTAAGTTGTCATCATCAGTAGGTAAAAACTACTAATTAAAAGTGGCACATGGGGCACAGTAAAGTAAGAAAAACGCTTCCGCACAACTACTATACACTGCAACCCTGTAAAGACTAAATTTAACATGCCAATCTCAAAACTACGACACAAACACTTGCCTCTTTGCGGAAAAGGTTTAAACATGTGTTAAATTGTCGAACAAAGGAACGGCAGAAATTCATCTCTAAAGGAGGCGCCAACTAAATTCGATTTTTAAAAAACTACGATGACCCACTATTAAACTTAAATGAAACACCTTATATTTTCACAAAACACTAGTATATTTAACTATATGTATATTTCATGTGCATTGCACACATCAGTAGTTATTATTTAAACGTATTATTTCGAGTACATGTATAGTAAAAATATCTATTTTGGGTAGGGGTGTAAAAATTTCCATTACAAATGGTTAAAAAGTATGGTCGTATATTGTAAAAACTGTAAAAAAATTGGGAAGGGCCGTTACATGTGAAAAAACAAGACATCTGATTGTGTTGTGTTATATTAAATAAGAATCAATTAACGTGAAAAGGATCTATGAATTATTAGATATTGTAGGTATGTAATTTAAAAGTTAATTATAAATAGGTGACATGTCATTGTTAAGGAGTTAAGCACTTTAAAATAATGTATAGAATTCACGGTTGGCTCTAGGTGAAACATGATTAATAATTTACTAAACAAAACACCCGGTACATTTGTTCCACAAAACGCGAAACATTTTACATTTTGTGAAACAAACACACCAAGTGCTTCATTCAGCAAACCATTGTTAAGGAGGTAATTTTTGCATTCTTTCACGTGTATGGATTCCCACATGTCTATATTTCTGCTGTTACCCCCCACCCACTTATGGTAATAAAAATTTGAATAGACAGCTGAACGGTATTGGGGATTTATCGCTATTCAAGGAGGTATGTTTATTTTTCGCGATAAATATACTTTCATAAGCATAAAGTTCGTGGGGTTTATTAATTCCTTTTATCAACTTCAAACCTGTAATCGGTACATTGTGCAGTGTGCTCAAATCCGGTCTATTGTATTTGATATGTGATATGTGTTCTTTAAAACGGGTTATTATAGGTCGTTTAGTTTGGCCTATATATTTCAAATTACAATCCGCGCAACTAATTTCATATATCCCTGATTTCGAATTGGAATTAATTCTATCTTTAGTATTCCCTAGCAGACTTTTGATGGTGTTTTCGGACCGAAAGGCTACCTGGAGACCTCTTTCTTTCACAACTTTATTAATGTTTTTCGTGACAGGGTGATATGGTAGACATATTGCAGTGGAATGTGCTTTTGATTTGCTAATTAAATTTAAGTTCACACTACAACTTAATCTTCCGGCTGTGTTCAGTCTCGTAGTTTTCCTTGAGCTCACTTCTCCAGGGTCGATCCTCTCGGATGCAGGTTATATCATAAAATAAAACACGAGGTGTCAGATAAATTATACAAACATTTTCCCCCTTACATTTTTATTTAAAAAAAAGAAAAATAAAAAAAATCAACTTTAAAAAGTGTAACGTTGAACTGTTAAATGCACAGCATAGAGGATAAAAAGATTTGGATATCATATGAAGATACAAACCATTAAAAACCTCAATCTGACTAACCACGATCAAAATTATAAATTTTAATAATATACAAGAAAATTTATTAAACAACAATAAAATATTAACCCAAAACTCAAACGTCAAAGTAAAGAATTGTTTACCCTGCGCGCGAAATCAAAATCTGACTGTCATGCATGCATTAACATGACATCACACAAACTTGTCCCCACCTTCCTACGTATTGAAATATTTAAAGTGAATAAAAACAACCCAAACTCCATAAAAACCATCTAACAAATTTTCTAGATATTATTCTGAATACATAAAAAAATTTCACAAAAGTTTACAAGTTAATTATAGCGCTTTCTTCAATATATTAATAATAATTATAAAAGATACCTACATTAATTAATGTATCGCAATCAAACATGAGAGATTCCTTTTCTTTAGATAGGTGTATCAATTAAATTAAATTACAAACATACAAGATTTGTAAATTCCCGATAAATTACTTTTAAATCACAAACGACGCACCAAAAACTATAACGAATTATACAGGATATAAAATATTAGACAAAATTAAGTCGTGTCTAATATTCACTTATAACGACCTATCTTCAAGGACATTTTATCAATCTCTAAAATGAAGGTCCAGGAATCGCAAGGGCCTCCCACCTATATAACTCAAACTAACAATAAAATGTATAATTCTCAATACACGCACTAGTATCCAGGATGGCGCCAACTTTGAAAATTAATCTCCCCTGAAACTACGGACATAGATCAAACTCAAATATTACAAAATACATCATTAAAATTTTATATTTATATCGAAATACAATATAATTTTATAACTGTACTACACATAAAGTTCAATATTGTTCTACAATTTTTCTCTTCTCTTCTTCTTTCTTCTAAATGGAAAAATCCATGACAATATGTACTTTTTCTCTTGGTTACTTTGGGATATCAAACTCGTGGATTCGCGGATTGTATTTTTTATTTTTGTTTTTCTAATTAATTTATTGATTATTTCTATGTCAAAGCCATTGTATGTCGCAATATTTTTAATGAAATCTAGTTCTTTTTCATATCTCTCTTTTGTTAACGGAAAATTTAGTACCCGATTGACTAAGAAGTTAAAGGAAGCTGTCTTATGTTGATAACTATGATTTGAATCCGCGGTGATGAATCTATTAACGTTGGTTTCTTTCCGGAAAATATCGATTTCTATTTTATGTTTATTTCTAATCAGTAAAGTATCTAAAAATGGTATCTTGCCGTATTGTTCCTTTTCCACCGTAAATTTAATAGTCGGAAATTTCAAATTTAATTGATTAACAAACATGTCTAATTCGCATTTCCGTGTGTCAAAAATCGCGAGAATGTCATCTACATACCTAATCCAGACTCTAGGGAAATATTTAGCGTTGTTTTTGAATTCTACTTCAAATTGACTCATGAATAAATTGGCTATGAAAGGAGATAGGCAGTTACCCATTGTTGTGCCTTGTTTCTGTTCATAAAATTTTTCTCCTACTTGGAAACAATTATGCGCCATGCACAGAGTTGTCAATCTCATGTATTCTTTTATTTTTGAAGGTTCAATGTTATTCTTGTGGAGCAAGCTTTCTAAATATTTCATAGTCTCTGGAATAGGTACCGAGGGGAATAACGACGTCACGTCGAATGAAACTAAAATTTCCCCGGTTTTTTGCATGAGGTGATATAGAAACGACGATTTTTGAACGCATCTTTTAAAAAATTATTTAAAATTAATTATAAATACCTAATAGTATAATAAATGTCGTGTTATTAAATATAGAAAATATAGTTACCTTGTTGGAAGACTGTCTTCGACAGAAAAAGTGCTTTTTCACAATATAACAATCATTATCAAGAATTTGAACGTAGATCCTTTTTGGAATACCAAGAACTATATCAAAAGGATATAATTTACATAACCGAGTGGATAACCTCAAGAACTTGGTACGTAAGCAGTTCTACGAAGAGGATATTTACCAGCCGTACGAGAAGTGCAACATAACTCCCCACCTTCCAGTTCCCGTTGGATATTTCCAGAACTTTCATCAACTTTTAAATATTCAAGGCCTGAAATCTCCATACTCTTCAAATACAACAGGTACCCAAGTGAAAATAGATACTTGTATTTTCTTAAAAGATATTAATTCATTTGTTGATACATATTGTAAAGTTTAAAACTCACGTTATCTTGAGGGGCAAAATACCATTTTCAAATAACAGTCATTTTTATTTTTAATAATAATCTCTTGAATAACCTGAATTTGTTGTATTTACTTTATGTACCATACGCGTACTGTGTAGGCAACCTAATATAACTTGTAAGAAGGGGTATACAAGCAACCCAACTTTGATTTATGTATGTTTTAGCATATTAAGTGCACATTGATATCCTATTATTTGTATCTTGTAAAGAAAACAATTAATAATCATTCTAATTATATATTTATTTTACTCTATAAAATCGTTTTATTTTATGTATGTATCTTTAATTAATTTAACAGATTCTAAAGAATTGCTGACTGACAGATTTTCTGGTTTAACGGGTAGATTTTTAAATTCATTCACTAACAACCATTTGAAAATCAAGTAAGTCGGTGAGTTAGTACCTGAAACTATAGGTCTCATCGAGTTACCTGGTTTATGTATCTTCGGTAAACAATACATTCTTGGTACTACAGGATTACTAACATTCAATTTATACTTTTGGGTAGAAGTTATTAAAATTGGACATTTCTTAATCGCGTCTTTTGTGTCATTAATCATTTTAGGTAACGGATTTCTCTTCATTTCTACATACGGACCTTCGGCAATTAAATTTTTGACTCTTTGAAAATAGTCGGTTTTGTCCATAATTACTAACTTGTTCCCTTTATCTGCTTTTAGGTAAAAGCAGACCTTCGATCTAAGAGTTTTAATGATATTCCATTCTTTATTGACCGACTTCTGTTTGTGCTGCTGCAAATTCTTATCGATTTGGGTTTTACAAGCTTCTCGAATAAAGTTTTTTGGCCCTTGTTCAAAATACTTAATCGAAGTTTCGATGCTTGCAATCACCTGTTCCATAGGAATCTGACGGCTTGGCAAACAGTATTTTAACCCTTTATTTAACAAATTTATTTCTAAATCACTAAAATTCTCGGATGATTGATTGATCGCTAGTGTTTCTTTTATAGGAATTTTATTAGTATCCTTTTTAGGTGGACATAACTTTCTGAATTTCTTATTAAGTTTTAAACATTTCTTTTTCAATTTATGGTCTTTAATTTCCGTGATTTTCCTATAGAAGTTACACCAATCTTCGAATTCATTATTGTTCATGCTTTTAGTTAATTTTAAATGTAAATTATATAGTTCTAATTCTAATTTACTACGTTTACTGTACAGATATTTCATTTCTAGGTTCAGCCATTTCATTTTTGCATATGAAATGACCTTATCGTTATTTCTACAATTAGTCGTTTATTTAAACACAGTCTCCATTGAAAGAATTTAGCACAATTATTGTTAAATCCGTTCTAATTTACAATATTCTTCAACTAAATAAAAAAATGCCATTCTTTCAATAAAGTTTTATTTAGTTGTGAAAAATGTTTGAAGTCCTTATAAAACTGTCTAGAAATTAGAGAAAATCAGGACAATAAAACTCTTTGTCATATGACTTCATTTGACAGCAGCTTACTTGATTTTTTTTTAATAAATAAATACCTCTCTGGGAATTTATGGGAAAAGAGTCTGAGCAGTATTTTATTTTTTTGTGATCAAACTAACAATTTCATGATAAAAAGTCAAGACATAAAAAAGTTTCAGATTGAGTCTGTCTTTTTAAATCAATTCTTTAAATAGGAAAATGTAGGCGCATTAAAAAGTTCTGGTGCAAAATATTATAGGGGTTGTTTTTTTCAGCCCCTTGTGATTACATCTTAGGGTAACAAAAATACTCAAAAATTGCCATTTTATTAGCATCAGTTATCTGCCAAATTTCATTCTTCTAAATTTTTCCAAAGTGGATATATTAAATAAAAACAAATTTTTTTACCTAATTTTAAAGGACTGTAGCTTGGAGGGAAAAGGGTGTTGAACAAAAAGTTATATGAAAGACCCCCTTAATTTTTGCTAAAGAATCACCCTTTGAAATCTTTCGTATCAATTCAGAAACACCCTGTATATATAATTGAAATCTAATCAATTTTATTGTCCTTGTACGTCGCTTTTATTATTTTTTGAACTCTACATTTTTATCTCGGGAAGAAGCAACAAAGTAGTTGCGAAATATCGGGATAATTAATAAATGAGTTTTTAATTGACAGATCGCTTGCCCGCTTTTAATTTATTTTATATATCTATTTTATATATATATATATATATATATATATATATATATATATATATATATATATATATAAGGTAAACTTAATAAGTCTGCGATTAAAGGTCTGGTTCATTACTTCAAAGTATATATATTTAGAACAACCCTACATGTCTCGGCAATGATGCCTTTGTCAAGGGAATAAAAAATATAAATGACAGAATATAAATGTCAAATAATTGAGTTGCTATGGTTTAAATTATTCAAAGATACATTCCAATAATAATAATAAGTCATGCCTTAGTATTCCAAAAAATAGATAGCAAGGTGTGAACATATGTGTTGTTCGCTGCCAGTAGCTTGTGTCTCTTTCTGGGTATGAACATGTGTGTTGGTTGCTGCTGGCAGCTTGCGTCTCTCTCTGGGTGTGTGATTTTGTATTTGTGTGACTGCGTAAGTGTAGGGTTTTGTATGTTAGTGCGCTCGTGCGTGTGTTTAGTGACCGGTCGCGTAAAATTAGAGAGATCGGATAACCAGCCGTTGCGTAGGGCTGCCAACCCTTTCCCGGCAATTTCTTTACTTTTCCGAGCAGTACTTCGACGGCCCGACTCCCGCCCCAACGAGGCAAGGCGCAGACCAGCGAAGCGAACCCCGCACGGGGTTGCTAATCGCCAATCGAGGGAACACTCTTAGTGGCTACCTCAGTCGACGACGGTCACACTTTGTGCCATCTTAACGATTTCCGCAAAAGCGGGGGCAAAGCACACACGTCGAACGTGTGTGTGCTGTTAACGGCAGCCTAGCCAGGTTGCCGCCCAGGACCGGTCCTAGTGGTGTGTGCATTGCGTAGCGCCGTGATTTGCGCCGCGTAGCTTGGTTCATCACGCCTGCTGGAAAGGCGGAATGGCACCTGACTGCCTAGTGGGCAAACCCCCCTAGAGTTTGGTAGCGCATATGCTAGGCTACAACCCAGTAGAGGACCACATCAGCACAAAACAGAAAACAGGGAAAAGCAGGGAAAAGCAAGACATGAGTTATTATTACGTATGCGCCCGTGGAGCGACTTAAGATGCAAAGTTGTCGGCATTCGCTCAAAACGAGAAGGAAAACCACGAAAATCTGTTCGGACAACTAGACAGGAATCAAAATACGGAACAGTCAGCATGATAAGCAAAAGTATATGATATTTAAATGTAATTGATATTTAAAAAACGTAAGGTATATAACAAAAAAATATATTATGATGGTAAATTGTAGATCGTTACAAAATTAAGTTATAGTATATACTGCTTAAATTTTTTATATCATTTCTATTGTTAATTGAATTTTTTTCCTGTTTAATACTAATCATTTCTTTAATTTGTCTTTTCATTGTGTGTTGTTCTTTATCAATTATCTGCGTGTTCTCAAAATCGAAATGGTGATCGCGTTGTAGTTTGTGTGTAGACAATGCAGTTTTCTCTGTTCTAGAGTATTTGTGGGCTTGTATTCTTTTGTATAAATATTGTTTCGTTTGGCCTATGTAGTAACTATCGCAATCGCGACATGGTATTTTATATATGACATGTGTTTCTCGATTTTTTTCTATTTTAGGTTTAAGTTTTGAAAATAAATGTTTATTAGTATTACTAAGTTTATATGTTGTAGCTATATCATATTTTTTTAAAGTGTATTTGATTTTTTCCGATAGTTGCATACAGTCCGATAGTTAAATACACTTTAAAAAAATATGATATAGCTACAACATATAAACTTAGTAATACTAATAAACATTTATTTTCAAAACTTAAACCTAAAATAGAAAAAAAAAACAAGTGTCATATATAAAATACCATGTCGCGATTGCGATAGTTACTACATAGGCCAAACGAAACAATATTTATACAAAAGAATACAAGCCCACAAATACTCTAGAACAGAGAAAACTGCTTTGTCTACACACAAACTACAACGCGATCACCATTTCGATTTTGAGAACACGCAGATAATTGATAAAGAACAACACACACACAATGAAAAGACAAATTAAAGAAATGATTAGTATTAAACAGGAAAAAAATTCAATTAACAACAGAAATGATATAAAAAATTTAAGCAGTATATACTATAACTTAATTTTGTAACGATCTACAATTTACCATCATAATATATTTTTTTGTTATATACCTTATGTTTTTTAAATATCAATTACATTTAAATATCATATACTTTTGCTTATCATGCTGACTGTTCCGTATCTTGATTCCTGTCTAGTTGTCCGAGCAGGTTTTCGTGGTTTTCCTTCTCGTTTTGAGCGAATGCCGACAACTTTGCATCTTAAGTCGCTCCACGGGCGCATACGTAATAATAACTCATGTCTTGCTTTTCCCTGCTTTTCCCTGTTTTCTGTTTTGTGCTGATGTGGTCCTCTACTGGGTTATAGCCTAGCATATGCGCTACCAAACTCTAGGGGGGTTTGCCCACTAGGCAGTCAGGTGCCATTCCGCCTTTCCAGCAGGAGTGAGGAACCAAGCTACGCGGCGCAAATCACGGCGCCGCGCAATGCACACACCACTAGGACCGGTCCTGAGCGGCAACCTGGCTAGGCTGCTGTTAACAGCACACACACGTTCGACGTGTGTGCTTTGCCCCCGCTTTTGCGGAAATCGTTAAGATGGCACAAAGTGTGACCGTCGTCGACTGAGGTAGCCACTAAGAGTGTTCCCTCGGTTGGCGATTAGCAACCCCGTGCGGGGTTCGCTTCGTTGGTCTGCGCCTTGCCTCGTTGGGGCGGGGGTCGGGCCGTCGAAGTACTGCTCGGAAAAGTAAAGAAGTTGCCGGGAAAGGGTTGGCGGCCCTACGCAACGGCTGGTTATCCGATCTCTCTAAATTTAGGCGACCGGTCACTAAACACACGCACGAGCGCACTAACATACAAAACCCTATACTTACGCAGTCACACAAATACAAAATCACACACCCCGAGAGAGACGCAAGCTGCCAGCAGTAACCAACACACTTGTTCATACCCAGAAAGAGACACAAGCTGTTGGCAGCGAACAACACATATGTTCACACCTTGCTATCTATTTTTTGGAATACTAAGGCATGACTTATTATTATTATTGGAATGTATCTTTGAATAATTTAAACCATAGCAACTCAATTATTTGACATTTATATTCTGTCATTTATATTTTTTATTCCCTTGACAAAGGCATCTTTTCCGAAACATGTAGGGTTGTTTTAAATATATATATACTTTGAAGTAATGAACCAGACCTTTAATCGCCGACTTATTAAGTTTACTTTATCATACCAAGGTCACGAAAATATTATATTTATATATATATATATATATATATATATATATATATATATATATATATGTATATATATATAGGTAAACTTAATAAGTCGGCGATTAAAGGTCTGGTTCATTACTTCAAAGTATATATATTTAAAACAACCCTACATGTTTCGGCAATGATGCCATGTAGGGTTGTTTTAAATATATATATACTTTGAAGTAATGAACCAGAACTTTAATCGCCGACTTATTAAGTTTACCTTATCATACCAAGGTCACGAAAATATTATATTTATTTATATATATATATATATATATATATATATATATATATATATATATATTTTAGATTTCAGATAATGTCTGATTTTACTTCAATATGTATATATTTAAAACAATCTTACATGCAGTATATTAGTGTCATCCAATATATATACATATATATATATATATATATATATATATATATATATAAATATAATATTTTCGTGACCTTGGTATGATATGGTAAATTCAATCAGTTGTCGATTTAAGGTCTGGCTTTACTTTAAAGTATATATATTTAAAACAACCCTATATTTTTCGGCAATGATGCCTTTATCAAGGATATAATAATATTATATCCTTGATAAAGGCGTCATTGCCGAAATATATAGGGTTGTTTTAAATATATATACTTTAAAGTAAAGCCAGACCTTAAATAGCCAACTGATTGAATTTACCATATATATATATATATATATATATATATAGTATTTTCGTGACCTTGGTATGATAAGGTAAACTTAATTAGTCGGCGATTAATGGTCTGGTTATTACTTCAAAGTGTATATATTTAAAATAATCCTACATGTTTCAGCAATGATGCCTTTGTCAAGGATATAAAAAATATAAATGACAGAATATAAATGTCAAGTAATTGAGTTGCTATGGTTTAAATTATTCAAAGATACATTCAAATAGTAATAATAAATCATGCCTTAGTATTCCAAAAAATAGATAGCAAGGTGAGAACAGATGTGTTGTTCGCTGCTAGCAGCTTGTGTCTTTTTCTGGGTATGAATTTTTGTGTTGGTTGCTGCTGGCAGCTTGCGTGTCTTTGGGTGTGTGATTTTGTGTTTGTGTAAGAGCGTAAGTATAGGGTTTTGTATGATGGTGCGCTCGTGCGTGTGTTAAGTGACCGGTCACGTAAATTAGAGAGATCGGATAATCAGCCGGTGCGTAGGGCCGCCAACCCTTTCCCGACAACTTCTTTACTTTTCCGTGCAGTACTTCGACGGCCCGACCCCCTCCCAAACGAGGCAAGGCGCAGACCAGCGAAGCGCACCCTGCACGGGGTCGCTCATCGCAACCGAGGGAACACTCTTAGTGGCTATCTCGGTGAACGACGGTCACACAATGTGCCATCTTAACGCACCCCGTGCAGGGTGCGCTTTGCTGGTCTGCGCCTTGCCTCGTTGGGGCGGGGTTCGGGCCATCGAAGTGCTGCACGGAAAAGTAAAGAAGTTGTCGGGAAAGGGTTGGCGGCCCTACGCACCGGCTGGTTATCCGATCTCTCTAATTTACATGACCGGTCACTTAACACACGCACGAGCGCACCATCATACAAAACCCTATACTTACGCTCTTACACAAACACAAAATCACACACCCAAAGACACGCAAGCTGCCAGCAGCAACCAACACACAAATTCATACCCAGAAAAAGACACAAGCTGCTAGCAGCGAACAACACATCTGTTCTCACCTTGCTATCTATTTTTTGGAATACTAAGGCATGATTTATTATTAGTATTTGAATGTATCTTTGAATAATTTAAACCATAGCAACTCAATTACTTGACATTTATATTCTGTCATTTATATTTTTTATATCCTTGACAAAGGCATCATTGCCGAAACATGTAAGATTATTTTAAATATATACACTTTGAAGTAATAACCAGACCTTTAATCGCCGACTAATTAAGTTTACCTTATATATATATATTGTAGTGATGCATGTTATTCATATAGAGCTGCATCTAAAATAGGAAGAATAAGACATACAAAGTGAAAAAGGGTTATAATATAATGGTTATATAATTAATATTATTAAGTCTTAGTAGTATCGAAGTGCATATGTATTTTTATAACGAGCATTTCATTCTTAAAATTTCTATATTTATTTTCCTTTCATTATTTACTTTTATTATATCATATTCAAATTTTCAAATATTAGCGCGAAAAACATTCAAATCCATATGCATCTTTGTATTATATCGACGCTAGTAAGACACGCCTACAAATTGACATCTCGCTATGTTTACATTTATCATGCGCAGTATGCGATTTGTATCATTCAAATCTATCTTAACCTAACTTGGTAATTTATTATATAATTTTTAAAATCAGTTAAATAATCAAAATTAATCAAATTCTTTTTATATAAAATTGTTAAAAGGGTAAATCATCGAGACTTTTGATATCAATAGATAGCGTGTTTGGTAATATTCAGACAAGTGCTATCGGGATATTCTATCCTTGAATTATAAAAATGAATAGACGCATCTTTTTAGACCAAGCCTTAGAAATCTTTTAAAAAACATAAATTTAAATTATAAATTCATCTAAAAGTTATTAAAAGTATCCAGAATATTAATTAACTCGATCGACAAGAGAATTACTACAAGAATTTTCGGTAATAACGAACTTTCAAACAACATAGCGTCACAGACGTAGTTCCACCGAAAACGATAGAAAATCAAAAGAAAAATATTCAAGAATCCATCGCCGAACATTAACATAATAGTCTAACGTACATCTGCAACGATACCTGAAATCCTACAGCCAGAAACAAGCGCAGGGAGTAATTAGGCACCGGAGACGAAGTCCGAAGAAAATCTTCGATAGCGTCTTCGTAAACAGCCACCCACGCCGCCATCGTTTTGTACTGCACCCGAACATTTTCGGATCGCCGAGAATCTTCCCAATTCATACTTACGATCTACAAACATACATCAGGATCATTATTATAACAGGTTTTCAGATAATATTTATCTATTTTTCCAAAAATTAAATTCTTTAAACTTTTATTTAACAATATTCTCGAATTATTTACCTGATCTATCACGTCCTGTCCTGATTTTTATATTTAATTAAACAAGCTATTTAAAACTTAGATATAGCAATAAAAGAGTACTCACCATTATTGTAATAAGGTTATTCACATTTATATTCATATTATTTATTAGTCTAACACACATAACCTCTTTTCACATTAGTAACACCTTGTTGTTTATGCGTATATACAGTTTCGGTAATATCACATTTGTAATATGTTATATTTTACAGTTTCCTTTAATTTAATAAATATCATATTTTTAATTTACAATAATCTTTTATTTGTTTATATTTGTTTGTAGGAGTTATTTTATTAAGCGTCAACATTAATATTATTCATTTATGGAAGCAACAACCTAAAATTCACGACGAGCCTGAGATCACCCACATTTAGTAAAGTTGTTTTTTTATGTAGTTTCTTGCTTTCCGACTAGTTGGCTATTTGAGATCAAGATAGCGCAGTCTGAGGTGAGATTTTATAAATTAAGGCGCCCAACTAATCTTTTCAAATACATAATTTTTATCTTACACTTTTATTTCATTAACATTTCATTCTCTCACCGCAGGCAGGGTGCGTGTCATATATCAATTGTCGCCGACAACGTGTGGCCTGTTGCTTCTTGTTGATAACACATCTACAAAGTTAAATATTGCAAATAATTGATACTTTCCAAATTGTTTCATATATATTATATAGACAAAAAGGTGTAGATTATTATTGTCGTTGTTAGTACATGTTTTTCCTATTACAACAGCAGATTGTTACCTTTATTTCACCACATCGCAGACTTTGGAGGATTCTAGGACATATCAAAGGTTAGTGAAAGGGAAAATATCACCTTGTGCATACGTTATTTTATTTAACTTTTGATTCACTAATAAAATTACGGTGTCTCGAGTATTATTATTCATATTTTAAACATTACTTTTTATTTTTCAACTGTTTATTATTATCATACTTTTATAATAAAGGATACATATTTATATAAATTCATTAAACTTTATAAATTTAATAAATATCAAAATGGATACCCGACATAGAACCAAAGCAGTAAAGGACAGTACTGAAGAAGACAGGGCTGAACAGGGAGACATTCCCGTGGCACAAGCGTCTACAACTGAAGGGGTAAGTCCACCAGACAATGGCCAGGTGATGAATATGTTACAGATATTAATGACACAAATGACTAATATGACTAATATGTATACCGATTTAAAACAAGATAATATTAATATGAATAACAAATTAGATAATACCAATAATAAAATAGATACTAATAACGTTGATTTAACTAACAAAATAGACACAAATAATGAAAACTTAAAACAAGAACTAACTAATATGAAAACAGACATAAGTAACATGAATAATGATCTAACAACTAAATTGAGACAAACATGAACAATATTAATCAAAAATTTGAAATAAATAATGCAAACATCGATAACAAATTAAGCGCTTTCAAAGTAGATTTAGAGGGTAAGATAGCAGAAATTTCTACAGCTCAGAAAAAGATGGAAGAAAACGAACTTAAGTACTTAATTAAACTTGATGAAACCGTTAATCTACAGAATTTACATTGGGCTAAGCAGTTAGAGACCGCAACTAATGAAATTCAAAATAATACTGAACAGAGACTTAAAACTACAACACAAGACATACAACAAAACGTAGACAAAATGATTTCTGAGAATAATAATTTGTTTAATACAAAATTGACTAATTTTAACAAAATAAATAATGATAACACAGAACAATTAAAATTAACGTTAAACCAATACAAAGATCATAATAAACAAGAAATCAATATTGTCAGACAAAATTTAGATGCTATAACTATAACTAATAATGAAAATTATACGACTACACAAACTAACATTAAACGATTGGAAAATAAAATAAAAGGTTATGTTACATCAACTAATTATATTAATACTAATAATAGCTCTATAAAGATAGAAAATTTACATCATTTCGATGGGGATATCACACGTGTACATCCTATGACGTATCTTAGTTGTCTTCTACGCTACTTAGAGGATATACCGGAGGAGAAGCAGAGGATGGAGGTCATACGAGTAACTTTACGTTACAGTGCACAAGAGTGGTTTCAAAGAATTGAGGACCATTGCAATTCTCTTGACCAATTTGTTACACTCTTTAAGAAGAATTATTGGGACGAAACGCAACAAAATAGAGCTAAAATACGGTTGTTGACAGGTAAATATCGATTGGGACAAGTATCACGCGAGACATACGCTTCCCGTATCTATAACCAGTGTAAACACCTGAATGACATGGAAGAATCAATGATTGCCAGGCAGCTCCTAAATCATTTCATCTACACCGATACACAGGCTATCATATGTCAAAGAGTTACGGATATGGACTCTCTCATAGACATAATGAGACGTCTAGATGATTATTCGGAGAATAACCATCAGCCACAACACATATATCGTAATCCCAACTCTCGCAATCATCCGTCACAAAATTCAAATAATCCGAACAATAACCCAAATAATTCACCACCTCAACGTTATAATAATTTCAACAACAATAATAGAAATCAAAATTTTACAAGATCATATAATAATAATAACAATTCTAACAATAATATGTACAATGATCGTGATACTAATAATTCAAACAATCCATCAAATAGACCTAATTACAACTACCAGCCATCCAGATACAACAGTAATAATTATTTCAATAATTACAATCGCACTACGGATCGACAAACAAACAATAACAATACAAACCATAATACTAATCAACAAAGAAGAGGATTTAATCATATCCGAAATCGTGGACGTGGTCACGTAAATAATATTAACAGACGTCATCGATCTGTATCGCCGATACGAACAAATATGGAAGAGGTATTAAAAAAAACGCCAATTTTATCAGAGGACCTCTACACCAACCCAACACCAGGTCCATCATCAGCACAAAATTAAAAACTCATGACGACTGTAACATACCTTTTAAATTTGAAAATATTACTTTCTATCAACATCCGGAAGAATTCATCAATGTAGAAGATGCAGGCAATCAAACTACCCAAATATATACATTACCTATTGTAAAATTAAAATTCGAAAATATCTTTTTATATTGTTTAATCGATACAGGAGCGGAAATAACTTTATTAAAGGCAGAGAAAGCTACGAATATACGGGGATACGAGAAGAACATTGCAAAAACGAAAGGGACAGATATCATTGCAGCGAACGGAAAACGCATGGGGACGGTAACAAAACATTTATCAACAGAAATATTAGTCGACAAATCAAAATACATCATACATTGCTATATTATTGATAAACTACAATACGACTGTATTATAGGTGTTGACAGTATTAAAAAACTCAAAATGATCTTAGATTTCGAAAATGGTATACTAAATATAGATGAGAATAAAGTTATATTTGAAAAACAATTATCAGAAGAAGAGTTAAAAGGTTATAACCTATATAAGAAGGAAGTGCTTACGAGTGAAATAAATAATATAATATTAAATAATGAACCGTGCAATAGAAGAGATTACGAGGGGAATAATGAAACAGATGGAAAAATAATAGAATTTAATAATACAAATATTGGAATAGAGAGAATGGTAGTTAGGCAAGGAACGAAGGATAGTCACGAGCGAGGAGATGTTGTGGAAGTTAGAATGGATAATCAAGTAGCGAGAACAATAAATAATTATGATGATATAAAGAATTTTATAGAGAACTCTAAGATACCAGATACAACTGTCATACCCGACTTAATAGCAATTTTATACAATAATATTACTCTTATTAACAATGATGTAGTGTTTGCAAAAGGATACCAGCATCCGATTAAAATAGATAACGAAGACCCACTTATTAGTAAAAATTACCCCATTCCGTATCATTTTCAGCAGAAAGTAAGTCAGGAACTGGAACGATTAGAACAGACTGGCATAATAGAGAAGTCAAATACCTACTTTATAAATCCGATAGTAATAGTCCAAAAGAAAGACTTATCTCTACGTATATGTCTAGATGCAAGAGCATTGAACCGAAGAATTAAACCCGAATTCGAAATGCCGCAAAATATCGATGTATTATTAACAAAATGTGGTAATAAGCCCATATACAGCAAGTTAGATCTTAAGAACGCATTTTGGCTTATCAACTTAGAACCAGAATCAAGAAGGTACTGTGGTTTTCTAGTGAATGGTATTGTTTATCAATTCAGAGTGTGCCCATTTGGCCTAAAAACATCGCCCGCCGCCCTTATTAGATTTTTACATAAAATATTGGATAAATACGACGAATTCGCATTACATTATCTTGATGATATAATAATATTTTCCGAGAGTGTAGAACAGCATTTACAGCACCTGAAAATTATTCTTAATACTTTAACAACAGAAGGTATGAAATTAAACCTTTTAAAATGTCAATTTTTCCGTCACGAAATAAATTACCATGGCTATGTGATAAATAGAGATAACATTTTACTTGATCCAACACGCCTGGATGAAATTAAGAATTACACAAGACCTAAAAATCTAAAAACATTACGAGGATTCTTAGGGGTTCTTAATTACTATCGCAAATTCATATCCCATTATAGTGAAAGAACCATACCTTTATTGCATCTATTGAAGAAAGGCAAGAAATGGTCGTGGACCGCAGAACATGAAAGTTGTTTTAGTCTGTTGAAAGAAAGCTTTGTTGAAAACTTAAAACTTCACCACCCTGATTTTACATTGCCGTTTGTAGTTAGAACTGATGCATCACATCAAACCATCGCAGCGGAGCTTGTTCAAATCAAAGATAACATCGAAACACCAATATACTTCATTTCACGAACACTCAAAGCATGTGAAACCAGATATACAATATCGGAGAAAGAAATGTTAGCTATTGTTTTTGCGCTTACAAAGTTAAGATATTATCTTATTGGAAAAAGTTTTACGCTAGAAACGGACCATAAAGCTCTGGTTAACATAATGAGTTGCAAACTGAATAATAGTCGCATTTACAGGTGGACGTTGCTCATACAGCAGTACGAATTTAACATTGTATACAAACCAAATTTGGTACAACTTCAAGGACAGGGAATATTTTCCAACAACAAGCTTTTATCTATACAATCAGGTCCAGATTTCACTGAGATACATCAACATTTAAAGGAAAAGGGAACTTACAAAGGCATGTCACTTAAAGATAATTTAATAGTAAAACAGATAGGTAAGAACATCGTATATGTCACAAATGAGAAACACACCAGGGAAATAACGGAATATTTACATTATTCATACACGCACATAGGAGCTAGAAAGTGCTGGTTACTGTTCAGAGAGGCATTCTACTGTATCAATGATGAGAGAATCATCAAAAGCGTAATTAAACACTGCAGAACATGTGAACTTGCGAAGGACAAGAACTTTACGAACACCAATATCAGCCACAATATTGTAACATACGACAAGTTAGAATTGATATCAATAGATTTTCTTTCAAACTTAATACCAAGTACGAAAGGTTATAGAAATATTCTTGTAGTTTGTGATATCTTTTCCAAATTTATCAGACTTATTCCAACACAGAAATGCAACACCAATACTGTACTACAAGCGTTAACAGATTATTTTACCCAATTTGGAAAACCATTAGCAATACTATCCGATCACGCTACATACTTTAACAATGACAGATACAAGGACTTTCTACATTCGCATAACATCCGCACTTACTATACATCAATACGTTATCCACAGGGCAATCCAACAGAACGATACATACGAGAAACTCTGAAATATTTAAGAATACTTCTACATGACAATCATAATATATGGGCCAAATATTTACAACAAATAGAACTCACCATTAATAACACACCCAGTACAGTTCATAACCATTGTCCCATAACAATTTTTACTGGTCAGCCACCGCAGAGACCTTGGACAGATCCAGAAGCCATCAACTTCAACGAACGACTTATAGAAGTAAGAGAGAAATTATTGACAAAGAAAATTAAATGGGAAAGAAAGAGGAATACCGTTGATAAGAAATATAAGACATATAATCTTAATGATAGGGTAATAGTGAAAAGATTGAGAGTAACTGATCTTAAAAATAAAATAATGGGAAAACTGCTAAAACCATATCAAGGACCTTATATTATTAATAGAATCTTAGGCAACAATACCTATGAATTATTGGAAGAAGAAACCGGGTACATAAAGGGTAGATACCATATTTCGATGTTGCAGGATTATTTAACGGAACAGTAATATACAATTGAATAAATACAGTCATTAAAATTATTATTTACATTGAAAGGTATGTTATAGCTCGCAAAATACATCAATTAAATGAATACTATAACTAAACTATTTTAATATAATTACAAATAAATATACTTAAACATGAAACATTAATTTAGACTGGATAATTTGAATTTGGACAGCTTGAATAAACAAAGAGAAGTTACAAAGAAACAATAGAATCATATTAATAATTTAAAAAAAAAAAAAGAGGAAGAAAAGACTTTGGTATACTAATATAATGTTAAGGAAGTTCATGACACAAACAAACATTTCGTCTTTACAATTTATAAAGTTTTAATATTAATGCATTAACTTATTTTTCTTTCTATTTTTTTTGTTCAAACGACACGTAATAAGATTAGAAAAACAAGGTTGTTATCTTTCATTTCCTACATCTTATTCAGCGAAAAGAATATCCTCATTTGTACATTCCGACATCTTTTCGACGGGGACATTGTAGTGATGCAAGTTATTCATATAGAGCTGCATCTAAAATAGGAAGAATAAGACATACAAAGTGAAAAAGGGTTATAATATAATTGTTATATAATTAATATTATTAAGTCTTAGTAATATCGAAGTGCATATGTATTTTTATAACGAGCATTTCATTCTTAAAATTTCTATATTTATTTTCCTTTCATTATTTACTTTTATTATATCATATTCAAATTTTCAAATATTAGCGCGAAAAACATATTCAAATCCATATGCATCTTTGTATTATATCGACGCTAGTAAGACACGCCTACAAATTGACATCTCGCTATGTTTACATTTATCATGCGCAGTATGCGATTTGTATCATTCAAATCTATCTTAACCTAACTTGGTAATTTATTATATAATTTTTAAAATCAGTTAGATAATCAAAATTAATCAAATTCTTTTTATATAAAATTGTTAAAAGGGTAAATCATCGAGACTTTTGATATCAATAGATAGCGTGTTTGGTAATATTCAGACAAGTGCTATCGGGATATTCGATCCTTGAATTATAAAAATGAATAGACGCATCTTTTTAGACCAAGCCTTAGAAATCTTTTAAAAAACATAAATTTAAATTATAAATTCATCTAAAAGTTATTAAAAGTATCCAGAATATTAATTAACTCGATCGACAAGAGAATTACTACAAGAATTTTCGGTAATAACGAACTTTCAAACAACATAGCGTCACTGACGTAGTTCCACCGAAAACGATAGAAAATCAAAAGAAAAATATTCAAGAATCCATCGCCGAACATTAACATAATAGTCTAACGTACATCTGCAACGATACCTGAAATCCTACAGCCAGAAACGAGCGCAGGGAGTAATTAGGCACCGGAGACGAAGTCCGAAGAAAATCTTCGATAGCGTCTTCGTAAACAGCCACCCACGCCGCCATCGTTTTGTACTGCACCCGAACATTTTCGGATCGCCGAGAATCTTCCCAATTCATACTTACGATCTACAAACATACATCAGGATCATTATTATAACAGGTTTTCAGATAATATTTATCTATTTTTCCAAAAATTAAATTCTTTAAACTTTTATTTAACAATATTCTCGAATTATTTACCTGATCTATCACGTCCTGTCCTGATTTTTATATTTAATTAAACAAGCTATTTAAAACTTAGATATAGCAATAAAAGGGTACTCACCATTATTGTAATAAGGTTATTCACATTTATATTCATATTATTTATTAGTCTAACACACATAACCTCTTTTCACACATTAGTAACACCTTGTTGTTTATGCGTATATACAGTTTCGGTAATATCACATTTGTAATATGTTATATTTTACAGTTTCCTTTAATTTAATAAATATCATATTTTTAATTTACAATAATCTTTTATTTGTTTATATTTGTTTGTAGGAGTTATTTTATTAAGCGACAACATTAATATTATTCATTTATGGAAGCAACAACCTAAAATTCACGACGAGCCTGAGATCACCCACATTTAGTAAAGTTGTTTTTTTATGTAGTTTCTTGCTTTCCGACTAGTTGGCTATTTGAGATAAAGATAGCGCAGTCTGAGGTGAGATTTTATAAATTAAGGCGCCCAACTAATCTTTTCAAATACATAATTTTTATCTTACACTTTTATTTCATTAACATTTCATTCTCTCACCGCAGGCAGGGTGCGTCTCATATATCAATATATATATATATATATATATATATATATATATATATATATATATATATATATATATATATGTTGTTTGATATTAATATACTGTCTTTTATATTTCAAATTTTTTTGAAAAATGCATCATATGCCGAAGCATGTAAGATTGTTTTAAATCTATACGTATCGAAGTAAAACCAGACCTAAAATAGCCAACTAATTGTATCTACCATTATCTGTCATTAGGCAATACAGATTTTATGACGTATGGCCCTCGATATTTGGGAATTATTTTTTTGTTAATACCAGCTGTGGTGTCGACATTAATTATCATAACATACTGACCTACTGTATACTTTCGGGGTTCCTTATGCTTCTGATTGTAATAGTTCTTATTTTCGACTGGGACTGTCTCAATATTTTCTTCTGCTTCTGCCCTTAATTCCTCAAAATCAAATCTATCTTCTTCCTTTAACCAACTAATAACATGACGAGTTTGCACTGTAAATATTCTTATAATATTATTAATACTGAACTGCATCATGTAATACTTTGTCCCACTCATCGACAATTTTTCCCTAAGAGAGATGATAGTTCAGTCCTTCTATTTGTCCATTTGCTTTCGGTGCTCCCGTAGCTATTAATATGTGACGAATTTCTTGTTCTTTGGTAAAATCTTTAAATATGCTTGATATAAAACAAGATCCACGATCTGAAATGATGACTCTAGGTCGGCTATAATTGGAGATGTAATTTTGTAAATGCTTCAAAACCTCATGTACATTGGTGCTCTTACAGGGCTAAAGTTTAAGGAACTTTAAAAATCTATCAATTACCTCAAATACATAAGTATGTGTATGACTTCCTTGGTTAGTGGTCCATAATGGTTTACGTGGATAACCTCAAACGGTAAATTACACTTGGGAATGCTGTGTAGGCATCCTTCTTTTGGGCCCGATATAGAGTTAAATTCAATATATTTTAAACAGTTTCTAATGTAATTATCTATTTTCTTTACCACCTCTGGAAACCAATGGCTACGCTTTCTTAATTCATAAGTTTGGTATAATCCAAAATGACCAATATCATTGTGGTAAGTATACATAATGGGAAAATTCCATGTCTTTAAGGGCAAAAAATAATACGAGGGTAAGGAGATTGCAGTCCAGTCAGCGAAAATTTATGATTCCTGCCTGGGTGCACCTGTCATTAGTTCGTATGACAAGTCTCAACTTGTTCTATCAAGTAGTTTGTTTACACGAATTTTCTAAGTAGACGTGTCGTTCGTTCATAAAATTCTTCGTTTTCGTTTTCACCGAAAACCAAAGAAATGGTGCACAATATGGTGTTGGACGTAAGGCGTGTGAAGGTGAGTGAGATAGCTGAGGCCGTGGGGATATCGAAAGAAAAGGTGCGAAACATCTTGCACGAAGAATTAGGGATGCGAAAGCTCTGCGCAAGCTGGGTGCCGAATTTTCTGAAGCCCGATCAAAAGCGACTTTCGCAGCAATGTTTGAACCGATTCAATAGGGATCCAACCGATTTTGTGCAGCAAATTATTACCATGGATGGGACATGGGTCCACCACTACACGTCAGAAACGAAACAGCAGTCGAAGCAGTGTATCGAAGCAGGTAGTTCAGCGCCAAAGAAAGCGAAGTCGATCTTATCTGCCGGAAAGGTCATGGCCAGTGTGTTTTGGGATGCGAAAGAGATCCTGTTAATTGATTACCTTGAAAAAGGCAGAACAACTACAAGCAAATATTAATCCGGCCTTCTTGACCAGCTAGATGTCGAAATTCGCGAGAGGCCTAGCTTGAAGAAGAAAAAAAAATAATGTTTTGCCAGGACAACGCACCTGGTCACAAAAGTGCGTTGGCAATGGGAAAATTTGGGGTATTATTTGCTCGGCCGTCCCCCCTATTTTTCTGATTTGGCGCCCTTAGACTTCGATCTGTACCAAATTTGAAGAAATTTGTTCCAGGGAGGCGCTTCGCGTCCGATGAACAAATTGAGAGAGCCGTAGATGGATATTTTCACAGCCTTCCAGACTCTCACTTACGGGAGGGAATACTGATGTTGGAGAAACGCTGGACCAAGTGTGTTGAAGTCAAGACAGAATATATAGAAAAATAAAATAAATTTTTAACTGAAAATCTCAGTTTTTTATGGTCAGGCCGGGAATTTTTCACCTTACCCTCGTACACTATCTTTATCTTTCCTATAAACCAAGCCATTACGTAATTCGAAATATGGACGTTCTGTTCCTTTCTAATAAACCGCGAATCCTTATAACATCACCATCTGTTGTTTGCTTTAGTGCCAGTGTCTGCTCTAACGTATTTCCCTCTAATACTAAAATATTCGGAGCACGACTCAACGCGTCAACATGCTACATCTGACTTTTGAACGATGCTCAATGCTATAATTATAATTTTGCAATAATAAACACCAATGCATTATTCGGGGTACTACATCTCTTTTGGTGAGTATCAACCGGAAGCTATCAGAATCACTAATTATTTTAAATGGTATCCCCTGCAAATACACATGAAAAATGCAAATACACATGAAATCTCTTCAGTGAATGAATTATGACCAAATACTCTAGTTCGTAGCTGTAGTATTTCGACTTATATTCGGTCGTTCTTTTACTAAAATAAAATATGGGATGAAATTTACCGTTTTCTTGCTTTTGTAATAAAATAGAACCAAACCCCTGTGCGCTTACGTCACAGTGTAACTGAGTTTATGCGGGGAATAAATTGATAGAAAGGTTTTGAAATAAGTTCTTCAAATATTCAAATGCATCCAAATGTTCCCTAGTAAATGTGAATTCGGCATTTTCTTAAGTAAGTCGTATAGAGGCCTTGCTAACAATGAAAAATTTTGAATAAACCGCCTAAAATAACTAGCTAATCCTATAAACCGATGTACTTGCTTTGTATTCGAAGAATTGGATAATTCATAATTGATTTTATAGTGTCACTGCTTGGACGAATTCCTCTTTCGTCTATCTGATACCCTAAATAATTTACGCTGCGCTTTAAATATGAACAATTATCAATTCTAAGTTCTAGTAAGTTTTTCGACAATGTTACAAATACCTCTTTAAATTTTCCTCAACTGTACTAGTGACAATTAAAGTATCGTCAAAATATATCAAAATTTTACCTTCATCCATTAATTCTGTAAATACTCTATTAACAAAACTTGCGAACGTAGAAGGGCATTTTACAAAATTCGTACTGTTTTGTCGCTGTAACAAACGATGTGTATTTTCTAGACCCTTCATCTAGCGAAACATGGTAAAATGCATTCTTAAGATCTAGTTTAGTGAAATAATACTTATCCTTTAGATGAGCTAAGCGGTCATCTATTAACGGTATTGGAAATTGGTCCCCGACTAAAATTTATTTAATGTTCTGAAATCAATACACATTCTATAGTCACCACTTTTCTCTTTCCTTAAAACTACGGCTGAACAATACGGAGATCCACTTTCGCGAATTATTTTACGATTCAATAAGTTTTTATAATATTATTTAATGATTCCTCTCGGAGAATGATAAACGTCTAGGTCAAATATAAAAAGGTTCGTGTTTTTTATATTTTTATTATATATTTACATTGCCTTTCCTAAATATAACTGTCAATTGCACCATTTTCAACAAAATCCTTACCCAATAATAGGTTCAAACTTATTGTGTTAGGTTTAACAACATGAAACTTAATTTTACATATTACATTATGAACCTCTATCGTATCTACAAAAATTCCTAATATATTTAAGGGTGACTTATTTAACCTTAAATACACCTGGTTATCCTCGCAAGGCAAAATGTCACATGAATTAACTAAAGAAATAGGGCTGCCTGTGTCAACTATTGCTAAGGTTTCTTGTTCAAATTCACCAGTCACTTCCATCGTGTATGTTGATGACATCTTTGTTGATACTTCGACGTCAATTAAAGCCATACTGAAGGACCCCGGGGTTGGGTTAGCTGAACTCTCCCTCCGTGGACAATTTGCGACCATGTGGTCCGGACTGCCGCAATAGAAATACGACCCTCGTTCTCTCCTTAGACGCCTGCAATTATTAGCCTTGTGGCCGCATCTGTAGCAATTAAAACGAATAAAGTTCTTCTTGCCTGATATGGTTGTACCCCGTGTCACTTTTCTGTCGATTTCAAAGATATTTATGTACTTGATTGTCTGCTTTATTCTCTAATAACGTTGTTCATTAATTGGAATAAATCTTCTGTAGTCTTAACATTTCCCAACATCGTTGTCGCTTAACTTTTGTAAAGCTTTATCATCAAACCCATCGATAATGTAATTTATCATCTCATCTTCAGGCACACCTGTATTATTACCCAGCAGAACGTTTTCGTGGAAATATATTGTACACTGTTCGTTTTTCTTTCATCTCCTCTGCTCCATTGTAGCAGAATTGGTAATAGGTCCATAAATTTTCCTTAATTCCTGTTTTAGATCCTGCCAAACAATCGTAATTAAACTAGTTTTTTAGTGGTACCAGCGCTGAGCTTTTTCTCTTAATTTGCTTACAGATATAAACTGAATAAGACCGTCCCCTACCTTGTATTCTTGTTGATTGGAATCTGCTCTTTCTAACCAGGCGCGTATGTTCTGATTTTTACCCGAAAATTTCGGAATGAGTGCTGAAATTTGCTTTTTTGTATAAGGTACGCCATTTTCCCGCCTCCTTTCTCTCTGTTCGTTTCCATTAACTTCATTCCCGCTATTTCATCGCTCTCCATCATAAAGTATCATCGCCCTCACTGTGGCCTGCACCAATTCGTCCACGCTCCTGGCAGTTGTCCCATTTGGGAAAGACATATCCGCTTGCAGCGTGTGATACTCCATTTTTCATTAATTGGAATTCAACACAATTTTCTCTGTCTTGATCCCTATCCCACTTCCAGAATTTGTGAGTATGGCCGCCTTAATTTAAAATCTGTTCTATTTGTCAGGAATTTATTAAACACAAAATACATAATATTTCACTATAATACTTTATAAAAATGCTTCATAATACGAATATGTCTAATACTTTCGAATATATAATTGTCTCGCAGTTCTCCCAACCTTCCTTTTGCACTTCCTTTGCCAACTTAACACAAGTTAAGGGTCGTGAAATTTAAAATATAATTTCTGAACCCTACAAAGTAATACTTAATTTTCACTAATACTTTGATCTCATAATGTTGACCATTACAATATTGAACTATGTATCACTAACATTAAAATTTGGAGCTTAAAAGTACCTACAAAAAGATGACGAAGGTCATCGAAATCTAACTCTAAAAGATCAAAGGTGCCGACAGTAATGTCGCTTCTGTATGTTCTGTGCTAGTACTTAGCACTTCATGGGGACACAGATGTGTGACAGACGGCGCTCGATTCATGAGATCTTAACATTTCGTGTTAACAACTTTCAGCTGAGACCATGGCGTGGTGAACGATCGAGCACCGCATTTTTGCATACCACAGTTTCGTGAAAAATGACGAGTCTAACGCGGCTGTTCAACATGAGTTTCGTCGCAATTTCAACGTGCACACAAATCAGAATGAAAATGAGATTTCAAAACACCAAAAATGCATTTAAAACTTGATATTTCGTAACTGGGGTAGATAATATTATATTTAAGTGCTTTAACCGTAGTATTGTAGTTTATTGAATATTTATGATTTCAGAGGAGGATATTAACACATTCATCAATAATAACTGGCGAACACTATGGAATGAACTCAAGCCATCCACTGAAGAATTTCTTAAAATATGTATCAACGTCGTAACAGACGCTATTTTAGTTGTACCAAAGGAAGAAATTTTTTTGCCTTAAAATAGTGACATATACATTGCAAATTTCCGATATTGTCTTGCACATCCACACTTCAAAATTATACTATTTTTACTGATCACCTTTAATAATTGCACTAAATTATTTTAATTCCTGTAACAAACAAAATAAAGGAATAAGTGAATGGTCTATCATTTTGATATACTTCTATTTGGTTAGAATTAATTTATGTACAAATAATGCTATAGATATTTAACCCTAGAATGGTACGTTGGTGTCGCCTATGACACAGCTACACTTTATCTCTTTCCCAAACGCATAATTGAAGAGAGAAGTTAGCGACCACCTACGTACCTGTCGACGTGTCAGTACAGCATTGAATGCGGTAGTTCTAAGTGCTCTGTTCTGTTTTACGTATCGGTAGCAATTGGTTGTGTCACATACGACTTCAGAATACCATTCTTGATATTATTTTTTAATTTACAAAATATGGCTTCCACTAGTAAAGCATTGACTCAAGCAGAGTTAGAGGATATTATACGTTCTTACGAGAGAGGCGAAACAGATTTGGACAATATTGTTCCAGAAATAGTGAGCAACGACAGTGTATCTGAAGATGAGGAACTTTTAGACAGTGAGCATTCAGATACTTTTTCTGTCGAGTCTAGCAGTGAGGGAGAAGAGTCCGAAGAAGAATTTATGGAAAAAATGGTTACAAATGGTATAAATCACCTTTTTTTTTCAAAAAATAGCCGTACAGTGCAAAAGAACATTGTGCTTCGATTACCAGGGCCAAAGTCAAACGCATTAAAAGCTGCAGATGAGATTGAAGCTTGGAAGTTATTTTTCACCGACGAAATGATTAATTGTATTATTCAACACACAAACCAAGAAATAACAAGACAATCCTCCAAATATGCTAATAATCAAAGCTTTATAGGGTGTACTAATAGACAAGAAATATTGGATTTATTCGGGCTGTTGTATATGAGTGGGGTTCTAAAAACAAGTTCTCTAAGTACTTCTGATTTATGGTCCAGACAATATGGATTACCCATTTTCAGAGCAACCATGTCACGAAAACCTTTTGAGTTTTTACTTAATTGTCTTCGCTTTGATGACAAAAATACGAGACAAGAGCGTAAGGATGATAAATTTGCACCTATCAGATTTCTGTGGGATAAATTTATTGAAAAGTGTTCAGAAAATTATACACCTGGCGCATATGTAACTGAAGACGTGCTGTTGCACACTTCGCCAATAAAGCCAATCATTTCCCGAAAATCGGTCCCGTGCTAAGAGAGAAATCGGTCGCACTTTCACGCAACGAAGCGACCGATACATAAAATTGACGTAGAATGACATGAAAAGAACGCCTATGATATTTTGGACGACGTGCTGTTGCACACTTCGCCAATAATGCCAATAATTCCAAGAAAATCGTTCCCGTGCTAAGAGAGAAGTCGGTCGCGCTTTCACGCAACGAAGCGACCGATACATCAAAATGACGCAGAATGACATGAAAAGAACGGCTGTGATATTTTGGACGACGTGCTGTTGCACACTTCGCCAATAATGCCAATAATTCCTAGAAAATCGTTCCCGTCCTAAGAGAGAAGTCGGTCGCACTTTCACGAAACGAAGCGACCGATACATCAAAATGACGTAGAATGACATGAAAAGAACGGCTATGATATTTTGGACGACGTGCTGTTGCACACTTCGCCAATAATGCCAATAATTCCTAGAAAATCGTTCCCGTCCTAAGAGAGAAGTCGGTCGCACTTTCACGAAACGAAGCGACCGATACATCAAAATGACGTAGAATGACATGAAAAGAACGGCTATGATATTTTGGACGACGTGCTGTTGCACACTTCGCCAATAATGCCAATAATTCCTAGAAAATCGTCCCCGTGCTAAGAGAGAAGTCTGTCGCGCTTTCACGCAACGAAGCGACCGATACATCAAAATTACGTAGAATGACATGAAAAGAACGGCTATGATATTTTGGACGACGTGCTGTTGCACACTTCGCCAATAATGCCAATAATTTATAGAAAATCGTTCCCGTGCTAAGAGAGAAGTCGGTCGCACTTTCACGCAACGAAGCGACCGATACATCAAAATGACGTAGAATGACATGAAAAGAACGGCTATGATATTTTGGAAGACGTGCTGTTGCACACTTCGCCAATAAAGCCAATCATTCCCCGAAAATCGATCTCGTGCTAAGAGAGAAGTCGGTCGCACTTTCACGCAACGAAGCGACCGATATATCAAAATGACGTAGAATGACATGAAAAGAACGGCTATGATATTTTCGACTACGTGCTGTTGCACACTTCGCCAATAATGCCAATAAATCCTAGAAAATCGTTCCCGTGCTTAGAGAGAAGTCGGTCGCGCTTTCACGCAACGAAGCGACCGATACATCATAATGACGTAGAATGAAATGAAAAGAACGGCTGTGATGTTTTGGACGACGTGCTGTTGCACACTTCGCCAATAATGCCAATAATTCCTAGAAAATCGTTCCCGTGCTAAGAGAGAGTCGGTCGCACTTTCACGCAACGAAGCGACCGATATATCAAAATGACGTAGAATGACATGAAAAGAACGGCTATGATATTTTCGACTACGTGCTGTTGCACACTTCGCCAATAATGCCAATAATTCCTAGAAAATCGTTCCCGTGCTAAGAGAGAAGTCGGTCGCGCTTTCACGCAACGAAGCGACCGAAACACCAAAATGACGTAGAATGACATGAAAAGAACGGCTATGATATTTTGGATGACGTGCTGTTGCACACTTCGCCAATAATGCCAATAATTCCTAGAAAATCGTTCCCGTGCTAAGAGAGAAGTCGGTCGCACTCTCACGCAACGAAGCGACCGATACATCAAAATGACGTAGAATGACATGAAAAGAACGGCTATGATATTTTGGACGACGTGCTGTTGCACACTTCGCCAATAAAGCCAATCATTCCCCGAAAATCGATCCCGTGCTAAGGGGGAGTCCGTCGCACTTTCACGCGACGAAGCGACCGATACATCAAAATGACGTAGAATGACATGAAAAGAACGGCTATTGCTATTGAACGTGCTGTTGCACACTTCGCCAATAATGCCAATAATTCCAAGAAAATCGTTCCCGTGCTAAGAGAGAAGTCGGTCGCGCTTTCACGCAACGAAGCGACCGATACATCAAAATGACGTAGAATGACATGAAAAGAACGGCTATGATATTTTGGACGACGTGCTGTTGCACACTTCGCCAATAAAGCCAATCATTCCCCGAAAATCGATACCGTGCTAAGAGAGAAGTCGGTCGCACTTTCACGCAACGAAGCGACCGATATATCAAAATGACGTAGAATGAGATTAAAAGAACGGCTATAATATTTTGCACGACGTGCTGTTGCACACCGCCAATATTGCCAATAATTCCTAGAAAATCGTTCCCGTGCTTAGAGAGAAGTCGGTCGCGCTTTCACGCAACGAAGCGACCGATACATCAAAATGACGTAGAATGAAATGAAAAGAACGGCTGTGATGTTTTGGACGACGTGCTGTTGCACACTTCGCCAATAATGCCAATAATTCCTAGAAAATCGTTCCCGTGCTAAGAGAGAAGTCGGTCGCACTTTCTCGCAACGAAGCGACCGATACATCAAAATGACGTAGAATGAAATGAAAAGAACGGCTGTGATGTTTTGGACGACGTGCTGTTGCACACTTCGCCAATAATGCCAATAATTCCTAGAAAATCGTTCCCGTGCTAAGAGAGAAGTCGGTCGCGCTTTCACGCAACGAAGCGACCGATACATCAAAATGACGTAGAATGACATGAAAAGAACGGCTATGATATTTTGGAAGACGTGCTGTTGCACACTTCGCCAATAAAGCCAATCATTCCCCGAAAATCGATCTCGTGCTAAGAGAGAAGTCGGTCGCACTTTCACGCAACGAAGCGACCGATACATCAAAATGACGTAGAATGACATGAAAAGAACGGCTATGATATTTTCGACTACGTGCTGTTGCACACTTCGCCAATAATGCCAATAATTCCTAGAAAATCGTTCCCGTGCTTAGAGAGAAGTCGGTCGCGCTTTCACGCAACGAAGCGACCGATACATCAAAATGACGTAGAATGAAATGAAAAGAACGGCTGTGATGTTTTGGACGACGTGCTGTTGCACACTTCGCCAATAATGCCAATAATTCCTAGAAAATCGTTCCCGTGCTAAGAGAGAGTCGGTCGCACTTTCACGCAACGAAGCGACCGATACATCAAAATGACGTAGAATGACATGAAAAGAACGGCTATGATATTTTGGAAGACGTGCTGTTGCACACTTCGCCAATAAAGCCAATCATTCCCCGAAAATCGATCTCGTGCTAAGAGAGAAGTCGGTCGCACTTTCACGCAACGAAGCGACCGATACATCAAAATGACGTAGAATGACATGAAAAGAACGGCTATGATATTTTGGAAGACGTGCTGTTGCACACTTCGCCAATAAAGCCAATCATTCCCCGAAAATCGATCTCGTGCTAAGAGAGAAGTCGGTCGCACTTTCACGCAACGAAGTGACCGATACATCAAAATGACGTAGAATGACATGAAAAGAACGTCTATGATATTTTCGACGACGTGCTGTTGCACACTTCGCCAATAATGCCAATAATTCCTAGAAAATCGTTCCCGTGCTAAGAGAGAAGTCGGTCGCGCTTTCACGCAACGAAGCGACCGAAACACCAAAATGACGTAGAATGACATGAAAAGAACGGCTATGATATTTTGGATGACGTGCTGTTGCACACTTCGCCAATAATGCCAATAATTCCTAGAAAATCGTTCCCGTGCTAAGAGAGAAGTCGGTCGCACTCTCACGCAACGAAGCGACCGATACATCAAAATGACGTAGAATGACATGAAAAGAACGGCTATGATATTTTGGACGACGTGCTGTTGCACACTTCGCCAATAAAGCCAATCATTCCCCGAAAATCGATCCCGTGCTAAGGGGGAGTCCGTCGCACTTTCACGCGACGAAGCAACCGATACATCAAAATGACGTAGAATGACATGAAAAGAACGGCTATTGCTATTGAACGTGCTGTTGCACACTTCGCCAATAATGCCAATAATTCCAAGAAAATCGTTCCCGTGCTAAGAGAGAAGTCGGTCGCGCTTTCACGCAACGAAGCGACCGATACATCAAAATGACGTAGAATGACATGAAAAGAACGGCTATGATATTTTGGACGACGTGCTGTTGCACACTTCGCCAATAAAGCCAATCATTCCCCGAAAATCGATACCGTGCTAAGAGAGAAGTCGGTCGCACTTTCACGCAACGAAGCGACCGATATATCAAAATGACGTAGAATGAGATTAAAAGAACGGCTATAATATTTTGCACGACGTGCTGTTGCACACTTCGCCAATATTGCCAATAATTCCTAGAAAATCGTTCCCGTGCTAAGAGAGAAGTCGGTCGCGCTTTCACGCAACGAAGCGACCGATACATCAAAATGACGTAGACTGACATGAAAAGAACGGCTATGATATTTTGGACGACGTGCTGTTCCACACTTCGCCAATAATGCCAATAATTCTTAGAAAATCGTTCCCGTGCTAAGAGAGAAGTCGGTCGCGCTTTCACGCAACGAAGCGACCGATACATCAAAATGACGTAGAATGACATGAAAAGAACGGCTATGATATTTTGGACGACGTGCTGTTGCACACTTCGCCAATAATGCCAATAATTCCTAGAAAATCGTTCCCGTGCTAAGAGAGAAGTCGGTCGCACTTTCACGCAACGAAGCGACCGATACATCAAAATGACGTAGAATGACATGAAAAGAACGGCTATTATATTTTGGACGACGTGCTGTTGCACACTTCGCCAATAATGCCAATAATTCCTAGAAAATCGTTCCCGTGCTAAGAGAGAAGTCGGTCGCACTTTCACGCAACGAAGCGACCGATACATCAAAACCGACTTCTCTCTTAGCACGGGAACGATTTTCTAGGAATTATTGGCGAAGTGTGCAACAGCACGTCGTCCAAAATATCACAGCCGTTCTTTTCATGTCATTCTACGTCATTTTGATATATCCGTAGCTTCGTTGCGTGAGTAGAGTATTTCAGCCGATTCTAACACCTCCTCATTGACCTTGATCGCATGCATTATTGGCGATCAAGGTCAATGAAGAGGTGTTAGAATCGGCTGAGTAGTCAAGGTCATTTAATGGTCGACGCAGGTTATTAAAGTCACACCAAAGTCAATGTCATTTCCAAGGTCAGTCAAGGTCATGAGAATGCCAAAGTCGTACCAAGGTCAAGGACATTTGAAGGTCAATAACATTTGAAGGTCAAGGGTGTTTGAAGGTGAAGGACATTTTAAGGTCAATGACATTTGAAAGTCAAGGGCATTGGAAGGTCAAGGGTGTTTGAAGGTCAAGGACATTTGAAAGTCAAGGGCATTTCAAGGTCAAGGGCATTTGAAGGCCAAGGGCATTTGAAGGTCAATGCCATTTGAAGGTCAAGGTCATTTGAAGGTCAAGGTCATTTGAAGGTAAAGTGCATTTGAAAGTCAGGGGCATTTGAAGGTCAAGGTCATCACTTAAAGATTACTTCGAGGTAGGGGTTCAACCTTGAATATATAAATAATAACGAATAAATTTTTCTATCATAAAGTGTTAAGTTTCCTTAATATTTGTTTGAACATATAAGTAGATATGGGTGCTGCACACGAAAGAAAAAATAGAGTGATTGTAGTGGAATTAGAATGGAGTAGTGATGATGAGTTAAGTGAAGCTGAAGACGATATCGAGGACGATATTGAGGAGGAGCAAGGAGATGATACAGACGAGGTAGATATTTAGGAGGAAGAAATTGATTAGGACATATTTGAAATAGAGACGATTATTTTAATCGATGATATGGACAGTAGAATGTATGACTTTGATTAATTGGATTGATTATACATATAATGCTAAGATGTTTGTTGTTACTAGTATAAATAAGTTAATGTAATTTATAAGTTTGAAATGTTTTCACACATAAAATAGTATAATATTAAGCATGACCGTCGACGAGGTGTATATATGGTGATGGTCGTTCCATTCCAGCAACAGTTGAACCGGTTCAGTGGAGGTGTTGTTTCTATTCAGTGCATATTTGGAAAATATTAAGTCAATATGTTTGAATGTGAATAGGTACTGTTTGAAGACGTTTACTCGAGGAGATAACAGAAGTCGCAACATGTTAACTTCTTGTAAAGGGAAGAGAATGAAATTTAGCGATAACGAAGTGGAATTAATGAAATGTGATATCTGTGATGTATATGTAGAAACAAATTGTTACACTGCACATATCTGCAGTACTTTACACCGTACTAAAGCGTTCGTAATAATCGATAATGGTGTAAAGAAGAGTGTTGGCACGTTCGGGGATAGAATAGTAAGTTATCAAGTATGTGATTCGTCTCGCATATACGTTGATGTGGAAGGATTTGCAAATAATATTAGGGAGAAAGTGATAGCACTTATGGATAGTATTCTAAGTATACATACTTCTATGAAAGTGAATTTGGAATTGTATGGTTTATATTATTTATTGACGAAGGAAAATGTAGAAATAAAATCGTTTAATACTCTGTCGAAAATTGACTTGTATTCTTTGTCTATTTCTATTAAAATAAGGGGGGCTGGAAGGCGGTCCTTACCGTTCATCCTAGTGATTTTTGCGATCGGATAGTTTCTAGAATCTAGATCGGCTTTGATGTCTTCGTCGGTTAGGAATTGGGGTACGCCTCTGATGACGATTTTTAATTTTTTCTCGCTACGGAGTTGGTATGTGAAAGATTGAATGGCTTTTTCGTTGAGAATTCGGTTGAGATTGCGATAGTCTTGTTCTGTTGTTGGAGTGATTTGGACTCCGGCCGGGACGGACCTACTTTGTGTGTATTGAATGTTGTGTGTTTTCATTAGATCTCGGACTCGATACCATTGTGTTGGGTCAGTGATTGTAATTGGGGAGATAGAAGGCATTTTGGGTAATTGGATTGTGTTGTTTGCTGTTTTTGTGTTTGTTTTGTGCTGTTTGTGTGTGTTTGTGTGTTTTGTGATGTTGGTACTTACCCCGGGTTTCTCTGCGGAGGTGGAGGCTGTCGGTTCTTCTTCGCTGCTGTCCATTGGCGTCGTTTCTTCTTTCTTCGTATCTTCGTCGATCGTGCGGAGTGCTTCGTACATGTTGCTCGTCTCTATTTCCGGTGATTCTGTTTTCTGTCGTTTGTTGGATTTTCGTGGTGGTTTTTCGTTTTTCTTGAGTTCGTTCATCTTGTTGTCGAAGGCGGTGTGCATCATCTTCATGAAGTTTTCCATTGTTTTCTGCAGTTCTTCGTATGTCTCAATATTCTGTAATATATCCATTGCTATACGTTGGCCGTTGTCGTTGGTGCCAGCCATTTCTTCTGGTTTCGCTTCTTTGTCGTAAATATATTATATTATAGTATAATATAACGGTTATGTATTCTATTACTACCGATGTGCTCAGAGCAATCGATAGCGTGCGAATGCGAACCCGTTGGTGTTTCTTTGCCGTTTATATATAATTTTTTTTTTATTTTTTTCCCCACCCTTTTCTCAATTACTTGCCCGCACGATGTATTTATTCGCTAATCTTATGCTACCGGTATCATGTATATCGTCGCCGTGTACGTATATAATTATTCCATCATTGCCGTTTCTGTTGTATGGTAGGAGATGGGCCACGCTAGGAATCGATGTATAGCTCGATTTATAAATTACACGACTGCTGCGGACTTTCAATTACAAATGAACCACCAACAACACCTAGCACAAATGACGATCTCGCACTTGCCTTATGCTAAATGCTAATATAATTACTCTCTACAAATGCAACAACAGAACATATTCAATACCTCGTAACGCATACAGAATATAATCACACTTTTCAAGAACAATCAGTAAACACACACATGACTTGAACGGATAAAAAGCGACAAACACACAGACTTACACACCACGCAACAACACAGGACCGTGCTAAGACAGACAGCGTAACAACGGAGGTGTGAAAATAGCGGTAACTTCGACCACAGGACAAATCCAAACGACCGATGAAACAGGAATCGATTATGGTTTAACGGCCTTTCGGACCCTATATCCCCTTTTTTCCTATTAAGTATTTGTCCATCTTCTTCATACTATTTCAAGTCAATTTGACCTCGACATCCTAGTATAAGCAATTTACAAGTAGTCAATTTTTGACATATCTACACACACATATCGATAAAACTGTCACCCGACCTTACTAATCCAGCTGCACGCTTATACCATAGTGAAGAATTGCATTTTGCTTACTAACATTTTCTGAAATTGTTTTTTTTTTTTTTTTTTGGGTTGACGGGATATCGTCGTAACTTTACCGCGGCCGTTCTGAATTGTCAAATTTTAATGAAATTGGTGTCATCTAATAAATACGTTGTCATGGAATTTTATTTATTAATGACCGACCGACTACTATATTTGTAACCGTGCTATTTACTCAAATCGTCTGTCATTTAAATGATTCATATTAATTCATTAAGTTACGTCATCCTTTTAGATACTATTACTAGGGAAATCATGGCTGACTTGAGTTTTGGACGTATTATGGATATATCGTTTCATGATTTAAATGATTCATATTCATTCATTAAGTTACGTCATGCTTTTAGATACTATTACTAGGGAAATCATGGCTGACTTGAGTTTTGGACGTATTATGGATATATCGTTTCATGGCCGACTGGAGTTTAGGACGTGTTATGGATATAACGTTTTACATATTTACCGCGTCATCAGGTGTCGTGACATATATACCTATCGGCCGTCGAAATTAATAATACACTTACGGTGGAATTGCATTTTGCTTATTGTCTATTTTTAATCTTTTTTTTTTTTTTTACGTTCGAATTACCGTTCAAACTCTCATGCCTAACTTATACATATCGACGTTCTATTCGTATATTATTCTCTCTTTTCAATTTAAATTATATCTCGTTTGTGGTTCTAAAAAGAACCGTTTTTTTTTATATTGTTTCTATCGACGCAGTTATTTATATATTTAATGGCCGATCTCCCGCCGCCGCCGCCGATGATAAACCATTTGCGCAATGGTCACCTCCAGGCGTCGCCCATTATTTTGAACTGGTATATTTCGTGACGGCTTTGGTTCCTTCGCTAACAGCGTGCTTTGCCAATTCACCGGGAAGTAACAGACGGACAGCCGTCTGTATTTCCCGACTGGTGATCGTCGAACGTTTATTATAATGGGCCAGACGGGACGCTTCGGCCGCAATGCGTTCGAATATATCGTTCACGAAACTGTTCATGATGCTCATCGCCTTGCTGGATATGCCCGTATCCGGATGGACCTGCTTGAGCACCTTGTAAATATAAATTGCGTAACTCTCCTTCCTGCGGCGTTTCTTCTTCTTATCGCCCTTCGATATATTCTTCTGAGCCTTGCCTGCTTTCTTAGCGGCTTTACCGCTAGTCTTCGGTGGCATGGTTGTAGTCAATATTTAATAGTAAGTAGGATTGTAATAGAATGTATACTGTCGAAGGTGTGAGACGGTCTGTTCGGCGTGCATTTTCATGGGTCTTTGGGTTTTGTTCTGTGGTCGAAGTTGCCTCCACTTCCACTCCATTGTTTCGTATTTCCCAGGGTTGTGACGTGTTTGAGTCTGATGTAATCGTTGGATGTTGTGTTTTTTGTGTGGTCCTGTGTGTGTGTATTTGTGTAGTCTGTGTGTCAGTCGCTTTTTTTTTTTTTTTTTTTTTTTTTGCGTTTAAGTCAAATGTGTTCGTTTTTTTTTTTTTTTTTTTGCGTTTCAGTTGAGTGTGTGTTTAGTGTTTGTTATTGTAGAGTGTTATTATTGTCTGTGTTTGTGTTACGAAGTATTGTATTTGTTCTTTTGTGGCGTTTGTCGAGTGTAGTGTTATTATCATATTGCCTAGGGCAAGTGCTAGTTCGTCATTTGTGTTAATTGTCGTGTCCTTTTGTCTTTGTGTCCATGGATTTGTTGTTGGGGGTGGTGCTGGTATGTATTTAGGTTGAGGTGTGGTTTTGTTTGTAGGATTGTTTGGATTGTTGGGACAGTTTATGAAAGTGGATAGATGAGGACCACCGCAGTTTGCACACTTTGGTGGGGTTGTTTTTGTCTTAGTACATAGATGTGTCGAATGTCCGTCTCCGCATTTCATACATTTGTAATTCACGTTACAGTTACGTTGGTGATGTCCGAAAGTTTGGCACTTGTGGCATTGTATAATGTCAGTCCGTTTGTTTAAATGTTCTATTTTAATCGTCAGTCCGCAGCAGTCGCGTAAGTTGAAGATTGACTTGTATTGTCTCGTCAGTTCGATTAATACAAGTGGTGCTGGTATTCCGTGTTTGCCGTTCATGCGTTTAATTTTTAAAGTCGGGTATCCTTGGTCCGTCAAGTCGTCTGTGATGTCAGTGTCTGTTATAAAGGTGGGAATGCCACGCATCACCACCTTTAGTGTCTTTTCACTTCTCAATTGAAATGTGTAATATTGAATTTGTTCGTTGTCTAGTGTGTGTTTTAGTTTTCGATAGTCTTCGTCGGTTGTCGGTTCGATGTGTATTCCTGGTTTCACCATTTTGTTTTCTACTGTGTTAATGCTGTTTGATTTAAGTAATTGTCGTATGTATGTCCATTTGTCTTTTTCGATTATGATAATTGGTGCGATTTTGTGTGTTTTTTGTGGTTTTGTGTTAGATGTGGTGGTTTTGTCACTTACCCTGGGCGGGCTGGCTGATGTTGAAGGCTGTGGAGTGGATTCGGCAGTTTCTTCTTCCATCTTTTCGTCGGTTTTGTTGTCGAGGGCGTCGTAAGAATTTTTAGTTTCGATCGGTGTGATTGTTTCGTCTATTTTTGGTTTCTTCGTAAATTTCGGGTAGATGAAGTCTTCTGCGGATATAATTTCAGTTTGCATCTTGTTCTGTGTTCGGTTGTGTTTTTTTTCTTCTTTTAGCGGTTCGGTGTTTTTTTCTTGAATCCTGACTTGAATTTTCGGCTGGTTTGGATCTACCATAAATATATTTGGCGATGTCCGTAGTATGTGCTGGATATCTCGTTCGTTGAATGTTCGGTCGATTATCTCGAGTGTCTCTTCTTTTAATTCTTGTGACCAGAGGACCGTGGTGTTCGGATTAAGAATTAACTTTGTTAAAGTAACAATTCGGCCGGCCATTGCTTCCGGCTTCGTATTTACGGTATAAAATCGTATGTTCTCTCAGCTGGTGTACTGTTCGCACAGACGACGCAGTGAGAATGTGTGATTCGGCGTGCACTATCGCGCCGGTTTTTGAGGGAGAACGGTGCGCACGATTAGGCCACGCCCACCGTATCGAGAGGTGCCGAATCGCGACCATTGGTGGACGAGCGCGGCTATAAGTACGTAGGTTTGAGCGTGTCTGGAAAAATTCCCACACCGTTGCGAGACAGCAGCGAGTATAGACGCTATCACCTGATCTTGGCCGATATTATTATATACAAATTATTAAAAAATGTCAGGACGCGGTAAAGGTGGCAAAGTTAAGGGCAAGGCGAAATCACGTTCCAGCCGTGCCGGTCTACAGTTCCCGGTCGGCCGTATACATCGTCTTCTGCGTAAGGGTAATTACGCCGAACGAGTAGGTGCCGGGGCACCGGTTTATTTGGCCGCGGTCATGGAATATTTGGCGGCGGAAGTTCTAGAATTGGCAGGCAACGCCGCCAGGGACAATAAAAAGACCCGCATCATACCCAGACATCTGCAACTGGCGATACGCAACGACGAGGAATTGAATAAACTCCTCTCCGGCGTGACAATCGCTCAAGGCGGCGTCCTGCCCAATATCCAGGCGGTACTTTTGCCCAAGAAAACTGAGAAAAAACCTTAAACGCGACGGGTGATCGACGGGGATACCGTTAACGCGCACCACTACCACCTTCTCTGGTTATATTCTCCCCAAATTAAATTCACGGCCCTTCTCAGGGCCACAATATTTAATTTAGACATTTAAACTGAACGGGATAAACCTACATTATATTGTTGAGCTATTTCTAATATTATGTCTATAAGAGTTTTATATTTTAACATATGCAAGGGATATTGTGATATGTTTGAATTTGTAATAGTTATCATGTTGTATTAAAGAATTGGATATCTTATTATTTATATCTTAGTTTTATAAATATAGATTAGAGTTGAATCTTGGTATATATTTTTAGTAAATTATATTTTTAACATTGAATGATCGTTAAAATTATATTTAGTCAATTTATGTAAATTATTGTAAAATTTAACATATACAAAAGTGAGTAGCTTTAATATCCGTAATTAACTATTATGAATGTCATTTTCTAATTTCAAATTAAAAAAAAAAAAAAGGATTTAGATTTACTCAATATCTGGCACTTTAAAAATAAAGCTATCCGACAAAACATCTACCATATGTTTTGTAACGCTGGGTCCTCGAAACGTATATTGTGTGTTTCCATTGAACGTTTTCGAGACCGAAGAACTGACGACGTTGTACTACAATTGACGTCAGTCACAATCGGTATTAGATAATAACCGATTTATGTAATCGGTCACAATAATTGTCATTATGTAACTGCGTGTTGTGGCTGGCTATTTATGCTTACTGTAAATAGCCCAATTTATTATAGATAATGTGAATTTTGCCTGTATGCGTAAGGGCTATTAACAAACCTGCTTTTCTCTTTTTGATGTTATTATTATTATTGATATCAGTGTCTCTATTTTTATTGCCTACCTCATTCTTTTTCGCCAGAACGATTAGTATTTGTGGTTCTGAAAAGAACCGTTGTTAATTGTAATTTAATTAGGCGATGTCCGTCCGCCCGACGTCCGTTGCGCGTTTAACGCAAATGTGATGATGACCGAGCTCTTAACCGCCGAACCCGTTAAGGGTACGTCCTTGACGTTTCAGGGCATAAACGACGTCCATAGCCGTAACGGTTTTCCTTTTCGCGTGCTCGGTGTATGTTACGGCATCGCGTATTACGTTTTCGAGGAAGACTTTCAGAACACCCCGCGTCTCTTCGTAAATCAAACCGGAGATTCTCTTCACACCGCCGCGACGTGCTAGACGTCTGATGGCGGGTTTGGTGATGCCCTGGATGTTATCACGTAACACTTTGCGATGACGTTTCGCTCCACCCTTTCCCAATCCTTTGCCTCCTTTACCGCGCCCGGTCATTTTGAGGATACACCAAGTAAGTAGTAATAATAATACTAAAGAGTATGTCAGGCGATTCGATCTGCTACGTCTGAATCAGCGCGTACGATGACTGTAGACGAACTGTTCAATAAATGCCGGGGTCCGACCGGCTTATATAAACCCGAACTGGCCACGCCCGAGCCCGACACGGACGAACCAATCAGAAACGTCCGTCGGCTCTTGGAAACTTAGAAAACTGGCCGACCGTCAGTTTCCTAACATTCGCACGCTATCGATTGCTCTGAGCACATCGGTAGTAATAGAATACATCAACCGTTATATTATACTATAATATAATATATTTACGACAAAGAAGCGAAACCAGAAGAAATGGCTGGCACCAATGACAACGGCCAACGTATAGCAATGGATATATTACAGAATATTGAGACATACGAAGAACTGCAGAAAACAATGGAAAACTTCATGAAGATGATGCACACCGCCTTCGACAACAAGATGAACGAACTCAAGAAAAACGAAAAACCACCACGAAAATCCAACAAACGACAGAAAACAGAATCACCGGAAATAGAGACGAGCAACATGTACGAAGCACTCCGCACGATCGACGAAGATACGAAGAAAGAAGAAACGACGCCAATGGACAGCAGCGAAGAAGAACCGACAGCCTCCACCTCCGCAGAGAAACCCGGGGTAAGTACCAACATCACAAAACACACAAACACACACAAACAGCACAAAACAAACACAAAAACAGCAAACAACACAATCCAATTACCCAAAATGCCTTCTATCTCCCCAATTACAATCACTGACCCAACACAATGGTATCGAGTCCGAGATCTAATGAAAACACACAACATTCAATACACACAAAGTAGGTCCGTCCCGGCCGGAGTCCAAATCACTCCAACAACAGAACAAGACTATCGCAATCTCAACCGAATTCTCAACGAAAAAGCCATTCAATCTTTCACATACCAACTCCGTAGCGAGAAAAAATTAAAAATCGTCATCAGAGGCGTACCCCAATTCCTAACCGACGAAGACATCAAAGCCGATCTAGATTCTAGAAACTATCCGATCGCAAAAATCACTAGGATGAACGGTAAAGACCGCCTTCCAGCCCCCCTTATTTTAATAGAAATAGACAAAGAATACAAGTCAATTTTCGACATCCACACAGTTTGCGGATTAGAAGTAAAAGTAGAGTCCCTCAGACTTAGAACAGACATCGTACAGTGTCACAGATGTCAGAAATTCGGTCATCAACAGCGTACTTGCAACGTGAATTTCGCGTGCATGAAGTGCGGAGAGTCACACTCGACGCATGAATGCACAAAGCCGTCAACCACCCCCCCTAAATGCGCAAACTGTGGCGGAGCTCACCTCTCGTTCAGCTTATCATGCAAAAAGAATCCAAATAACCCAATAAACACACCAATACAAACACGCAAACTCATAGAAGCACCACTACCAAAACACAACGCGTGGACTCAAAGACAACAGACAAATAACATCACCGCAACCACACCCACACCCACACCCACAACCCGGGAAAATACACCAAAACCAACACTTAACTCACACGAAAAAGCTGACGACGCAATTGCACTCATGATTGGGAAACTATTCCTAACATTTAGCTCGACAAACCCTACACTCCAACAAACACAAAGCTTTTTCGAACAAACAAACGAACTTACAAAACTTTTCCACGCACGCAGACAATGAATCACAAACACAACATTAAAATAGCCTATTGGAATGCACAAAGTATAACACACAAAAAACATGAATTACACGTATTTTTAGACGAACACCAAATAGACGTAATGCTGCTAAATGAAACACATCTAAAACCAAGTCACTCATTAAAAATACAAAAATACAAAACATACAGACACGATAGGCCGGTACAAAAAGGCGGCGGAACCGCTATACTCGTACACGAAACAATAAAACACAGCGAACTTGAATACAAAACACTCGATAAAATCGAAAACACAGGCATACAAATAAACACAAAAAGGGGACCGATAAACCTTTACGCAAGTTATCTTCCCTCCGGATTAGACATAGTAGAATCAGACATACAAACGATCTTCAATCAAAACACACCTACAATATTTGCGGGAGATTTTAACGCGAAACACCAAAACTGGAACTCGAAAGTAGCAAATAAAAACGGTAAAAAACTAAAGAAAATAGCACAAGACAACAACCTCAATGTAATCGGGCCTGTAGAACCCACACACATACACATACCAACGGGCACTACTGACGTTTTAGACATAGCAATACTTAAAAACATAACCACAACACATACAATAGAAACTATAAACGACCTCTCCTCAGATCATTTTCCAGTGATATTAACGCTTGACATGGACACAACTAGAACGAAAAAAACATTTAATAAGACAGACTGGGAAAAATTTAAAGAATCCCTAGTACTCAGAACAGTAAAAATTCACAACGCGAAAGACATCGATCAAGCAGTGATCACACTGGAAAATGACAAAAAATGCAATAGCACAAACGACAAAAACTAAAACCATCGACACAAAACTTAACATCCCGACTGAACTAAAAATAAAATTACGACTCAAAAAAAACATACTTAAAGAATATAAAAGAACGCTAAATCCGGTAATAAAAACAAAATTAAACGCGATAACAAATGAAATAAAATCTGACATGATCGAACACTTTAATAAAAACTGGAATAACAAAATTGAATCCCTTAACACGCAAGATCAAACACTCTGGCAGATGACAAAAGCCCTAACAAACAAAAAAAACAAAATTCCACCGCTAAAAACAGCAAACGGACCGGCAATAACTGATAAAGAAAAAGCAGACGAATTCGCGAACGCGTTAAAGAAACAATTCGAAACGAACCCAACAATACCGAAGCATAACACATTCACAAACCAAATTGAACGGCAACGAAATACAAAAATCGATATAACAGATGGAGAAATCGACGCCACAAATACCGACGAAGTGGAAAAAATAATTAAAAACCTTAAAAACCGAAAGGCTCCGGGAGCGGACGGGATAACTAACATTGCAATAAAAAACCTACCAAAAACCGGTATACAAATTATAACCGACATAATAAATGGAATAATAAAACACGGACACTATCCCGCGATTTGGAAACACGCGCAGATAATAATGATCCACAAACCTGGAAAAACAACAAAAACAACCGCAGATTACCGGCCAATAAGCTTACTTCCGTCAATAAGTAAACTGGCAGAACGCGTAATACAGACAAGACTTGAAAACGAAGTCGAAAACAAAAACATAATCCCAAATTTTCAATACGGTTTCCGGAAAAATCACTCTACCACACAACAGGCACTAAGACTAACAGAACACATAACCGAAAAAATGAACATATCGACATCAACGGGCGCAATCTTTCTCGACATTGAAAAGGCCTTCGACCGGGTTTGGCACGCCGGCCTCATACACAAAATGAAACGTCACAAAATATCAAACACATTAATAAAAATAACCGACAATTACCTAAAGAACCGTACATTTAATGTCACAATCGGAAACGAAAAATCGACAATCGAACACATAGCAGCAGGAGTACCACAAGGATCCGTTCTCGGACCGCTCCTGTATAACATATACACTTCGGATATTCCCACAATAGAAAAATGTAATATCGCACAATACGCAGACGACACCGCTATATACATAAGTAGCAGACGAACATCGTACATACACAAGCAGTTACAAACCAATCTAGTCCTCCTAAAGGACTGGTACGACAAATGGAAAATTAAAATTAACCCACTAAAAACCGCGGCAATTTACTTCCAACACAGAAAACGACACAAAAGGCCGGACGAAGTCAAACTCGAAGGCCACACAATACACTGGCAGGAAAAAGTTAAATACCTCGGGGTCACAATGGACTCACAACTAACATACACGGCACATATTAAAGAATTAAAACGAAAAATAGGGTTCACAACACACGCACTGTACCCGATACTAAACGGCAAAAGCAAACTAACACTGGAAAATAAAATATTAATAATAAAAACGATAATACTCGCGGGCGCAACATATGCCGGAGAAATATGGCATCAAGCCAGCGAAAAGCAAAGACAATCGGTACAAGGGAAGGAAAATAAACAAGGTAATTAGACTCGCGATAAATGCACCGCGATACATGACAAACGCGCAGATACATAAAGAGACGAAACTCGAAACACTGGAAACAATAATATGCAAACGAACACTAAAAACAATAGAAACAATACAGTCACACGAAAACCCCACAATAAGAAAAATAATAAATCCAAAACGGAGACTAATTAAAAAAGACGGACTTAAGCAAATTAAAAGACGCGCAGAGGATAACGATATCCAAATAGCCGCGAAAAAAATCAAAAATTAACAGATAAACAGAGGTCAACACAAACACACAAAAATGTAGCAAAACACACAGCATTCCATATAGGATAAACAAACGTAACACACAAACACACAACTACACATAATAACACAAAACATACACAACCCCGGGTAATGAAATTGGAGTGGAAAGGGGGGCAACTCCGACCACCGAACAAAATCAAGAGGACTCATAAAGTTTCCTAAATCATTCGTCTGTCGACATCTGCACCGCATAGACCGTTCGCTGTTATATTACATATATCCTTAATTATATTATTATTATAACAATTAAACGATGGCACGTACCAAGCAAACTGCCAGAAAATCTACCGGCGGCAAAGCGCCCCGCAAGCAGCTGGCAACGAAAGCGGCTCGTAAAAGCGCCCCGGCAACAGGCGGTGTCAAGAAACCCCACCGTTACCGACCAGGTACCGTCGCTCTAAGAGAGATCCGGCGTTATCAGAAGAGTACGGAACTCCTGATCAGGAAATTACCATTCCAACGTTTGGTCAGGGAAATCGCGCAGGATTTTAAGACCGATCTCCGTTTCCAGAGTTCCGCTGTTATGGCACTACAGGAGGCCAGCGAGGCGTACCTCGTCGGTTTATTCGAAGATACGAACCTGTGCGCGATACACGCCAAACGGGTAACCATAATGCCGAAGGACATTCAGCTGGCTCGTCGCATACGTGGCGAAAGGGCTTAGAATATTGGCCGCACGGGGTCACCTATATTTAATTTTTTTTTTTCCATTACCACACCACCGGTTCTTTTCAGAACCACAATTCTCACGTCATTTCAATAAAATAGAGAGTGAACAGTACAAAAATGACCGTGATCATAATTAAAATAATTGTAATCATCGCACCTGAATTGGATGTATATAATTTTAATATTTCGTCCCGTATGTATATACATCCAGCTATCATTTTGAGGTCCGTACAAACTGCATACAGTTCGGCATCCACCTGAAGGTATGGGTATTCATATCATTTTTTTTTTATATTACAGACCAATAAATTTGTTTATTAAAGTATAGTTTAAAAAATGCTTTCTCAATACTATTACATGATATTTAAGGTAATTATTGCGTTCATTGATAAATTTAAACGTATATTTTGATAAAGGAAATATTGCCGGGCAGTTCTTAGCTAACAATTATAAATAATATTATATGCGAAATTTCAAAATTAAAAGTCATTTAAATGTGAAACAAACTTATAGGAATCCATAATACAAGGGTATTATTACATTTATTACATTCATATAATGCAAATGTTTATTTCGAAGCAAGTTTGCCGAACTTAAATATTTCTTGTTTAAAAATGTCTTCAAAAACCTGTTTACAAAGCACTCTTTATTCAAACACGTGCATAATAAAGAAATACCGCATTAGATTGATGATATAACACATTTACAAATAAGTATGCAAAATTTCAAAAATAAAAGTCATTTAAATGTGATAAAAGCTTATAGGAATCCATAATACAAGGAAAGGGTATTATTACATTCATATAATGCAAATATTTATTTCGAAGCCAGCATGCCGAACAAAAATATATGACATGTTTATAATGTCTTGAACATACCTGTTTACAAAGCACCCTTTATTCAAACACATGCATAATAAACAAATACTGCATTAGATTGATGATAAAGCAAAGTTGACAAATATGCGGTTTCCAAATAAGCGGCACTTTAGAAAATATATACGTTTCGCGAATATACACTCGGTAGTACTAACACCTCTGGCGACGAAAGCGTGAACTAAAAAAATTCATATTTTTCGAAATACATGCCTATGGAACCATTTGTGTTTTTGTATGTATGTATGTATGTTTGTAATTTTTTCACACAAAAACTACTGGACCGATTTCAAAAATTCTTTAACCATTAGAAAGCTGCATTTTCACCGAGTGACATGGACTATATTACATTTTCAATTAAAAAAGGGATCCCCAATAAAAATGCATTAATGTAACCCAAGGTGTGGAAAAATTAGTCACAAAAAATCTGTCATCGCGTACGCTGCGGAAACTATTGTTGATAGAACAAAAAAATGTTCAACAGTATTATAGAACGTATTAATATCTACAAAAAAGTCCGCGAAACCATATGTCCAACTACTGTAGTTATGCCTCTATAACTACTTTTTTACATTTTAAAAGTTAATAAAAGTAGTGCCGACAATAATCAAACCATATTATCCATACCTCTGTATTATTATTTATCCTATTAAATGATATTTTATAAAAGACCATTTCGATACCAGTAAAATACATTTTAAATTATTAAACTCTGACATTCCATTCAAAAGATATAACGAATTTAAAAATGTCAATCTAAAGAAAATAATGTTATAATATAATGTGGTGGATATATAAGTAGCTAAATAAGCAAAATGATTACATTTAAATTTACCTCCCTCTCCTATCAATAGGCTTTCGTAGTTCAAGTTGTTATACTGTATATATATGATAATAATATGTTGATTAACTTATGGAAAGGACTAGCTTTAATTTGTTACATTTCTGTTATTAAAATTTCTTAGAAGGTGGAAGACTGTATTATATTTATATATATATTTTTTTTTAAAATGAGTGTCAAATCTATAAATAAATTTTAAATGTATGTGACTCTCTTACATATCCCAAAATTATAGAACAATTTAAATTTAGTTAACTTTATATACAATTGTTAATGTTTGATAATGTCAAAGGTTATGTGAGAAGGAAAAATTTATTTGTAAAACAATAAGTTCATAAAAATTCATCAAAGATCTAAATTATACTTAATATATCAAAATATTTTGGAAAACCTGTGCTATAACAGCGACCAATGATCTTCAAAAGAGGAACAGCTGTTGGGTTGGTACAGTGACTTATTGAAACAATTGGGGTGATTAATTTTTAACGATAAAAATTAAGTTGCATTTTGGAAAATATAATTCTGAATGAATATATATTATAATAATATTCCATAATAATAAAATTCCTAATTCTTCCTTCCTAATTATATATATATATATATATATATATATATATTGTAATGGTACAACCAGCTCAGGTATTCCAGCACCTACAATGGAAAGTACAGGTACACAATCAATATAAACACCTGTATAAACAATAAATTGGTGGACGGAATTTGTGAAATTAACATCGAAATGTAAATAAATTAATACGACGATAACTTTAAAATTCATCATTATCTTATTTTGATTTTAACTAACTTTTTATATTTTAATTTCATTTTTTCATAATTCAAATTATACGCGCGAAACAACAGGTATTTAATTTATCAACATCAGGTTTATATCGACGCTAGTTAACACGCCCACCAATTCAAAATTATATGAACCCCGCTAAAGCAAACTTTACGGTAGAAAACATTACTAAATTTATATTCAAATCATATTTTAGGTTAATGTAAAATATTAAATTAATTTTCCCTTTATGTTAAAATCAAAACATTGTATAAACTCACATTTTAAATTGATGTAATTAAACTAAAATTACGAGATTATTTCGATATAGAAATAAGGCTTTGGAATAAAAAATAAAACGCGATCGGCGTCATCTGATATAAAACTTTGAACATAAATGGCCGTTTTTGAGTGTACTTCCTTAAAATAAATTTTTAAAACATCTTTAAAGTGAAAATCTCCTACCTAGTGTTGAATCATTCGATAACCAAATTAAAGGCCCACCTTTTGAAGAAAAAATCTCAAGAATACCTCAACGCAAACGTGAGATATCGTCCTAAGCATCATTTGAAGCAGAGAGCAGGGCAAGCCTACGATTTACACCACTCAACTCGACGAACTCCGCCAAAGACGGTGAACGAGGCCGTGCTTCCTGGTCTGCCGAATATCCACATATTGAGAAGTATATCAGATCTAGGAGATCAACATCAGGTTCACCTACAACGTTTATTCCAAATTATTTAATTTTAAAAGTTATAATTGCTCAAATTAATCGCTACAAATTATTATTTCATGTATCAAATTCAATTTTAAAGTAAGCATCAATTTAAAGCGTTGAATTTTACAGATATTTAGCTACAAATAAGCTTATACTCACCAAAATAATATAAGATATAAAAACTAGTAAATATTTGTTTATTTTATCTCGTACACATAACCTCATCACCATTTCCCACATGTGCACTTATTAATTTCAATTTTTGTCACATCTTGCATAATTTATATAATATTAAATACAGTTTCCTATTTTTATCTTTCAATTTTGTTGTTACAGTTTTCTTATTTTTGTGATATTAAATTTTTATTTATTTATCTAATTCAATCTTTTATTTGTGAAGTGTGATTGTTGTGTTTGAGTGGAGAATACACTGATTGGTTTGTAGCTGCAAATAATACACCTGACCGACCGTGAACCCTGAGATTATTAAAAATTAACTTTTACACTCAAGCTCTACCGCAATTAGCTAGTTATATTAAAAAGGGACAGATAGCGTTGATTCGACTAAGGATATTTGTATATTGGCGCCCACATTTTAAATTTAAAATCATTAACCTTTCACTCTTTTAGATTTTCAATTTTTATAATTAATTCATATACTATATTCTTAGTTAAATCCTACTCAGCGTATCGATTGGCACTTTACAATATATATATATATATAATAACTTCGTGACCTTGGTATGATATGGTAAACCTAATCAGTAGGCGATTAAAATCCTGTCATTCATATTTTGTATTCTCTTGAAAAAGGCGTATATAGCCGAAACATGTAGAGTTTTTTAAATACATATATTTTGAAGTAATATACAGACCTTTAAACGCCTACTGATTAGGTTTACTATATATATATATATATATATATATATATATATATATATATATATATATATAAACCGCTATCAATTCTGCTTCATTTCATTATACCTTCAATTTGTCGTCTACATAAAGCTCTGAAGTATATAATGTTTTTCTCATTTCCAAACCGCCGAATGTACAAATCAAACGCTATAGTGACTTTATTTTCTAATATACTCTACTCTGATGGCAGAAAAAATAAATTAAGGATTTTTTGTTTTCATTTTCTTATCAATATTGCGCCCATACATGTGTCTATTATATCTGCTTCGACAGATATATTCTTTTTACGAAACCTGTAATTCTACGTCCGAGGAAGGTATTTATATTTTACTGAATACATCTTTCTGCGTCTGCTATGTTGTCTAACATCGTATCTCATATTGCGTATTATCTACATATATTTAATATACTCGTAAGTATTTGTGCAATTCTTTAATAAATATCGGTTACGTGGATTGGCGTATTTTAGAGAAGGAACTAATTTTCTTTAGTTTATATACACTTTGAATTTGGAATTGCTTCTATTGCTTATCTTTCTGTTAAAATGAATCAAAAAAAATTGTTTGTTTATTAAAATTTAGTTAAACAAACACAATTTTTATTTTAAATCAATATACTAAAGTGATGAATTTACAAACAAATAATGAGTTACGTGTAGGAGTCTTACTTAATAACTTAAACTAAAATATGTAATATGAACACATACATTTGTGCTGTATTCCAAATTGTAATTCTGTGTTAATAGCATGGCTCCTTTGTAAATAAAATTTCACTGTTCGATTTATTAATATTAGGTTACGTAAGGTATCGAGATTTCAATATTATTTAAATATTCTGTAGGATAAAGTGTTAGCTATAACGAAGCCAAACATTTATACGTTTTTAGGCTTACTAGTACTATCAATGACAAAATTAAGAATAATTTTTAAAGATACAAATTAATTTTAATGAAACAATTTATAAGTACAACAAGCAAAAGATCTTATAATATACTTGATACATATAATTAAAGACTAATTTTTATTGCGATACATATTTTAAACGAAAACTTTTATTTGTGGGCCAGACTTATTATGGAATTTTTCCGGATATTTATCCACATTCGCTTTTTTTGGGAGGAATTTTTGAATTTATGTTTGTTTTAAAAAATAGTTTAGTTAGTTTCTTTTGATCATCAGTCCAATGGATTAAGGTTATTTTTCTAACAGTGACGATAGAGTTAACTGAGGCTGTAGCTGGCACCTCTTGGCTTAAGTCCCTAATTTCTTCTATCTTTTTTTCATCGTTGCTACACTATTTTCTTCACATTCTTCAACACTTTCGTCGTCCAAATTTATTTCTATCTCTTCAACCTTTTTCCATAAGCATTAGAATTTTAGATATCTTAGCCGTTTGATACACATGATCAGGTGGACGATAGACTTGTTTATGAACATTATGTCAAAACATGTCACACGCGCGCGCGCACACACACACACACACACACACACACACACACACACAGTGAGAGAGAGAGATAAACACAGACAGACACACACACAAACTAACAGACAAATGCATGCACGTTCTATAATCTTTAGAACAATTTTCGATTACATAAATAAATATGGAACATTTGGAAGACGATAGGTGGTAAAGTGTGTGTATGTATGTATGTATGTATGTATGTATGTATGTATGTATGTATGTATGTATGTATGTAACAAATGTTCTTTTGAAAAATCAATCCAGGTTACATTGAAATATCTGATAGAATAAGACACTAATATATTAATATGTGTTTGTTGTTCCGTAAACGTCAATTCAAATGACATTTACTAAAGTCTATCACATTTGTTATCTATTTGTATGTATGAAACTGTCAAAATATACGACTTCGTAGGTTAAGTAGTAAATTTTAATTTACGACATACTTCAAAATGTTCTCGGTAAATCACATGCTACTAGATTGACTTTTCAATTGAACACTTGTTATGTTATGTTATGTTATGTATGTATGTATGTACGTATGTTTGTTTGTTTGTTTGTTTGTTTGTTTGTACGGCAGTAATTTGCTAAAATTACCAACACGTAATGCAAAATATGCTCTCTCTTTTTAGTTTATATGTTAGGAAATCGAATGGGGCCCTGAAAAGGGCCATTTGTGACTCGCTTATACGTATACGTATTATTTTCTCCTCCTCCTCTTCGTCGCCGGCGCCGTTCTTTTTTCCGCAATTGCTGCTGCACCGCCTCCTCCGCTTCAGTAGGCGAAGGCGCCGTCGATGGGGACCGTTCGAAGGCGCCGCCGCTCACTTTTTTTTATATATAATTTTTTTTTTTGTTTTTTTCCCCACCCTTTTCTCAATTACTTGCCCGCACGATGTATTTATTCGCTAATCTTATGCTACCGGTATCATGTATATCGTCGCCGTGTACGTATATAATTATTCCATCATTGCCGTTTCTGTTGTATGGTAGGAGATGGGCCACGCTAGGAATCGATGTATAGCTCGATTTATAAATTACACGACTGCTGCGGACTTTCAATTACAAATGAACCACCAACAACACCTAACACAAATGACGATCTCGCACTTGCCTTAGGCTAAATGCTAATATAATTACTCTCTACAAATGCAACAACAGAACATATTCAATACCTCGTAACGCATACAGAATATAATCACACTTTTCAAGAACAATCAGTAAACACACACATGACTTGAACGGATAAAAAGCGACAAACACACAGACTTACACACCACGCAACAACACAGGACCGTGCTAAGACAGACAGCGTAACAACGGAGGTGTGAAAATAGCGGTAACTTCGACCACAGGACAAATCCAAACGACCGATGAAACAGGAATCGATTATGGTTTAACGGCCTTTCGGACCCTATATCCCCTTTTTTCCTATTAAGTATTTGTCCATCTTCTTCATACTATTTCAAGTCAATTTGACCTCGACATCCTAGTATAAGCAATTTACAGGTAGTCAATTTTTGACATATCTACACACACATATCGATAAAACTGTCACCCGACCTTACTAATACAGCTGCACGCTTATACCATAGTGAAGAATTGCATTTTGCTTACTAACATTTTCTGAAATTGTTTTTTTTTTTTTTTTTGGGTTGACGGGATATCGTCGTAACTTTACCGCGGCCGTTCTGAATTGTCAAATTTTAATGAAATTGGTGTCATCTAATAAATACGTTGTCATGGAATTTTATTTATTAATGACCGACCGACTACTATATTTGTAACCGTGCTATTTACTCAAATCGTCTGTCATTTAAATGATTCATATTAATTCATTAAGTTACGTCATGCTTTTAGATACTATTACTAGGGAAATCATGGCTGACTTGAGTTTTGGACGTATTATGGATATATCGTTTCATGATTTAAATGATTCATATTCATTCATTAAGTTACGTCATGCTTTTAGATACTATTACTAGGGAAATCATGGCTGACTTGAGTTTTGGACGTATTATGGATATATCGTTTCATGGCCGACTGGAGTTTAGGACGTGTTATGGATATAACGTTTTACTTATTTACCGCGTCATCAGGTGTCGTGACATATATACCTATCGGCCGTCGAAATTAATAATACACTTACGGTGGAATTGCATTTTGCTTATTGTCTATTTTTAATCTTTTTTTTTTTTTTTTAAGTTCGAATTACCGTTCAAACTCTCATGCCTAACTTATACATATCGACGTTCTATTCGTATATTATTCTCTCTTTTCAATTTAAATTATATCTCGTTTGTGGTTTTAAAAAGAACCGTTTTTTTTTTTATATTGTTTCTATCGACGCAGTTATTTATATATTTAATGGCCGATCTCCCGCCGCCGCCGCCGATGATAAACCATTTGCGCAATGGTCACCTCCAGGCGTCGCCCATTATTTTGAACTGGTATATTTCGTGACGGCTTTGGTTCCTTCGCTAACAGCGTGCTTTGCCAATTCACCGGGAAGTAACAGACGGACAGCCGTCTGTATTTCCCGACTGGTGATCGTCGAACGTTTATTATAATGGGCCAGACGGGACGCTTCGGCCGCAATGCGTTCGAATATATCGTTCACGAAGCTGTTCATGATGCTCATCGCCTTGCTGGATATGCCCGTATCCGGATGGACCTGCTTGAGCACCTTGTAAATATAAATTGCGTAACTCTCCTTCCTGCGGCGTTTCTTCTTCTTATCGCCCTTCGATATATTCTTCTGAGCCTTGCCTGCTTTCTTAGCGGCTTTACCGCTAGTCTTCGGTGGCATGGTTGTAGTCAATATTTAATAGTAAGTAGGATTGTAATAGAATGTATACTGTCGAAGGTGTGAGACGGTCTGTTCGGCGTGCATTTTATATGAGTCCTCTTGATTTTGTTCGGTGGTCGGAGTTGCCCCCATTTCCACTCCAATTTCATTACCCGGGGTTGTGTATGTTTTGTGTTATTATGTGTAGTTGTGTGTTTGTGTGTTACGTTTGTTTACCTATATGAAATGCTGTGTGTTTTGCTACATTTTTGTGTGTTTGTGTTGACCTCTGTTTATCTGTTAATTTTTGATTTTTTTCGCGGCTATTTGGATATCGTTATCCTCTGCGCGTCTTTTAATTTGCTTAAGTCCGTCTTTTTTAATTAGTCTCCGTTTTGGATTTATTATTTTTCTTATTGTGGGGTTTTCGTGTGACTGTATTGTTTCTATTGTTTTTAGTGTTCGTTTGCATATTATTGTTTCCAGTGTTTCGAGTTTCGTCTCTTTATGTATCTGCGCGTTTGTCATGTATCGCGGTGCATTTATCGCGAGTCTAATTACCTTGTTTATTTTCCCTTGTACCGATTGTCTTTGCTTTTCGCTGGCTTGATGCCATATTTCTCCGGCATATGTTGCGCCCGCGAGTATTATCGTTTTTATTATTAATATTTTATTTTCCAGTGTTAGTTTGCTTTTGCCGTTTAGTATCGGGTACAGTGCGTGTGTTGTTAACCCTATTTTTCGTTTTAATTCTTTAATATGTGCCGTGTATGTTAGTTGTGAGTCCATTGTGACCCCGAGGTATTTAACTTTTTCCTGCCAGTGTATTGTGTGGCCTTCGAGTTTGACTTCGTCCGGCCTTTTGTGTCGTTTTCTGTGTTGGAAGTAAATTGCCGCGGTTTTTAGTGGGTTAATTTTAATTTTCCATTTGTCGTACCAGTCCTTTAGGAGGACTAGATTGGTTTGTAACTGCTTGTGTATGTACGATGTTCGTCTGCTACTTATGTATATAGCGGTGTCGTCTGCGTATTGTGCGATATTACATTTTTCTATTGTGGGAATATCCGAAGTGTATATGTTATACAGGAGCGGTCCGAGAACGGATCCTTGTGGTACTCCTGCTGCTATGTGTTCGATTGTCGATTTTTCGTTTCCGATTGTGACATTAAATGTACGGTTCTTTAGGTAATTGTCGGTTATTTTTATTAATGTGTTTGATATTTTGTGATGTTTCATTTTGTGTATGAGGCCGGCGTGCCAAACCCGGTCGAAGGCCTTTTCAATGTCGAGAAAGATTGCGCCCGTCGATGTCGATATGTTCATTTTTTCGGTTATGTGTTCTGTTAGTCTTAGTGCCTGTTGTGTGGTAGAGTGATTTTTCCGGAAACCGTATTGAAAATTTGGGATTATGTTTTTGTTTTCGACTTCGTTTTCAAGTCTTGTCTGTATTACGCGTTCTGCCAGCTTACTTATTGACGGAAGTAAGCTTATTGGCCGGTAATCTGCGGTTGTTTTTGTTGTTTTTCCAGGTTTGTGGATCATTATTATCTGCGCGTGTTTCCAAATCGCGGGATAGTGTCCGTGTTTTATTATTCCATTTATTATGTCGGTTATAATTTGTATACCGGTTTTTGGTAGGTTTTTTATTGCAATGTTAGTTATCCCGTCCGCTCCCGGAGCCTTTCGGTTTTTAAGGTTTTTAATTATTTTTTCCACTTCGTCGGTATTTGTGGCGTCGATTTCTCCATCTGTTATATCGATTTTTGTATTTCGTTGCCGTTCAATTTGGTTTGTGAATGTGTTATGCTTCGGTATTGTTGGGTTCGTTTCGAATTGTTTCTTTAACGCGTTCGCGAATTCGTCTGCTTTTTCTTTATCAGTTATTGCCGGTCCGTTTGCTGTTTTTAGCGGTGGAATTTTGTTTTTTTTGTTTGTTAGGGCTTTTGTCATCTGCCAGAGTGTTTGATCTTGCGTGTTAAGGGATTCAATTTTGTTATTCCAGTTTTTATTAAAGTGTTCGATCATGTCAGATTTTATTTCATTTGTTATCGCGTTTAATTTTGTTTTTATTACCGGATTTAGCGTTCTTTTATATTCTTTAAGTGTTTTTTTTGAGTCGTAATTTTATTTTTAGTTCAGTCGGGATGTTAAGTTTTGTGTCGATGGTTTTAGTTTTTGTCGTTTGTGCTATTGCATTTTTTATGTCATTTTCCAGTGTGATCACTGCTTGATCGATGTCTTTCGCGTTGTGAATTTTTACTGTTCTGAGTACTAGGGATTCTTTAAATTTTTCCCAGTCTGTCTTATTAAATGTTTTTTTCGTTCTAGTTGTGTCCATGTCAAGCGTTAATATCACTGGAAAATGATCTGAGGAGAGGTCGTTTATATTTTCTATTGTATGTGTTGTGGTTATGTTTTTAAGTATTGCTATGTCTAAAACGTCAGTAGTGCCCGTTGGTATGTGTATGTGTGTGGGTTCTACAGGCCCGATTACATTGAGGTTGTTGTCTTGTGCTATTTTCTTTAGTTTTTTACCGTTTTTATTTGCTACTTTCGAGTTCCAGTTTTGGTGTTTCGCGTTAAAATCTCCCGCAAATATTGTAGGTGTGTTTTGATTGAAGATCGTTTGTATGTCTGATTCTACTATGTCTAATCCGGAGGGAAGATAACTTGCGTAAAGGTTTATCGGTCCCCTTTTTGTGTTTATTTGTATGCCTGTGTTTTCGATTTTATCGAGTGTTTTGTATTCAAGTTCGCTGTGTTTTATTGTTTCGTGTACGAGTATAGCGGTTCCGCCGCCTTTTTGTACCGGCCTATCGTGTCTGTATGTTTTGTATTTTTGTATTTTTAATGAGTGACTTGGTTTTAGATGTGTTTCATTTAGCAGCATTACGTCTATTTGGTGTTCGTCTAAAAATACGTGTAATTCATGTTTTTTGTGTTATACTTTGTGCATTCCAATAGGCTATTTTAATGTTGTGTTTGTGATTCATTGTCTGCGTGCGTGGAAAAGTTTTGTAAGTTCGTTTGTTTGTTCGAAAAAGCTTTGTGTTTGTTGGAGTGTAGGGTTTGTCGAGCTAAATGTTAGGAATAGTTTCCCAATCATGAGTGCAATTGCGTCGTCAGCTTTTTCGTGTGAGTTAAGTGTTGGTTTTGGTGTATTTTCCCGGGTTGTGGGTGTGGGTGTGGGTGTGGTTGCGGTGATGTTATTTGTCTGTTGTCTTTGAGTCCACGCGTTGTGTTTTGGTAGTGGTGCTTCTATGAGTTTGCGTGTTTGTATTGGTGTGTTTATTGGGTTATTTGGATTCTTTTTGCATGATAAGCTGAACGAGAGGTGAGCTCCGCCACAGTTTGCGCATTTAGGGGGGGTGGTTGACGGCTTTGTGCATTCATGCGTCGAGTGTGACTCTCCGCACTTCATGCACGCGAAATTCACGTTGCAAGTACGCTGTTGATGACCGAATTTCTGACATCTGTGACACTGTACGATGTCTGTTCTAAGTCTGAGGGACTCTACTTTTACTTCTAATCCGCAAACTGTGTGGATGTCGAAAATTGACTTGTATTCTTTGTCTATTTCTATTAAAATAAGGGGGGCTGGAAGGCGGTCTTTACCGTTCATCCTAGTGATTTTTGCGATCGGATAGTTTCTAGAATCTAGATCGGCTTTGATGTCTTCGTCGGTTAGGAATTGGGGTACGCCTCTGATGACGATTTTTAATTTTTTCTCGCTACAGAGTTGGTATGTGAAAGATTGAATGGCTTTTTCGTTGAGAATTCGGTTGAGATTGCGATAGTCTTGTTCTGTTGTTGGAGTGATTTGGACTCCGGCCGGGACGGACCTACTTTGTGTGTATTGAATGTTGTGTGTTTTCATTAGATCTCGGACTCGATACCATTGTGTTGGGTCAGTGATTGTAATTGGGGAGATAGAAGGCATTTTGGGTATTTGGATTGTGTTGTTTGCTGTTTTTGTGTTTGTTTTGTGCTGTTTGTGTGTGTTTGTGTGTTTTGTGATGTTGGTACTTACCCCGGGTTTCTCTGCGGAGGTGGAGGCTGTCGGTTCTTCGCTGCTGTCCATTGGCGTCGTTTCTTCTTTCTTTGTATCTTGGTCGATCGTGCGGAGTGCTTCGTACATGTTGCTCGTCTCTATTTCCGGTGATTCTGTTTTCTGTCGTTTGTTGGATTTTCGTGGTGGTTTTTCGTTTTTCTTGAGTTCGTTCATCTTGTTGTCGAAGGCGGTGTGCATCATCTTGAAGTTTTCCATTGTTTTCTGCAGTTCTTCGTATGTATCAATATTCTGTAATATATCCATTGCTATACGTTGGCCGTTGCTGTTGTTGTCGTTTGTGCCAGCCATTTCTTCTGGTTTCGCTTCTTTGTCGTAAATATATTATATTATAGTATAATATAACGGTTAATGTATTCTATTACTACCGATGTGCTCAGAGCAATCGATAGCGTGCACTATCGCGCCGGTTTTTGAGGGAGAACGGTGCGCACGATTAGGCCACGCCCACCGTATCGAGAGGTGCCGAATCGCGACCATTGGTGGACGAGCGCGGCTATAAGTACGTAGGTTTGAGCGTGTCTGGAATTCTCACTGCGATATTCAGTCTTACTACATCGCAGTTGAGAGCACCTACAGCTATACACAGCTTAAATACGAACCCGGAAGAAATGGCCGGAAGATACATAACCAAAACCGTAACGAATATAACGCTGAAGAATAACTTCAAAAGAAGATGTACGCCGCAGCAACGACAAGACGCAGAAATTATAATCAGCCAAACAACCGACGAAGAAGATATCCAAACCTTCTGCAAAAGCAACCGCAGATATTCATCATCGACCCCGTCCAGCCAACGTGTGAAATAGAACTATTAGTATCGCCCGAAGAAAATGAAGAAGAAGAAGATACAAGCCCGGCAAACCCGCCCGACAACAACTCAGATCACAAAACCAACGTCCAACTCCAAAACGTTTTTATAATGGCGAAGAAAACGGCAAAAAAACAAAAAACAGACCACGCAAATACACCTATCGAAACAAAAAACGCATACAGTGTCCTAGAAAAAACAATCACCGAGGAAAAAATGGAAGAGGAAACTGAAATCACTCCACAACCGTCAACTTCATACAACAGCACTCCCAGGGTAAGTGATAAGACACACACTACACTTAACACAAAAACAAATACACATAAAACACACAAAACCGCACCAATAATCATCACTGAAAAAGACAAATGGGCACACATACGACACATACTGAAAACAAACAATATTAACACCGTCGAAAACAAACTAGTGAGACAAGGCATACACATCGAACCGACAACTGACAATGACTACCGTACACTTAAACACACACTCGACAATGAACAAATACAATATTATACATTCCAATTAAGAAGTGAAAAGACACTGAAGGTGGTGATGCGTGGCATTCCCACCTTTATAACAGACACTGACATTACAAACGACTTGACAGACCAAGGACACCCGACTTTAAAAATTAGACGAATGAACGGAAAACACGGCATACCTGCACCACTGGCATTAATAGAACTGACGAGAGACTTCAAATCAATTTTCAACTTACGTGACTGCTGCGGACTTGCAATTAAAATAGAACCTTTAAATAAACGGACTGACATTATACAATGCCACAAATGCCAGACATTCGGACATCATCAAAGAAACTGTCACATCAACTACAAATGTATGAAATGCGGCGACGAACACTCGACACACTTATGTACAAAGACCAAAACAACCCCACCAAAGTGTGCAAACTGCGGTGGTCCTCACCTATCCACATTCATCAACTGTCCTAACAATCCTAACAACCCAGCAAACAAAACCGCACCCAAACCTAAATACATACCAGCACCACCCCCAACAAATAATCCCTGGACTCAAAGACAAGACAAAACAACACATAACACAGTAGACGAATTAGCACTTGCCTTAGGCAATATGCTAATAACACTACACTCGACTAACGCAACAAACGAACAAATACAACACTTCGTTACACAGACACAGACAATAATAACACTATACAACAAAACACATTAAACACACAACGCCAAAAAAAAAAAAAAAAAAAAAAAATGTAAACGCGACTGACGCACAGACTGCACAAACAAAACACGTGACAACAAAAACAAACACAACAACGCACGATATTAATCAGACACAAACACATCACAACCCTGGGAGATACTTAACAACGGAGTGGAAATGAAGGCAATCTTCGACCACGACTCAAAATTCAAAGACTCATGAACGTGTCTGGAAAAATTCCCACACCGTTGCGAGACAGCAGCGAGTATAGACGCTATCACCTGATCTTGGCCGATATTATTATATACAAATTATTAAAAAATGTCAGGACGCGGTAAAGGTGGCAAAGTTAAGGGCAAGGCGAAATCACGTTCCAGCCGTGCCGGTCTACAGTTCCCGGTCGGCCGTATACATCGTCTTCTGCGTAAGGGTAATTACGCCGAACGAGTAGGTGCCGGGGCACCGGTTTATTTGGCCGCGGTCATGGAATATTTGGCGGCGGAAGTTCTAGAATTGGCAGGCAACGCCGCCAGGGACAATAAAAAGACCCGCATCATACCCAGACATCTGCAACTGGCGATACGCAACGACGAGGAATTGAATAAACTCCTCTCCGGCGTGACAATCGCTCAAGGCGGCGTCCTGCCCAATATCCAGGCGGTACTTTTGCCCAAGAAAACTGAGAAAAAACCTTAAACGCGACGGGTGATCGACGGGGATACCGTTAACGCGCACCACTACCACCTTCTCTGGTTATATTCTCCCCAAATTAAATTCACGGCCCTTCTCAGGGCCACAATATTTAATTTAGACTGTGATAACGTAATGCAGCTGTGTGTATGCAATCAATCTCAACCAGGTCACAGCCTCGTCCCAGTAACGCAAGTGTAACGCGTGTTACAAATACGTCCTCGCTGACGCAAGTTGTTTCCAAACACAAGCCAAACACAGCTACATGTCAGGGTCTGTATTACATTCCCTAAGTAGTCCGAGGACCTTCTCTTATGTATATATACTGTAGTGTAAGAAGCATCAAGATCATTCTAGTCTCATTCTCATTCAGAGTCAGAGATTCAGTCTACATACTAGTTAGTAAGAATGTATATAGTTGTTATGCAGTTTTAAGTGTTGTTATGTATTAAATATATGTTACCCGAACTATGTGTATCATTTAACGGGACAACGATATCTGCGTGAAGGCTCAACGATGTAGCCCTCAGGACCAGGCTAACATCACGTGGCGTCCTGCCACGAACGTGCACAAACGGCACTAATACCTCATGCCGATCCTCCAGGCACTTAAGGCCCCACCGTTAGCACATGCCGATCCTCCAAGGACTTAAGGCCCCACCAGTATTACATGGCGATCCTGCCTGTCCACACCACTAGATGGCTCTGCCAGCCATCTAAGGCCGAAAAAGACCAAGTGGAAATTTGGAACGGACCAAGGAAAAAAAAAAACCTACAGTTTAGCAGGCCAAAACCTAGAGGATGGCAACAAGGAACGGAGGAAACAGAAGCTCCACAAGAAAGAAGAAATTCAGGTATTCCTTGTAAAATAAATTTAAACAAAGACAAATATTACGGTGTATAGAAATAAAGTGCAAGGCGTTCATATCTATAAACTACGCGAGTGAAAATGTTTATTCGTATTATAAAAGACAATAATATTGATTTAGCATACCATGTTATTTATGTTTATGTCTAGTTACGCAAAAATGCAAAAGTTGCAAAGCGCGTACCATACGTTTCTTTATGTAAAGGTCAAGTTTATTTAAAAATTAATATGTACTACGTAACTTAGAGAGATTTCGGCCGTACACTTCGCAATTTTGTTAGTAATGCAAAAGTTTAAATATATTTTTTTGTTTAGAAGGCGCACATATATATATATATATATATACAATTATGTTATATTTCTTTTAACAAGTTTAATTACGTGCATAAAAAATGCATGCGTTGTACTTTTTAATAAGCGCCATATATTGCATAGTTTACAAACAAAATTAAAAACAATAACTTGTATATTCAAACGAATCACCAGTAAATAAACATCGAATTCAAATTGAAAATATGTATGTATCGACAAGATAGTTTAGTAATACACGAAGTCAAGGTCACTGATAAAATGCAACACAATGTTTATTTTGTAAACGATCGGATAAGTGACATTGAAGGAAATATTGTTGACATATTCAAAAAAATTTCTCGCTAACAAAAGAAAATAATTTTAAATTAAGAAACCAATATACGAGGAGTAGTGTATTAATTTTATTGGTAAAGATTCCGAAATTTTTGTCACAAGTGCCTTAGAAGTTGATTCCAATGCCATAACGGTTAGTAACGGCACGATACGATAGCATCCTAATCACGTCTGGAGCTCTATAAGACGACAGAGACCTATCGATTGTACCTTTACGACACCAACAACAGTGCAACCTACAGGACAGATCATCCTAGAGTTGTGGACTTGGCGATAACGATAACCAACCGAATCAGACGAACTTCAAAGTAGGAGAAAGGCAAAAAAGACTCCAATTCGCCCCTAGGTCGTGACGAAGCAAGCATGCGCTTCCAGGGAAGTGATCCTGCACGACAAAAAACGCTCTCAGAATTTTTTTTTAGAGACAGTTATAACAAAAGTGTGTTTTGTTAACTGGTCTCAAGTTTTTCTAGATTGAAGAAAAGGCTTACAGCATAAGGGATCAGCAGCACGTGCCACCTTACTGTAGTCAGAATAAGCTTCAAAGATAGTTCTGCGCAGGAACATGACAGACACGAAATATGTGCTGTCCAGGGAAATACACGAAAGAGTGATTTCCAGTATAATTTTTTCCATGGAGGAAAATAGATAGAAAAACGGAGAGTCGATTTATTTTAAAGTATGGTTGGAAAGGGAGCATAAGAATTGGGAGCAAACAATCATGCACAAAATTGAAGACAAACAATCAAGTATAAGGAATCGGAAAACGAACAATCAAAGCAAAGAGTTAAGACAAACAAGCGAACATGAAGAATTCAAGACAGAGAATCGAATGCGAAAAATTAGAAATTAGAAGCAAGAATTGCAAATACGAAGTAAGTCAACTATTAGATATATACGAACTCATAATATAGGAATAAAATATAAAAAGCGAACAGACTAACAAGATTGAGACAGTGTACAAATTACAAAGGCCCGATTATTGATTATTAATAATTATTATTATTTTTGCAACAATGTAAAAACGTACTATGTAGCAGTACCATGAAAATTTATTTAAAGTTGTATTGTATTATTATAAATTGTATTGTATTCTATTATTGTATTGTATTATTGTATTGTACTGTATTATTGTATTGTATTATTTTATTGTATTGTATTATTGTATTGTATTGTATTATTGTATTGTATTGTATTTTTGTATTGTATTATAATATTGTAGAATAGGAATAAGGAAGGTAACCGGAGAGAAAGGTCTAACGTAAGAAAAACAAACACCTCAGCGTTATTTTTCTTAACCCCAGGAAGGGTGGTGTGATAACGTAATGCAGCTGTGTGTATGCAATCAATCTCAACCAGGTCACAGCCTCGTCCCAGTAACGCAAGTGTAACGCGTGTTACAAATACGTCCTCGCTGACGCAAGTTGTTTCCAAACACAAGCCAAACACAGCTACATGTCAGGGTCTGTATTACATTCCCTAAGTAGTCCGAGGACCTTCTCTTATGTATATATACTGTAGTGTAAGAAGCATCAAGATCATTCTAGTCTCATTCTCATTCAGAGTCAGAGATTCAGTCTACATACTAGTTAGTAAGAATGTATATAGTTGTTATGCAGTTTTAAGTGTTGTTATGTATTAAATATATGTTACCCGAACTATGTGTATCATTTAACGGGACAACGATATCTGCGTGAAGGCTCAACGATGTAGCCCTCAGGACCAGGCTAACATCACGTGGCGTCCTGCCACGAACGTGCACAAACGGCACTAATACCTCATGCCGATCCTCCAGGCACTTAAGGCCCCACCGTTAGCACATGCCGATCCTCCAGGCACTTAAGGCCCCACTAGTATTACAAGACATTTAAACTGAACGGGATAAACCTACATTATATTGTTGAGCTATTTCTAATATTATGTCTATAAGAGTTTTATATTTTAACATATGCAAGGGATATTGTGATATGTTTGAATTTGTAATAGTTATCATGTTGTATTAAAGAATTGGATATCTTATTATTTATATCTTAGTTTTATAAATATAGATTAGAGTTGAATCTTGGTATATATTTTTAGTAAATTATATTTTTAACATTGAATGATCGTTAAAATTATATTTAGTCAATTTATGTAAATTATTGTAAAATTTAACATATACAAAAGTGAGTAGCTTTAATATCCGTAATTAACTATTATGAATGTCATTTTCTAATTTGAAATTAAAAAAAAAAAAAAGGATTTAGATTTACTCAATATCTGGCATTTTAAAAATAAAGCTATCCGACAAAACATCTACCATATGTTTTGTAACGCTGGGTCCTCGAAACGTATATTGTGTGTTTCCATTGAACGTTTTCGAGACCGAAGAACTGACGACGTTGTACTACAATTGACGTCAGTCACAATCGGTATTAGATAATAACCGATTTATGTAATCGGTCACAATAATTGTCATTATGTAACTGCGTGTTGTGGCTGGCTATTTATGCTTACTGTAAATAGCCCAATTTATTATAGATAATGTGAATTTTGCCTGTATGCGTAAGGGCTATTAACAAACCTGCTTTTCTCTTTTTGATGTTATTATTATTATTGATATCAGTGTCTCTATTTTTATTGCCTACCTCATTCTTTTTCGCCAGAACGATTAGTATTTGTGGTTCTGAAAAGAACCGTTGTTAATTGTAATTTAATTAGGCGATGTCCGTCCGCCCGACGTCCGTTGCGCGTTTAACGCAAATGTGATGATGACCGAGCTCTTAACCGCCGAAACCGAAAAGGGTACGTCCTTGACGTTTCAGGGCATAAACGACGTCCATAGCCGTAACGGTTTTCCTTTTCGCGTGCTCGGTGTATGTTACGGCATCGCGTATTACGTTTTCGAGGAAGACTTTCAGAACACCCCGCGTCTCTTCGTAAATCAAACCGGAGATTCTCTTCACACCGCCGCGACGTGCTAGACGTCTGATGGCGGGTTTGGTGATGCCTTGGATGTTATCACGTAACACTTTGCGATGACGTTTCGCTCCACCCTTTCCCAATCCTTTGCCTCCTTTACCGCGCCCGGTCATTTTGAGGATACACCAAGTAAGTAGTAATAATAATACTAAAGAGTATGTCAGGCGATTCGATCTGCTACGTCTGAATCAGCGCGTACGATGACTGTAGACGAACTGTTCAATAAATGCCTTTTATATGAGTCCTCTTGATTTTGTTCGGTGGTCGGAGTTGCCCCCATTTCCACTCCAATTTCATTACCCGGGGTTGTGTATGTTTTGTGTTATTATGTGTAGTTGTGTGTTTGTGTGTTACGTTTGTTTATCCTATATGGAATGCTGTGTGTTTTGCTACATTTTTGTGTGTTTGTGTTGACCTCTGTTTATCTGTTAATTTTTGATTTTTTTCGCGGCTATTTGGATATCGTTATCCTCTGCGCGACTTTTAATTTGCTTAAGTCCGTCTTTTTTAATTAGTCTCCGTTTTGGATTTATTATTTTTCTTATTGTGGGGTTTTCGTGTGACTATTGTTTCTATTGTTTTTAGTGTTCGTTTGCATATTATTGTTTCCAGTGTTTCGAGTTTCGTCTCTTTATGTATCTGCGCGTTTGTCATGTATCGCGGTGCATTTATCGCGAGTCTAATTACCTTGTTTATTTTCCCTTGTACCGATTGTCTTTGCTTTTCGCTGGCTTGATGCCATATTTCTCCGGCATATGTTGCGCCCGCGAGTATTATCGTTTTTATTATTAATATTTTATTTTCCAGTGTTAGTTTGCTTTTGCCGTTTAGTATCGGGTACAGTGCGTGTGTTGTGATCCCTATTTTTCGTTTTAATTCTTTAATATGTGCCGTGTATGTTAGTTGTGAGTCCATTGTGACCCCGAGGTATTTAACTTTTTCCTGCCAGTGTATTGTGTGGCCTTCGAGTTTGACTTCGTCCGGCCTTTTGTGTCGTTTTCTGTGTTGGAAGTAAATTGCCGCGGTTTTTAGTGGGTTAATTTTAATTTTCCATTTGTCGTACCAGTCCTTTAGGAGGACTAGATTGGTTTGTAACTGCTTGTGTATGTACGATGTTCGTCTGCTACTTATGTATATAGCGGTGTCGTCTGCGTATTGTGCGATATTACATTTTTCTATTGTGGGAATATCCGAAGTGTATATGTTATACAGGAGCGGTCCGAGAACGGATCCTTGTGGTACTCCTGCTGCTATGTGTTCGATTGTCGATTTTTCGTTTCCGATTGTGACATTAAATGTACGGTTCTTTAGGTAATTGTCGGTTATTTTTATTAATGTGTTTGATATTTTGTGACGTTTCATTTTGTGTATGAGGCCGGCGTGCCAAACCCGGTCGAAGGCCTTTTCAATGTCGAGAAAGATTGCGCCCGTTGATGTCGATATGTTCATTTTTTCGGTTGTGTTCTGTTAGTCTTAGTGCCTGTTGTGTGGTAGAGTGATTTTTCCGGAAACCGTATTGAAAATTTGGGATTATGTTTTTGTTTTCGACTTCGTTTTCAAGTCTTGTCTGTATTACGCGTTCTGCCAGTTTACTTATTGACGGAAGTAAGCTTATTGGCCGGTAATCTGCGGTTGTTTTTGTTGTTTTTCCAGGTTTGTGGATCATTATTATCTGCGCGTGTTTCCAAATCGCGGGATAGTGTCCGTGTTTTATTATTCCATTTATTATGTCGGTTATAATTTGTATACCGGTTTTTGGTAGGTTTTTTATTGCAATGTTAGTTATCCCGTCCGCTCCCGGAGCTTTTCTGTTTTTAAGGTTTTTAATTATTTTTTCCACTTCGTCGGTATTTGTGGCGTCGATTTCTCCATCTGTTATATCGATTTTTGTATTTCGTTGCCGTTCAATTTGGTTTGTGAATGTGTTATGCTTCGGTATTGTTGGGTTCGTTTCGAATTGTTTCTTTAACGCGTTCGCGAATTCGTCTGCTTTTTCTTTATCAGTTATTGCCGGTCCGTTTGCTGTTTTTAGCGGTGGAATTTTGTTTTTTTTGTTTGTTAGGGCTTTTGTCATCTGCCAGTGTTTGATCTTGCGTGTTAAGGGATTCAATTTTGTTATTCCAGTTTTTATTAAAGTGTTCGATCATGTCAGATTTTATTTCATTTGTTATCGCGTTTAATTTTGTTTTTATTACCGGATTTAGCGTTCTTTTATATTCCTTAAGTATGTTTTTTTTGAGTCGTAATTTTATTTTTAGTTCAGTCGGGATGTTAAGTTTTGTGTCGATGGTTTTAGTTTTTGTCGTTTGTGCTATTGCATTTTTTATGTCATTTTCCAGTGTGATCACTGCTTGATCGATGTCTTTCGCGTTGTGAATTTTTACTGTTCTGAGTACTAGGGATTCTTTAAATTTTTCCCAGTCTGTCTTATTAAATGTTTTTTTCGTTCTAGTTGTGTCCATGTCAAGCGTTAATATCACTGGAAAATGAACTGAGGAGAGGTCGTTTATAGTTTCTATTGTATGTGTTGTGGTTATGTTTTTAAGTATTGCTATGTCTAAAACGTCAGTAGTGCCCGTTGGTATGTGTATGTGTGTGGGTTCTACAGGCCCGATTACATTGAGGTTGTTGTCTTGTGCTATTTTCTTTAGTTTTTTACCGTTTTTATTTGCTACTTTCGAGTTCCAGTTTTGGTGTTTCGCGTTAAAATCTCCCGCAAATATTGTAGGTGTGTTTTGATTGAAGATCGTTTGTATGTCTGATTCTACTATGTCTAATCCGGAGGGAAGATAACTTGCGTAAAGGTTTATCGGTCCCCTTTTTGTGTTTATTTGTATGCCTGTGTTTTCGATTTTATCGAGTGTTTTGTATTCAAGTTCGCTGTGTTTTATTGTTTCGTGTACGAGTATAGCGGTTCCGCCGCCTTTTTGTACCGGCCTATCGTGTCTGTATGTTTTGTATTTTTGTATTTTTAATGAGTGACTTGGTTTTAGATGTGTTTCATTTAGCAGCATTACGTCTATTTGGTGTTCGTCTAAAAATACGTGTAATTCATGTTTTTTGTGTGTTATACTTTGTGCATTCCAATAGGCTATTTTAATGTTGTGTTTGTGATTCATTGTCTGCGTGCGTGGAAAAGTTTTGTAAGTTCGTTTGTTTGTTCGAAAAAGCTTTGTGTTTGTTGGAGTGTAGGGTTTGTCGAGCTAAATGTTAGGAATAGTTTCCCAATCATGAGTGCAATTGCGTCGTCAGCTTTTTCGTGTGAGTTAAGTGTTGGTTTTGGTGTATTTTCCCGGGTTGTGGGTGTGGGTGTGGTTGCGGTGATGTTATTTGTCTGTTGTCTTTGAGTCCACGCGTTGTGTTTTGGTAGTGGTGCTTCTATGAGTTTGCGTGTTTGTATTGGTGTGTTTATTGGGTTATTTGGATTCTTTTTGCATGATAAGCTGAACGAGAGGTGAGCTCCGCCACAGTTTGCGCATTTAGGGGGGGTGGTTGACGGCTTTGTGCATTCATGCGTCGAGTGTGACTCTCCGCACTTCATGCACGCGAAATTCACGTTGCAAGTACGCTGTTGATGACCGAATTTCTGACATCTGTGGCACTGTACGATGTCTGTTCTAAGTCTGAGGGACTCTACTTTTACTTCTAATCCGCAAACTGTGTGGATGTCGAAAATTGACTTGTATTCTTTGTCTATTTCTATTAAAATAAGGGGGGCTGGAAGGCGGTCTTTACCGTTCATCCTAATGATTTTTGCGATCGGATAGTTTCTAGAATCTAGATCGGCTTTGATGTCTTCGTCGGTTAGGAATTGGGGTACGCCTCTGATGACGATTTTTAATTTTTTCTCGCTACGGAGTTGGTATGTGAAAGATTGAATGGCTTTTTCGTTGTGAATTCGGTTGAGATTGCGATAGTCTTGTTCTGTTGTTGGAGTGATTTGGACTCCGGCCGGGACGGACCTACTTTGTGTGTATTGAATGTTGTGTGTTTTCATTAGATCTCGGACTCGATACCATTGTGTTGGGTCAGTGATTGTAATTGGGGAGATAGAAGGCATTTTGGGTAATTGGATTGTGTTGTTTGCTGTTTTTGTGTTTGTTTTGTGCTGTTTGTGTGTGTTTGTGTGTTTTGTGATGTTGGTACTTACCCCGGGTTTCTCTGCGGAGGTGGAGGCTGTCGGTTCTTCTTCGCTGCTGTCCATTGGCGTCGTTTCTTCTTTCTTCGTATCTTCGTCGATCGTGCGGAGTGCTTCGTACATGTTGCTCGTCTCTATTTCCGGTGATTCTGTTTTCTGTCGTTTGTTGGATTTTCGTGGTGGTTTTTCGTTTTTCTTGAGTTCGTTCATCTTGTTGTCGAAGGCGGTGTGCATCATCTTCATGAAGTTTTCCATTGTTTTCTGCAGTTCTTCGTATGTCTCAATATTCTGTAATATATCCATTGCTATACGTTGGCCGTTGTCGTTCAAAAGCGCATTCTCACTGCGATATTCGTTCATACTACATCGCAGTTGAGACAACATACAACGAAATATCGTCAATAGCGAAGCCGGAAGAAATGGCCGGGCGAATTATTACTATAACAAACCTTAAATTAAATCCGAACTTCGTTGAACTCTGGCCACCGGAATTACTTCAACAAACGCAGGCGATAATCGACGAAACGCACAGCGAAAGCGGCGTGCAAGAGCTACTACGGACTTCACCTAGTTTATTTATGATAAACCCAGAACACCCGACGATACAAGTTGAAATACCAGATCCCGAACCGACCAAAAAAGAAAAATACAACAGAAAACAGAAAATGAATTATCCGGAAAAGAAAATTGAAGATTTCATCTACCCGAAATTCACGAAGAAACTGAAAACAGACGAAACAACTTCGACAATCGAAATAAAAAATTCGTACGACGTCCTCGAAAACAAAACCGAGGAAAAGATGGAAGAAGAAACCTCCGAACACACTCCACAACCGTCAACATCGAACAGCACTCCCAGGGTAAGTGACAAAACCTACATAACACACAACACAAACACTGACACGAAAACCACGAAAAATTGCACCAATAATAGTAACGGACAAAGACAATTGGACATACATACGACAATTACTTAAGACAAACAACATTAACACAGAAGAAAGCAAACTTGTGAAACCTGGTATTCACATAGAACCAAAAACTGACAATGACTACCGTACACTGAAACAAATACTGGACAAAGAAAACATACAATACTACACATTCCAACTCAGAAGCGAAAAGACATTAAAGGTAGTTATGCGCGGCATTCCTACCTTTATTACTGACACCGAAATTACTGACGACTTGACTGACAAAGGATACCCGACACTGAAAATAAAGAGAATGAACGGCAAACATGGCATTCCCGCACCACTGGCACTTATCGAACTGACGAATCAGTATAAATCAATTCACAACCTACGAGACTGCTGCGGACTAACAATTAAAATAGAACCCTTACATAAACGGACAGACATAATACAGTGTCATAAATGCCAGACTTTCGGACATCACCAACGGAACTGTAACGTGCATTACAAATGTATGAAATGCGGAGACGGACATTCGACTCACCTATGTACAAAGACCAAAACAACCCCACCAAAGTGCGCAAACTGCGGTGGTCCACACTTATCCATATCCATCAACTGTCCTAATAACCCAAACAATCCTGCAAACAAAACCACACCTCAACCTAAATACATACCAGCACCACCCCCAACAACAAATCCATGGACACAAAGACAAAACAAGACAACACCGAACATAGTTGACGAATTAGCACTTGCCTTAGGCAATATGCTATTAACGCTACACTCGACTAACGCAACAAACGAACAGATACAGCACCTTGTAACACAAACAAAGACAATAATAACACTCTACAATAAAACACATTAAACACACACACAACTGACACGCAAACAAAAAATGTGATGATGACCAACGAAATTACACACGTGACTTAAACGCACAAAAAGCGACTGACACACAGACTTTACACACACAACACACACAGGACCGCGCAAAAAAAACACAACAACGGACGATTAAATCAGACTCAAACACTCACAACCCTGGGACATACATAACAACGGTGTGGAAATGGAGGTATCTTCGACCACAAGACAAAATTCAAGACACATGAGAGTTTCCTAAATCATTCGTCTGTCGACATCTGCACCGCATAGACCGTTCGCTGTTATATTACATATATCCTTAATTATATTATTATTATAACAATTAAACGATGGCACGTACCAAGCAAACTGCCAGAAAATCTACCGGCGGCAAAGCGCCCCGCAAGCAGCTGGCAACGAAAGCGGCTCGTAAAAGCGCCCCGGCAACAGGCGGTGTCAAGAAACCCCACCGTTACCGACCAGGTACCGTCGCTCTAAGAGAGATCCGGCGTTATCAGAAGAGTACGGAACTCCTGATCAGGAAATTACCATTCCAACGTTTGGTCAGGGAAATCGCGCAGGATTTTAAGACCGATCTCCGTTTCCAGAGTTCCGCTGTTATGGCACTACAGGAGGCCAGCGAGGCGTACCTCGTCGGTTTATTCAAAGATACGAACCTGTGCGCGATACACGCCAAACGGGTAACCATAATGCCGAAGGACATTCAGCTGGCTCGTCGCATACGTGGCGAAAGAGCTTAGAATATTGGCCGCACGGGGTCACCTATATTTAATTTTTTTTTTTTCCATTACCACACCACCGGTTCTTTTCAGAACCACAATTCTCACGTCATTTCAATAAAATAGAGAGTGAACAGTACAAAAATGACCGTGATCATAATTAAAATAATTGTAATCATCGCACCTGAATTGGATGTATATAATTTTAATATTTCGTCCCGTATGTATATACATCCAGCTATCATTTTGAGGTCCGTACAAACTGCATACAGTTCGGCATCCACCTGAAGGTATGGGTATTCATATCATTTTTTTTTTATATTACAGACCAATAAATTTGTTTATTAAAGTATAGTTTAAAAAATGCTTTCTCAATACTATTACATGATATTTAAGGTAATTATTGCGTTCATTGATAAATTTAAACGTATATTTTGATAAAGGAAATATTGCCGGGCAGTTCTTAGCTAACAATTATAAATAATATTACATGCGAAATTTCAAAATTAAAAGTCATTTAAATGTGAAACAAACTTATAGGAATCCATAATACAAGGGTATTATTACATTTATTACATTCATATAATGCAAATGTTTATTTCGAAGCAAGTTTGCCGAACTTAAATATTTCTTGTTTAAAAATGTCTTCAAAAACCTGTTTACAAAGCACTCTTTATTCAAACACGTGCATAATAAAGAAATACCGCATTAGATTGATGATATAACACATTTACAAATAAGTATGCAAAATTTCAAAAATAAAAGTCATTTAAATGTGATAAAAGCTTATAGGAATCCATAATACAAGGAAAGGGTATTATTACATTCATATAATGCAAATATTTATTTCGAAGCCAGCATGCCGAACAAAAATATATGACATGTTTATAATGTCTTGAACATACCTGTTTACAAAGCACCCTTTATTCAAACACGTGCATAATAAACAAATACTGCATTAGATTGATGATAAAGCAAAGTTGACAAATATGCGGTTTCCAAATAAGCGGCACTTTAGAAAATATATACGTTTCGCGAATATACACTCGGTAGTACTAACACCTCTGGCGACGAAAGCGTAAACTAAAAAAATTCATATTTTTCGAAATACATGCCTATGGAACCATTTGTGTTTTTGTATGTATGTATGTATGTTTGTAATTTTTTCACACAAAAACTACTGGACCGATTTCAAAAATTCTTTAACCATTAGAAAGCTGCATTTTCACCGAGTGACATGGACTATATTACATTTTCAATTAAAAAAGGGATCCCCAATAAAAATGCATTAATGTAACCCAAGGTGTGGAAAAATTAGTCACAAAAAATCTGTCATCGCGTACGCTGCGGAAACTATTGTTGATAGAACAAAAAAATGTTCAACAGTATTATAGAACGTATTAATATCTACAAAAAGTCCGCGAAACCATATGTCCAACTACTGTAGTTATGCCTCTATAACTACTTTTTTACATTTTAAAAGTTAATAAAAGTAGTGCCGACAATAATCAAACCATATTATCCATACCTCTGTATTATTATTTATCCTATTAAATGATATTTTATAAAAGACCATTTCGATACCAGTAAAATACATTTTAAATTATTAAACTCTGACATTCCATTCAAAAGATATAACGAATTTAAAAATGTCAATCTAAAGAAAATAATGTTATAATATAATGTGGTGGATATATAAGTAGCTAAATAAGCAAAATGATTACATTTAAATTTACCTCCCTCTCCTATCAATAGGCTTTCGTAGTTCAAGTTGTTATACTGTATATATATGATAATAATATGTTGATTAACTTATGGAAAGGACTAGCTTTAATTTGTTACATTTCTGTTATTAAAATTTCTTAGAAGGTGGAAGACTGTATTATATTTATATATATATTTTTTTTTAAAATAGAGTGTCAAATCTATAAATAAATTTTAAATGTATGTGACTCTCTTACATATCCCAAAATTATAGAACAATTTAAATTTAGTTGACTTTATATACAATTGTTAATGTTTGATAATGTCAAAGGTTATGTGAGAAGGAAAAATTTATTTGTAAAACAATAAGTTCATAAAAATTCATCAAAGATCTAAATTATACTTAATATATCAAAATATTTTGGAAAACCTGTGCTACAACAGCGACCAATGATCTTCAAAAGAGGAACAGCTGTTGGGTTGGTACAGTGACTTATTGAAACAATTGGGGTGATTAATTTTTAACGATAAAAATTAAGTTGCATTTTGGAAAATATAATTCTGAAAGAATATATATTATAATAATATTCCATAATAATAAAATTCCTAATTCTTCCTTCCTAATTATATATATATATATATATATATATATATATATATATATAAACCGCTATCAATTCTGCTTCATTTCATTATACCTTCAATTTGTCGTCTACATAAAGCTCTGAAGTATATAATGTTTTTCTCATTTCCAAACCGCCGAATGTACAAATCAAACGCTATAGTGACTTTATTTTCTAATATACTCTACTCTGATGGCAGAAAAAATAAATTAAGGATTTTTTGTTTTCATTTTCTTATCAATATTGCGCCCATACATGTGTCTATTATATCTGCTTCGACAGATATATTCTTTTTACGAAACCTGTAATTCTACGTCCGAGGAAGGTATTTATATTTTACTGAATACATCTTTCTGCGTCTGCTATGTTGTCTAACATCGTATCTCATATTGCGTATTATCTACATATATTTAATATACTCGTAAGTATTTGTGCAATTCTTTAATAAATATCGGTTACGTGGATTGGCGTATTTTAGAGAAGGAACTAATTTTCTTTAGTTTATATACACTTTGAATTTGGAATTGCTTCTATTGCTTATCTTTCTGAGTTAAAATGAATCAAAAAAAATTGTTTGTTTATTAAAATTTAGTTAAACAAACACAATTTTTATTTTAAATCAATATACTAAAGTGATGAATTTACAAACAAATAATGAGTTACGTGTAGGAGTCTTACTTAATAACTTAAACTAAAATATGTAATATGAACACATACATTTGTGTTGTATTCCAAATTGTAATTCTGTGTTAATAGCATGGCTCCTTTGTAAATAAAATTTCACTGTTCGATTTATTAATATTAGGTTACGTAAGGTATCGAGATTTCAATATTATTTAAATATTCTGTAGGATAAAGTGTTAGCTATAACGAAGCCAAACATTTATACGTTTTTAGGCTTACTAGTACTATCAATGACAAAATTAAGAATAATTTTTAAAGATACAAATTAATTTTAATGAAACAATTTATAAGTACAACAAGCAAAAGATCTTATAATATACTTGATACATATAATTAAAGACTAATTTTTATTGCGATACATATTTTAAACGAAAACTTTTATTTGTGGGCCAGACTTATTATGGAATTTTTCCGGATATTTATCCACATTCGCTTTTTTTGGGAGGAATTTTTGAATTTATGTTTGTTTTAAAAAATAGTTTAGTTAGTTTCTTTTGATCATCAGTCCAATGGATTAAGGTTATTTTTCTAACAGTGACGATAGAGTTAACTGAGGCTGTAGCTGGCACCTCTTGGCTTAAGTCCCTAATTTCTTCTATCTTTTTTTCATCGTTGCTACACTATTTTCTTCACATTCTTCAACACTTTCGTCGTCCAAATTTATTTCTATCTCTTCAACCTTTTTCCATAAGCATTAGAATTTTAGATATCTTAGCCGTTTGATACACATGATCAGGTGGACGATAGACTTGTTTATGAACATTATGTCAAAACATGTCACACGCGCGCGCGCGCAAACACACACACACACACACACACACACACACAGTGAGAGAGAGAGAGAAACACAGACAGACACACACACAAACAAACAGACAAATGCATGCACGTTCTATAATCTTTAGAACAATTTTCGATTACATAAATAAATATGGAACATTTGGAAGACGATAGGTGGTAAAGTGTGTGTATGTATGTATGTATGTATGTATGTATGTATGTATGTATGTAACAAATGTTCTTTTGAAAAATCAATCCAGGTTACATTGAAATATCTGATAGAATAAGACACTAATATATTAATATGTGTTTGTTGTTCCGTAAACGTCAATTCAAATGACATTTACTAAAGTCTATCACATTTGTTATCTATTTGTATGTATGAAACTGTCAAAATATACGACTTCGTAGGTTAAGTAGTAAATTTTAATTTACGACATACTTCAAAATGTTCTCGGTAAATCACATGCTACTAGATTGACTTTTCAATTGAACACTTGTTATGTTATGTTATGTTATGTATGTATGTATGTATGTATGTATGTATGTTTGTTTGTTTGTTTGTTTGTTTGTACGGCAGTAATTTGCTAAAATTACCAACACGTAATGCAAAATATGCTCTCTCTTTTTAGTTTATATGTTAGGAAATCGAATGGGGCCCTGAAAAGGGCCATTTGTGACTCGCTTATACGTATACGTATTATTTTCTCCTCCTCCTCTTCGTCGCCGGCGCCGTTCTTTTTTCCGCAATTGCTGCTGCACCGCCTCCTCCGCTTCAGTAGGCGAAGGCGCCGTCGATGGGGACCGTTCGAAGGCGCCGCCGCTCACTTTTTTTTCGCCGAACCGCCCTTGGCCGTGTTCGCCGTTCTCGCCTTGGACGCGGCTGCGTTTCTGGACGTTGCGCCGCCCTTCGACGATCTCGATGAGGCGGTGTTGGCGGCCTTGGGTGACCTGGCGGTCGCCTTTGTCTTAGCGGCGGCCGATCTGGCCGCCTTGGGCGTCGCGACTGCTGCGGCGCCCGAGGACGAGGCCGTTTTCTTGGCCGTCTTCGGCTTGGGGGCCTTGGGTTTTTTCGTGGGACTCTTCGCGGCCTTCTTCAGCTTGGACTTCTTCTCCGCGACACCGCCGGCCGTCGCGGTCGAGCCGCCTCCGGCCTTCCTGCCCCCCTTGGGCGACTTAGCGGCGGCAGCGGCCGCCGCCGCGGATTTCTTCTTGCTCGCGGCGGCCGATCTCGCCGTCGCGACGCCGACCTGTTGCGCTTCGGCGGCGCCGGCCCCCTTCTTGGCGGCGGCCAGCTTGAACGATCCGGACGCGCCCTTTCCCTTCGTCTGGACGAGAGCGCCGGACGCGACCGCCGCCTTCAGGTACTTCTTGATGAAAGGGGACATCTTTTCCGCGTCGACCTTGTAATTCGCGGCGACGTACTTTTTGATCGCCTGCAGCGAGGAACCGCCGCGTTCCTTCAGGCTCTTGATCGCCCCGTTGACCATCTCCGAAGTCGGGGGATGTGTGGGCTTCGAGCGGGGACTTTTCGCCTTTTTGACGCCGGCCGATGCGGCGGCGGCGCTTTTCTTGGCCGGCGCGGCGGGACTGGCGGCCGCCGCCGTCTGTGACTGCTGTTGCGACGCCACGTCCGACATGTCAGTCGATATGGTTGGTGATTCCGTTATTGCCATGGAGGACGTCGTGATGATTTTCGTTCGGGCGAACGTATGCTGCTTTTTTTTTTTTGTAATGCCTATATTCGTTTGTCAAATGTTTATAACTAGCGATCGCTGGATATATAGATATATATATATATATATATGTTGCTGTTGCTTGCTGTTCACTCGTGACGAGCTGTATGATGAGTGTTTTTAAAATTCCATAGGTCCATAGGTCCGCTACTGTTTTCAGAGTTCCTGGAGCCTGCTCCTTTACCTCTTCCGTCTTCAATGATGTTCGTCCTGGTTCGGACGAACTTTGCTTCTTTCTTCGTTGTTGTTGATTCCCACCACGGTCAGTGGATAACAGTTAACCTGTAAAAGTAAAAAGAATTAGAAAAATATAAATATTTAAGTAAATATATTCAGTTGAGTATCATCCTCGGTCTCCTGTATTGCCATGGGATCCCGGGGTCGTAGTTGGCGGCTTCTGCGATGAGAGGATTCGGATGATCCAGTACTCTCGCGAAAGTTTTCTCGGAGTTCTTCTTAATTTCCTCCTGGATTGTCATCATGTTGGTGTCGCGGTGGAGGGTGGTGTTCCTCACGAACCATGGAGCATCGAGGGCCATTCGAAGCACCCGGTTCTGCACGACTTGCAACTTCTTCATGTGGCAGTTCGCAGCGGTCGCCCAAGCAACAGAAGCGTACAGCATCGACGGTCTGATCACGGTCTTGTAGAGTTTGATCTTGCAAGCAGGATCAAGCTTACTTCGCCGGTTCAACATTGCGTAGAACGCCACAAGCATCTGCTGCGAGCGATCCACTGCGGACGTCACATGCGAGCCAAACGTCAGCCGAGTGTCCAGAATAACCCCCAAGTACTTGACCTCGGTCCGCCATGGAATCTCGTCCCCGTCCAGGGTTAGCGCTGTCGCCGGTCTCTCCCTCGTCCTCCTAAGTCCACTCCGCGAGAAAAGTACGGCCGTACTTTTATCGGGCTGGATTCGAAGCCTCCATTTGCTGTACCAGTCTTCCAGTTGATCCAAAGATTCTTGAAGTCGGGCTTCAACAATCCTGGCGCTTCTGGAGCGGGTGAAGATGCACACGTCGTCCGCGTACATCGCTATATTGACTCTCGGTACTGTCGGAATGTCACTGGCGTAGATCGTGAAGAGAAGTGGTGAGAGCGCCGAGCCCTGCGGTACCCCTGCTGTCGTTAACCTGAAATCAGAACGATGGCCCGTTAGTAAAATTCTAAATGTTCGCTTGATTAGGAACTTCCTGAGTAATTTCAGGAGTCCCAATGAGATGCCGGCTTGATGCATCTTGTACAGCAAGCCCTGGTGCCAGACTTTATCGAATGCCTTGGCAACGTCCAGGAACACAGCTCCCGTGTATTCCCTTACGTTGAAACCTTCCTTGACATTCTCTACGAGTCGTAGCACCTGCAAAACTGTGTCATGGTCGCGTCGGAATCCGAATTGGGCATCAGGGATGATGCCCAACTCCTCGACTTCGTCTTCCAGTCGACGCAGTATTAGCTTCTCAGCTGTCTTCCCTATCACAGGGAGCAAGCTGATCGGCCTGTAGTTTTGTGGGAAAGTCAGGGACTTTCCCGGCTTCGGCAACATTACTACGTCCGCGCACTTCCAGGGGGTTGGAAAATGGCGCAGTCGTAGCATTGCATTGAAGATGTTCGTCATCGCAGCGATACCCTTTCTTGGCATGAGCTTGAGTGCTTGGTATGAAATTCCATCATATCCAGGTGCTTTTCGTGGCCGGAACTTTCTCACTACCCCTCTCACTTCCTCAGGCGTGATTGGCGTCAGCTCGTCGTTCTCATCTTCCTCCAGGATGCGCCTCACTCTTCGATGGATGCGGCCGATGTCGTCGATGTCTGCATTCTCGTAGTCGGGACTGCATTGCCTCTCGAGCGTTTCTGCAAACGCTTCTGCCTTGTCGTCGATAGTGAGAGCCATGCCATGTGGGCCATGGATGGGGGGTATGGGAGCTCGTCGGTTCTTTAGCACCTTGATGGTCTTCCAAAACGCGCTGGTCGATTCGGAGGCCCGATCGATGACGTCGTTCCACCTTGCATCTCTAAGCTCTGCCAGGACATCTTTTACCTGCTGCGAAAGACGGTTATGTTCCCTCTTGGACGCGGGATCCAGCGTTCTCTGCCAGCGTCTCCTCGCCCGATTCCTCTCCCGTATCAAGTCTCTGATCGCCCTGGGAGTGTGCGTTCTGACGTCTTGAACGGGAATCCAGTTCGTGGCGTGTCGGACGCTGTCCGCTATGCTGTCAGAGAGTCGCTGCACCGCTTCTTCCATCTGCTCCTCGGTGTCGATCATCGTGATGTCTTCCAGGTGTTCTGCCATGTGGACCTTGAAGGCGGGCCACGAGACAATCCTTCGGACCGGTGGGTCCTCTGGTTCTCTCGCCGCATTCCCAAGTTCCAACATCACCGGATTGTGATCAGACGATAGCTCATTGAGGTTGGTTAGCTCATGAACCATCACGATGTTCTTCATCACGATGATGTCCAGCACGTCAGGTCGGCCTCTGGTCGGGAAGTGCGTGGGCTCTTCCGGACCGTCCACCTCCAACTCGAACTCATCGGCAAATTCTCTCAAGCGTCTCCCATTCCAGTTTGTGTTCCTGGAATGCCATGACGTGTGTTTGGCGTTCAGGTCTCCAGCCAGAACTGTCGGTGACCTGTCCAGAAATATTTCTGACAAGTCGGCCTCCATAAGTGTTCGTCCCGGCCGGTTGTAAGCCGACAGGAATCGAATGGGCCCAGTTGCTGTTTGGATCGTGACGCTGGTCACCTCCACACGCCGTAGGTTCGGAGTAACGTTGACATGATGCTCGATTGATCGTTTGACAAAGATCGCCGTGCCTCCTCCTCGGCCTCCCAAGCGATCCGTCCTGTACGCAACGTAGTTTGGCAGCGTCATCCTGTCTGCCAGACGGAGATGGGTTTCATTGACGAACATTACGTCCAGATGGTGCCTCTGAACGAACTCCGTCAATTCCTCCCTTCGTGCCTTTACTCCGTTAGCGTTCCAGAACGCAGATCTCAGAAATTCCGGGCGTCTTCTAAGTTCTGAAATTGATGACACCAAGAAGTTCTTGCACGTTACCGGCTAGCACCATGCCGGCTTCTCCTAGCGATTTGCAATTCGCTAAGGCAGGAAGTATTCTCATCACCAATTCCAATAACTTGGCCCAGTTGACTCTGGCGATCCAGGCGGAGATGCTATCAACGCCGATGCTGGTTGCTGGCTCTGCGGAGCGGATTTCGGTTGTGGTGGTGGTGGTGGTGGTGGTGGTGGTTTCTGCAGGTGGAGCTGCCTGCGTTTTCGTCGGTTTGGGTGGGGCCTGTGCTGGGGCGACAGGCTTCTTGTCCCGCTTCTTGGACAGTTTTCCCTCCACCTTCTGGGCGTATGACACCTTTCCCGATGTCGAAGGCGCCGGGGCGCTTGACGTCGAGGCGGACACCGTCGGGACGGCGGGCGCCGTGTCGGTCTCCATCGGGATGGAGGATGTCGCGGCGATAGGCGTCAAGACGCCGGACGCCGCCGCGACGCTGGAGGATACTGTCCTTGCAGTCGGAACTGCCGTCGTCACCTTTGGGACGCCCCTCGCCGGGGCGCTGGGCTTCTTACTTGGTGGCTTCACCACAGATGTAGATATCGAAGTCTTTGTTGCTGCGGCCTCCTGCCGGTTCATCGGCGCCATTGGGCAGATTTTGCTATTCGCGGGATGCGCGCCTTGGCAGAGGGCACAAGTCGCCGGCTGCTCTCTTGGAAGAGTGCACTCGTGCGATTGATGCTCCGCCGCGCACTTGACGCATCTCGGTGTTGAATGGCAATTCCTCTGCCATGGCCGTAAAGCTGGCAACGATGGCATTGCGTCTTGACATCTTTGTTTACCTTCTTAGCCTCAACCGTAATGCTGAGGCCGCAGACAAATCTGACTTCGTATATCTTTTTGTTCGCATCCGTCTTCTGCAACTGGACTAGTAGCAGCGGCATTGGAACTTTTTCAGGTCCTTTTGTCATGCGGGTGCATGACAATATCGTTAGGCCCTGATCTACGAGATCATCGATCACCTCTTTCTCAGTGACGCCATCGGGGATTCCCCTAAGCACCACCTTGAGGGGCTTCGCTTCTCTCAGGGAGTAGGTGTGCCACTGAAGCTTGGTCTGCTCCATTACACCCACGAGAGTTCGATACTCGTCGACGGACGCCGCTTGGATCCGAATACCTACGTTGTTGAACACGGATCTTTCGATCCGTATTCCACGTCTAAGCATATCGGCGCGGAACTCCGTCCACTTGTTCTGGTCCCGGAGAATAATGGGTGGCACCCTGCCACCCCTCGGTCCGGGGCGTTGTTCAGTGTTTCCTCTTCGGGTTTCTCCGCTAGCGGGGGCGGTGGATGAGGAGGGGGCGGTGGATGTGGAGGGGGCGGTGGATGTGGGAGGGGTGGCGGAGGTGGTGGCACCGGTATCGGGCTCCTGCCCCGTCGCTCTCTTCTTTGCTCTCGAAGATTCCTTCCTCTTCTTTCTCTTCTTGGAATCGACGGTGGTGAACCCGTCGTCAACCTCGCTGGAATGCGAGCTGTCGCTGCCGCCGCCATCGTCGGAGCACACCATTGTTCCTGTTGAGTCTTCGCTTTCGTAGTCAAAATTCGCCTCAAGCGCGGCTTTGATCGCATCTGCGTCGATTTTTGCCGCCGACGGCACCACCGCCTCCGAAGGGGTGGGGGCCGCGGAATGCGGCAGAGTCGAAACACCCGCCATGGGTGTTGTTTCGCCGATACTCCTTTTTGTTTTGCTCTTTTTTGTCTTTTTGTTAAAGATGTCTAAAAATAGACAATTATTGCCGTTTGTGCGGCGGGAAACACTGTTAAAACAGTGTGAATTATCGGTGTAAAACACCGAAGGCTGCAGGGCGGTCTTATAAAAGACCGGTATTACAACACGTCTTCCTTCAACGGGCGTAAGTCACAGAATGACTTATTCACGATGTCGTCAGCTTGTCGTTGGAGTGGGGGTTCGTTCGCTAAAACCCGTACAACGTCGGTACTGGAGAGGTACGTCTGCTTCGTTCGAGTGCCAGTGAACGAATGTGTTCGGCGAGCATTTTATATGAGTCCTCTTGATTTTGTTCGGTGGTCGGAGTTGCCCCCATTTCCACTCCAATTTCATTACCCGGGGTTGTGTATGTTTTGTGTTATTATGTGTAGTTGTGTGTTTGTGTGTTACGTTTGTTTATCCTATATGGAATGCTGTGTGTTTTGCTACATTTTTGTGTGTTTGTGTTGACCTCTGTTTATCTGTTAATTTTTGATTTTTTTCGCGGCTATTTGGATATCGTTATCCTCTGCGCGTCTTTTAATTTGCTTAAGTCCGTCTTTTTTAATTAGTCTCCGTTTTGGATTTATTATTTTTCTTATTGTGGGGTTTTCGTGTGACTGTATTGTTTCTATTGTTTTTAGTGTTCGTTTGCATATTATTGTTTCCAGTGTTTCGAGTTTCGTCTCTTTATGTATCTGCGCGTTTGTCATGTATCGCGGTGCATTTATCGCGAGTCTAATTACCTTGTTTATTTTCCCTTGTACCGATTGTCTTTGCTTTTCGCTGGCTTGATGCCATATTTCTCCGGCATATGTTGCGCCCGCGAGTATTATCGTTTTTATTATTAATATTTTATTTTCCAGTGTTAGTTTGCTTTTGCCGTTTAGTATCGGGTACAGTGCGTGTGTTGTGAACCCTATTTTTCGTTTTAATTCTTTAATATGTGCCGTGTATGTTAGTTGTGAGTCAATTGTGACCCCGAGGTATTTAACTTTTTCCTGCCAGTGTATTGTGTGGCCTTCGAGTTTGACTTCGTCCGGCCTTTTGTGTCGTTTTCTGTGTTGGAAGTAAATTGCCGTGGTTTTTAGTGGGTTAATTTTAATTTTCCATTTGTCGTACCAGTCCTTTAGGAGGACTAGATTGGTTTGTAACTGCTTGTGTATGTACGATGTTCGTCTGCTACTTATGTATATAGCGGTGTCGTCTGCGTATTGTGCGATATTACATTTTTCTATTGTGGGAATATCCGAAGTGTATATGTTATACAGGAGCGGTCCGAGAACGGATCCTTGTGGTACTCCTGCTGCTATGTGTTCGATTGTCGATTTTTCGTTTCCGATTGTGACATTAAATGTACGGTTCTTTAGGTAATTGTCGGTTATTTTTATTAATGTGTTTGATATTTTGTGACGTTTCATTTTGTGTATGAGGCCGGCGTGCCAAACCCGGTCGAAGGCCTTTTCAATGTCGAGAAAGATTGCGCCCGTTGATGTCGATATGTTCATTTTTTCGGTTGTGTTCTGTTAGTCTTAGTGCCTGTTGTGTGGTAGAGTGATTTTTCCGGAAACCGTATTGAAAATTTGGGATTATGTTTTGGTTTTCGACTTCGTTTTCAAGTCTTGTCTGTATTACGCGTTCTGCCAGTTTACTTATTGACGGAAGTAAGCTTATTGGCCGGTAATCTGCGGTTGTTTTTGTTGTTTTTCCAGGTTTGTGGATCATTATTATCTGCGCGTGTTTCCAAATCGCGGGATAGTGTCCGTGTTTTATTATTCCATTTATTATGTCGGTTATAATTTGTATACCGGTTTTTGGTAGGTTTTTTATTGCAATGTTAGTTATCCCGTCCGCTCCCGGAGCTTTTCGGTTTTTAAGGTTTTTAATTATTTTTTCCACTTCGTCGGTATTTGTGGCGTCGATTTCTCCATCTGTTATATCGATTTTTGTATTTCGTTGCCGTTCAATTTGGTTTGTGAATGTGTTATGCTTCGGTATTGTTGGGTTCGTTTCGAATTGTTTCTTTAACGCGTTCGCGAATTCGTCTGCTTTTTCTTTATCAGTTATTGCCGGTCCGTTTGCTGTTTTTAGCGGTGGAATTTTGTTTTTTTTGTTTGTTAGGGCTTTTGTCATCTGCCAGAGTGTTTGATCTTGCGTGTTAAGGGATTCAATTTTGTTATTCCAGTTTTTATTAAAGTGTTCGATCATGTCAGATTTTATTTCATTTGTTATCGCGTTTAATTTTGTTTTTATTACCGGATTTAGCGTTCTTTTATATTCTTTAAGTATGTTTTTTTTGAGTCGTAATTTTATTTTTAGTTCAGTCGGGATGTTAAGTTTTGTGTCGATGGTTTTAGTTTTTGTCGTTTGTGCTATTGCATTTTTTATGTCATTTTCCAGTGTGATCACTGCTTGATCGATGTCTTTCGCGTTGTGAATTTTTACTGTTCTGAGTACCAGGGATTCTTTAAATTTTTCCCAGTCTGTCTTATTAAATGTTTTTTTCGTTCTAGTTGTGTCCATGTCAAGCGTTAATATCACTGGAAAATGATCTGAGGAGAGGTCGTTTATAGTTTCTATTGTATGTGTTGTGGTTATATTTTTAAGTATTGCTATGTCTAAAACGTCAGTAGTGCCCGTTGGTATGTGTATGTGTGTGGGTTCTACAGGCCCGATTACATTGAGGTTGTTGTCTTGTGCTATTTTCTTTAGTTTTTTACCGTTTTTATTTGCTACTTTCGAGTTCCAGTTTTGGTGTTTCGCGTTAAAATCTCCCGCAAATATTGTAGGTGTGTTTTGATTGAAGATCGTTTGTATGTCTGATTCTACTATGTCTAATCCGGAGGGAAGATAACTTGCGTAAAGGTTTATCGGTCCCCTTTTTGTGTTTATTTGTATGCCTGTGTTTTCGATTTTATCGAGTGTTTTGTATTCAAGTTCGCTGTGTTTTATTGTTTCGTGTACGAGTATAGCGGTTCCGCCGCCTTTTTGTACCGGCCTATCGTGTCTGTATGTTTTGTATTTTTGTATTTTTAATGAGTGACTTGGTTTTAGATGTGTTTCATTTAGCAGCATTACGTCTATTTGGTGTTCGTCTAAAAATACGTGTAATTCATGTTTTTTGTGTGTTATACTTTGTGCATTCCAATAGGCTATTTTAATGTTGTGTTTGTGATTCATTGTCTGCGTGCGTGGAAAAGTTTTGTAAGTTCGTTTGTTTGTTCGAAAAAGCTTTGTGTTTGTTGGAGTGTAGGGTTTGTCGAGCTAAATGTTAGGAATAGTTTCCCAATCATGAGTGCAATTGCGTCGTCAGCTTTTTCGTGTGAGTTAAGTGTTGGTTTTGGTGTATTTTCCCGGGTTGTGGGTGCGGGTGTGGTTGCGGTGATGTTATTTGTCTGTTGTCTTTGAGTCCACGCGTTGTGTTTTGGTAGTGGTGCTTCTATGAGTTTGCGTGTTTGTATTGGTGTGTTTATTGGGTTATTTGGATTCTTTTTGCATGATAAGCTGAACGAGAGGTGAGCTCCGCCACAGTTTGCGCATTTAGGGGGGGTGGTTGACGGCTTTGTGCATTCATGCGTCGAGTGTGACTCTCCGCACTTCATGCACGCGAAATTCACGTTGCAAGTACGCTGTTGATGACCGAATTTCTGACATCTGTGACACTGTACGATGTCTGTTCTAAGTCTGAGGGACTCTACTTTTACTTCTAATCCGCAAACTGTGTGGATGTCGAAAATTGACTTGTATTATTTGTCTATTTCTATTAAAATAAGGGGGGCTGGAAGGCGGTCTTTACCGTTCATCCTAGTGATTTTTGCGATCGGATAGTTTCTAGAATCTAGATCGGCTTTGATGTCTTCGTCGGTTAGGAATTGGGGTACGCCTCTGATGACGATTTTTAATTTTTTCTCGCTACGGAGTTGGTATGTGAAAGATTGAATGGCTTTTTCGTTGAGAATTCGGTTGAGATTGCGATAGTCTTGTTCTGTTGTTGGAGTGATTTGGACTCCGGCCGGGACGGACCTACTTTGTGTGTATTGAATGTTGTGTGTTTTCATTAGATCTCGGACTCGATACCATTGTGTTGGGTCAGTGATTGTAATTGGGGAGATAGAAGGCATTTTGGGTAATTGGATTGTGTTGTTTGCTGTTTTTGTGTTTGTTTTGTGCTGTTTGTGTGTGTTTGTGTGTTTTGTGATGTTGGTACTTACCCCGGGTTTCTCTGCGGAGGTGGAGGCTGTCGGTTCTTCTTCGCTGCTGTCCATTGGCGTCGTTTCTTCTTTCTTCGTATCTTCGTCGATCGTGCGGAGTGCTTCGTACATGTTGCTCGTCTCTATTTCCCGTGATTCTGTTTTCTGTCGTTTGTTGGATTTTCGTGGTGGTTTTTCGTTTTTCTTGAGTTCGTTCATCTTGTTGTCGAAGGCGGTGTGCATCATCTTCATGAAGTTTTCCATTGTTTTCTGCAGTTCTTCGTATGTGTCAATATTCTGTAATATATCCATTGCTATACGTTGGCCGTTGTCGTTGTTGCCGTTGGTGCCAGCCATTTCTTCTGGTTTCGCTTCTTTGTCGTAAATATATTATATTATAGTATAATATAACGGTTGATGTATTCTATTACTACCGATGTGCTCAGAGCAATCGATAGCGTGCGAATGTTCGGCGAGCATTATCGCGCCGGTTTTTGAGGGAGAACGGTGCGCACGATTAGGCCACGCCCACCGTATCGAGAGGTTCCGAATCGCGACCATTGGTGGACGAGCGCGGCTATAAATACGTAGGTTTGAGCGGGTCTGGAAAATACATTCTCACTGCGTCGTCTGTGCGAACAGTACACCAGCTGAGAGAACATACGATTTTATACCGTAAATACGAAGCCGGAAGCAATGGCCGGCCGAATTGTTACTTTAACAAAGTTAATTCTTAATCCGAACACCACGGTCCTCTGGTCACAGGAATTAAAAGAAGAGACACTCGAGATAATCGACCGAACATTCAACGAACGAGATATCCAGCACATACTACGGACATCGCCAAATATATTTATGGTAGATCCAAACCAGCCGAAAATTCAAGTCAGGATTCCAGAAAAAAACACCGAACCGCTAAAAGAAGAAAAAAAACACAACCGAACACAAAACAAGATGCAGACTGAAATCATATCCGCAGAAGACTTCATCTACCCGAAATTTACGAAGAAACCAAAAATAGACGAAACAATCACACCGATCAAAACTAAAAATTCTTACGACGCCCTCGACAACAAAACCGACGAAAAGATGGAAGAAGAAACTGCCGAATCCACTCCACAGCCTTCAACATCAGCCAGCTCGCCCAGGGTAAGTGACAAAACCACCACACATAACACAAAAACACAAAAAACACACAAAATCGCACCAATTATCATAATCGAAAAAGACAAATGGACATACATACGACAATTACTTAAATCAAACAGCATTAACACAGTAGAAAACAAAATGGTGAAACCAGGAATACACATCGAACCGACAACCGACGAAGACTATCGAAAACTAAAACACACACTAGACAACGAACAAATTCAATATTACACTTTTCAATTGAGAAGTGAAAAGACATTAAAGGTGGTGATGCGTGGCATTCCCACCTTTATCACCGAAACTGACATCACAGACGACTTGACGGACCAAGGATACCCGACTTTAAAAATCAAACGGATGAACGGCAAACACGGAATACCAGCACCACTTGTATTAATCGAACTGACGAGACAATACAAGTCAATCTACAACCTACGCGACTGCTGCGGACTGACGATTAAAATAGAACAATTAAACAAACGGACTGACATTATACAATGCCACAAGTGCCAGACTTTCGGACATCACCAACGGAATTGCAACATTAACTACAAATGTATGAAATGCGGAGACGGACATTCGACACATCTATGTACTAAAACAAAAACAACCCCACCAAAGTGTGCAAACTGCGGTGGTCCTCATCTATCCACTTTCATCAACTGTCCCAATAACCCAAACAATCCTACAAATAAAACCACACCTCAACCTAAATACGTACCAGCACCACCCCCAACAAGTAATCCATGGACACAAAGACAAAACAAGACAAAACTTAACACAGTTGACGAATTAGCACTTGCCTTGGGCAATATGCTAATGACACTACACTCGACTAACGCAACAAACGAACAAATACAACACTTCGTTACACAGACACAGACAATAATAACACTATACAACAAAACACATTAAACACACAACTGAAACGCCAAAAAAAAAAAAAAAAAAAAAAAAAAATGTAAACGCGACTGACGCACAGACTGCACAAACAAAACACGTGACAACAAAAACAAACACAACAACGCACGATATTAATCAGACACAAACACATCACAACCCTGGGAGATACTTAACAACGGAGTGGAAATGAAGGCAATCTTCGACCACGACTCAAAATTCAAAGACTCATGAAAGTGTATGGAAAAATTCCCACACCGTTGCCAGACAGCAGCGAGTATAGACGCTATCACCTGATCTTGGCCGATATTATTATATACAAATTATTAAAAAATGTCAGGACGCGGTAAAGGTGGCAAAGTTAAGGGCAAGGCGAAATCACGTTCCAGCCGTGCCGGTCTACAGTTCCCGGTCGGCCGTATACATCGTCTTCTGCGTAAGGGTAATTACGCCGAACGAGTAGGTGCCGGGGCACCGGTTTATTTGGCCGCGGTCATGGAATATTTGGCGGCGGAAGTTCTAGAATTGGCAGGCAACGCCGCCAGGGACAATAAAAAGACCCGCATCATACCCAGACATCTGCAACTGGCGATACGCAACGACGAGGAATTGAATAAACTCCTCTCCGGCGTGACAATCGCTCAAGGCGGCGTCCTGCCCAATATCCAGGCGGTACTTTTGCCCAAGAAGACTGAGAAAAAACCTTAAACGCGACGGGTGATCGACGGGGATACCGTTAACGCGCACCACTACCACCTTCTCTGGTTATATTCTCCCCAAATTAAATTCACGGCCCTTCTCAGGGCCACAATATTTAATTTAGACATTTAAACTGAACGGACACTGCTATATTCAAAGTTAAAGATAAATTTCAAAGTAACCTAGATTGACTTTTCGAATGAACACACGTTATATATATATATATATATATATATATATATCTATATATCTATATATCTAGATATATATATATATATCTATATATATATATATATATGTATATATTAAAAATGGGATAAACCTACATTATATTGTTGAGCTATTTCTAATATTATGTCTATAAGAGTTTTATATTTTAACATATGCAAGGGATATTTTGATATGTTTGAATTTGTAATAGTTATCATGTTGTATTAAAGAATTGGATATTTTAACATATACAAAAGTGAGTAGCTTTAATATCCGTAATTAACTATTATGAATGTCATTTTATAATTTGAAATTAAAAAAAAAAAAGGATTTAGATTTACTCAATATCTGGCATTTTAAAAATAAAGCTATCCGACAAAACATCTACATATGTTTCGTAACGCTGGGTCCTCGAAACGTTATTGTGTGTTTCCATTGAACGTTTTTGAGACCGAAGAACTGACGACGTTGTACTACAATTGTCGTCAGTCACAATCGGTATTAGATAATAACCGATTTATGTAATCGGTCACAATAATTGTCATTATGTAACTGCGTGTTGTGGCTGGCTATTTATGCTTACTGTAAATAGCCCAATTTATTATAGATAATGTGAATTTTGCCTGTATGCGTAAGGGCTATTAACAAACCTGCTATTCTCTTTTTGATGTTATTATTATTATTATTGATATCAGTGTCTCTATTTTTATTGTCTACCTCATTCTTTTTCGCCAGAACGATTAGTATTTGTGGTTCTGAAAAGAACCGTTGTTAATTGTAATTTAATTAGGCGATGTCCGTCCGCCCGACGTCCGTTGCGCGTTTAACGCAAATGTGATTATGACCGAGCTCTTAACCGCCGAAACCGTAAAGGGTACGTCCTTGACGTTTCAGGGCATAAACGACGTCCATAGCCGTAACGGTTTTCCTTTTCGCGTGCTCGGTGTATGTTACGGCATCGCGTATTACGTTTTCGAGGAAGACTTTCAGAACACCCCGCGTCTCTTCGTAAATCAAACCGGAGATTCTCTTCACACCGCCGCGACGTGCTAGACGTCTGATGGCGGGTTTGGTGATGCCCTGGATGTTATCACGTAACACTTTGCGATGACGTTTCGCTCCACCCTTTCCCAATCCTTTGCCTCCTTTACCGCGCCCGGTCATTTTGAAGATACACCAAGTAAGTAGTAATAATAATACTAAAGGGTATGTCAGGCGTTTCGATCTGCTACGTCTGAATCAGCGCGTATGATGACTGTAGACGAACTGTTCAATAAATGCCCGGGTCCGACCGGCTTATATAAACCCGAACTGGCCACGCCCGAGCCCGACACGGACGAACCAATCAGAAACGTCCGTCGGCTCTTGGAAACTTAGAAAACTGGCCGACCGTCAGTTTCCTAAATCATTCGTCTGTCGACATCTGCACCGCATAGACCGTTCGCTGTTATATTACATATATCCTTAATTATATTATTATTATAACAATTAAACGATGGCACGTACCAAGCAAACTGCCAGAAAATCTACCGGCGGCAAAGCGCCCCGCAAGCAGCTGGCAACGAAAGCGGCTCGTAAAAGCGCCCCGGCAACAGGCGGTGTCAAGAAACCCCACCGTTACCGACCAGGTACCGTCGCTCTAAGAGAGATCCGGCGTTATCAGAAGAGTACGGAACTCCTGATCAGGAAATTACCATTCCAACGTTTGGTCAGGGAAATCGCGCAGGATTTTAAGACCGATCTCCGTTTCCAGAGTTCCGCTGTTATGGCACTACAGGAGGCCAGCGAGGCGTACCTCGTCGGTTTATTCGAAGATACGAACCTGTGCGCGATACACGCCAAACGGGTAACCATAATGCCGAAGGACATTCAGCTGGCTCGTCGCATACGTGGCGAAAGGGCTTAGAATATTGGCCGCACGGGGTCACCTATTTTTAATTTTTTTTTTTCCATTACCACCACCGGTTCTTTTCAGAACCACAATTCTCACGTCATTTCAATAAAATAGAGAGTGAACAGTACAAAAATGACCGTGATCATAATTAAAATAATTGTAATCATCGCACCTGAATTGGATGTATATAATTTTAATATTTCGTCCCGTATGTATATACATCCCGCTATCATTTTGAGGTCAGTACAAACTGCATACAGTTCGGCGTCCACCTGAAGGTATGGGTATTCATATCATTTTTTTTTTTTATATTATAGACCAATAAATTTGTTTATTAAAGTATAGTTTAAAAAATGCTTTCTCAATACTATTACTTGATATTTAAGGTAATTATTGCGTTCATTGATATATTTAAACGTATATTTTGATAAAGGAAACATTGCCGGGCAGTTCTTAGCTAACAATTATAAATAATATTATATGCAAAATTTCAAAATTAAAAGTCATTTAAATGTGAAACAAACTTATAGGAATCCATAATACAAGGGTATTATTACATTTATTACATTCATATAATGCAAATATTTATTTCGAAGCAAGTTTGCCGAACTTAAATATTTCTTGTTTAAAAATGTCTTCAAAAACCTGTTTACAAAGCACTCTTTATTCAAACACGTGCATAATAAAGAAATACCGCATTAGATTGATGATATAACACATTTACAAATAAGTATGCTAAATTTCAAAAATAAAAGTCATTTAAATGTGATAAAAGCTTATAGGAATCCATAATACAAGGAAAGGGTATTATTACATTCATATAATGCAAATATTTATTTCGAAGCGAGCATGCCGAACAAAAATATATGACATGTTTATAAAGTCTTGAACATACCTGTTTACAAAGCACCCTTTATTCAAACACGTGCATAATAAACAAATACTGCATTAGATTGATGATAAAGCAAAGTTGACAAATATGCGGTTTCCAAATTAGCGGCACTTTAGAAAATATATACGTTTCGCGAATATACACTCGCTCTCGCCGGTAGTACTAACACCTCTGTCGACGAAAGCGTGAACTAAAAAAATTCATATTTTTCGAAATACATACCTATGGAACCATTTGTGTTTTTGTATGTATGTATGTATGTTTGTAATTTTTTCACACAAAAACTACTGGACCGATTTCAAAAATTCTTTCACCATTAGAAAGCTGCATTTTCACCGAGTGACATGGACTATATTACATTTTCAATTAAAAAAGGGATCCCCAATAAAAATGCATTAATGTAACCCAAGGTGTGGATAAATTAGTCACAAAAAATCTTTCATCGCGTACGCTGCGGAAACTATTGTTGATAGAACAAAAAAATGTTCAACAGTATTATAGAACGTATTAATATCTACAAAAAAGTCCGCGAAACCATATGTCCAACTACTGTAGTAATGCCTCTATAACTACTTTTTTACATTTTAAAAGTTAATAAAAGTAGTGCCGACAATAATCAAATCATATTATCCATACCTCTGTATTATTATTTATCCTATTAAATGATATTTTATAAAAGACCATTTCAATACCAGTAAAATACATTTTAAATGATTAAACTCTGACATTCCATTCAAAAGATATAACGAATTTAAAAATGTCAATCTAAAGAAAATAATGTTATAATATAATGTGGTGGATATATAAGTAGCTAAATAAGCAAAATGATTACATACATTTAAATTTACCTCCCTCTCCTATCAATAGGCTTTCGTAGTTCAAGTTCTTATACTGTATATATATGATAATAATATGTTGATTAACTTATGGAAAGGACTAGCTTTAATTTGTTACATTTCTGTTATTAAAATTTCTTAGAAGGTGGAAGACTGTATTATATTTATATATATATATTTTTTTAAAATAGAGTGTCAAATCTATAAATAAATTTTAAATGTATGTGACTCTCTTACATATCCAAAAATTATAGAACAATTTAAATTTAGTTAACTTTATATACAATTGTTAATGTTTGATAATGTCAAAGGTTATGTGAGAAGGAAAAATTTATTTGTAAAACAATAAGTTCATAAAAATTCATCAAAGATCAAAATTATACTTAATATATCAAAATATTTTGGAAAACCTGTGCTACAACAGCGACCAATGATCTTCAAAAGAGGAACAGCTGTTGGGTTGGTACAGTGACTTATTGAAACAATTGGGGTGATTAATTATTAACGATAAAAATTAAGTTGCATTTTGAAAAATATAATTCTGAAAGAATATATATTATAATAATATTCCATAATAATAAAATTCCTAATCCGCTATCAATTCTGCTTCATTTCATTATACCTTCAATTTGTCGTCTACATAAAGCTCTGAAGTATATAAGCTTTTTCTCATTTCCAAACCGCCGAATGTACAAATCAAACGCTATAGTGACTTTATTTTCTAATATACTCTACTCTGATGGCAGAAAAAATTAATTAAGGATTTTTTGTTTTCATTTTCTTATCAATATTGCGCCCATACATGTGTCTATTATATCTGCTTCGACAGATATATTCTTTTTACGAAACCTGTAATTCTACGTCCGAGGAAGGTATTTATATTTTACTGAATACATCTTTCTGTGTCTGCTATGTTGTCTAACATCGTATCTCATATTGCGTATTATCTACATATATTTAATATACTCGTAAGTATTTGTGCAATTCTTTAATAAATATCGGTTACGTGGATTGGCGTATTTTAGAGAAGGAACTAATTTTCTTTACTTTATATACACTTTGAATTTGGAATTGCTTCTATTGCTTATCTTTCTGAGTTAAAATGAATCAAAAAAAATTGTTTGTTTATTAAAATTTAGTTAAACAAACACAATTTTTATTTAAAATCAATATACTAAAGTGATGAATGTACAAACAAATAATGAGTTACGTGTAGGAGTCTTACTTAATAACTTAAACTAAAATATGTAATATGAACACATACATTTGTGCTGTATTCCAAATTGTAATTCTGTGTTAATAGCATGGCTCCTTTGTAAATAAAATTTCACTGTTCGATTTATTAATATTAGGTTACGTAAGGTATCGAGATTTCAATATTATTTAAATATTCTGTAGGATAAAGTGTTAGCTATAACGAAGCCAAACAGACAGACACACACACAAACAAACAGACAAATGCATGCACGTTGTATAATATTTAGAACAATTTTCGATTACATAAATAAATATGTAACATTTGGAAGACGATAGGTGGTAAAGTGTGTGTGTGTGTGTGTGTATGTATGTATGTATGTATGTATGCATGTATGTATGTATGTATGTATGTATGTATGTATGTATGTATGTATGTATGTATGTATGTATGTATGTAACAAATGTTCTTTTGAAAAATCAATCCAGGTTACATTGAAATATATGATAGAATAAGACACTAATATATTAATATGTGTTTGTTGTTCCGTAAACGTCAATTCAAATGACATTTACTAAAGTCTATCACATTTGTTATCTATTTGTATGTATGAAACTGTCAAAATATACGACTTCGTAGGTTAAGTAGTAAATTTTAATTTACGACATACTTCAAAATGTTCTCGGTAAATCACATGCTACTAGATTGACTTTTCAATTGAACACTTGTTATGTTATGTTATGTTATGTTATGTTATGTATGTATGTATGTATGTATGTATGTATGTATGTATGTATGTATGTATGTATGTTTGTTTGTTTGTTTGTTTGTTTGTACGGCAGTAATTTGCTAAAATTACCAACACGTAATGCAAAATATGCTCTCTCTTTTTAGTTTATATGTTAGGAAATCGAATGGGGCCCTGAAAAGGGCCATTTGTGACTCGCTTATACGTATACGTATTATTTTCTCCTCCTCCTCTTCGTCGCCGGCGCCGTTCTTTTTTCCGCAATTGCTGCTGCACCGCCTCCTCCGCTTCAGGAGGCGAAGGCGCCGTCGATGGGGACCGTTCGAAGGCGCCGCCGCTCACTTTTTTTTCGCCGAACCGCCCTTGGCCGTGTTCGCCGTTCTCGCCTTGGACGCGGCTGCGTTCCTGGACGTCGCGCCGCCCTTCGACGATCTCGATGAGGCGGTGTTGGCGGCCTTGGGCGACCTGGCGGTCGCCTTCGTCTTAGCGGCGGCCGATCTGGCCGCCTTGGGCGTCGCGACTGCTGCGGCGCCCGAGGACGAGGCCGTTTTCTTGGCCGTCTTCGGCTTGGGGGCCTTGGGTTTTTTCGTGGGACTCTTCGCGGCCTTCTTCAGCTTGGACTTCTTCTCCGCGACACCGCCGGCCGTCGCGGTCGAGCCGCCTCCGGCCTTCCTGCCCCCCTTGGGCGACTTAGCGGCGGCAGCGGCCGCCGCTGCGGATTTCTTCTTGCTCGCGGCGGCCGATCTCGCCGTCGCGACGCCGACCTGTTGCGCTTCGGCGGCGCCGGCCCCCTTCTTGGCGGCGGCCAGCTTGAACGATCCGGACGCGCCCTTTCCCTTCGTCTGGACGAGAGCGCCGGACGCGACCGCCGCCTTCAGGTACTTCTTGATGAAAGGGGACATCTTTTCCGCGTCGACCTTGTAATTCGCGGCGACGTACTTTTTGATCGCCTGCAGCGAGGAACCGCCGCGTTCCTTCAGGCTCTTGATCGCCCCGTTGACCATCTCCGAAGTCGGGGGATGTGTGGGCTTCGAGCGGGGACTTTTCGCCTTTTTGACGCCGGCCGATGCGGCGGCGGCGCTTTTCTTGGCCGGCGCGGCGGGACTGGCGGCCGCCGCCGTCTGGGACTGCTGTTGCGACGCCACGTCCGACATGTCAGTCGATATGGTTGGTGATTCCGTTATTGCCGTGGAGGACGTCGTGATGATTTTCGTTCGGGCGAACGTATGCTGCTTTTTTTTTTTTTTTTTTTTTGTTATGCCTATATTCGTTTGTCAAATGTTTATAACTAGCGATCGCTGGATATATAGATATATATATATATATATATATATATGTTGCTGTTGCTTGCTGTTCACTCGTGACGAGCTGTATGATGAGTGTTTTTAAAATTTTACCGGGGCGGGGTCCAATTCGCAAGTGCACGTACCGAATACGAAACTCCCGGGCCGTCAACGGAAGGTCCACTCATCGGACCACGGACGCCCTCGTGTTCGCAAGCCCCACTTAGAACTCGTCGCGGACGTCGACCGACGCCCTGCCGTCGTCGATTAGTACGCACACCCCACGGCCGAGGACGCCGCCTCGCGACGGCATCGCGCTTTTCCCCGACTCGCCGTCGCAACGACCGCCATCACATTCCGTAAGAGACCTATCGGAGCGGCACCGGACCGACGTCGTTCTTTGACGATCGATGTCCACGACCGACGTCGATGGTGACGGCGGACGTCGCGGAATCCTTCCGTCCGATGTCCAGGCTTGGTCCGGCGACGGGCGAAAACAATCTCGCCGCAATAGGATAGACTGTGCACGCCATTATATATCGGTCCGTTTTTTGACGATTCCGCATTCTCGATGGGTGTCGTCGTCGTTACAATTTATTATGGCCTATTTTTTTTTCGCCATGGGACGGCCGTTTTACGAACGACGCCGATTAATACCACCACCTCACACTCGGTGCGAGACTTTGCCGCATCGGTAACGTCCGTTTCGCAACTATAATATCACCTTCGTACGTTTAATCGAGAGTCAAGGTCCGATATCACCACCGTCGGCGCAGACACGACGTTGCGTACACGCTCTTGTTGAGAACCGTTAATTACGCGGACATCCGAATGTCCTTCAGCAATATTCCTCTGCTCTTACGATTATAATATGCCTATTTCATTACCACGTCATCGTAAATAATTAATTAACCCGTTGGTGTTTCTTTGCCGTTTATATATAATTTTTTTTTAATTTTTTACCCCACCCTTTTCTCAATTACTTGCCCGCACGATGTATTTATTCGCTAATCTTATGCTACCGGTATCATGTATATCGTCGCCGTGTACGTATATAATTATTCCATCATTGCCGTTTCTGTTGTATGGTAGGAGATGGGCCACGCTAGGAATCGATGTATAGCTCAATTTATAAATTACACGACTGCTGCGGACTTACAATTACAAATGAACCACCAACAACACCTAACACAAATGACGATCTCGCACTTGCCTTAGGCTAAATGCTAATATAATTACTCTCTGCAAATGCAACAACAGAACATATTCAATACCTCGTAACGCATACAGAATATAATCACACTTTTCAAGAACAATCAGTAAACACACACATGACTTGAACGCATAAAAAGCGACAAACACACAGACTTACACACCACGCAACAACACAGGACCGTACTAAGACAGACAGCGTAACAACGGAGGTGTGAAAATAGCGGTAACTTCGACCACAGTACAAATCCAAACGACCGATGAAACAGGAATCGATTATGGTTTAACGGCCTTTCGGAACCTATATCCCCTTTTTTCCTATTAAGTATTTGTCCATCTTCTTCATACTATTTCTAGTCAATTTGACCTCAACATCCTAGTATAAGCAATTTACAGGTAGTCAATTTTTGACATATCTACACACACATATCGATAAAACTGTCACCCGACCTTACTAATACAGCTGCACGCTTATACCATAGTGAAGAATTGCATTTTGCTTACTAACATTTTCTGAAATTGTTTTGTTTTTTCTTTTGTTTTTTTTTTTTTGGTTGACGGGATATCGTCGTAATTTTACCGCGGCCGTTCTGAATTGTCAAATTTTAATGAAATTGGTGTCATCTATTAAATACGTTGTCATGGAATTTTATTTATTAATGACCGACCGACTACTATATTTGTAACCGTGCTATTTACTCAAATCGTCTGTCATTTAAATGATTCATATTCATTCATTAAGTTACGTCATGCTTTTAGATACTATTACTAGGGAAATCATGGCTGACTTGAGTTTTGGACGTATTATGGATATATCGTTTTACATATGTACCGCGTCATCAGGTGTCGTGACATATATACCTATCGGCCGTCGAAATTAATAATACACTTACGGTGGAATTGCATTTTGCTTATTGTCTATTTTTAATCTTTTTTTTTTTTTTTTTAGTTCGAATTACCGTTCAAACTCTCATGCCTAACTTATACATATCGACGTTCTATTCGTATATTATTCTCTCTTTTCAATTTAAATTATATCTCGTTTGTGGTTCTAAAAAGAACCGTTTTTTTTTTATATTGTTTCTATCGACGCAGTTATTTATATATTTAATGGCCGATCTCCCGCCGCCGCCGCCGATGATAAACCATTTGCGCAATGGTCACCTCCAGGCGTCGCCCATTATTTTGAACTGGTATATTTCGTGACGGCTTTGGTTCCTTCGCTAACAGCGTGCTTTGCCAATTCACCGGGAAGTAACAGACGGACAGCCGTCTGTATTTCCCGACTGGTGATCGTCGAACGTTTATTATAATGGGCCAGACGGGACGCTTCGGCCGCAATGCGTTTGAATATATCGTTCACGAAGCTGTTCATGATGCTCATCGCCTTGCTGGATATGCCCGTATCCGGATGGACCTGCTTGAGCACCTTGTAAATATAAATTGCGTAACTCTCCTTCCTGCGGCGTTTCTTCTTCTTATCGCCCTTCGATATATTCTTCTGAGCCTTGCCTGCTTTCTTAGCGGCTTTACCGCTAGTCTTCGGTGGCATGGTTGTAGTCAATATTTAATAGCAAGTAGGATTGTAATAGAATGTATACTGTCGAACGTGTGAGACGGTCTGTTCGGCGATTTTCTTTCTTTCTTTTGTAACGATTTTACAGAGTTGAACTGTGTTCTTCACTCTTCCGTCGTCTTCGTATCTAGAACATAGAAACAGACAAAAACAAAATTAATTAGACGTGATATAGATTTGAGTGTAGATGAAACAAGTTTCATCTGTCGATACTTATGTGTCCGTCGTGTCACCAGGTGATCCGTGAGCGTCTTCTTCAGAGCTGAAACACATTAAATTTAAATTTTAGTTATTAATAACCGTAATAATTGTTGGGGAATTTATTGTTGTAGGATATGGAGTGCAGACTGCGGGCGTTTGTGTTTGCCGTAGTCCAGGTCAATGTTTATTCCGGAAATCAGGGGATTGTCGTGTATGGGAACATTCGCGAAGTAGTTTTCCGCTAGTTCATGAATGTATTCGGGAATGGTAGGAATTTCTAGGTCTCGGTGGAGTACAGAGTTTCTAACAAACCGTGTGGCCCCTGTCATGAGGCGTAGTACTTTGTTTTGTACTACTTGTAGTCTCTTGATGTGTATCTTCGCTGCGTGTCCCCAGACCGGAGCGGCGTACGTCATTCTTGGTCTAACAGCGGATTTATAAATCAACGTGCGAAGTCGCAGGTTTAATTTATTCTTGCTGTGTAGAAGCGGGTACAGTTGAACCATCGCCGCAATGCCGCGGTTCGTCATCTCCTTGGTGTGTTCTCTCCACGTTAGTCTCCGATCCAGAGTCACGCCGAGATACTTGGTGTTGTTCTGCCAGGGAATGTCGGTCTCGAACATCTGTAAACTAGGTAATTCGTTAGTAATTGGAGATTTGTTGAAATAAATAGCAGCACTCTTAGTTGGATTAATAGTGATTCTCCAGGTGGAGAACCACTCTTCCAGAAGTTCAATTGACTCCTGCAGCTTCGCCACGGCGCGGAGAGGACTCCGCGAGCGTGTGAAGACAGCAGTGTCGTCTGCATAGAGTGCCAGATGGATATCTGGAGGGAGTTTGGGAATGTCGTGTGTGTAGAGGTTATATAGACTTGGAGAAAGCACGGATCCCTGGGGAACTCCTGCGAGGATCGGTCTTGGATGTGACTTGGACTTTTTGAATTTCACTTGGAAGGATCGGTTCGCTAGGTAGGAATTAATTATCTGGACAAGGGGAATTGGTATATTGGAGGTAATCAGTTTGTGAAGGAGGCCCTCGTGCCAGACGCGGTCGAACGCCTGCGCCACGTCCAGGAAGAGGGCGGTCGTGGTGTGTTTTCGATTAAATCCCTCGGTGATGAAGTCGACGAGGCGATGTAGCTGGTGTGTTGTCGAATGCGTCGGTCGGAAACCAAACTGTTCGTCCTGGATGATGTTTCTTTCTTCGAGTTCTTCCAACAACCTAGTGTGAATAACTCTTTCGTAGATCTTCCCCATTCCTGGCAACAGACTGATGGGGCGGTAGTTTTGAGGAAACTTCGGATCTAGGTTCTTCTTCCTGATCATTATAATCTCTGCCTTCCTCCAGGTCGTGGGGAAGTGGCGGAGTCGAAGGCAGGCGTTGATAATGTTCGTCAGGAACATTATACCTTTGTGCGGCATGGCTTTCAGCGCGGCATTTGTGATCTTGTCGTGGCCGGGCGCTTTCTTTTTCTTTTTTTGATCAGGAGTTTGATTTCCTCCGGAGTGGAGTTCTCGACTTCTTCGATGTGATCCAGGTCGGCGTTCTCGAACCTTGGTTGGAAGGAGTCCTCCAGGTGGTCAGCAAAGGCCTCTGCCTTGTCTAGGTCGGAGAAAACCATGCCATTTTGTCCGTGGATCGGTGGGACCACCGGGATGTGTCTTCTGTCCAATGCCTTCTTGAACTGCCATATCTTGGCATAATCCTCCAGCGATTCCATCCTGGATGTCCATCTATCGTTTCTATATTCGCTCAGTCTGTGCCGGATCTCCACCTGCTGGCGGTTTGCCAGTCTGCGGTCCTCCGGGTTGCCAGTTCTTGCGAATTTCCTTCTGGTGGCGTTTTTCCTGCGAATTAGGTCCTGGATCTCAGCCGGTATGGCGTCGGGGTGTCGTATCCTCCTCACGTGGTTCTCTGCGAAGCGGATGGATTGCTGGAGAGAGCTGGTGAAGAGCTGAATGGAGTTCTCAATTTCTTGAGTGGAGTGTAAGGGGGTGATGTGAGGGAGGTTCTGGGAGAGGTTTTCGGCGAATGCTGGCCAGGACATGACGATGGATGTGGGTTCGGGTTCTTCGAATTCTTCTCCAAGCTCTATGAGGATGGGGTTGTGATCTGAGTCTAGCTCGTAGAGGGAGGTGATGGTGTGATCGAAAGGAATGTTCTTGGCGATCATAATGTCCAGGACGTCGGGCGCCCCAACCGGGCCGAAGTGCGTAGGTTCCGTGGGACCGTCGACGATGATGTCGTGTTCCAGCATGTATCTGTGCAGACGCGCGCCAGCGCGGTTTTGGTGTCGAGCGTTCCATGCTCGGTGTTTGCAGTTCCAATCACCGGCGAGTATTCTCGGAGCGTTGCCGTCCAGCAGCTGGTCCAACTCCTGGAAATCTAGTACGGCTGTACACGGTTTGTACACAGATACGATGTTCAGTGGTCCCGACGACGTGAACACCACAACCCCCGTGGTTTCAAGGCGTGCGGTTTCGGGAGTTATGAACTGGTGATGGGGGATGGAATTTCGGACAAGGACGGCAGTACCTCCACCAGGTCCGTGGAGTCTGTCATTTCGATACGCTGTGTAACCTGGAACCCGCAGGTTATGTCCAGCACGTAGAAATGTCTCTTGAAGTAGGATGACGTCTGCAGCGTATCTTCGTGCGAATTCTGAAAGGGAAAGTTGTTTGAGTAATACCGACTGGGCATTCCACGAAGCTATCTTGAGAGACCTTGGAAGATTTAGTTGTTGGTCCATTGGTGATTGAAAAGGTTACAAATCTCTTGTGTAAATCCGAGGATGATGCCCATGGCTTCATCGTTGGATTGCACGTTGGAAAGGCTTGAGCCGATCTTGAAGACCAAGGTTAACAAGCCAGCTATGTTATCCATTGTGAAGTTCTTATTAGATGGCCCTTTGGTGGAGGGCGGGACACCTGGAGAAGATATAGGTATATTTTTGGGTTCCGTTGGAACTCGACTTCGAGGTTTTGGGGCTGGGGTCGGCCTAGGTTGAAATTCTGTGGAGGCGGTCACAGAAGATGTGGAGGCGACACCTGGGGCAAAGTTCTTAATAGGCTTGCGCCTGTTAGGAAGCCCGGGGAAGTTTTCGGGACCTGGAGGTGGGATAGAAGCAGTGGGTGGCAAGGGTTTCTGCCGGGGATTAGATGTTGTTGTCGTCGCCGTCGCTGGGTACTTCCATACTGGTGCTCTAGGACAACCGCGGAAGCTGGAGGGATGCGGACCTCCGCAGTTGCAGCACTTGGCAATCTCTTCACTAGGTCTTTCGCAAGTCCTGCTTGCGTGTGTCTCGCCGCATTTCACGCACCTGGGTGTCATGTAACACTGTCTCTGGCCGTGTCCAAATCGCTGGCAGCGGTGGCATTGCGTAACGTCGCTCCTGGGTTTCGGGGATTCTACGGTGATGCGGAGACCCACCACATTCTTTAAGTTGAAGATTCGTTTACCGTCATCATTCTTGGGGACCTGGACCATCAGTAAAGGCATGGGGATGCGCCCTCGCCTCATCATGCGGGTGCATTCCAGGACGTTGAAGCCTTGGGCGATGATGTCATCCTTGGCATCTTTTATGTCAAGGTTCGACGGATATCCTCTGACGACGACCTTCAGTGGCTTCTCGGCAGGGAGTCTGTAAGTAAAAAACTGGTATTTTCCTTCTAGTACTCTTACCATGTTGCGATAATCCGTGTTGGATGCAGGAATCACCCGGATTCCTCCATAGCCGTTCGTCGCACTCAGGAAGTTAATCCTGTCTCTCTTAAACATGGAGGAGATTTCCATCCAGGCGTCCTTGTTGTAGATGGTGATTGGGGGAACACGTTGCCTGGGACCGGCAACGGCTTCTTCGTGCGGCATTTCGATGTCACCGGCTTGGGGCGGCGCGGCAGCGACGGCACCGGCGTATGATGGACCTGGAGCAATCGGGTCGAACCGATTTGCAATGGGGACAGGCGATGGAGTGCTTCTGTCGATTCGGGGACGCTTGTTCCCCTTTACTGTAGTGTATCCGTCGTCTGGGTTCTCGGTTTCTGTAATTGTTGACGCTGGCGTAGATGCTTCTGTGTCCATATCGTCGGGGATGGTGTCTGTCGAAGAAAAAGACGCACTAAGTGCATCTTTTATAGTACGAAGTTCTTTTTCGTTGTAGAGATCGAAGGCCGGGTTAACTGGCGTCGATGATGTCGAGGCGGCGATGGCTTCATCAACCATCTTCATCGCTAAGTCCATTGTTACCTAAATAGCCCGCCTACTACTTTAAAAGTAGTAGGAGGAACGGGAAAAATAACAATGTATTAGTATATGTAGTGCGGTCTGACTCCGGGGAATCTTGACGGCTGGCGTTCAATAGTCAACGAAGCAAGCTTCGGACTTGTAATCTGACTACGGTAAACAGAGTTCAGATTTCGGTGCGTGTGCTTTCACAGTATCGCTGCGTTTGTTTAAATGTTAGAGAGACACGTCTGTACTCAATGAATACTCAGTGTCGAATCATTTTCTGTTCGGCGAGCATTATCGCGCCGGTTTTTGAGGGAGAACGGTGCGCACGATTAGGCCACGCCCACCGTATCGAGAGGTGCCGAATCGCGACCATTGGTGGACGAGCGCGGCTATAAATACGTAGGTTTGAGCGTGTATGGAAAAATTCCCACACCGTTGCCAGACAGCAGCGAGTATAGACGCTATCACCTGATCTTGGCCGATATTATTATATACAAATTATTAAAAAATGTCAGGACGCGGTAAAGGTGGCAAAGTTAAGGGCAAGGCGAAATCACGTTCCAGCCGTGCCGGTCTACAGTTCCCGGTCGGCCGTATACATCGTCTTCTGCGTAAGGGTAATTACGCCGAACGAGTAGGTGCCGGGGCACCGGTTTATTTGGCCGCGGTCATGGAATATTTGGCGGCGGAAGTTCTAGAATTGGCAGGCAACGCCGCCAGGGACAATAAAAAGACCCGCATCATACCCAGACATCTGCAACTGGCGATACGCAACGACGAGGAATTGAATAAACTCCTCTCCGGCGTGACAATCGCTCAAGGCGGCGTCCTGCCCAATATCCAGGCGGTACTTTTGCCCAAGAAGACTGAGAAAAAACCTTAAACGCGACGGGTGATCGACGGGGATACCGTTAACGCGCACCACTACCACCTTCTCTGGTTATATTCTCCCCAAATTAAATTCACGGCCCTTCTCAGGGCCACAATATTTAATTTAGACATTTAAACTGAACGGACACTGCTATATTCAAAGTTAAAGATAAATTTCAAAGTAACCTAGATTGACTTTTCGAATGAACACACGTTATATATATATATATATATATATATATATATATATATATATATATCTATATATATATATATATATATGTATATATTAAAAATGGGATAAACCTACATTATATTGTTGAGCTATTTCTAATATTATGTCTATAAGAGTTTTATATTTTAACATATGCAAGGGATATTTTGATATGTTTGAATTTGTAATAGTTATCATGTTGTATTAAAGAATTGGATATCTTATTATTAATATCTTAGTTTTATAAATATAGATTAGAGTTGAATCTTGGTATATATTTTTAGTAAATTATATTTTTAACATTGAATGATCGTTAAAATTATATTTAGTCAATTTATGTAAATTATTGTAAAATTTAACATATACAAAAGTGAGTAGCTTTAATATCCGTAATTAACTATTATGAATGTCATTTTATAATTTGAAATTAAAAAAAAAAAAGGATTTAGATTTACTCAATATCTGGCATTTTAAAAATAAAGCTATCCGACAAAACATCTACATATGTTTCGTAACGCTGGGTCCTCGAAACGTTATTGTGTGTTTCCATTGAACGTTTTTGAGACCGAAGAACTGACGACGTTGTACTACAATTGTCGTCAGTCACAATCGGTATTAGATAATAACCGATTTATGTAATCGGTCACAATAATTGTCATTATGTAACTGCGTGTTGTGGCTGGCTATTTATGCTTACTGTAAATAGCCCAATTTATTATAGATAATGTGAATTTTGCCTGTATGCGTAAGGGCTATTAACAAACCTGCTATTCTCTTTTTGATGTTATTATTATTATTATTGATATCAGTGTCTCTATTTTTATTGTCTACCTTATTCTTTTTCGCCAGAACGATTAGTATTTGTGGTTCTGAAAAGAACCGTTGTTAATTGTAATTTAATTAGGCGATGTCCGTCCGCCCGACGTCCGTTGCGCGTTTAACGCAAATGTGATTATGACCGAGCTCTTAACCGCCGAAACCGTAAAGGGTACGTCCTTGACGTTTCAGGGCATAAACGACGTCCATAGCCGTAACGGTTTTCCTTTTCGCGTGCTCGGTGTATGTTACGGCATCGCGTATTACGTTTTCGAGGAAGACTTTCAGAACACCCCGCGTCTCTTCGTAAATCAAACCGGAGATTCTCTTCACACCGCCGCGACGTGCTAGACGTCTGATGGCGGGTTTGGTGATGCCCTGGATGTTATCACGTAACACTTTGCGATGACGTTTCGCTCCACCCTTTCCCAATCCTTTGCCTCCTTTACCGCGCCCGGTCATTTTGAAGATACACCAAGTAAGTAGTAATAATAATACTAAAGAGTATGTCAGGCGTTTCGATCTGCTACGTCTGAATCAGCGCGTATGATGACTGTAGACGAACTGTTTAATAAATGCCTCTTGATTTTGTTCGGTGGTCGGAGTTGCCCCCATTTCCACTCCAATTTCATTACCCGGGGTTGTGTATGTTTTGTGTTATTATGTGTAGTTGTGTGTTTGTGTGTTACGTTTGTTTATCCTATATGGAATGCTGTGTGTTTTGCTACATTTTTGTGTGTTTGTGTTGACCTCTGTTTATCTGTTAATTTTTGATTTTTTTCGCGGCTATTTGGATATCGTTATCCTCTGCGCGTCTTTTAATTTGCTTAAGTCCGTCTTTTTTAATTAGTCTCCGTTTTGGATTTATTATTTTTCTTATTGTGGGGTTTTCGTGTGACTGTATTGTTTCTATTGTTTTTAGTGTTAGTTTGCATATTATTGTTTCCAGTGTTTCGAGTTTCGTCTCTTTATGTATCTGCGCGTTTGTCATGTATCGCGGTGCATTTATCGCGAGTCTAATTACCTTGTTTATTTTCCCTTGTACCGATTGTCTTTGCTTTTCGCTGGCTTGATGCCATATTTCTCCGGCATATGTTGCGCCCGCGAGTATTATCGTTTTTATTATTAATATTTTATTTTCCAGTGTTAGTTTGCTTTTGCCGTTTAGTATCGGGTACAGTGCGTGTGTTGTGAACCCTATTTTTCGTTTTAATTCTTTAATATGTGCCGTGTATGTTAGTTGTGAGTCCATTGTGACCCCGAGGTATTTAACTTTTTCCTGCCAGTGTATTGTGTGGCCTTCGAGTTTGACTTCGTCCGGCCTTTTGTGTCGTTTTCTGTGTTGGAAGTAAATTGCCGTGGTTTTTAGTGGGTTAATTTTAATTTTCCATTTGTCGTACCAGTCCTTTAGGAGGACTAGATTGGTTTGTAACTGCTTGTGTATGTACGATGTTCGTCTGCTACTTATGTATATAGCGGTGTCGTCTGCGTATTGTGCGATATTACATTTTTCTATTGTGGGAATATCCGAAGTGTATATGTTATACAGGAGCGGTCCGAGAACGGATCCTTGTGGTACTCCTGCTGCTATGTGTTCGATTGTCGATTTTTCGTTTCCGATTGTGACATTAAATGTACGGTTCTTTAGGTAATTGTCGGTTATTTTTATTAATGTGTTTGATATTTTGTGACGTTTCATTTTGTGTATGAGGCCGGCGTGCCAAACCCGGTCGAAGGCCTTTTCAATGTCGAGAAAGATTGCGCCCGTTGATGTCGATATGTTCATTTTTTCGGTTGTGTTCTGTTAGTCTTAGTGCCTGTTGTGTGGTAGAGTGATTTTTCCGGAAACCGTATTGAAAATTTGGGATTATGTTTTGGTTTTCGACTTCGTTTTCAAGTCTTGTCTGTATTACGCGTTCTGCCAGTTTACTTATTGACGGAAGTAAGCTTATTGGCCGGTAATCTGCGGTTGTTTTTGTTGTTTTTCCAGGTTTGTGGATCATTATTATCTGCGCGTGTTTCCAAATCGCGGGATAGTGTCCGTGTTTTATTATTCCATTTATTATGTCGGTTATAATTTGTATACCGGTTTTTGGTAGGTTTTTTATTGCAATGTTAGTTATCCCGTCCGCTCCCGGAGCTTTTCGGTTTTTAAGGTTTTTAATTATTTTTTCCACTTCGTCGGTATTTGTGGCGTCGATTTCTCCATCTGTTATATCGATTTTTGTATTTCGTTGCCGTTCAATTTGGTTTGTGAATGTGTTATGCTTCGGTATTGTTGGGTTCGTTTCGAATTGTTTCTTTAACGCGTTCGCGAATTCGTCTGCTTTTTCTTTATCAGTTATTGCCGGTCCGTTTGCTGTTTTTAGCGGTGGAATTTTGTTTTTTTTGTTTGTTAGGGCTTTTGTCATCTGCCAGAGTGTTTGATCTTGCGTGTTAAGGGATTCAATTTTGTTATTCCAGTTTTTATTAAAGTGTTCGATCATGTCAGATTTTATTTCATTTGTTATCGCGTTTAATTTTGTTTTTATTACCGGATTTAGCGTTCTTTTATATTCTTTAAGTATGTTTTTTTTGAGTCGTAATTTTATTTTTAGTTCAGTCGGGATGTTAAGTTTTGTGTCGATGGTTTTAGTTTTTGTCGTTTGTGCTATTGCATTTTTTATGTCATTTTCCAGTGTGATCACTGCTTGATCGATGTCTTTCGCGTTGTGAATTTTTACTGTTCTGAGTACTAGGGATTCTTTAAATTTTTCCCAGTCTGTCTTATTAAATGTTTTTTTCGTTCTAGTTGTGTCCATGTCAAGCGTTAATATCACTGGAAAATGATCTGAGGAGAGGTCGTTTATAGTTTCTATTGTATGTGTTGTGGTTATGTTTTTAAGTATTGCTATGTCTAAAACGTCAGTAGTGCCCGTTGGTATGTGTATGTGTGTGGGTTCTACAGGCCCGATTACATTGAGGTTGTTGTCTTGTGCTATTTTCTTTAGTTTTTTACCGTTTTTATTTGCTACTTTCGAGTTCCAGTTTTGGTGTTTCGCGTTAAAATCTCCCGCAAATATTGTAGGTGTGTTTTGATTGAAGATCGTTTGTATGTCTGATTCTACTATGTCTAATCCGGAGGGAAGATAACTTGCGTAAAGGTTTATCGGTCCCCTTTTTGTGTTTATTTGTATGCCTGTGTTTTCGATTTTATCGAGTGTTTTGTATTCAAGTTCGCTGTGTTTTATTGTTTCGTGTACGAGTATAGCGGTTCCGCCGCCTTTTTGTACCGGCCTATCGTGTCTGTATGTTTTGTATTTTTGTATTTTTAATGAGTGACTTGGTTTTAGATGTGTTTCATTTAGCAGCATTACGTCTATTTGGTGTTCGTCTAAAAATACGTGTAATTCATGTTTTTTGTGTGTTATACTTTGTGCATTCCAATAGGCTATTTTAATGTTGTGTTTGTGATTCATTGTCTGCGTGCGTGGAAAAGTTTTGTAAGTTCGTTTGTTTGTTCGAAAAAGCTTTGTGTTTGTTGGAGTGTAGGGTTTGTCGAGCTAAATGTTAGGAATAGTTTCCCAATCATGAGTGCAATTGCGTCGTCAGCTTTTTCGTGTGAGTTAAGTGTTGGTTTTGGTGTATTTTCCCGGGTTGTGGGTGTGGGTGTGGTTGCGGTGATGTTATTTGTCTGTTGTCTTTGAGTCCACGCGTTGTGTTTTGGTAGTGGTGCTTCTATGAGTTTGCGTGTTTGTATTGGTGTGTTTATTGGGTTATTTGGATTCTTTTTGCATGATAAGCTGAACGAGAGGTGAGCTCCGCCACAGTTTGCGCATTTAGGGGGGGTGGTTGACGGCTTTGTGCATTCATGCGTCGAGTGTGACTCTCCGCACTTCATGCACGCGAAATTCACGTTGCAAGTACGCTGTTGATGACCGAATTTCTGACATCTGTGACACTGTACGATGTCTGTTCTAAGTCTGAGGGACTCTACTTTTACTTCTAATCCGCAAACTGTGTGGATGTCGAAAATTGAGTTGTATTCTTTGTCTATTTCTATTAAAATAAGGGGGGCTGGAAGGCGGTCTTTACCGTTCATCCTAGTGATTTTTGCGATCGGATAGTTTCTAGAATCTAGATCGGCTTTGATGTCTTCGTCGGTTAGGAATTGGGGTACGCCTCTGATGACGATTTTTAATTTTTTCTCGCTACGGAGTTGGTATGTGAAAGATTGAATGGCTTTTTCGTTGAGAATTCGGTTGAGATTGCGATAGTCTTGTTCTGTTGTTGGAGTGATTTGGATTCCGGCCGGGACGGACCTACTTTGTGTGTATTGAATGTTGTGTGTTTTCATTAGATCTCGGACTCGATACCATTGTGTTGGGTCAGTGATTGTAATTGGGGAGATAGAAGGCATTTTGGGTAATTGGATTGTGTTGTTTGCTGTTTTTGTGTTTGTTTTGTGCTGTTTGTGTGTGTTTGTGTGTTTTGTGATGTTGGTACTTACCCCGGGTTTCTCTGCGGAGGTGGAGGCTGTCGGTTCTTCTTCGCTGCTGTCCATTGGCGTCGTTTCTTCTTTCTTCGTATCTTCGTCGATCGTGCGGAGTGCTTCGTACATGTTGCTCGTCTCTATTTCCGGTGATTCTGTTTTCTGTCGTTTGTTGGATTTTCGTGGTGGTTTTTCGTTTTTCTTGAGTTCGTTCATCTTGTTGTCGAAGGCGGTGTGCATCATCTTCATGAAGTTTTCCATTGTTTTCTGCAGTTCTTCGTATGTGTCGATATTCTGTAATATATCCATTGCTATGCGTTGGCCGTTGCCGTTGTTGTCGTTTGTGCCAGCCATTTCTTCTGGTTTCGCTTCTTTGTCGTAAATATATTATATTATAGTATAATATAACGGTTAATGTATTCTATTACTACCGATGTGCTCAGAGCAATCGATAGCGTGCGAATGATGTCAATAAATGCCCGGGTCCGACCGGCTTATATAAACCCGAACTGGCCACGCCCGAGCCCGACACGGACGAACCAATCAGAAACGTCCGTCGGCTCTTGGAAACTTAGAAAACTGGCCGACCGTCAGTTTCCTAATATTCGCACGCTATCGATTGCTCTGAGCACATCGGTAGTAATAGAATACATTAACCGTTATATTATACTATAATATAATATATTTACGACAAAGAAGCAAAACCAGAAGAAATGGCTGGCACAAACGACAACAACGGCAACGGCCAACGTATAGCAATGGATATATTACAGAATATCGACACATACGAAGAACTGCAGAAAACAATGGAAAACTTCATGAAGATGATGCACACCGCCTTCGACAACAAGATGAACGAACTCAAGAAAAACGAAAAACCACCACGAAAATCCAACAAACGACAGAAAACAGAATCACCGGAAATAGAGACGAGCAACATGTACGAAGCACTCCGCACGATCGACGAAGATACGAAGAAAGAAGAAACGACGCCTATGGACAGCAGCGAAGAAGAACCGACAGCCTCCACCTCCGCAGAGAAACCCGGGGTAAGTACCAACATCACAAAACACACAAACACACACAAACAGCACAAAACAAACACAAAAACAGCAAACAACACAATCCAATTACCCAAAATGCCTTCTATCTCCCCAATTACAATCACTGACCCAACACAATGGTATCGAGTCCGAGATCTAATGAAAACACACAACATTCAATACACACAAAGCAGGTCCGTCCCGGCCGGAGTCCAAATCACTCCAACAACAGAACAAGACTATCGCAATCTCAACCGAATTCTCAACGAAAAAGCCATTCAATCTTTCACATACCAACTCCGTAGCGAGAAAAATTAAAAATCGTCATCAGAGGCGTACCCCAATTCCTAACCGACGAAGACATCAAAGCCGATCTAGATTCTAGGAACTATCCGATCGCAAAAATCACTAGGATGAACGGTAAAGACCGCCTTCCAGCCCCCCTTATTTTAATAGAAATAGACAAAGAATATAAGTCAATTTTCGACATCCACACAGTTTGCCGATTAGAAGTAAAAGTAGAGTCCCTCAGACTTAGAACAGACATCGTACAGTGTCACAGATGTCAGAAATTCGGTCATCAACAGCGTACTTGCAACGTGAATTTCGCGTGCATGAAGTGCGGAGAGTCACACTCGACGCATGAATGCACAAAGCCGTCAACCACCCCCCCTAAATGCGCAAACTGTGGCGGAGCTCACCTCTCGTTCAGCTTATCATGCAAAAAGAATCCAAATAACCCAATAAACACACCAATACAAACACGCAAACTCATAGAAGCACCACTACCAAAACACAACGCGTGGACTCAAAGACAACAGACAAATAACATCACCGCAACCACACCCACACCCACAACCCGGGAAAATACACCAAAACCAACACTTAACTCACACGAAAAAGCTGACGACGCAATTGCACTCATGATTGGGAAACTATTCCTAACATTTAGCTCGACAAACCCTACACTCCAACAAACACAAAGCTTTTTCGAACAAACAAACGAACTTACAAAACTTTTCCACGCACGCAGACAATGAATCACAAACACAACATTAAAATAGCCTATTGGAATGCACAAAGTATAACACACAAAAAACATGAATTACACGTATTTTTAGACGAACACCAAATAGACGTAATGCTGCTAAATGAAACACATCTAAAACCAAGTCACTCATTAAAAATACAAAAATACAAAACATACAGACACGATAGGCCGGTACAAAAAGGCGGCGGAACCGCTATACTCGTACACGAAACAATAAAACACAGCGAACTTGAATACAAAACACTCGATAAAATCGAAAACACAGGCATACAAATAAACACAAAAAGGGGACCGATAAACCTTTACGCAAGTTATCTTCCCTCCGGATTAGACATAGTAGAATCAGACATACAAACGATCTTCAATCAAAACACACCTACAATATTTGCGGGAGATTTTAACGCGAAACACCAAAACTGGAACTCGAAAGTAGCAAATAAAAACGGTAAAAAACTAAAGAAAATAGCACAAGACAACAACCTCAATGTAATCGGGCCGGTAGAACCCACACACATACACATACCAACGGGCACTACTGACGTTTTAGACATAGCAATACTTAAAAACATAACCACAACACATACAATAGAAACTATAAACGACCTCTCCTCAGATCATTTTCCAGTGATATTAACGCTTGACATGGACACAACTAGAACGAAAAAAACATTTAATAAGACAGACTGGGAAAAATTCAAAGAATCCCTAGTACTCAGAACAGTAAAAATTCACAACGCGAAAGACATCGATCAAGCAGTGATCACACTGGAAAATGACATAAAAAATGCAATAGCACAAACGACAAAAACTAAAACCATCGACACAAAACTTAACATCCCGACTGAACTAAAAATAAAATTACGACTCAAAAAAAACATACTTAAAGAATATAAAAGAACACTAAATCCGGTAATAAAAACAAAACTAAACGCGATAACAAATGAAATAAAATCTGACATGATCGAACACTATAATAAAAACTGGAATAACAAAATTGAATCCCTTAACACGCAAGATCAAACACTCTGGCAGATGACAAAAGCCCTAACAAACAAAAAAAACAAAATTCCACCGCTAAAAACAGCAAACGGACCGGCAATAACTGATAAAGAAAAAGCAGACGAATTCGCGAACGCGTTAAAGAAACAATTCGAAACGAACCCGACAATACCGAAGCATAACACATTCACAAACCAAATTGAACGGCAACGAAATACAAAAATCGATATAACAGATGGAGAAATCGACGCCACAAATACCGACGAAGTGGAAAAAATAATTAAAAACCTTAAAAACCGAAAAGCTCCGGGAGCGGATGGGATAACTAACATTGCAATAAAAAACCTACCAAAAACCGGTATACAAATTATAACCGACATAATAAATGGAATAATAAAATACGGACACTATCCCGCGATTTGGAAACACGCGCAGATAATAATGATCCACAAACCTGGAAAAACAACAAAAACAACCGCAGATTACCGGCCAATAAGCTTACTTCCGTCAATAAGTAAACTGGCAGAACGCGTAATACAGACAAGACTTGAAAACGAAGTCGAAAACAAAAACATAATCCCAAATTTTCAATACGGTTTCCGGAAAAATCACTCTACCACACAACAGGCACTAAGACTAACAGAACACATAACCGAAAAAATGAACATATCGACATCAACGGGCGCAATCTTTCTCGACATTGAAAAGGCCTTCGACCGGGTTTGGCACGCCGGCCTCATACACAAAATGAAACGTCACAAAATATCAAACACATTAATAAAAATAACCGACAATTACCTAAAGAACCGTACATTTAATGTCACAATCGGAAACGAAAAATCGACAATCGAACACATAGCAGCAGGAGTACCACAAGGATCCGTTCTCGGACCGCTCCTGTATAACATATACACTTCGGATATTCCCACAATAGAAAAATGTAATATCGCACAATACGCAGACGACACCGCTATATACATAAGTAGCAGACGAACATCGTACATACACAAGCAGTTACAAACCAATCTAGTCCTCCTAAAGGACTGGTACGACAAATGGAAAATTAAAATTAACCCACTAAAAACCGCGACAATTTACTTCCAACACAGAAAACGACACAAAAGGCCGGACGAAGTCAAACTCGAAGGCCACACAATACACTGGCAGGAAAAAGTTAAATACCTCGGGGTCACAATGGACTCACAACTAACATACACGGCACATATTAAAGAATTAAAACGAAAAATAGGGTTCACAACACACGCACTGTACCCGATACTAAACGGCAAAAGCAAACTAACACTGGAAAATAAAATATTAATAATAAAAACGATAATACTCGCGGGCGCAACATATGCCGGAGAAATATGGCATCAAGCCAGCGAAAAGCAAAGACAATCGGTACAAGGAAAAATAAACAAGGTAATAAGACTCGCGATAAATGCACCGCGATACATGACAAACGCGCAGATACATAAAGAGACGAAACTCGAAACACTGGAAACAATAATATGCAAACGAACACTAAAAACAATAGAAACAATACAGTCACACGAAAACCCCACAATAAGAAAAATAATAAATCCAAAACGGAGACTAATTAAAAAAGACGGACTTAAGCAAATTAAAAGACGCGCAGAGGATAACGATATCCAAATAGCGGCGAAAAAAATCAAAAATTAACAGATAAACAGAGGTCAACACAAACACACAAAAATGTAGCAAAACACACAGCATTCCATATAGGATAAACAAACGTAACACACAAACACACAACTACACATAATAACACAAAACATACACAACCCCGGGTAATGAAATTGGAGTGGAAATGGGGGCAACCCCGACCACCGAACAAAATCAAGAGGACTCATATACAGTTTCCTAAATCATTCGTCTGTCGACATCTGCACCGCATAGACCGTTCGCTGTTATATTACATATATCCTTAATTATATTATTATTATAACAATTAAACGATGGCACGTACCAAGCAAACTGCCAGAAAATCTACCGGCGGCAAAGCGCCCCGCAAGCAGCTGGCAACGAAAGCGGCTCGTAAAAGCGCCCGGCAACAGGCGGTGTCAAGAAAGCCCACCGTTACCGACCAGGTACCGTCGCTCTAAGAGAGATCCGGCGTTATCAGAAGAGTACGGAACTCCTGATCAGGAAATTACCATTCCAACGTTTGGTCAGGGAAATCGCGCAGGATTTTAAGACCGATCTCCGTTTCCAGAGTTCCGCTGTTATGGCACTACAGGAGGCCAGCGAGGCGTACCTCGTCGGTTTATTCGAAGATACGAACCTGTGCGCGATACACGCCAAACGGGTAACCATAATGCCGAAGGACATTCAGCTGGCTCGTCGCATACGTGGCGAAAGGGCTTAGAATATTGGCCGCACGGGGTCACCTATTTTTAATTTTTTTTTTTCCATTACCACACCACCGGTTCTTTTCAGAACCACAATTCTCACGTCATTTCAATAAAATAGAGAGTGAACAGTACAAAAATGACCGTGATCATAATTAAAATAATTGTAATCATCGCACCTGAATTGGATGTATATAATTTTAATATTTCGTCCCGTATGTATATACATCCCGCTATCATTTTGAGGTCAGTACAAACTGCATACAGTTCGGCGTCCACCTGAAGGTATGGGTATTCATATCATTTTTTTTTTTTATATTATAGACCAATAAATTTGTTTATTAAAGTATAGTTTAAAAAATGCTTTCTCAATACTATTACTTGATATTTAAGGTAATTATTGCGTTCATTGATATATTTAAATGTATATTTTGATAAAGGAAACATTGCCGGGCAGTTCTTAGCTAACAATTATAAATAATATTATATGCAAAATTTCAAAATTAAAAGTCATTTAAATGTGAAACAAACTTATAGGAATCCATAATACAAGGGTATTATTACATTTATTACATTCATATAATGCAAATATTTATTTCGAAGCAAGTTTGCCGAACTTAAATATTTCTTGTTTAAAAATGTCTTCAAAAACCTGTTTACAAAGCACTCTTTATTCAAACACGTGCATAATAAAGAAATACCGCATTAGATTGATGATATAACACATTTACAAATAAGTATGCAAAATTTCAAAAATAAAAGTCATTTAAATGTGATAAAAGCTTATAGGAATCCATAATACAAGGAAAGGGTATTATTACATTCATATAATGCAAATATTTATTTCGAAGCGAGCATGCCGAACAAAAATATATGACATGTTTATAAAGTCTTGAACATACCTGTTTACAAAGCACCCTTTATTCAAACACGTGCATAATAAACAAATACTGCATTAGATTGATGATAAAGCAAAGTTGACAAATATGCGGTTTCCAAATTAGCGGCACTTTAGAAAATATATACGTTTCGCGAATATACACTCGCTCTCGCCGGTAGTACTAACACCTCTGTCGACGAAAGCGTGAACTAAAAAAATTCATATTTTTCGAAATACATACCTATGGAACCATTTGTGTTTTTGTATGTATGTATGTATGTTTGTAATTTTTTCACACAAAAACTACTGGACCGATTTCAAAAATTCTTTCACCATTAGAAAGCTGCATTTTCACCGAGTGACATGGACTATATTACATTTTCAATTAAAAAAGGGATCCCCAATAAAAATGCATTAATGTAACCCAAGGTGTGGAAAAAGTAGTATTATAGAACGTATTAATATCTACAAAAAAGTCCGCGAAACCATATGTCCAACTACTGTAGTTATGCCTCTATAACTACTTTTTTACATTTTAAAAGTTAATAAAAGTAGTGCCGACAATAATCAAACCATATTATCCATACCTCTGTATTATTATTTATCCTATTAAATGATATTTTATAAAAGACCATTTCGATACCAGTAAAATACATTTTAAATGATTAAACTCTGACATTCCATTCAAAAGATATAACGAATTTAAAAATGTCAATCTAAAGAAAATAATGTTATAATATAATGTGGTGGATATATAAGTAGCTAAATAAGCAAAATGATTACATACATTTAAATTTACCTCCCTCTCCTATCAATAGGCTTTCGTAGTTCAAGTTCTTATACTGTATATATATGATAATAATATGTTGATTAACTTATGGAAAGGACTAGCTTTAATTTGTTACATTTCTGTTATTAAAATTTCTTAGAAGGTGGAAGACTGTATTATATTTATATATATATATTTTTTTAAAATAGAGTGTCAAATCTATAAATAAATTTTAAATGTATGTGACTCTCTTACATATCCAAAAATTATAGAACAATTTAAATTTAGTTAACTTTATATACAATTGTTAATGTTTGATAATGTCAAAGGTTATGTGAGAAGGAAAAATTTATTTGTAAAACAATAAGTTCATAAAAATTCATCAAAGATCAAAATTATACTTAATATATCAAAATATTTTGGAAAACCTGTGCTACAACAGCGACCAATGATCTTCAAAAGAGGAACAGCTGTTGGGTTGGTACAGTGACTTATTGAAACAATTGGGGTGATTAATTATTAACGATAAAAATTAAGTTGCATTTTGGAAAATATAATTCTGAAAGAATATATATTATAATAATATTCCATAATAATAAAATTCCTAATCCGCTATCAATTCTGCTTCATTTCATTATACCTTCAATTTGTCGTCTACATAAAGCTCTGAAGTATATAAGCTTTTTCTCATTTCCAAACCGCCGAATGTACAAATCAAACGCTATAGTGACTTTATTTTCTAATATACTCTACTCTGATGGCAGAAAAAATTAATTAAGGATTTTTTGTTTTCATTTTCTTATCAATATTGCGCCCATACATGTGTCTATTATATCTGCTTCGACAGATATATTCTTTTTACGAAACCTGTAATTCTACGTCCGAGGAAGGTATTTATATTTTACTGAATACATCTTTCTGCGTCTGCTATGTTGTCTAACATCGTATCTCATATTGCGTATTATCTACATATATTTAATATACTCGTAAGTATTTGTGCAATTCTTTAATAAATATCGGTTACGTGGATTGGCGTATTTTAGAGAAGGAACTAATTTTCTTTACTTTATATACACTTTGAATTTGGAATTGCTTCTATTGCTTATCTTTCTGAGTTAAAATGAATCAAAAAAAATTGTTTGTTTATTAAAATTTAGTTAAACAAACACAATTTTTATTTAAAATCAATATACTAAAGTGATGAATGTACAAACAAATAATGAGTTACGTGTAGGAGTCTTACTTAATAACTTAAACTAAAATATGTAATATGAACACATACATTTGTGCTGTATTCCAAATTGTAATTCTGTGTTAATAGCATGGCTCCTTTGTAAATAAAATTTCACTGTTCGATTTATTAATATTAGGTTACGTAAGGTATCGAGATTTCAATATTATTTAAATATTCTGTAGGATAAAGTGTTAGCTATAACGAAGCCAAACAGACAGACACACACACAAACAAACAGACAAATGCATGCACGTTGTATAATATTTAGAACAATTTTCGATTACATAAATAAATATGGAACATTTGGAAGACGATAGGTGGTAAAGTGTGTGTGTGTGTGTGTGTGTGTGTATGTATGTATGTATGTATGCATGTATGTATGTATGTATGTATGTATGTATGTATGTATGTATGTATGTATGTATGTATGTATGTATGTAACAAATGTTCTTTTGAAAAATCAATCCAGGTTACATTGAAATATATGATAGAATAAGACACTAATATATTAATATGTGTTTGTTGTTCCGTAAACGTCAATTCAAATGACATTTACTAAAGTCTATCACATTTGTTATCTATTTGTATGTATGAAACTGTCAAAATATACGACTTCGTAGGTTAAGTAGTAAATTTTAATTTACGACATACTTCAAAATGTTCTCGGTAAATCACATGCTACTAGATTGACTTTTCAATTGAACACTTGTTATGTTATGTTATGTTATGTTATGTTATGTATGTATGTATGTATGTATGTATGTATGTATGTATGTATGTATGTTTGTTTGTTTGTTTGTTTGTTTGTACGGCAGTAATTTGCTAAAATTACCAACACGTAATGCAAAATATGCTCTCTCTTTTTAGTTTATATGTTAGGAAATCGAATGGGGCCCTGAAAAGGGCCATTTGTGACTCGCTTATACGTATACGTATTATTTTCTCCTCCTCCTCTTCGTCGCCGGCGCCGTTCTTTTTTCCGCAATTGCTGCTGCACCGCCTCCTCCGCTTCAGGAGGCGAAGGCGCCGTCGATGGGGACCGTTCGAAGGCGCCGCCGCTCACTTTTTTTTCGCCGAACCGCCCTTGGCCGTGTTCGCCGTTCTCGCCTTGGACGCGGCTGCGTTCCTGGACGTCGCGCCGCCCTTCGACGATCTCGATGAGGCGGTGTTGGCGGCCTTGGGCGACCTGGCGGTCGCCTTCGTCTTAGCGGCGGCCGATCTGGCCGCCTTGGGCGTCGCGACTGCTGCGGCGCCCGAGGACGCGGCCGTTTTCTTGGCCGTCTTCGGCTTGGGGGCCTTGGGTTTTTTCGTGGGACTCTTCGCGGCCTTCTTCAGCTTGGACTTCTTCTCCGCGACACCGCCGGCCGTCGCGGTCGAGCCGCCTCCGGCCTTCCTGCCCCCCTTGGGCGACTTAGCGGCGGCAGCGGCCGCCGCCGCGGATTTCTTCTTGCTCGCGGCGGCCGATCTCGCCGTCGCGACGCCGACCTGTTGCGCTTCGGCGGCGCCGGCCCCCTTCTTGGCGGCGGCCAGCTTGAACGATCCGGACGCGCCCTTTCCCTTCGTCTGGACGAGAGCGCCGGACGCGACCGCCGCCTTCAGGTACTTCTTGATGAAAGGGGACATCTTTTCCGCGTCGACCTTGTAATTCGCGGCGACGTACTTTTTGATCGCCTGCAGCGAGGAACCGCCGCGTTCCTTCAGGCTCTTGATCGCCCCGTTGACCATCTCCGAAGTCGGGGGATGTGTGGGCTTCGAGCGGGGACTTTTCGCCTTTTTGACGCCGGCCGATGCGGCGGCGGCGCTTTTCTTGGCCGGCGCGGCGGGACTGGCGGCCGCCGCCGTCTGGGACTGCTGTTGCGACGCCACGTCCGACATGTCAGTCGATATGGTTGGTGATTCCGTTATTGCCGTGGAGGACGTCGTGATGATTTTCGTTCGGGCGAACGTATGCTGCTTTTTTTTTTTTTTTTTTTTTTGTTATGCCTATATTCGTTTGTCAAATGTTTATAACTAGCGATCGCTGGATATATAGATATATATATATATATATATATATATATATATATATATATATATGTTGCTGTTGCTTGCTGTTCACTCGTGACGAGCTGTATGATGAGTGTTTTTAAAATTTTACCGGGGCGGGGTCCAATTCGCAAGTGCACGTACCGAATACGAAACTCCCGGGCCGTCAACGGAAGGTCCACTCATCGGACCACGGACGCCCTCGTGTTCGCAAGCCCCACTTAGAACTCGTCGCGGACGTCGACCGACGCCCTGCCGTCGTCGATTAGTACGCACACCCCACGGCCGAGGACGCCGCCTCGCGACGGCATCGCGCTTTTCCCCGACTCGCCGTCGCAACGACCGCCATCACATTCCGTAAGAGACCTATCGGAGCGGCACCGGACCGACGTCGTTCTTTGACGATCGATGTCCACGACCGACGTCGATGGTGACGGCGGACGTCGCGGAATCCTTCCGTCCGATGTCCAGGCTTGGTCCGGCGACGGGCGAAAACAATCTCGCCGCAATAGGATAGACTGTGCACGCCATTATATATCGGTCCGTTTTTTGACGATTCCGCATTCTCGATGGGTGTCGTCGTCGTTACAATTTATTATGGCCTATTTTTTTTTCGCCATGGGACGGCCGTTTTACGAACGACGCCGATTAATACCACCACCTCACACTCGGTGCGAGACTTTGCCGCATCGGTAACGTCCGTTTCGCAACTATAATATCACCTTCGTACGTTTAATCGAGAGTCAAGGTCCGATATCACCACCGTCGGCGCAGACACGACGTTGCGTACACGCTCTTGTTGAGAACCGTTAATTACGCGGACATCCGAATGTCCTTCAGCAATATTCCTCTGCTCTTACGATTATAATATGCCTATTTCATTACCACGTCATCGTAAATAATTAATTAACCCGTTGGTGTTTCTTTGCCGTTTATATATAATTTTTTTTTAATTGTTTACCCCACCCTTTTCTCAATTACTTGCCCGCACGATGTATTTATTCGCTAATCTTATGCTACCGGTATCATGTATATCGTCGCCGTGTACGTATATAATTATTCCATCATTGCCGTTTCTGTTGTATGGTAGGAGATGGGCCACGCTAGGAATCGATGTATAGCTCAATTTATAAATTACACGACTGCTGCGGACTTACAATTACAAATGAACCACCAACAACACCTAACACAAATGACGATCTCGCACTTGCCTTAGGCTAAATGCTAATATAATTACTCTCTGCAAATGCAACAACAGAACATATTCAATACCTCGTAACGTATACAGAATATAATCACACTTTTCAAGAACAATCAGTAAACACACACATGACTTGAACGCATAAAAAGCGACAAACACACAGACTTACACACCACGCAACAACACAGGACCGTACTAAGACAGACAGCGTAACAACGGAGGTGTGAAAATAGCGGTAACTTCGACCACAGGACAAATCCAAACGACCGATGAAACAGGAATCGATTATGGTTTAACGGCCTTTCGGAACCTATATCCCCTTTTTTCCTATTAAGTATTTGTCCATCTTCTTCATACTATTTCTAGTCAATTTGACCTCAACATCCTAGTATAAGCAATTTACAGGTAGTCAATTTTTGACATATCTACACACACATATCGATAAAACTGTCACCCGACCTTACTAATACAGCTGCACGCTTATACCATAGTGAAGAATTGCATTTTGCTTACTAACATTTTCTGAAATTGTTTTGTTTTTTCTTTTGTTTTTTTTTTTTTGGTTGACGGGATATCGTCGTAATTTTACCGCGGCCGTTCTGAATTGTCAAATTTTAATGAAATTGGTGTCATCTATTAAATACGTTGTCATGGAATTTTATTTATTAATGACCGACCGACTACTATATTTGTAACCGTGCTATTTACTCAAATCGTCTGTCATTTAAATGATTCATATTCATTCATTAAGTTACGTCATGCTTTTAGATACTATTACTAGGGAAATCATGGCTGACTTGAGTTTTGGACGTATTATGGATATATCGTTTTACATATGTACCGCGTCATCAGGTGTCGTGACATATATACCTATCGGCCGTCGAAATTAATAATACACTTACGGTGGAATTGCATTTTGCTTATTGTCTATTTTTAATTTTTTTTTTTTTTTTTACGTTCGAATTACCGTTCAAACTCTCATGCCTAACTTATACATATCGACGTTCTATTCGTATATTATTCTCTCTTTTCAATTTAAATTATATCTCGTTTGTGGTTCTAAAAAGAACCGTTTTTTTTTATATTGTTTCTATCGACGCAGTTATTTATATATTTAATGGCCGATCTCCCGCCGCCGCCGCCGATGATAAACCATTTGCGCAATGGTCACCTCCAGGCGTCGCCCATTATTTTGAACTGGTATATTTCGTGACGGCTTTGGTTCCTTCGCTAACAGCGTGCTTTGCCAATTCACCGGGAAGTAACAGACGGACAGCCGTCTGTATTTCCCGACTGGTGATCGTCGAACGTTTATTATAATGGGCCAGACGGGACGCTTCGGCCGCAATGCGTTCGAATATATCGTTCACGAAGCTGTTCATGATGCTCATCGCCTTGCTGGATATGCCCGTATCCGGATGGACCTGCTTGAGCACCTTGTAAATATAAATTGCGTAACTCTCCTTCCTGCGGCGTTTCTTCTTCTTATCGCCCTTCGATATATTCTTCTGAGCCTTGCCTGCCTTCTTAGCGGCTTTACCGCTAGTCTTCGGTGGCATGGTTGTAGTCAATATTTAATAGTAAGTAGGATTGTAATAGAATGTATACTGTCGAACGTGTGAGACGGTCTGTTCGGCGAGCATTTTTATATGAGTCCTCTTGATTTTGTTCGGTGGTCGGAGTTGCCCCCATTTCCACTCCAATTTCATTACCCGGGGTTGTGTATGTTTTGTGTTATTATGTGTAGTTGTGTGTTTGTGTGTTACCTTTGTTTATCCTATATGGAATGCTGTGTGTTTTGCTACATTTTTGTGTGTTTGTGTTGACCTCTGTTTATCTGTTAATTTTTGATTTTTTTCGCGGCTATTTGGATATCGTTATCCTCTGCGCGTCTTTTAATTTGCTTAAGTCCGTCTTTTTTAATTAGTCTCCGTTTTGGATTTATTATTTTTCTTATTGTGGGGTTTTCGTGTGACTGTATTGTTTCTATTGTTTTTAGTGTTCGTTTGCATATTATTGTTTCCAGTGTTTCGAGTTTCGTCTCTTTATGTATCTGCGCGTTTGTCATGTATCGCGGTGCATTTATCGCGAGTCTAATTACCTTGTTTATTTTCCCTTGTACCGATTGTCTTTGCTTTTCGCTGGCTTGATGCCATATTTCTCCGGCATATGTTGCGCCCGCGAGTATTATCGTTTTTATTATTAATATTTTATTTTCCAGTGTTAGTTTGCTTTTGCCGTTTAGTATCGGGTACAGTGCGTGTGTTGTGAACCCTATTTTTCGTTTTAATTCTTTAATATGTGCCGTGTATGTTAGTTGTGAGTCCATTGTGACCCCGAGGTATTTAACTTTTTCCTGCCAGTGTATTGTGTGGCTTTCGAGTTTGACTTCGTCCGGCCTTTTGTGTCGTTTTCTGTGTTGGAAGTAAATTGCCGCGGTTTTTAGTGGGTTAATTTTAATTTTCCATTTGTCGTACCAGTCCTTTAGGAGGACTAGATTGGTTTGTAACTGCTTGTGTATGTACGATGTTCGTCTGCTACTTATGTATATAGCGGTGTCGTCTGCGTATTGTGCGATATTACATTTTTCTATTGTGGGAATATCCGAAGTGTATATGTTATACAGGAGCGGTCCGAGAACGGATCCTTGTGGTACTCCTGCTGCTATGTGTTCGATTGTCGATTTTTCGTTTCCGATTGTGACATTAAATGTACGGTTCTTTAGGTAATTGTCGGTTATTTTTATTAATGTGTTTGATATTTTGTGATGTTTCATTTTGTGTATGAGGCCGGCGTGCCAAACCCGGTCGAAGGCCTTTTCAATGTCGAGAAAGATTGCGCCCGTTGATGTCGATATGTTCATTTTTTCGGTTATGTGTTCTGTTAGTCTTAGTGCCTGTTGTGTGGTAGAGTGATTTTTCCGGAAACCGTATTGAAAGTTTGGGATTATGTTTTTGTTTTCGACTTCGTTTTCAAGTCTTGTCTGTATTACGCGTTCTGCCAGTTTACTTATTGACGGAAGTAAGCTTATTGGCCGGTAATCTGCGGTTGTTTTTGTTGTTTTTCCAGGTTTGTGGATCATTATTATCTGCGCGTGTTTCCAAATCGCGGGATAGTGTCCGTGTTTTATTATTCCATTTATTATGTCGGTTATAATTTGTATACCGGTTTTTGGTAGGTTTTTTATTGCAATGTTAGTTATCCCGTCCGCTCCCGGAGCTTTTCGGGTTTTAAGGTTTTTAATTATTTTTTCCACTTCGTCGGTATTTGTGGCGTCGATTTCTCCATCTGTTATATCGATTTTTGTATTTCGTTGCCGTTCAATTTGGTTTGTGAATGTGTTATGCTTCGGTATTGTTGGGTTCGTTTCGAATTGTTTCTTTAACGCGTTCGCGAATTCGTCTGCTTTTTCTTTATCAGTTATTGCCGGTCCGTTTGCTGTTTTTAGCGGTGGAATTTTGTTTTTTTTGTTTGTTAGGGCTTTTGTCATCTGCCAGAGTGTTTGATCTTGCGTGTTAAGGGATTCAATTTTGTTATTCCAGTTTTTATTAAAGTGTTCGATCATGTCAGATTTTATTTCATTTGTTATCGCGTTTAATTTTGTTTTTATTACCGGATTTAGAGTTCTTTTATATTCTTTAAGTATGTTTTTTTTGAGTCGTAATTTTATTTTTAGTTCAGTCGGGATGTTAAGTTTTGTGTCGATGGTTTTAGTTTTTGTCGTTTGTGCTATTGCATTTTTTATGTCATTTTCCAGTGTGATCACTGCTTGATCGATGTCTTTCGCGTTGTGAATTTTTACTGTTCTGAGTACTAGGGATTCTTTAAATTTTTCCCAGTCTGTCTTATTAAATGTTTTTTTCGTTCTAGTTGTGTCCATGTCAAGCGTTAATATCACTGGAAAATGATCTGAGGAGAGGTCGTTTATAGTTTCTATTGTATGTGTTGTGGTTATGTTTTTAAGTATTGCTATGTCTAAAACGTCAGTAGTGCCCGTTGGTATGTGTATGTGTGTGGGTTCTACAGGCCCGATTACATTGAGGTTGTTGTCTTGTGCTATTTTCTTTAGTTTTTTACCGTTTTTATTTGCTACTTTCGAGTTCCAGTTTTGGTGTTTCGCGTTAAAATCTCCCGCAAATATTGTAGGTGTGTTTTGATTGAAGATCGTTTGTATGTCTGATTCTACTATGTCTAATCCGGAGGGAAGATAACTTGCGTAAAGGTTTATCGGTCCCCTTTTTGTGTTTATTTGTATGCCTGTGTTTTCGATTTTATCGAGTGTTTTGTATTCAAGTTCGCTGTGTTTTATTGTTTCGTGTACGAGTATAGCGGTTCCGCCGCCTTTTTGTACCGGCCTATCGTGTCTGTATGTTTTGTATTTTTGTATTTTTAATGAGTGACTTGGTTTTAGATGTGTTTCATTTAGCAGCATTACGTCTATTTGGTGTTCGTCTAAAAATACGTGTAATTCATGTTTTTTGTGTTATACTTTGTGCATTCCAATAGGCTATTTTAATGTTGTGTTTGTGATTCATTGTCTGCGTGCGTGGAAAAGTTTTGTAAGTTCGTTTGTTTGTTCGAAAAAGCTTTGTGTTTGTTGGAGTGTAGGGTTTGTCGAGCTAAATGTTAGGAATAGTTTCCCAATCATGAGTGCAATTGCGTCGTCAGCTTTTTCGTGTGAGTTAAGTGTTGGTTTTGGTGTATTTTCCCGGGTTGTGGGTGTGGGTGTGGTTGCGGTGATGTTATTTGTCTGTTGTCTTTGAGTCCACGCGTTGTGTTTTGGTAGTGGTGCTTCTATGAGTTTGCGTGTTTGTATTGGTGTGTTTATTGGGTTATTTGGATTCTTTTTGCATGATAAGCTGAACGAGAGGTGAGCTCCGCCACAGTTTGCGCATTTAGGGGGGGGTGGTTGACGGCTTTGTGCATTCATGCGTCGAGTGTGACTCTCCGCACTTCATGCACGCGAAATTCACGTTGCAAGTACGCTGTTGATGACCGAATTTCTGACATCTGTGACACTGTACGATGTCTGTTCTAAGTCTGAGGGACTCTACTTTTACTTCTAATCCGCAAACTGTGTGGATGTCGAAAATTGACTTGTATTCTTTGTCTATTTCTATTAAAATAAGGGGGGCTGGAAGGCGGTCTTTACCGTTCATCCTAGTGATTTTTGCGATCGGATAGTTTCTAGAATCTAGATCGGCTTTGATGTCTTCGTCGGTTAGGAATTGGGGTACGCCTCTGATGACGATTTTTAATTTTTTCTCGCTACGGAGTTGGTATGTGAAAGATTGAATGGCTTTTTCGTTGAGAATTCGGTTGAGATTGCGATAGTCTTGTTCTGTTGTTGGAGTGATTTGGACTCCGGCCGGGACGGACCTACTTTGTGTGTATTGAATGTTGTGTGTTTTCATTAGATCTCGGACTCGATACCATTGTGTTGGGTCAGTGATTGTAATTGGGGAGATAGAAGGCATTTTGGGTAATTGGATTGTGTTGTTTGCTGTTTTTGTGTTTGTTTTGTGCTGTTTGTGTGTGTTTGTGTGTTTTGTGATGTTGGTACTTACCCCGGGTTTCTCTGCGGAGGTGGAGGCTGTCGGTTCTTCGCTGCTGTCCATTGGCGTCGTTTCTTCTTTCTTTGTATCTTCGTCGATCGTGCGGAGTGCTTCGTACATGTTGCTCGTCTCTATTTCCGGTGATTCTGTTTTCTGTCGTTTGTTGGATTTTCGTGGTGGTTTTTCGTTTTTCTTGAGTTCGTTCATCTTGTTGTCGAAGGCGGTGTGCATCATCTTCATGAAGTTTTCCATTGTTTTCTGCAGTTCTTCGTATGTGTCAATATTCTGTAATATATCCATTGCTATACGTTGGCCGTTGTCGTTGTTGCCGTTGGTGCCAGCCATTTCTTCTGGTTTCGCTTCTTTGTCGTAAATATATTATATTATAGTATAATATAACGGTTGATGTATTCTATTACTACCGATGTGCTCAGAGCAATCGATAGCGTGCGAATGATGCGGCGAGCATTATCGCGCCGGTTTTTGAGGGAGAACGGTGCGCACGATTAGGCCACGCCCACCGTATCGAGAGGTGCCGAATCGCGACCATTGGTGGACGAGCGCGGCTATAAATACGTAGGTTTGAGCGTGTATGGAAACACAACGCGTGGACTCAAAGACAACAGACAAATAACATCACCGCAACCACACCCACACCCACACCCACACCCACAACCCGGGAAAATACACCAAAACCAACACTTAACTCACACGAAAAAGCTGACGACGCAATTGCACTCATGATTGGGAAACTATTCCTAACATTTAGCTCGACAAACCCTACACTCCAACAAACACAAAGCTTTTTCGAACAAACAAACGAACTTACAAAACTTTTCCACGCACGCAGACAATGAATCACAAACACAACATTAAAATAGCCTATTGGAATGCACAAAGTATAACACACAAAAAACATGAATTACACGTATTTTTAGACGAACACCAAATAGACGTAATGCTGCTAAATGAAACACATCTAAAACCAAGTCACTCATTAAAAATACAAAAATACAAAACATACAGACACGATAGGCCGGTACAAAAAGGCGGCGGAACCGCTATACTCGTACACGAAACAATAAAACACAGCGAACTTGAATACAAAACACTCGATAAAATCGAAAACACAGGCATACAAATAAACACAAAAAGGGGACCGATAAACCTTTACGCAAGTTATCTTCCCTCCGGATTAGACATAGTAGAATCAGACATACAAACGATCTTCAATCAAAACACACCTACAATATTTGCGGGAGATTTTAACGCGAAACACCAAAACTGGAACTCGAAAGTAGCAAATAAAAACGGTAAAAAACTAAAGAAAATAGCACAAGACAACAACCTCAATGTAATCGGGCCTGTAGAACCCACACACATACACATACCAACGGGCACTACTGACGTTTTAGACATAGCAATACTTAAAAACATAACCACAACACATACAATAGAAACTATAAACGACCTCTCCTCAGATCATTTTCCAGTGATATTAACGCTTGACATGGACACAACTAGAACGAAAAAAACATTTAATAAGACAGACTGGGAAAAATTTAAAGAATCCCTAGTACTCAGAACAGTAAAAATTCACAACGCGAAAGACATCGATCAAGCAGTGATCACACTGGAAAATGACATAAAAAATGCAATAGCACAAACGACAAAAACTAAAACCATCGACACAAAACTTAACATCCCGACTGAACTAAAAATAAAATTACGACTCAAAAAAAACATACTTAAAGAATATAAAAGAACGCTAAATCCGGTAATAAAAACAAAATTAAACGCGATAACAAATGAAATAAAATCTGACATGATCGAACACTTTAATAAAAACTGGAATAACAAAATTGAATCCCTTAACACGCAAGATCAAACACTCTGGCAGATGACAAAAGCCCTAACAAACAAAAAAAACAAAATTCCACCGCTAAAAACAGCAAACGGACCGGCAATAACTGATAAAGAAAAAGCAGACGAATTCGCGAACGCGTTAAAGAAACAATTCGAAACGAACCCAACAATACCGAAGCATAACACATTCACAAACCAAATTGAACGGCAACGAAATACAAAAATCGATATAACAGATGGAGAAATCGACGCCACAAATACCGACGAAGTGGAAAAAATAATTAAAAACCTTAAAAACCGAAAAGCTCCGGGAGCGGACGGGATAACTAACATTGCAATAAAAAACCTACCAAAAACCGGTATACAAATTATAACCGACATAATAAATGGAATAATAAAACACGGACACTATCCCGCGATTTGGAAACACGCGCAGATAATAATGATCCACAAACCTGGAAAAACAACAAAAACAACCGCAGATTACCGGCCAATAAGCTTACTTCCGTCAATAAGTAAACTGGCAGAACGCGTAATACAGACAAGACTTGAAAACGAAGTCGAAAACAAAAACATAATCCCAAATTTTCAATACGGTTTCCGGAAAAATCACTCTACCACACAACAGGCACTAAGACTAACAGAACACATAACCGAAAAAATGAACATATCGACATCAACGGGCGCAATCTTTCTCGACATTGAAAAGGCCTTCGACCGGGTTTGGCACGCCGGCCTCATACACAAAATGAAACGTCACAAAATATCAAACACATTAATAAAAATAACCGACAATTACCTAAACAACCGTACATTTAATGTCACAATCGGAAACGAAAAATCGACAATCGAACACATAGCAGCAGGAGTACCACAAGGATCCGTTCTCGGACCGCTCCTGTATAACATATACACTTCGGATATTCCCACAATAGAAAAATGTAATATCGCACAATACGCAGACGACACCGCTATATACATAAGTAGCAGACGAACATCGTACATACACAAGCAGTTACAAACCAATCTAGTCCTCCTAAAGGACTGGTACGACAAATGGAAAATTAAAATTAACCCACTAAAAACCGCGGCAATTTACTTCCAACACAGAAAACGACACAAAAGGCCGGACGAAGTCAAACTCGAAGGCCACACAATACACTGGCAGGAAAAAGTTAAATACCTCGGGGTCACAATGGACTCACAACTAACATACACGGCACATATTAAAGAATTAAAACGAAAAATAGGGTTCACAACACACGCACTGTACCCGATACTAAACGGCAAAAGCAAACTAACACTGGAAAATAAAATATTAATAATAAAAACGATAATACTCGCGGGCGCAACATATGCCGGAGAAATATGGCATCAAGCCAGCGAAAAGCAAAGACAATCGGTACAAGGGAAAATAAACAAGGTAATTAGACTCGCGATAAATGCACCGCGATACATGACAAACGCGCAGATACATAAAGAGACGAAACTCGAAACACTGGAAACAATAATATGCAAACGAACACTAAAAACAATAGAAACAATACAGTCACACGAAAACCCCACAATAAGAAAAATAATAAATCCAAAACGGAGACTAATTAAAAAAGACGGACTTAGGCAAATTAAAAGACGCGCAGAGGATAACGATATCCAAATAGCCGCGAAAAAAATCAAAAATTAACAGATAAACAGAGGTCAACACAAACACACAAAAATGTAGCAAAACACACAGCATTCCATATAGGATAAACAAACGTAACACACAAACACACAACTACACATAATAACACAAAACATACACAACCCCGGGTAATGAAATTGGAGTGGAAATGGGGGCAACTCCGACCACCGAACAAAATCAAGAGGACTCATATAGTTTCCTAAATCATTCGTCTGTCGACATCTGCACCGCATAGACCGTTCGCTGTTATATTACATATATCCTTAATTATATTATTATTATAACAATTAAACGATGGCACGTACCAAGCAAACTGCCAGAAAATCTACCGGCGGCAAAGCGCCCCGCAAGCAGCTGGCAACGAAAGCGGCTCGTAAAAGCGCCCCGGCAACAGGCGGTGTCAAGAAACCCCACCGTTACCGACCAGGTACCGTCGCTCTAAGAGAGATCCGGCGTTATCAGAAGAGTACGGAACTCCTGATCAGGAAATTACCATTCCAACGTTTGGTCAGGGAAATCGCGCAGGATTTTAAGACCGATCTCCGTTTCCAGAGTTCCGCTGTTATGGCACTACAGGAGGCCAGCGAGGCGTACCTCGTCGGTTTATTCGAAGATACGAACCTGTGCGCGATACACGCCAAACGGGTAACCATAATGCCGAAGGACATTCAGCTGGCTCGTCGCATACGTGGCGAAAGGGCTTAGAATATTGGCCGCACGGGGTCACCTATTTTTAATTTTTTTTTTTCCATTACCACACCACCGGTTCTTTTCAGAACCACAATTCTCACGTCATTTCAATAAAATAGAGAGTGAACAGTACAAAAATGACCGTGATCATAATTAAAATAATTGTAATCATCGCACCTGAATTGGATGTATATAATTTTAATATTTCGTCCCGTATGTATATACATCCCGCTATCATTTTGAGGTCAGTACAAACTGCATACAGTTCGGCGTCCACCTGAAGGTATGGGTATTCATATCATTTTTTTTTTTTTATATTATAGACCAATAAATTTGTTTATTAAAGTATAGTTTAAAAAATGCTTTCTCAATACTATTACTTGATAATTAAGGTAATTATTGCGTTCATTGATATATTTAAACGTATATTTTGATAAAGGAAACATTGCCGGGCAGTTCTTAGCTAACAATTATAAATAATATTATATGCAAAATTTCAAAATTAAGTCATTTAAATGTGAAACAAACTTATAGGAATCCATAATACAAGGGTATTATTACATTTATTACATTCATATAATGCAAATATTTATTTCGAAGCAAGTTTGCCGAACTTAAATATTTCTTGTTTAAAAATGTCTTCAAAAACCTGTTTACAAAGCACTCTTTATTCAAACACGTGCATAATAAAGAAATACCGCATTAGATTGATGATATAACACATTTACAAATAAGTATGCAAAATTTCAAAAATAAAAGTCATTTAAATGTGATAAAAGCTTATAGGAATCCATAATACAAGGAAAGGGTATTATTACATTCATATAATGCAAATATTTATTTCGAAGCGAGCATGCCGAACAAAAATATATGACATGTTTATAAAGTCTTGAACATACCTGTTTACAAAGCACCCTTTATTCAAACACGTGCATAATAAACAAATACTGCATTAGATTGATGATAAAGCAAAGTTGACAAATATGCGGTTTCCAAATTAGCGGCACTTTAGAAAATATATACGTTTCGCGAATATACACTCGCTCTCGCCGGTAGTACTAACACCTCTGTCGACGAAAGCGTGAACTAAAAAAATTCATATTTTTCGAAATACATACCTATGGAACCATTTGTGTTTTTGTATGTATGTATGTATGTTTGTAATTTTTTCACACAAAAACTACTGGACCGATTTCAAAAATTCTTTCACCATTAGAAAGCTGCATTTTCACCGAGTGACATGGACTATATTACATTTTCAATTAAAAAAGGGATCCCCAATAAAAATGCATTAATGTAACCCAAGGTGTGGAAAAATTAGTCACAAAAAATCTTTCATCGCGTACGCTGCGGAAACTATTGTTGATAGAACAAAAAAATGTTCAACAGTATTATAGAACGTATTAATATCTACAAAAAAGTCCGCGAAACCATATGTCCAACTACTGTAGTTATGCCTCTATAACTACTTTTTTACATTTTAAAAGTTAATAAAAGTAGTGCCGACAATAATCAAACCATATTATCCATACCTCTGTATTATTATTTATCCTATTAAATGATATTTTATAAAAGACCATTTCGATACCAGTAAAATACATTTTAAATGATTAAACTCTGACATTCCATTCAAAAGATATAACGAATTTAAAAATGTCAATCTAAAGAAAATAATGTTATAATATAATGTGGTGGATATATAAGTAGCTAAATAAGCAAAATGATTACATACATTTAAATTTACCTCCCTCTCCTATCAATAGGCTTTCGTAGTTCAAGTTCTTATACTGTATATATATGATAATAATATGTTGATTAACTTATGGAAAGGACTAGCTTTAATTTGTTACATTTCTGTTATTAAAATTTCTTAGAAGGTGGAAGACTGTATTATATTTATATATATATATTTTTTTAAAATAGAGTGTCAAATCTATAAATAAATTTTAAATGTATGTGACTCTCTTACATATCCAAAAATTATAGAACAATTTAAATTTAGTTAACTTTATATACAATTGTTAATGTTTGATAATGTCAAAGGTTATGTGAGAAGGAAAAATTTATTTGTAAAACAATAAGTTCATAAAAATTCATCAAAGATCAAAATTATACTTAATATATCAAAATATTTTGGAAAACCTGTGCTACAACAGCGACCAATGATCTTCAAAAGAGGAACAGCTGTTGGGTTGGTACAGTGACTTATTGAAACAATCGGGGTGATTAATTATTAACGATAAAAATTAAGTTGCATTTTGGAAAATATAATTCTGAAAGAATATATATTATAATAATATTCCATAATAATAAAATTCCTAATCCGCTATCAATTCTGCTTCATTTCATTATACCTTCAATTTGTCGTCTACATAAAGCTCTGAAGTATATAAGCTTTTTCTCATTTCCAAACCGCCGAATGTACAAATCAAACGCTATAGTGACTTTATTTTCTAATATACTCTACTCTGATGGCAGAAAAAATAAATTAAGGATTTTTTGTTTTCATTTTCTTATCAATATTGCGCCCATACATGTGTCTATTATATCTGCTTCGACAGATATATTCTTTTTACGAAACCTGTAATTCTACGTCCGAGGAAGGTATTTATATTTTACTGAATACATCTTTCTGCGTCTGCTATGTTGTCTAACATCGTATCTCATATTGCGTATTATCTACATATATTTAATATACTCGTAAGTATTTGTGCAATTCTTTAATAAATATCGGTTACGTGGATTGGCGTATTTTAGAGAAGGAACTAATTTTCTTTACTTTATATACACTTTGAATTTGGAATTGCTTCTATTGCTTATCTTTCTGAGTTAAAATGAATCAAAAAAAATTGTTTGTTTATTAAAATTTAGTTAAACAAACACAATTTTTATTTAAAATCAATATACTAAAGTGATGAATGTACAAACAAATAATGAGTTACGTGTAGGAGTCTTACTTAATAACTTAAACTAAAATATGTAATATGAACACATACATTTGTGCTGTATTCCAAATTGTAATTCTGTGTTAATAGCATGGCTCCTTTGTAAATAAAATTTCAACAGATGTCAGAAATTCGGTCATCAACAGCGTACTTGCAACGTGAATTTCGCGTGCATGAAGTGCGGAGAGTCACACTCGACGCATGAATGCACAAAGCCGTCAACCACCCCCCCTAAATGCGCAAACTGTGGCGGAGCTCACCTCTCGTTCAGCTTATCATGCAAAAAGAATCCAAATAACCCAATAAACACACCAATACAAACACGCAAACTCATAGAAGCACCACTACCAAAACACAACGCGTGGACTCAAAGACAACAGACAAATAACATCACCGCAACCACACCCACAACCCGGGAAAATACACCAAAACCAACACTTAACTCACACGAAAAAGCTGACGACACAATTGCACTCATGATTGGGAAACTATTCCTAACATTTAGCTCGACAAACCCTACACTTCAACAAACACAAAGCTTTTTCGAACAAACAAACGAACTTACAAAACTTTTCCACGCACGCAGACAATGAATCACAAACACAAGATTAAAATAGCCTATTGGAATGCACAGAGCATAACACACAAAAAACATGAATTACACGTATTTTTAGACGAACACCAAATAGACGTAATGCTGCTAAATGAAACACATCTAAAACCAAGTCACTCATTAAAAATACAAAAATACAAAACATACAGACACGATAGGCCGGTACAAAAAGGCGGCGGAACCGCGATACTCGTACACGAAACAATAAAACACAGCGAACTTGAATACAAAACACTCGATAAAATCGAAAACACAGGCATACAAATAAACACAAAAAGGGGACCGATAAACCTTTACGCAAGTTATCTTCCCTCCGGATTAGACATAGTAGAATCAGACATACAAACGATCTTCAATCAAAACACACCTACAATATTTGCGGGAGATTTTAACTCGAAACACCAAAACTGGAACTCGAAAGTAGCCAATAAAAACGGTAAAAAACTAAAGAAAATAGCACAAGACAACAACCTCCATGTAATCGGGCCTTAGAACCCACACACATACACATACCAACGGGCACTACTGACGTTTTAGACATAGCAATACTTAAAAACATAACCACAACACATACAATAGAAACTATAAACGACCTCTCCTCAGATCATTTTCCAGTGATATTAACGCTTGACATGGACACAACTAGAACGAAAAAAACATTTAATAAGACAGACTGGGAAAAATTTAAAGAATCCCTAGTACTCAGAACAGTAAAAATTCACAACGCGAAAGACATCGATCAAGCAGTGATCACACTGGAAAATGACATAAAAAATGCAATAGCACAAACGACAAAAACTAAAACCATCGACACAAAACTTAACATCCCGACTGAACTAAAAATAAAATTACGACTCAAAAAAAACATACTTAAAGAATATAAAAGAACGCTAAATCCGGTAATAAAAACAAATTTAAACGCGATAACAAATGAAATAAAATCTGACATGATCGAACACTTTAATAAAAACTGGAATAACAAAATTGAATCCCTTAACACGCAAGATCAAACACTCTGGCAGATGACAAAAGCCCTAACAAACAAAAAAAACAAAATTCCACCGCTAAAAACAGCAATCGGACCGGCAATAACTGATAAAGAAAAAGCAGACGAATTCGCGAACGCGCTAAAGAAACAATTCGAAACGAACCCAACAATACCGAAGCATAACACATTCACAAACCAAATTGAACGGCAACGAAATACAAAAATCGATATAACAGATGGAGAAATCGACACCACAAATACCGACGAAGTGGAAAAAATAATTAAAAACCTTAAAAACCGAAAAGCTCCGGGAGCGGACGGGATAACTAACATTGCAATAAAAAACCTACCAAAAACCGGTATACAAATTATAACCGACATAATAAATGTAATAATAAAACACGGACACTATCCCGCGATTTGGAAACACGCACAGATAATAATGATCCACAAACCTGGAAAAATAACAAAAACAACCGCAGATTACCGGCCAATAAGCTTACTTCCGTCAATAAGTAAGCTGGCAGAACGCGTAATACAGACAAGACTTGAAAACGAAGTCGAAAACAAAAACATAATCCCAAATTTTCAATACGGTTTCCGGAAAAATCACTCTACCACACAACAGGCACTAAGACTAACAGAACACATAACCGAAAAAATGAACATATCGACATCAACGGGCGCAATCTTTCTCGACATTGAAAAGGCCTTCGACCGGGTTTGGCACGCCGGCCTCATACACAAAATGAAACGTCACAAAATATCAAACACATTAATAAAAATAACCGACAATTACCTAAAGAACCGTACATTTAATGTCACAATCGGAAACGAAAAATCGACAATCGAACACATAGCAGCAGGAGTACCACAAGGATCCGTTCTCGGACCGCTCCTGTATAACATATACACTTCGGATATTCCCACAATAGAAAAATGTAATATCGCACAATACGCAGACGACACCGCTATATACATAAGCAGCAGACGAACATCGTACATACACAAGCAGTTACAAACCAATCTAGTCCTCCTAAAGGACTGGTACGACAAATGGAAAATTAAAATTAACCCACTAAAAACCGCGGCAATTTACTTCCAACACAGAAAACGACATAAAAGGCCGGACGAAGTCAAACTCGAAGGCCACACAATACACTGGCAGGAAAAAGTTAAATACCTCGGGGTCACAATGGACTCACAACTAACATACACGGCACATATTAAAGAATTAAAACGAAAAATAGGGTTCACAACACACGCACTGTACCCGATACTAAACGGCAAAAGCAAACTAACACTGGAAAATAAAATATTAATAATAAAAACGATAATACTCGCGGGCGCAACATATGCCGGAGAAATATGGCATCAAGCCAGCGAAAAGCAAAGACAATCGGTACAAGGGAAAATAAACAAGGTAATTAGACTCGCGATAAATGCACCGCGATACATGACAAACGCGCAGATACATAAAGAGACGAAACTCGAAACACTGGAAACAATAATATGCAAACGAACACTAAAAACAATAGAAACAATACAGTCACACGAAAACCCCACAATAAGAAAAATAATAAATCCAAAACGGAGACTAATTAAAAAAGACGGACTTAAGCAAATTAAAAGACGCGCAGAGGATAACGATATCCAAATAGCCGCGAAAAAAATCAAAAATTAACAGATAAACAGAGGTCAACACAAACACACAAAAATGTAGCAAAACACACAGCATTCCATATAGGATAAACAAACGTAACACACAAACACACAACTACACACAATAACACAAAACATACACAACCCCGGGTAATGAAATTGGAGTGGAAATGGAGGCAACTCCGACCACCGAACAAAATCAAGAGGACTCATAAAGTTTCCTAAATCATTCGTCTGTCGACATCTGCACCGCATAGACCGTTCGCTGTTATATTACATATATCCTTAATTATATTATTATTATAACAATTAAACGATGGCACGTACCAAGCAAACTGCCAGAAAATCTACCGGCGGCAAAGCGCCCCGCAAGCAGCTGGCAACGAAAGCGGCTCGTAAAAGCGCCCCGGCAACAGGCGGTGTCAAGAAACCCCACCGTTACCGACCAGGTACCGTCGCTCTAAGAGAGATCCGGCGTTATCAGAAGAGTACGGAACTCCTGATCAGGAAATTACCATTCCAACGTTTGGTCAGGGAAATCGCGCAGGATTTTAAGACCGATCTCCGTTTCCAGAGTTCCGCTGTTATGGCACTACAGGAGGCCAGCGAGGCGTACCTCGTCGGTTTATTCAAAGATACGAACCTGTGTGAGACATAATGTTTTTTCATGAACTATCAGTGAGAAAGAGACTTGGGTACTTGAACCCTCTTACTAAACAGAAATTCATGCAATGAGTTCATAAAGGTTCTTCATTACCGCAAAAAAATTAAACACAAATTCATAAGAAAAACAGATGGCTTTGATGTTGGAAGACAGTGTTTACTGAATAAAATTTGTAGAAAATTGCTCTAGGAGAAGAAGTCCACATTATATGAAAAAAGACATGTTGCTGAATGAAAATTGTTGGTTTTATAAGACGAACTAAATCCAGTAGATAATTGATAATTGTGGAATCATAGAGATGAAGTATCCACCTTATAGCCCTGACCCAATTCCATCAATAGTCTTCTTTTCTTATTTTTATTCAAAGACTTACAAAAGCATCTTAGGCGAGGCCGTTTTTTATATCTGATGAACCATTCAAAGAAACTGTTGGATAATATTTGTTGCGAAGGATTTTTTTCTGAAAGTATGGGGCAATTGGAAAAAGACGGAATAATCGTATAAGTCTTGGAGCAAGTTACGTTTCCATGACTAGGTGGATAACATGAAAATACGCCATCGCATTTGCCTTATTTTAAATTTAATTTAAACATACTTGCAGTATTGCTCGAGCAGAATGAGAATTAGCCTTTGTACAAATAGTTACTCCCCAAAATTTTATTTTTTCAGGTGTCGGATAGCTCTCTGTATCGCGAACTTCCAAAATGGTGCCTCCTATATAAAGAAAAATATTTTAGAAAATAAACTAAATACCAGTTCAAAATATATTACGCATTATTACTTAATTTTACGTGAAGAATATCGTTTATGCCTTATATTTTTATCTACATACGAGGAATATTTCCAAAATTCTGGAAATCGCGATTATACCCTCATGAGCAAAAATATTACATATTTTAAATATGTTAAATAACACAGGTCTACAAAATTAAACTTTTTGACAGATGTTTTTATTTTGAAAACTGATTTTATATAATTTTGGTAGGCTGATTTTAAAAATTCTATGCATTTATTTGTATCACGTAAGGTTTTTTTTTTGCAAATATTAAATGAAAAAAAACGATATTTCTAAAAAAATTTATTTGTTTATTGAGTAAAAAGGTGGAATACAAGTTAAAAAAGTGGAAAAAAATACCTTACTCAGTCTTTTTTAAGTGAAATCTTTGTCTTTTTGCTGCGTTGTCCGGACATTCGGTTGTATGTTTTTAAGGGCATATCCCGTTTTAACATCCAGCAGTAGTCCGCCATCATCGTTATGCTCCATCTGCCTTGGTATCGCCGTTCCATTTCCTTAATGTCTTGGTAAAACCTCTCTCCCTGTTCTTCGCAAACTGCTCCAAGATTTTCAGGAAAATAGTTCAAGTGTGAAAACAGGAAATGCACTTTCAAACTCATATTACAACCTAGACGATGAAAGTGTTGTAACATATTTTGAACAATATTTTCGTAGTTTTCGTCCTTAGAGTTCCCAAGAAACTTATCAATTACTTCTTTAAATGAAACCCAGGCGTTTTTCTCGACATTGGTCATTGTGTTTTGAAAATCCTTGTCTTTGCATAATGTTCTTATCTGCGGCCCAACAAAAATACCTTCTTTTAACTTAGCATCGGATAAGGCTGGAAATGTCTCGCACAAATATTTAAAACACTGTCCATTTTTGTCTAGGGCTTTAACAAACTGCTTCATCAAGCCAAGTTTGATATAGAGAGGAGGCAGTAAAACTTTTTTGGGGTCAACCAAGCTATCTCTTAATACATTTTTGCTACCAGGTGTAAGGCTTGTTCTAGAGGGCCATTCTATTTGAGTCCAATGTTGCTCGACTATCCCACTCACAAATAAAGCATGGAAATTTTGTATAACCTCCTTGTTGTCCTAGTAGCATGCACAGCACTTTAAGGTCACCACAAAGCATCCACTGATGTTCTTGGTAGTTTATTTTCTTTAAAAGAAGTTCAAAATTTTCATACGTTTCCATTAAATGTACCGAATGGGCAACGGGAGCCGAGGCCAGCTCGTTAAGATTGTGCAATAAAACGCCTTTTAAACTACGCTTACTTGAGTCAATAAACAGGCGCCATTCTTCTTTTACATACGGCACATTTCCTAATTTTGAAATTAAGTCAGGAATATTGTTGCAATACACTAGCGGTCCGTCTTGAGTAAAATATTGACATAACTCTTTTTCGCGATCCCGGTAAAAGCTTGATGTGACGCCAGGTACCAGTAAATGTTTCTCACGAAGTCGGGAGGCTAACAATTCGGATGCATCCTTTGGAAGGTGCAAATCTCTAATTAAATCATTTAGTTCGCTCTGGTTAAACACTTCGGGCTCTCTGAAATCTGGTGTGAAATCTGAGTCATCTGGGTCGCAATTAGATTCCTCTGATTCTGACGATATGACGTTTTCTAGTGCTTTTGGGGCGGTAGGTATCGGTACATCTGGTCCATGAGGAACTGGTCGAATAGCAGAGTCAAGATTGGGATACACAATTTGTTTCTTATTTTTTCTGTTGAATCCTTGAACATTACACGAACAAAAATAACAATCATCACTGTGATTTCTAGGCTCTCGCCATACCATAGGAACACCAAAGCTTAAACATTTCTTCCTACCTTTTTGCCAGTTCCTTAATGCTTCAACGCAAACGGAACAAATAGTATGAGGAGCCCAGGACTTGTCTTGGTCGCCAATTTTTACACCAAAATAAGCGTGGTATACATTTTTCACAAACGAAGTTATAGTTTGCCTCTGCTTTACTACGACATAACTACCACAGATATAACAAAAGTTATTCGGATTGTTCACACAATGTCTTCTTTCCATATTTATACGTTCTAGAACACTTAAAATACGCAACAACAAAGACAATAAGCGCGCGGACACAGTAGCACGACGACTAACACAACCAAACTGCACATAAGCAGGTTTCAACGTTGTATTGACGCTTCTGCGCCGACTCTGTTGCTTTGCTGAGAAATCTAATATTAACCAGTGTTGCCAAATCACATTTAATTTCATAAAAATCAATTCATTCAAAAATCATGCCTAACATGGAACAAACATATTCTTGTCATAGGTATGTATATTAATAAATTAACATTTTTAAGATATAGAGCGCTATAAAAAAAAATTTACATGATAGAGAAAAAATATGGCGTTTTTTGGAATAAGGGCCCCCAAACATATACAAATTAGCAAACAGCTTTCAAACATCAAAATCACTGTAGACCTGTGTAATTTATTACCCTTAACTTATTTCTTCATTCTTTTTTGAGAAAACATAATATCTACGACTTATTTATTTGATTTTATGTGACAACAGAAATTAAAGTTAATAAACAAGTGTTTTTATTAGAAATTAATAAATCAAGACACGTTTCTTAAATAAATGCGACAGTTTGTTATTAGCTGGCTCTATTTTGAAGTTGGATTTAATATCGCGTATTGCCTCCTCTGGGATCTAATACAGTTTGCATACGCCTTCCCATTCCAAAAATCAAATTTCTTAGACACTCTTGTGGAATTAGGTGCCATTCTTCCTCAGATGCTATTCGTAGGACTTGTAGAGTTCTTGGAGGCGGATTTTGTTTCTTAATTTTTCTCTTTAAGTAGTCCCATACGTGGACTCTATTGGATTACAATCCGGACATAGTTTTGAAGGATATGTTCCATGTACCAAACACCTGTCATTCTTTTAGTGACCTCCACAAGCTCAGTACATCCTTCTGAACTTATACTTGCCCAATACATCATTGAGCCTCTTCCAAAAGCAATATTTTTCACCATACATGATGCAAAACATTTATTTCTTCGCCTGTATACTAAGTTACGTCCATCTGGATGATACAAGCAAATCTGTGTTTCGTCACAAAAGAGCACACTACTCCATTGCTCGGCAGTCCACGGAGAAAGTTTCGTCTTTCTGTCTTGTGCCATGGAATTAATTCTGGAACTTTTGCAGGTCGTCTTGCTTTTAAATTATATTTGCTTTAGCCTTGTCGATACCGCAAATCTGCTTATATTCGTTCCAGTGGCTTCCGCAAGATGTCCACTAAACTCAGATGCCGTTACAGCACGATTTGTTATGGCTGTGATGTGTAGTAAACGATTTTGTCTTGCACTTGTGCATCTCGGTCGGCCTTATAATACCAGTTTCCCTATATTTTTTTAGAATACGTTGAACATGGATTGGTACATATGCAAGCGTTCCGATATTTTCATTTGACTTCGGACCCACGTCAAATAAGGCAATAACTTGAGCAGCTATCGGCTGGCTGTAATTCGGCGTATGTTCCATTTCAGTGACAGTACTAAGTAGACGTTTATGTCAACACAGTCTGAGTCTGAGAGAACAATAACATAAGATTATCTCCGAAGCATCGCATTAAACAAAATGTTACAATACAAACCTTTTTTTAGTAACCGGGGATTCGGTTATCTATTTGTTTTTTTAACGTTTTTATTATTTAAAAAGGGTATATATTGTATTGTATATATGTTGTGACAAAAAATAGTCATAAATAAACAAAACTTTTTACGTAGAACCAAATATAAAAATTTGCAATACTTTTGCTCATGAGTGTATTATCAACAAGACAAATGACAAGCCTCGACAATGGCTTTAGTTACTTAGAGAAAAAAACTGCTTTTATGTATAAATCCGTTTTTTTGTTCCGTCTATTAAAAATCCTCTTTGATTACTGTTGACCCAATTGAAAAACCATTTAAGTAATATGTGATTTCATTACCTAAATAAACGTAGAAAGTGTTGTAAAATCGGTGGACAAAAGAAAACTCCAACAAGCTTTTAAAGATGCCCTGAAGAAGATTAGTTTCACGCTGAGACAATTGTATGTAAGTAAATGGAAATTATCTTGTAAAATTACAATATTATAAAAAATTAAGAAATCATAACACAATTATTAGAACTCTGAAGATATTCCTCATATATTAAATTCACGAGGCACGTTATAATCAATAACACTGGTCAACACAGTTTGGTTTTCTTATACCCAAAGACGTGTAGTTTATGTCTTTTGTCATGCTAATTCCGAATTTGATTTAAAATATACTGCATCACGGATTTTGGAATATTTTCTTAAATAGTTTTTTCAAAAAAAAAAACGCATTAAATTTTACAAAATTTCAAAATTACTTTTATATGAGAAATATACTACTAAAAATATTTTCTGTCGAACATTGAGTAGACATGTCTGAATATGTTCTTGCTTGTTTTCTACGCCAGAAGATTTAGAAAACACCCATTTTTGCTCTGGAATCAATCAAATTAAGAATTGGCCGATTTCTAGCTATGTGGGTATATAAAGAGCTATATAAAGAGACACACGGCTCTTCCGATACAATGTAAATTGCTTTGCGATGGCTGAATACCGTTTTATTTCATTATGTCGCATGCGTGTATGAATAATCTAAACAGTTTCTGTTAGGTATGTGGAGAATTCACTACCCACCAGCATTTGAAGTGCACGCTGTGCTATGCCATTTGCAAGACCTATGATTTGGCGTGAACTATCGAAATTCTCTGCATAAAAACTGGTAGCTTCCAACCATGATCCTCAGTCTAGTTATTACTGGAGAGGGAGGCAGTGACAAAGATGAAAGTTTTTCCCTGTGAAGAGCTACTTTAAATGGTGCTTTTCTGAAAACTTTTTGAAAAGCGGATACAAGTCTATCAATTTCCGGAAAAGTGTCTCTGATATATTCACAGATTCTGTGGGGAGCATGTGCTACACAAGTAATATGCAGCATATTAGGATACGTTTCCTTTAATAGTCTGCCTGTTTTTAACATATATACATCACTGTCACTGACAAATAAAAGTATTTTTTCTTTGTACCTATGAAGCATTTGGTGCATATTCTCGTAAATGGTTTTTAGCTACTGTTTCCGCATCAACTGTAATTACAGCTTTTGTTATGGATGGTTTGTTGGATATAGTACACCAGATACAACATTTACCACACAGCGGCCTAATACATTGACAGCTTCGTCGGCACTTATCCATAGGTACTGATTTGAAAGATGACTTCTAATGCGTTCTACTGCTTTCGTGTAGTACTTAGAAACATAATATTTGGGTAAGGTTGATTCATCAGCAACATTTCGACTAGTATCTTTTTGGTGAAATGTTTTGAAGGTGGGATTATTAAGTGTATTTAATGAAATATTTGCCGCCATTAAAGTTTCACAGAGTTCTTCGTTAAAGTTGCAGATCCCAACAGGTCAAATTCCTGTGTATGTGTTTGCGATGCTAAGTGATATTTTACGTGCGATTTCTTGGAATTTCATATCTGAAAAGTAACTTAAACAATGTTCTAGATCCAAATAAATGAAAATTAAAAATGTATGCGTAAGTTATTGAAACTTGACGAAATTCACTGGACACTTACGTCAAAATAATTGGGAGAAGTAGATTCGAAGAGTCAATAAATAAATTTGTCGGATTTGGGGCGAAGGAAATCCATATGCCCTTCACAAATGAATAATGCATCCTCTTTTGGAAAGGTGGTGTAATTGAATCATACATCTTTGAAGATGAAGCTGGTAATGCTGCCATAATAAATGGCAAAGCAAATGGGAAACGCTATCATGATAGTTAAACAATTTCTTTTTCCACCAAGTTGTTGACTTGGATTTAAACAACATGTGGCTTCAGCAGATACTCAATAAATCGATATAAAGAAGAGGCGAAATAAACTGGCAACCAGGAAGCCCGGACTTGGTCCCAAACGATTTTTTTTTGTAGGGCTGTCTTAAGAGTCGAGTTTATAATAACACTCCAGCAAATTTGATTCGGCGAAAAAATCGTATCCAGGAAGAGATTAAGGCCATTACTCCTGATATGCGCAAGAGTAATGGAAAATGTAAGCAATCGCTCGGAAGAGTGTCAGCGGCAATGCAGGCGACATCTAGATGATATAATTTTCCATACATGAACTTCCAATAAATCTAATTTTCAGTCTTAAATAAAGTTAGTTAAGAAAAGTGATGCTAGCTGAGTAAAATTAGAAAGAAAAGTGCAAAACAATCTGAGACACTTATATTCGATGTTTAGGTACTATTCTTGGTTTTCAGTTATTTAAATTTACCGACCATAATCTAAAAACTACTGTGTTACGTATGTTTATGACGTGCCTCGTTTAATATCGTAAATAGATAATATATTTCATAATTTTTGTACCTGCAGATTCCAAGGCAAAATCTGCTTTTCCAGTATTATCATTTTTGGAATCTTGAAACATAGGACCTAAGGAATTAGAGCAAAGATTTTGACAAATTTATCGGATACAAATGTCAAAACAATTACAGGTTTCTTCTAAATCAACCGAATACTCGAAGAATCGCTGTCAGAACTGAACTAATCATATTCATAATTTAAAATATATTTTAGTAAAATAATATAATAGAATAGTAAAATTGATTTTGAAAAACCTGTTAATAATACTACAAATAACAATTTTATTACAAAACGCGTTACATAAACACTAATTTTTCATTTCATTTACGTCAAAATTTTGTCGTAGATTTTATATAATCTGTCTATTAACTTACATTTGCTGATGCTGTCTCAGGCTTTTTGAGTCGCTTCTTTTAGATCTTGCACTACTTGTTCTATTATCCCCAGTTTTCTGGATATATCGTGCACTTCAGTCTACAAAATCATTGTATAATTATTGATTACCTCTCGGTTATAATTTACTTTTATATTTATCATGTCCTCTTCAATTCTACGTATTTCATCACTCAAATACAATTGAGTTTTCACTATATCAGTAATTATTCCAATTAAACATCCTGCGGTTAAAGAAAAAGAGTTGCTGAAATATTTAATATAGAAGGTAAGTTTAAATATTTTACCTATAACAACAACATAAGCTATGCAGTAGCATAACTTTTTCATGAAAGATGTGAGTAATGGTGTTCGATAATCTAGTATCATGATTTGCTTTTTGGTTTTTGCTTTGGTTTTGCTTTTGCTTGATATGGAACTTCTTCTACGGCTAGCTTTGAGTTTCGCTTCGAGGAAATTCATAAATTAATGTTTGGTCTTTATAAAATGTAATATAATTCCTTACCAGATAATCTAGTGTTGTAAGAGTGTCGACGCCTGTAAAAATAAAAAAAATAAAAATTAACGTCAAACATTTTTTACGTTTCTCTTAAATTGTAAATATCTACCTACTCTTCCCCCCATTAAATTTAACGAAGACGTGTGCTACCTTCGAAATTATACATTAACAATTCGATTTAAATACGCTGTTCTTTTTCTGACAAGGTGTTGTCGATTAGTTTATAACCAACGGCTATTTCATGGAGAATAATGTTGAAGTGTTTATGTCAAGTTGACTTGTTTAATAATCAACCCTAGAATGCTAATGTAAAATTTTGTTTCATTAATGCTAACATGGTGTCGCATGCAATACAAATTTTACATATCACACATATTTATTTACACAAACCATCTATCTATTCATCTATCTAATTCTTTCGGTTGGACGCTAGTAAGTGCAGGCAGTTGAGAATAGTTTCTACTACCCTCAATAGATCTCTTGATTCCACTCTGTTAATCTTGTGTCCTTGATGAAAGCCACTATCCTTCGCAGGAGAAATTTGAGTACCCTCGTAGGATCCAATAAATCTCTTCCGGAATGTTTCCGTCTGACTCCCTTCAGTTCCTCACAAGTGCATGTTACATGAAGGCTAGTTTCTTCGTTTTCCACATCTCCAGTATTTATTTTATTTACATTTTTTGTTTATTATATCGCACATAAACTTAATTACGTAACATAATTACGTAACAAGATTTGTAAGTAACCCATTACGCACGAAATGAAAAAGTTTAAAGTAAGTTTAAGTAAATTTCACGAGTGCGTAATGGGCTTACAACTCGTGTAACGTACTATACTTTTTCTACGCCCACTCATTTTCTTCTATTAAATAAAAGACATCGCAATTATTTAAACTTTATTATAATAGTTGTTAATAACAATTGAACAATTATTGTAAATCGATTGTGCCTTATTTCTTAATGGTGATGAACGGTTATTTATAATTGTAGTACTGCACGGTACATCAGAAGACGAAGATTGATAACACAGGCCTGCATAAAATTTGTGATGACGTGATTTTTGTTTGTTAAGCTCAGTTTTTATATAGCAATAACTAATTGAAGTACAGTTGGTCTCTACCACCCACAGATTTTTTTTTACACAAAAGAAAAAGAAAAAAATATAAAATAAATCTTATAATAGGCGTTTTAATACATTTTAAAATGAATGTACTACTTCAAATTCTAGGTAAGTAGATAAGCTATGGGGGTTCGGGGCCAAAATCCCATGTATTTTCTTATGGAGGTTCATTTTGCATTTTTGAGGATGAAACGTTAATGCGCATGCGCCAACCCCTGGTTCCGATTGTGCGTACCCAACTCCTACAATATATTCCCTTATGGTGGAGAAGGTAAGAAATTATAATTTTATGTGGGGGGTGAGTTTTACATAGGGGGGTGAGAAGCCTGCAAGGTGGTTGTCAAGGGGCGCTGCAGTGTTGAAAATAACGTCAAAACGGCTCTAACTGCAAGGGGTAGCGAGATACCGCCCCTACTTAGCGATGACTCATTATCGATTATAGTTTCATACGCGGCCACCGCGAGAACTGAGAGGGCGCTGAATCAAATGTTATGATTAGTGAATTGCGTATGTAAAATAATAAAGGCTATCACGTTATCATTATTAACTAATTAAATATATAGCGGAGAATATGTGTATGAGAGTCATTCAGTCAGTGTTAATCGTCGAGTTAAGATGCAATCTGTTCAACAAATTAAATCTTCGCTTTCCAATACTAATCTTCACATGGAAGATCTCAAAGTAAATTTTAAAAAGTGTAATCAAACTCTTCGAGCATTAAAAAATTCGTTGAGTAGTGCTAAAAATGTTGGTGAGAAACAAAAACTTATAACGGCTATTGCCAATGTGAAAAGTTTCAAACAAAAATTTCGCGCTCTTCAAATAAGTGGAGGGGGTTACACACCGAGGAAGCATACTGCTTCTAGCCATGTTAAATGGGAAGATATTCAATCCGCTTTTCAAGGGCGAATACGAACCGGTGTTATTATTAATCTACATCATATTGACCCGAAATTGTTTATGGAAGATGCTGCTACCTTATTTCGCAGAAGAATCATAAATGTATTGAAGAAGGAAGAGATCATCAAGGTGAACACAATGTTTTGTGGTGAATTTACAAAGCAACAGGCTGAACAGGAAATTAATGAAATGAAATATCTTAATACTAAAAATATTGCAATTTACCGAGACACTAACCTAAAAGAATGGTTTGTTAACTACATACAACAACCAATTCTCGCCGATCTTGAAGAGTTTCAAGAAAGAGACAGCGGCTGGGCGTTATCAACTGTCATCAGTCTCCAAGTAAATATTAATAAATTTACACCTCAACTAGGATCATCTTATATCGAACTACCTCCGCAAATTAAAATTAAAGAAGCTTGTGTTAACGTAAAAAATAATGATCAAGAATGTTTCGCATGGGCCGTCATATCAGCGTTATATCCCGTGGATAAGCACCCACACAGAATTACGAAGTATCCGAACCCATCATCTGTGCTAAAATTAACAGGAATTCAGTTCCCAATGACTATGAAACAAATTCTACGGTTTGAAAAACAAAATGATGTTTCAATAAATGTTTATATTTTGAAAAAAACTAATGAAAAATTCACCACCTTACCTACGTACCTAACAAAAATGAAACAAACTAAACATGTGAATTTGCTACTTATTCAAGATTTTTACTATAACGAAGATGAAGTGCATGAGGACGATAATGAATCAACTCCTAGTTATCATTATGTCTGGATTAAGAACTTATCACGCCTCGTATCCTCACAGCTATCGAAGCATAAAACAAAAAAATATTTTTGTGACCGCTGTTTACACTACTTCTATACGAAAACCGCTCTCGATGAACATTACCTAGATTGTCAAGAAATGAATAACTGTAAGATCCGACTGCCTACGGAAGATAATAAGTTTATTAAATTTAAAAATTTGAAAAATAAAGTAAAAGCGCCCTTCATTATTTATGCCGACTTGGAATGTCTACTTGTGCCATGTAAAAATCAAAATAAATATCAAGAACATCAACCATGCAGTATTGGATATTATGTCAAGTGTTCATATGATGAGTCATTATCATTTTATAGAAGTTATCGTGGTCAAGATTGTATAGAATGGTTTACTAAGGAACTCAAAGCTTTTGCGGAAGATTTAGAAACAGTATTTTTGTGCCCCATACCCATGGACAAGTTAACATCTGATGAACAATATTTGTATGAAAACGCTACAATATGTCATATTTGTGAAAAATCGTTTAGTTCGGGTGAAAAGAAAAAGGTTAGAGATCATGATCATTTGAGTGGAAAATACCGAGGAGCCGCACATCAAGATTGTAATGTGAATTATCAAGATACACATACAGTTCCGTTGGTTTTCCATTGTCTAACAGGGTATGACTCACACTTCATTATAAAGAATTTGGCTGAGGACTTAAAGGGACGTATAGATGTTTTGCCAACAACCAAAGAAAAATATATTTCATTCACTAAGCACATCGATGAGAATATAATTAAATTTAGATTCATTGATTCATTTCGACTTATGGCTTCCGGACTCGATACCCTAGCATCATATTTAACAGAATATCCCGAACTTATATCTGAATTTTCTAAAATAAGCGGTGACAAATTGAAATTGTTGACACGAAAAGGAGTATACCCTTACGATTATTTCGAATCAGAAGAGAAATTCAAGGAAACGAAACTCCCCGAAAAATCTAAATTCTTCAATCAATTAAACGATCAAGATATTTCAGATGAAGACTATGACCATGCGCAAAAGGTATGGAATGAATTTAATATCGAAAACTTGGGTGAATATTCAGATCTATATCTGAAGACGGATGTGTTACTGTTAACCTGCATTTTCGAACAATTTAGAAGCAGCTGTCTGAAAACATATGGACTTGATCCAGGACTTTACTTCACCTTACCCGGCTTCACATGGGATTGTATGCTTAAACATACTGATATAACCTTAGAATTACTAACAGATCTAGATATGATCATGTTTATTGAACGTGGGATCAGAGGAGGACTCAGTCAATGCTCTTATAGATATCTTAAAGCTAATAATAAATACATGCTAGATTATGATTCTTCAAAACCTGACAAATTTATAATGTATGATGACATCAATAACCAATACGGATGGGCAATGTCTCAATATTTACCCTATGGAGGATTTCGATGGTTATCTAATGTCGAAAATTTCAATGTTATGGATATACCTGATGAGAATGATATAGGATATATTTTAGAGGTAGATTTAGAGTATCCGCAAGAATTACATGATTTACATGCAGATTTGCCTTTTTGTCCAGAACATCTAGCTGCTCCAGGAACAAAAGAGAAGAAATTAATGGCCACTTTATTCGAAAAAAAACGTTATGTTATTCATTATAAGACCCTAAAACAAGCCTTATATCATGGTTTAAAGTTAACCAACATTCATAGAATACTACAATTTCGACAGGGTACATGGCTGAAATCATACATCGACTTAAACACCAAACTGAGATCATTGGCTATGAATAACTTTGAAAAAAATTTGTTTAAACTGATGAACAACGCTGTTTTCGGGAAGACGATGGAAAATATACGTAAACATAGTATAGTGAAGTTGGTAAATAAATGGGAAGGACGATATGGTGCCGAAGCTTTAATTTCAAAGCCTGAATTCAAATCGGCGACTATATTTAATGAGAACTTCGTAGCTGTTGAACTCAACAAAACAGAGATCTATTTTAATAAACCTATCTATGTAGGAATGGCGATATTAGATATTTCTAAAACATCAATCTATGAATTTCACTATGACTATATGAAACCGGTGTTTGGAGATAAATGTCAAGCAGCCTACACGGATACTGATTCGATTATCTATTCAATTGAATGTTCAGATATCTACGATTTAATCCGTCGCGACTGTCATAGAAGATTTGATACAAGCGATTATCCTAAAGATAATGTTTATGGTATTCCTCTTGTAAACAAAAAAGTTCTGGGAATGATGAAGGATGAGATGAATGGAAAAATTATAACAGAATTTGTAGGTTTAAGATCTAAAATGTATGCTATTAGGGTAGAAGGTAAAGATACCGTAAGGAAAGCTAAAGGGGTTAAGAAGAACATTGTCAAAAATCGAATAAGTTTTGATGATTATATAGAATGTTTGTGCAATGTTAAGGAAAAATATGTGAATCAAAAATTAATTCAATCTAAAAAACATCAAGTATATAGCACCAATCAAACGAAAATTGCTCTAAGTCCTCATGATGATAAAAGATACTTAATAAAAAACAGTTACGGTACGTTACCTTGGGGGCATTGCAATATTATGTCTATAGAATGAATGATATTTTTAACTTGCAGATTAATTATGTTATGTATAAACAAGTTTGTAAACTAATATTATATTGTGTATGTATATTGGAAAAGAAAATAAAATATTTATTATATATATATATAATGTCTATTTAATATCCATACCAACAACTGATTCATACAGGGTATCGGAAAATCTATTTTATAGGGAACAGGAAAGATTACAACTTTTAAATATTTCGAAATTCAAACATTCTACTTATGTGAATAAAATTTCCATCAGTAATAAATATAGGAGAAAATTCTATTCGAAAATGTTTTTTAGCAGGGAATCTACATGTTTATGCAACAGATATACTAGCTTTCTCAATTAAACTTTTCTCATTAAATAAAATAATCATATAAAGTAATGCAACAAGAGAATCAGTATATCCTCAAGTGATTTATAATCGTAAACTCCCCTTGAAATTCAAAGACACCACATAGAGACCCAAACACAAGATGTGTTTATTTTAAGTAGTTGGAAATTAAATAGGTGATACATATACACTAGTCAATAGCTTTTTCACTAAAAATACTAATTATATCTCACAACCCTTGCATATGAGAAGATTATTCAAATACAAAATGCTAGAAATAAAATATGTTTTAGAAATTTTTATTAATTACCCTTATTAGATATCAAACTCTTCCACATTTTGGAATATAATATGGATTCAAAAGGAGAAGAAGGGATAGTTGAAGTTCCATTGTATGCTACCTCCAATTATTTATAGCTGTTAAGCCCATCGAAATTCAAAGGCACTACTCACGAGGCTCGATGTAGGCAGCTCGGAACATGGACAAGTCTACCGTCAAATGATTTATAGTCATAAAGACCCCTTGAAATTCATAGGCACTACACAGAGGCTCAAGGTAGACGGCTCTCCCAGCTAGGAAGATTTCATATGGAGTTAGCTCTTAAAAGCAATGAAGCTTCCCCAACGTCAGTAGGTTTCTGCCGAAACATTAGGGTGTCGAATGTCTCTTTGGACCGAGCACCACAGCCAATAGACTGCCTAACGTATTTGGGTAAACTCCTGAAATGACCTGTCTTTTCAACTGATAAGTAGGAAGATATAAATTCACATGTTAACGTAAATAAATATGTAAAAAAGAAAAAGTGTTTGAATAAATTATGTTTAACGTAAAATATTGATGCTAAATATAATCCCGAAAGGGTTGAGATGTCTGCAAGGGGATACCAGAGGTTTGCAAGAAGGTACCCGAGACCTGTAAGTGGTACCAGATGCCTGCAAGAGGGTTACCAGGGTGTAGGATGTTGAAAATAGATTCATTATCTACATACAACAACCTATTCTCGTTGATCTCGAAGAGTTTCAAGAAAGAGACAGCAGCTGGGCCTTATCAACTGTTATCAATCTCCATGTAGATATTAATAAATTTACATCTACAATTTGATATATTACGTATCTATACTTATTTCTATCATTTAGTCGTACATGTACTTCACATCAAACAAAAATTAATTAGAAAAGAAACCGCATTAGTTGATATGTATTTAAAAAAAAATTATACTTCCTGTTTATTTACAAAACATGGAAATAAAAAAAATACTTTCAAATCATCTAGATAACATATCATAATTATTTTAAAATGCTACCACAAATTCGCGGAGAGCAGCCATGTTGTTAACATTTTTTTGAAAAAAAAAAACATACATACTAATATTTCACCTATCTTAACAATACGGGTTTTAAAATATTTAATTATAAATCTTTACTAACTTGCTATTATCTATATGTAGGTTACATTGTTCTAACACATCCATCAGCTCTCCAATTTTATATTTACTATTTAGTTATGCAAATGCAATCATAAATAAACAAGCTGTATCCCAAACCGAAAAAAAAAAGATTTAAATAATCACCAGCCAAATATAAAAAATTTAATAAAAAATAAATATTGAAATTTTTATCACCCGAATCAAATTTAAGAACTATCACGCTAAGTTAATATAATAAAAGAATCGAAATTGCTTTTAGGGATGTTTAATTATCACTCGTAATAATAGAAAGACAGTATACTTCAACTAATGGTTCAGGAGAGTCACACAAATGTATCAACACGATAGATTGGAGAAAATATTAAAGGAGTATATAAAAATTATGTATTACTATTATAGATTGTACATATAGTTTTTAAGAAATAAATATATAGAAAATTTCTCTTTTAATTATAAGTAGAAATATTTTAGCAACATGTTTAGCAACGGATATTTATTACCAATTATTAAAATATACTATATCTCGTAAAACAGGCATACTTGTCAGTTTTATTGATAGATCAAATTGACTAGCGTATTATTTCAAATTATTCCACGGATTTTATTAATTTAATTTGCATAATTAATTACCTCAAGGGAACGACTTAACAGCAACTGATACAGCTTCAACAGCTACGAAACGGGTTTGAACAGCTAACTGGCTAGTTAGCTATTAATCGTATTGCACTATTAGGTAAGAAGTATTGCATACCTTCTAAATCAGTTCAGATATTTTGAAAAAAATATTACTATTACATCCGAAAACAATATATCGGTATTATTAAAAATTATATTTGTAAATGTATAATTGTATTATAAAGTATTTGAAAACAATAACGCCACAATTACGTTAGTTATTAATGAAATAAAAATGAAATTTAAATTTTACTTAATTTCCATAGTCTACCCATCTATACTCCGATAAAACGACTTCGTTCAATTCTTTAATTCATAGATTTATTAATACCCACTTATCGATAGAAAATTATAGTAAAGAGCTTAACTACATTAAACAAATAGCCTGTAACAATAGATATAAACCAGATATGATTTACAATATTCATAATAAACAAAGTTGCAAGAAAGCTATTAAATTAGTATACTATACAGACAGTCGTGATATAACTAATAAATATAAAACTCTTTACTTATACTGGTAATCTTATACAAAAAAATTCTAAATTCTTAACAAGGAATAATTATAATTTATAACATAGCTTTCAAAACCAACAACTCTTTAGGTTCAATTATGAAAACAATAAACAAAAAATTGAAGAAAAACAATAAATCGGGAATTTACAAACTTAAATGTAGTTCATGCCTTAAATTTTATATAGGCCAGACAGGTAGATCTTCTTATAAAAGAACAAGAACGAAATTATATTAATAATAATAATAATAACTCACATTATGCAATACATTTTAGAGAAGAAGCTCATAATTTGTATAATAAAGTTTACATCTTGAATATAAAGTGCCCATTATTCAACCATCCTTCTAAGTATAGTTATTTTTCTATTTTATTTTTATTTTGTTATTATAATTCATTTAAGCTTCAATTACTTAATTTTAAAAGCAACATTTCAATCAAATTGATACATTTTTCTGTAAATATGACTAAGTGTCTTATCTATTTATAATAATACATTCTTACCATTGTTTTTATGGTGATATATTCATTTTATTAGATACTGCTATAAGCTATATAAAAAAAGATACAAAACAAATATCTCACTTTTTACTATTTGTACTATATTTTTCCTTCATATTAACCCGAGGAATAATTTGACACCTAAGGAGATGTCCATCACCGATGGTTCCCGATCGATGCATCTTTTATTTAAACCTACAGTGCCATTTATGCGTCTATCACCTAGTGAAAAGAGGGAGGTATGTTGGCTGCAGAGTAATCATTTAAAAATTAAATATTCTGACGGACTCGTAGACTTGAAATCTCTGCGAGGTATTTTGAAACATATTTGTAGAGACTTTAGTAAAATATATGTAAAAGGTCAACAAAAGTGAAACTATTTGAAAACTATTGTAAATATAGATGTGATCAACTTGGAATATGTGGACAATATACCCGTTTTAGTTAAGACTGATGAACCGTGTTTTTATCATGAAGAAGCTAATTGTGCTTTCACGGTAAAAAATGTTAAACTTTTATGTGATTTTTATATAAAAAAATGCGTAATAACATATTGTAATTTATATATAATTCTAATTTATATTGTAAATATATTTAGTTTAAATAATAAATGTTTAAAACTTAATTTCCTCTTTCATTTATTGTTTTAAAGTGTCTAGACATTTTCTTTTCATTCAACATTTTTTTTTCTTTTTGATTGAACCTCGTAAAAAGTTTTAAATGTAAATCAAAATTCGCTCACTAAGCAGATTGAATACATCCGCTGTTCGTAATATGATATTTTCTGTGCACTGCAAAACAAGTTGGTACAAGAAATTTTGATATATATACTTATCGTTGTATTGCATTCTAATTTATTTTCTTCTGATATCGTGTATAACACTTCTACTATATTTCGTGAAAAAATGTCTAAGCGAGTACAGTTTGGCGATAATGTCGAAATTTTGAATGGTTTGAATGTCTGCAGCAGACAGGCATGGATTTAATAGAATAATAAAACAATTGGAAGAGAAATTAATTGAAATTTTAGCACCTTTACATCGAACTCGAGTGTCAACAGATTCTTTCAAAGTGTTCTAGCATGGGGGTTATATGTAAGTAAAACTATTTTTCTTCATAATTTTAATATTTTCCAATATTTTATTGTTTTCAAATACTTTATAATACAATTATACATTTACAAATATAATTTTTAATAATACCGATATATTGTTTTCGGATGTAATAGTAATATTTTTTTCAAAATATCTGAACTGATTTAGAAGGTATGCAATACTTCTTACCTAATAGTGCAATACGATTAATAGCTAACTAGCCAGTTAGCTGTTCAAACCCGTTTCGTAGCTGTTGAAGCTGTATCAGTTGCTGTTAAGTCGTTCCCTTGAGGTAATTAATTATGCAAATTAAATTAATAAAATCCGTGGAATAATTTGAAATAATACGCTAGTCAATTTGATCTATCAATAAAACTGACAAGTATGCCTGTTTTACGAGATATAGTATATTTTAATAATTGGTAATAAATATCCGTTGCTAAACATGTTGCTAAAATATTTCTACTTATAATTAAAAGAGAAATTTTCTATATATTTATTTCTTAAAAACTATATGTACAATCTATAATAGTAATACATAATTTTTATATACTCCTTTAATATTTTCTCCAATCTATCGTGTTGATACATTTGTGTGACTCTCCTGAACCATTAGTTGAAGTATACTGTCTTTCTATTATTACGAGTGATAATTAAACATCCCTAAAAGCAATTTCGATTCTTTTATTATATTAACTTAGCGTGATAGTTCTTAAATTTGATTCGGGTGATAAAAATTTCAATATTTATTTTTTATTAAATTTTTTATATTTGGCTGGTGATTATTTAAATCTTTTTTTTTTCGGTTTGGGATACAGCTTGTTTATTTATGATTGCATTTGCATAACTAAATAGTAAATATAAAATTGGAGAGCTGATGGATGTGTTAGAACAATGTAACCTACATATAGATAATAGCAAGTTAGTAAAGATTTATAATTAAATATTTTAAAACCCGTGTTGTTAAGATAGGTGAAATATTAGTATCTATGTTTTTTTTTTTTCAAAAAAATGTTAACAACATGGCTGCTCTCCGCGAATTTGTGGTAGCATTTTAAAATAATTATGATATGTTATCTAGATGATTTGAAAGTATTTTTTTTATTTCCATGTTTTGTAAATAAACAGGAAGTATAATTTTTTTTAAATACATATCAACTAATGCGGTTTCTTTTCTAATTAATTTTTGTTTGATGTGAAGTACATGTACGACTAAATGATAGAAATAAGTATAGATACGTAATATATCAAATTGTAGATGTAAATTTATTAATATCTACATGGAGATTGATAACAGTTGATAAGGCCCAGCTGCTGTCTCTTTCTTGAAACTCTTCGAGATCAACGAGAATCGGTTGTTGTATGTAGATAATGAATCTATTTTCAACATCCTACACCCTGGTAACCCTCTTGCAGGCATCTGGTACCACTTACAGGTCTCGGGTACCTTCTTGCAAACCTCTGGTATCCCCTTGCAGACATCTCAACCCTTTCGGGATTATATTTAGCATCAATATTTTACGTTAAACATAATTTATTCAAACACTTTTTCTTTTTTACATATTTATTTACGTTAACATGTGAATTTATATCTTCCTACTTATCAGTTGAAAAGACAGGTCATTTCAGGAGTTTACCCAAATACGTTAGGCAGTCTATTGGCTGTGGTGCTCGGTCCAAAGAGACATTCGACACCCTAATGTTTCGGCAGAAACCTACTGACGTTGGGGAAGCTTCATTGCTTTTAAGAGCTAACTCCATATGAAATCTTCCTAGCTGGGAGAGCCGTCTACCTTGAGCCTCTGTGTAGTGCCTATGAATTTCAAGGGGTCTTTATGACTATAAATCATTTGACGGTAGACTTGTCCATGTTCCGAGCTGCCTACATCGAGCCTCGTGAGTAGTGCCTTTGAATTTCGATGGGCTTAACAGCTATAAATAATTGGAGGTAGCATACAATGGAACTTCAACTATCCCTTCTTCTCCTTTTGAATCCATATTATATTCCAAAATGTGGAAGAGTTTGATATCTAATAAGGGTAATTAATAAAAATTTCTAAAACATTTTATTTCTAGCATTTTGTATTTGAATAATCTTCTCATATGCAAGGGTTGTGAGATATAATTAGTATATTTAGTGAAAAAGCTATTGACTAGTGTATATGTATCACCTATTTAATTTCCAAACTACTTAAAATAAACACATCTTGTGTTTGGGTCTCTATGTGGTGTCTTTGAATTTCAAGGGGAGTTTACGATTATAAATCACTTGAGGATATACTGATTCTCTTGTTGCATTACTTTATATGATTATTTTATTTAATGAGAAAAGTTTAATTGAGAAAGCTAGTATATCTGTTGCATAAACATGTAGATTCCCTGCTAAAAAACATTTTCGAATAGAATTTTCTCCTATATTTATTACTGATGGAAATTTTATTCACATAAGTAGAATGTTTGAATTTCGAAATATTTAAAAGTTGTAATCTTTCCTGTTCCCTATAAAATAGATTTTCCGATACCCTGTATGAATCAGTTGTTGGTATGGATATTAAATAGACATTATATATATATATATAATAAATATTTTATTTTCTTTTCCAATATACATACACAATATAATATTAGTTTACAAACTTGTTTATACATAACATAATTAATCTGCAAGTTAAAAATATCATTCATTCTATAGACATAATATTGCAATGCCCCCAAGGTAACGTACCGTAACTGTTTTTTATTAAGTATCTTTTATCATCATGAGGACTTAGAGCAATTTTCGTTTGATTGGTGCTATATACTTGATGTTTTTTAGATTGAATTAATTTTTGATTCACATATTTTTCCTTAACATTGCACAAACATTCTATATAATCATCAAAACTTATTCGATTTTTGACAATGTTCTTCTTAACCCCTTTAGCTTTCCTTACGGTATCTTTACCTTCTACCCTAATAGCATACATTTTAGATCTTAAACCTACAAATTCTGTTATAATTTTTCCATTCATCTCATCCTTCATCATTCCCAGAACTTTTTTGTTTACAAGAGGAATACCATAAACATTATCTTTAGGATAATCGCTTGTATCAAATCTTCTATGACAGTCGCGACGGATTAAATCGTAGATATCTGAACATTCAATTGAATAGATAATCGAATCAGTATCCGTGTAGGCTGCTTGACATTTATCTCCAAACACCGGTTTCATATAGTCATAGTGAAATTCATAGATTGATGTTTTAGAAATATCTAATATCGCCATTCCTACATAGATAGGTTTATTAAAATAGATCTCTGTTTTGTTGAGTTCAACAGCTACGAAGTTCTCATTAAATATAGTCGCCGATTTGAATTCAGGCTTTGAAATTAAAGCTTCGGCACCATATCGTCCTTCCCATTTATTTACCAACTTCACTATACTATGTTTACGTATATTTTCCATCGTCTTCCCGAAAACAGCGTTGTTCATCAGTTTAAACAAATTTTTTTCAAAGTTATTCATAGCCAATGATCTCAGTTTGGTGTTTAAGTCGATGTATGATTTCAGCCATGTACCCTGTCGAAATTGTAGTATTCTATGAATGTTGGTTAACTTTAAACCATGATATAAGGCTTGTTTTAGGGTCTTATAATGAATAACATAACGTTTTTTTTCGAATAAAGTGGCCATTAATTTCTTCTCTTTTGTTCCTGGAGCAGCTAGATGTTCTGGACAAAAAGGCAAATCTGCATGTAAATCATGTAATTCTTGCGGATACTCTAAATCTACCTCTAAAATATATCCTATATCATTCTCATCAGGTATATCCATAACATTGAAATTTTCGACATTAGATAACCATCGAAATCCTCCATAGGGTAAATATTGAGACATTGCCCATCCGTATTGGTTATTGATGTCATCATACATTATAAATTTGTCAGGTTTTGAAGAATCATAATCTAGCATGTATTTATTATTAGCTTTAAGATATCTATAAGAGCATTGACTGAGTCCTCCTCTGATCCCACGTTCAATAAACATGATCATATCTAGATCTGTTAGTAATTCTAAGGTTATATCAGTATGTTTAAGCATACAATCCCATGTGAAGCCGGGTAAGGTGAAGTAAAGTCCTGGATCAAGTCCATATGTTTTCAGACAGCTGCTTCTAAATTGTTCGAAAATGCAGGTTAACAGTAACACATCCGTCTTCAGATATAGATCTGAATATTCACCCAAGTTTTCGATATTAAATTCATTCCATACCTTTTGCGCATGGTCATAGTCTTCATCTGAAATATCTTGATCGTTTAATTGATTGAAGAATTTAGATTTTTCGGGGAGTTTCGTTTCCTTGAATTTCTCTTCTGATTCGAAATAATCGTAAGGGTATACTCCTTTTCGTGTCAACAATTTCAATTTGTCACCGCTTATTTTAGAAAATTCAGATATAAGTTCGGGATATTCTGTTAAATATGATGCTAGGGTATCGAGTCCGGAAGCCATAAATCGAAATGAATCAATGAATCTAAATTTAATTATATTCTCATCGATGTGCTTAGTGAATGAAATATATTTTTCTTTGGTTGTTGGCAAAACATCTATACGTCCCTTTAAGTCCTCAGCCAAATTCTTTATAATGAAGTGTGAGTCATACCCTGTTAGACAATGGAAAACCAACGGAACTGTATGTGTATCTTGATAATTCACATTACAATCTTGATGTGCGGCTCCTCGGTATTTTCCACTCAAATGATCATGATCTCTAACCTTTTTCTTTTCACCCGAACTAAACGATTTTTCACAAATATGACATATTGTAGCGTTTTCATACAAATATTGTTCATCAGATGTTAACTTGTCCATGGGTATGGGGCACAAAAATACTGTTTCTAAATCTTCCGCAAAAGCTTTGAGTTCCTTAGTAAACCATTCTATACAATCTTGACCACGATAACTTCTATAAAATGATAATGACTCATCATATGAACACTTGACATAATATCCAATACTGCATGGTTGATGTTCTTGATATTTATTTTGATTTTTACATGGCACAAGTAGACATTCCAAGTCGGCATAAATAATGAAGGGCGCTTTTACTTTATTTTTCAAATTTTTAAATTTAATAAACTTATTATCTTCCGTAGGCAGTCGGATCTTACAGTTATTCATTTCTTGACAATCTAGGTAATGTTCATCGAGAGCGGTTTTCGTATAGAAGTAGTGTAAACAGCGGTCACAAAAATATTTTTTTGTTTTATGCTTCGATAGCTGTGAGGATACGAGGCGTGATAAGTTCTTAATCCAGACATAATGATAACTAGGAGTTGATTCATTATCGTCCTCATGCACTTCATCTTCGTTATAGTAAAAATCTTGAATAAGTAGCAAATTCACATGTTTAGTTTGTTTCATTTTTGTTAGGTACGTAGGTAAGGTGGTGAATTTTTCATTAGTTTTTTTCAAAATATAAACATTTATTGAAACATCATTTTGTTTTTCAAACCGTAGAATTTGTTTCATAGTCATTGGGAACTGAATTCCTGTTAATTTTAGCACAGATGATGGGTTCGGATACTTCGTAATTCTGTGTGGGTGCTTATCCACGGGATATAACGCTGATATGACGGCCCATGCGAAACATTCTTGATCATTATTTTTTACGTTAACACAAGCTTCTTTAATTTTAATTTGCGGAGGTAGTTCGATATAAGATGATCCTAGTTGAGGTGTAAATTTATTAATATTTACTTGGAGACTGATGACAGTTGATAACGCCCAGCCGCTGTCTCTTTCTTGAAACTCTTCAAGATCGGCGAGAATTGGTTGTTGTATGTAGTTAACAAACCATTCTTTTAGGTTAGTGTCTCGGTAAATTGCAATATTTTTAGTATTAAGATATTTCATTTCATTAATTTCCTGTTCAGCCTGTTGCTTTGTAAATTCACCACAAAACATTGTGTTCACCTTGATGATCTCTTCCTTCTTCAATACATTTAAGATTCTTCTGCGAAATAAGGTAGCAGCATCTTCCATAAACAATTTCGGGTCAATATGATGTAGATTAATAATAACACCGGTTCGTATTCGCCCTTGAAAAGCGGATTGAATATCTTCCCATTTAACATGGCTAGAAGCAGTATGCTTCCTCGGTGTGTAACCCCCTCCACTTATTTGAAGAGCGCGAAATTTTTGTTTGAAACTTTTCACATTGGCAATAGCCGTTATAAGTTTTTGTTTCTCACCAACATTTTTAGCACTACTCAACGAATTTTTTAATGCTCGAAGAGTTTGATTACACTTTTTAAAATTTACTTTGAGATCTTCCATGTGAAGATTAGTATTGGAAAGCGAAGATTTAATTTGTTGAACAGATTGCATCTTAACTCGACGATTAACACTGACTGAATGACTCTCATACACATATTCTCCGCTATATATTTAATTAGTTAATAATGATAACGTGATAGCCTTTATTATTTTACATACGCAATTCACTAATCATAACATTTGATTCAGCGCCCTCTCAGTTCTCGCGGTGGCCGCGTATGAAACTATAATCGATAATGAGTCATCGCTAAGTAGGGGCGGTATCTCGCTACCCCTTGCAGTTAGAGCCGTTTTGACGTTATTTTCAACACTGCAGCGCCCCTTGACAACCACCTTGCAGGCTTCTCACCCCCCTATGTAAAACTCACCCCCCACATAAAATTATAATTTCTTACCTTCTCCACCATAAGGGAATATATTGTAGGAGTTGGGTACGCACAATCGGAACCAGGGGTTGGCGCATGCGCAATAACGTTTCATCCTCAAAAATGCAAAATGAACCTCCATAAGAAAATACATGGGATTTTGGCCCCGAACCCCCATAGCTTATCTACTTAGGTATTAACCCAAAAATGATTTTCTGTTGTGATTTTAAAGAAATTTGTTAAATAAGCTCTCATTACCTGATGTGAATCTTTTATTACATGTATTAATTTTGGACAAGATTTCCGGGAATTTTTACCTGCTAAATCCTATTTATTATGCTTTCACTTTATTAGTACTGCGAAGAAGGATTTCAAGTTCATCACTCCAAACAAAATGTATATTTTAATGTCATTTACTTCATTATAGCTCTGAGTGTCGATCAGTAAACAAGTAAAATTAATTTGTCTTTAGTGTTGTGCGTGGTATTTGATAAATAAACATTGCTTAAAAATATGTCTAGCCGGTGTTGCAAAAACAAACCAGATGATTTCTGTTATATTTGTGGATATTTCGTCTTGATAAAGTTTAAGAGACCAATTGGTGAATTTGTGAAAAATGCATATTATGCTTATTTCAAAATTAAATTAGGAGATCAAGATAAAGATTGGGCACCGCACGCTGTTTGTAAGGTATGTGAAGAAGGTTTAAGACATTGGACCAAAGGGAATAGAAAAAGCCTTCCTTTTGGAATACCGATGGTTTGGAGAGAACCGCAAAATCATCATGAAGATTGCTACTTTTGTCTTTGTGATATTAAGTGGCATAATAGAAAAACTTTGAAACATATTTTGTACCCAAACAATATTAAATCAGCTATCAGACCAGTTCCTCACAGTGATCATGTACCTATACCTATACCCCCCAAAGTACTACAAGAAGATATTGAAACCTCTTCAACTTCCGGCTCCGTACAGATGGATAGTGATTTTGAACCATCAACCTCAGGTCAAAACCAACCTCAGCTATTTTCACAAGCCGAACTGAATGATTTAGTAAGAGATTTGGGACTTTCAAAAGATCTTTCTGAAGTACTGGGGTCTAGGTTGAAACAATAAAAATTTGCTTGCCCCAGAAACTACCTTCAGATCTTCCTTTAGCTGAATATGACAGAAAAACAACCAACCGAAGCTTTTCTGAAAAACGAAAACTTTTTTTTAAGAAGCATAAAGAATAAATAACTATTTCTGATAGTTTCTATGTGTATATTTTTGTATGTTTTTAATATAATATAAAACTAGCTTATAAATGAAATAAATCGTGTTTTTTTCTATATTTTTTGATTTTACTGGTTTGAAAAATAACCTTACGCGATACAAAAAAAATAAAAGCAGATTTGAAATCAGCGCTACCCAATTACTAGAAAACAGTTAAAATTTTTAAATCAACATTCAAAGAGTTGAAAAATGCAGGCCTGTGTAATTGGTAATCGTCTCCGATATTCGTAATGCGTTGTCATTTTTATTTTTAAGAGATTGATTCACATAGCCTTCCGCCACTGTAGAAGATTGCCAGCCACCAAGTCGCTTTAATGATAGCATATCACCTCCTGCATCAACTAACATAGTGGCTAATGATCTCCTAAAACAATGGCCAGTATATTGCTTTGGTTCCGGCAGTTCAAGATATTCAGCAATTTTACGTGGTGTACTACCGATTGTGTTTATCCCCACAACCTATTTCATGCATTTTCCATTTCTGTAATTAAGAAATAAAGGAAGTTCCATTTTAGCAGGACGAAAATTCATGTATTTTTGACATGTGATATAAAACGTTTCTGGTACTACAAATGAACGTCTCGTTTTAGTTTTAGAATCTGGAATATCAATTATCAAGGATTTTCCCGTGTCCTGAATGTGTTCCATTTTTATATTTCTAAGTTCTTGTTTACGGCAAGCCCCGCTTAATCCAATAATGAGGATAACCTGAAAACAAAAAAACAAAAACTCATTTTTATGTGATGATAACTATACAACATTTTATTCTTTACCTTTGACAACAAATGTTTATCGTCTGGGGCATCTTTCAGAAACTTATTAATTTGTTCTGTAGAAAGAATTTTCGATTTTTTACTTCTAAATCTATCCGATTTCCGCTTCAGTAGGGCGATTAGTTTTGGATAATCTGCTATGTTAATGTTATTATTAATGTTTAGTGTAGTTCTTAGCATCGAATAAATGGCCCATAGAGAAGATGGCTTCATAGTTTTTGATAATTCTTCAAAATACGCAAGTAAAACATTCTCCGAAAAGGATTTCACGTTATGCTTGTGTCGCCAATCCATTAATTTTTTATAGGTAATTTCGTACCTTTCTTTGGATTTTAGCGGTAACAAATTATGTGTGGCAGCTTGAGCTTTTTCTAAAATCCCCGGTGGAGTGCTCATAATTTCATAACTTTCACTACTATCAGACATATTCGTAGATAAAGTTGAGAAAATGTTCGGATACAATAATATTTTGTTAAAGAAATTGACAATATAAATGACATGACATTTATTTCCATAGCATGTTACTTAAGAAAACGTGTCCTATTTTTAAAGAAATTGCATAATGTACTGCCTACATTTAGGGCAGTGTAGCCAACTTAGGGATTTTCGCCCTAAATGTAGGGGTAAAAAGATTTCACCAGGGTTTTTTTAGGGGGCAAAATTGTTTAGGGGTTATTTTAGGGATAAAACAATTTTTTGAAAGATATATTTAAATTTTTTGCCCTAATTTGATGATATCTGGTGGTGTTTTTCACACTATAGTCTATAGGATCTAGCAACGCATAAGCTTATGGGAACGCTTTTGTATTTTGTGCCAATAGCTGCTATCTTTGTTCTACTTACGCTGGTTGTACTACGTGACTATAAATGTTTGTAACAAATATTTACTTTGGCAACACTGAAATTTTGGCTTGCCTGGATATTTGTATATAGGTACAACTTTGTAGGTTATGTCGTTTGTATCATATGGATGCGTTAAAAATCAGGTGTGCTAACATAAAATTACAGAAGTCTTTCCAACTTAAGTCGAAAATTTACAATCATTTATAGTCTCGTTGTATATCGACAAACAAGTCTCCTCACGTCCGCTCCGCTGTAAATCCCCTATTGCTGTCTAACATACGAGTCGCGTCTCTTCAATTCTTATAGTGTTTTTGTTTACTATCCGCTAAATTAAATTATTTATCAATCAATATTCAATAATAATACTGTTTCTAAAATATCAGATAGCCAAGTGATGCCGAAAGTGAAAGATAAAAGATATTATCAAAAGTACATCAGAGTATGGGAATCTGATGTATTAATGAAAGGTTTGTCTTTTATATATATAATTTTATATATAATTATTTATATTGTATATATATATAGTTTGAATAATTTCATTTATTGCTTCAAAGTGTCTAGACATTTTCTTTTCATTCGCCATTTTGTCTTTTTTCTTTTTGATTGAACCTCGTATATCAAAACATAAATGCCACTGTAGATTTAAATAAAAGGATTATTAATATTTCACAGATATGCGTCATCACTATTTTTAATGTTGACGCATGCCTTTTTATTTTGAATGATAATTTCAGGTAAGCCGACACCGGATGTAATTCAATCTGCTTAGTAAGTGAATTTTTATTTAAAACTATTTCACAGACATGTGTCATCATTATTTTTAATGTTGATGCATGCCTTTTTATTTTCCGATACCGGATGTAATTCAATCTGCTTAGTAAGTGAATTTTTATTTTAAAAAACATAAAAATACATATTACTTATTTTGCATTGTCATCATAATTATATACTTATAGCACACCGGATGTGACTTCATTTAGTATTCATCCAACTTTTATCGAGTGCACTTGTGTTTTATTCAATTGTGAGGTTATGTTTCGGTGGCCCCACTAGGGGCCGTGTGTGGTGATGCTTCAGAGGGCCTCACAAGGGGGCCCTCCATCTTGTGAGTATTTTTTCTTTTTTGCTTTTCAATCTTACTATGTGGTTATGTTTCGGAGGGTCCCACAAGGGGGCTTTAGGGGTGTGTTTTTGCTTCATCTTGTAAGTATTTTTTTCATTTTTGCTTTTCAAACTTACCCTCATCCGCCATTTTTGTGTTTTATTCAATTGTGAGGTTATGTTTCGGTGGCCCCATTAGGAGGGCCGTTTGTGGTGGTGCTTCAGAAGGCCCCACTAGGGGGCCGTGTGTGGTGATGTTTCGGAGGGTGCTTCAGAGGGCCCCACAAGGGGGCTTTAGGAGTGTGTAGTTTTGCTTCTGAGGGCCCTACAAGGGGGCCCTCTATTTTGAAGTATTTTTTCTTTTTTGTTTTCAAACTTACTGTGTGGCTATGTTTCGGAGGGTGCTTCAGAGGGCCCCACAAGGGGGCTTTAGGGGTGTGTCTGGTTTTGCTTCTGAGGGCCCCACAAGGGGGCCTCATTGGGTTGTGACGTTATTGTAACGTCAGTATGACGTCATTGGGTTGTTACGTCATTGTGACGTCAGTATGACGTCTTGGGTTGTTACGTCATTGTGACGTCAGTATGACGTCATTGGGTTGTGACGTCATTGTGACGTCAGTTATGACGTTATTGGGTTGTGACGTCATTGTCACGTCAGTATGACGTCATTGGGTTGTGACGTCAGTTATGACGTCATGGAGGAGGAGGTGGAGCCAGAACCGGCCAATCCTATCTACTGGTCATGTTACACCGGGAGTCGGGGAAAAAAGAAATTAACTTCGCGGATAGCCTGCCCGGGCTTAGCTCAGCCGTTCTCCCGGCAACAATGGTGTTTGGGTGGAGGTGGGTTGATCGAACCCACAGTTCGACTTGTTAGTGATACCATTTTTGTTCAAATGTTTTGCTCTTTCTTTCTTTGTTTGGTGGTGTGATTAAATAAAACACACGCCTCGCTCTTAGTATATAAATGGTTAAAACGTTTTATTTTTACACAAGAAATGTATATTATAAACAAGGTCACACAAAGTTAAAACACATCAATATACAGGGTGTTCCACGAGAGCCGTTCGTTAGAAGTTTTCGTGGTTAGAAAAAACTTAGAATTCTGAAATTTTGGGTTCCAGGGTTATTCAATATTCTCTTTCATTTTATTCTCATTTATTCTCTTATTATTTTTTGTCATTATGTTCCAATTTTTTGTTTTTATTTTATATTTCGCTCTAAACGTTATGTACTAATGTCATGTTCTAATTAAAGTAAATTTTTTACCGTTTCATTGATGTTTATTTGGCTACGAAAGGCAAGCGATGTTTCGGTTTCTGCCAAAAAAACACATTAAAATAAAAAATAGGTAGGAAATAGGTATAGGGAATGTTATAGCAAATCGATGCAGAATCAAATTCTGCATCCGACCATCCAATAAAATATAGGCTGTCCCATTTGAAAAAACGAACTTTTTCAACTTTTAAAATGATGTAATTGGTCATTAAATTTTAGATACCCTGTATGCGATAAATCAGTTGTCAATATGGCATTCGAAAGTATCATTCCTGTGCTTCCGTCTACCACAGAAGCGCTTTCCACCAATCTAAATTGGTTATAGGGCGCAATGCTCAAAACAGGGCTACATCTGTCAAAATTTTTAAAAAAATCAAGATATCTAAGAAAAAATTGAAAATAAGTATAGGGAAACCTAGCAAAAAATAGATTGCATGTCGATGCGATAATTCACATCAAGCTTTAATACAAAATAATACAAATCTGTATAAAAACAAATTTGTATCTGTATATGCATGGACACACAGTACGTATTTACCAGCTTTTGCTTCAACTACCAGACGCATGCGTTTCTGTGTAACCACTTTGTCAATGATAGATTTACGAAGCAAAAGACTGTAGTACACTTGCGGTCATGTAGTAAGTTTTGTCCTATCCGAAGACAACAGATTATCTCTTGCCATCTGCCATCTGCGTGGTCGGTTTTGTCCGTCAGATGGCAAGAGATAATCTGTTGTCTTCGGATAGGACAAAACTTACTACATGACCGCAAGTGTACTACAGTCTTTTGCTTCGTAAATCTATCATTGACAAAGTGGTTACACAGAAACGCATGCGTCTGGTAGTTGAAGCAAAAGCTGGTAAATACGTACTGTGTGTCCATGCATATACAGATACAAATTTGTTTTTATACAGATTTGTATTATTTTGTATCAAAGCTTGATGTGAATTATCGCATCGACATGCAATCTATTTTTTGCTATACTACGCCACCTGGCGACGAGTTAATGGACTCACAGTAATATGCGTATTTTTCTTCTTTATCAGTAATAACATCGCTATTCGAGAAGAACACTTTGCACCGGCGTGGTCGGTTTTGTCCGTCAGATGGCAAGAGATAATCTGTTGTCTTCGGATAGGACAAAACTTACTACATGACCGCAAGTGTACTACAGTCTCTTGCTTCGTAAATCTATCATTGACAAAGTGGTTACACAGAAACGCATGCGTCTGGTAGTTGAAGCAAAAGCTGGTAAATACGTACTGTGTGTCCATGCATATACAGATACAAATTTGTTTTTATACAGATTTGTATTATTTTGTATCAAAGCTTGATGTGAATTATCGCATCGACATGCAATCTATTTTTTGCTATACTACGCCACCTGGCGACGAGTTAATGGACTCACAGTAATATGCGTATTTTTCTTCTTTATCAGTAATAGCATCGCTATTCGAGAAGAACACTTTGCACCGGCGTGGTCGGTTTTGTCCGTCAGATGGCAAGAGATAATCTGTTGTCTTCGGATAGGACAAAACTTACTACATGACCGCAAGTGTACTACAGTCTTTTGCTTCGTAAATCTATCATTGACAAAGTGGTTACAAAGAAACGCATGCGTCTGGTAGTTGAAGCAAAAGCTGGTAAATACGTACTGTGTGTCCATGCATATACAGATACAAATTTGTTTTTATACAGATTTGTATTATTTTGTATCAAAGCTTGATGTGAATTATCGCATCGACATGCAATCTATTTTTTGCTATACTACGCCACCTGGCGACGAGTTAATGGACTCACAGTAATATGCGTATTTTTCTTCTTTATCAGTAATAACATCGCTATTCGAGAAGAACACTTTGCACCGGCGTGGTCGGTTTTGTCCGTCAGATGGCAAGAGATAATCTGTTGTCTTCGGATAGGACAAAACTTACTACATGACCGCAAGTGTACTACAGTCTCTTGCTTCGTAAATCTATCATTGACAAAGTGGTTACACAGAAACGCATGCGTCTGGTAGTTGAAGCAAAAGCTGGTAAATACGTACTGTGTGTCCATGCATATACAGATACAAATTTGTTTTTATACAGATTTGTATTATTTTGTATCAAAGCTTGATGTGAATTATCGCATCGACATGCAATCTATTTTTTGCTATACTACGCCACCTGGCGACGAGTTAATGGACTCACAGTAATATGCGTATTTTTCTTCTTTATCAGTAATAGCATCGCTATTCGAGAAGAACACTTTGCACCGGCGTGGTCGGTTTTGTCCGTCAGATGGCAAGAGATAATCTGTTGTCTTCGGATAGGACAAAACTTACTACATGACCGCAAGTGTACTACAGTCTTTTGCTTCGTAAATCTATCATTGACAAAGTGGTTACAAAGAAACGCATGCGTCTGGTAGTTGAAGCAAAAGCTGGTAAATACGTACTGTGTGTCCATGCATATACAGATACAAATTTGTTTTTATACAGATTTGTATTATTTTGTATCAAAGCTTGATGTGAATTATCGCATCGACATGCAATCTATTTTTTGCTATACTACGCCACCTGGCGACGAGTTAATGGACTCACAGTAATATGCGTATTTTTCTTCTTTATCAGTAATAGCATCGCTATTCGAGAAGAACACTTTGCACCGGCGTGGTCGGTTTTGTCCGTCAGATGGCAAGAGATAATCTGTTGTCTTCGGATAGGACAAAACTTACTACATGACCGCAAGTGTACTACAGTCTTTTGCTTCGTAAATCTATCATTGACAAAGTGGTTACACAGAAACGCATGCGTCTGGTAGTTGAAGCAAAAGCTGGTAAATACGTACTGTGTGTTCATGCATATACAGATACAAATTTGTTTTTATACAGATTTGTATTATTTTGTATAGGGAAACCTAATGAAAACCCACTATGAAATTTTCTCAGGAATCCAAAAATGAAATAATATACCGGGTGTTCCATTTAAAATAAGGAAGTTAAAAGAGAATCTTGAATAACCCTGGAACCCAAAATTTCAGAATTCTAAGTTTTTTCTAACCACGAAAACTTCTAACGAACGGCTCTCGTGGAATACCCTGTATATATATATATATATAACATGTGTATAAATTGTCGCAAAAGCTACACGCAGCGACATTCTTCGTTCGGTTCTGAATAAAAAATCTTAATGTTAAAATGTCGTATCATGCTTCGTTTGTTTTTACGGGGTTCTTGAAGATCAGACATTTAGTGCGTAACTAACCTTTGCTCTTCGATATCTATTAATAGAGATAGATGCAATTTAGTTTAAAGAAAAAAATTTTACTAGTATTATTTCGTAAACGTTCTCTTTTTGATTTAAAAGCTTGTTTTTAACATTTATTCATTAACGTACTTCCACGAAAAACACATTTGGCAACGTTGTAGAACATTAAGTTTGTATTTCAAAGTGAGTTCAATCAAAATCATTACTGTCAAATTTTGACATTTACGAATTTACGAAGCATGATACGACATTTTAACATTAAGATTTTTTATTCAGAACCGAACGAAGAATGTCGCTACGTGTAGCTTTTGCGACAATTTATACACACCTTGTATATACATATATATATACATTCAGAAATTAAAGTCCCTTACGAAATTTGCCGCGGGGTCGCGCATTCGACTACCGCGCACTTCACAACAAAATTGGTCGCTGACGTCTAGTCCGTATGATGATGTCGGTCTTCCAGCTGGTCGGCTGAGTGGGGAGGTCGCCCCACACCTCTACGATAGGTCCACGTCGTAGGTGGGCGAGGGCTAGCGGTGGCATCGTGAATGTATAAATATGGGTAGGGCGATTGTTTGTTGGCATTCACGATGCACCTGTGGTGGGAGGATAACTGTTGCTGCGGAGTTGCGTCTGCATATACATGAACCAGTCTACGCTCAAACACGTCGTTACTTCAAACCAGAGGCCGCCGGTGGCAACAGTCACAGGGTTTTAGCGACGGTACGTGTACTTTCACAGTGTCACCGGTTATGATACTACAATACGTTAGAAAGAGCATGTCTGTATTCTAAGAATAGTCAATGCTGAATGATGGTCTCAGTCTAATGTCAACAAATCTTTGTCCTTTTCGTTGATCTCCTGGAAATAAACTGAGTTCTTTGTTTCCTGTCTTGAGTGTGTCGCATGATGTGGGATTTTAGAGGCCGAGAACTTGTTAAAGAGGAGTATGCTGCGGCTTTGCCTCTCATTATTTGATCGGTTTGATGTTGTATATGTTTACTGATATTTGGTCTCGATAGTGAAATTTAAGATTTTGGGGATTCAGATCTATGTCCTTAAGGTGAAATGTGTTATGGGTTCAAGGGATATCGTCGAGAAGTACGTTTTTGGGGCGCCAGTGGTTTCCAAAATGGATGTTTATATTTATTTCAGATATGAGGCGACTTTCATGGTTTGATCGTGTGGCCAATGATTTTGGGAATTTGGAATTTCCAGGTTAGTCTTGTGTCCAGAATGACTCCTAGATACTTTATGATCGAATCTTCTGGTCTTCTCCTTGTGTGCCTGGCGAAAATTATGACAGAGCTTTTGGCAGGGTTGATGTTTATTATCTACGTAGCAAACCAATCTTCGAGTCGGTCTACTGTTTATTGGAGTCTCTGATGAATTAATAGGGGGGCATCGGGATCTGGAATAAGTTAGGGCGCCGTCTGCGTATAATGCTAAATGGATGTAGGGAGTTTTTGGGATATCGTGGTTAAAAATGTTGAAAAGGAGTGTTGAAACGACGGCGCCTTGGGGAACTCCTGCTCTTATGGGGCGGCGGCTGGAGATGTGTCTGTTGAAGACGATCGAAAGATCGTTTTCTAAGAAGGATTTGATGATGAGGATATGTATGTGGTTTGGAGATGTTGGTCTCAATTACTTTTTCCAGTAGGCCGTTGTGCCACACTCGGTTGAAGGCCTCGGCCATGTCGAAAAGGACCGCTCCAGGGGCCTCTCGTAGGTTGAAGCCCGTTGTGATCTGGCCTACCAGTCTATGAATTTCGTTGGTAGTGGAGTGACCCGTTCTGAATGCAAATTGTTCTTCGGGGATCAAACCTCGGACTTCAATTTCTCCCTATATTCTTTAAAATATTATCTTTTCTAATAATTTCCCCATTGTGGATAGTAGACTAAGTGGGCGGTAGTTTTGCGGGAATGTTGGATTTTCCATTTTCTTTCGGAAGACTATAACACGGGCTTCTTTCCATGGTGTTCGCAAAGTCCTTAGGCGGAGAGCGGCATTAATAATATTGAGGAGCGTCATTTGTCCTTTCATTGGCAGCGCTCTTAAACATGCTGTCTTGTTGATATTATCGTGTCCAAGAGCCTTTTTGGTATCCAGGAGTTTTATTATGGTTTTCAGTTCTGTGGGCGTGGCTGGAATGATGATCTCGAGCGTTGAGATTTCCATCTGCCTGTCTATGTTTCGGTCGATATCTTTGACGTGATCCAGATCTACATTATCGAAATTTAGGCAAATGCCTCTGCTTTTCCTCATCTGAGTAGACAACTCCATTCAATCTGTGGAGAGGGGGATCGGTGGAGTATGTTTTTGCCCAACACTCGTTTGATTTGCCACGTCTTAAGATTGTCACTGACAGCTTCCAGTCTACCTCTCCACATCTCGTTTCGCTGCTTCTCTAAAGCGTAGCGTACTTCTACCGAAAGGCTATTTCATTCCCGTTTATCTTCTGGATCCAGGATTCGGCTGTACTGACGCCTGGCACGATTTCTGTTCCGTATCTAGTCCATCAGTTCATTTTGGAGGGTATAAGTATTTCTTCGTGGGCGTGTGTTGGAAGCGAAGCTTTCGGAGTGATGTATAGCTGCTGTAAATCTTTGGATTTCGCCTTCAAGTTCGTGAGAGCTATCAATGGTCGGAATGTTCCCAAAAGTGGATTCTAGGTGTTTCGTAAAGGCTAGCCAGGACACGACGATTCTGTGATGGTCAATGAGGACGGGATCCTGGCCCTGTTGGATAAGTCCGGATCATGGTTTGAGCCGAATTCAGGCAACGCTGTAATGGTGTGCTCCAGGAAGAGGTCCTTTGCCACCATAATGTCCAGCACGTCAGAGCTCCAGTTGGGCCGAAGTTTGTTGGCTCTATGGGTCCGTCTACTATTATATCGTGACTTTCCATGTATCTGTGAAGGGTATTGCCATCGGGATTGTTATATTACCATTGTCTCTTTCTTTACCAAATTCTTGCACTTAGTTATTGTAATATTTTGAAGATTCGTCCTTTTGAATTTATCAAAAGCAATATGTAATCCTTTTTTTTTGTTCTTCTGTATAACGCTGAACACAGTTATTTTGACATTCTACGATAGTCAATACCATTGGATTCGTATATTGCAGGTAGATGAACCAAAGAATTATCCCCACAGGGGGTGCAACAACAGTTGGAAACACATTAAATGTTAGTTTCTTTATCATTCTGAACGCACTATACTTGTGGGCGAACAGGACGCACACGAGGTTACGTTGTTCAATAAAAAAAAAAAATTTGAGGTACGATGCGATTCAGTTAAAAAAATGAATAATAATACTGAAAACTAGTCTTCAATCAGTTAAATAAAATGATTCAGATAATCTTTAAGAAAAGAAAGTGAACCTAATGTTGAAGAAGTTTTTGAATTTCACCTTGTACATACGTATAACTATCGTAACTATAAAAAGAAAATATGTATTCAAGTAATTCGAAAAATTAATACAACTAGCGCGCCGGTTTATATGAACCAATAAAAAAAAATAAAGAAAGTTTATAACGAAAATTTTCTGATCAGGCGATATTTAATTATTCTATTCCTTTTTTTCCTTTTAAGAGATATCTACTAAATTTAATTTTACAACTTGGAAAAAGCGGAATTCTATAATAATTCTGAATTAATTGATAATGAATCATATAAATGACAGGAATAACCGATAGAAAAAAAACATTTATCTAAAGATGAAACGACTCTTGAAAATAAATTGATTGATTGATTGACGAAACATAAATAACCGGAATAGTAGAATAATTCCAGCAAAACAAGTAGGTAAGATCTGCCCACAGTGTTAACTCAATCCGTTGACATTAAATATTCTTTGACATAATCAATTTTAAAAAAATATAAGCTAATAAAATAGACGATACACAGTAGAGAACAGTAAGAGAACCAAATAAACCGTAAAAAAAATTAAAGAAACTTGCTACTAGAATGAAGGATGGTACATATAAGACAAGTATAACCTCTAATGACGCGTACTTGTTGCCAAATATTCTACCAAACTGACACGGTTCTGGTATTTACATTGCCCCAAAAATTGCAAAAATACCAGCGGCACCATATGCACAGATCTGAAAGAGATTCTCGCAATAAATCAATCAAAAAATTCACTAACTAATGTTAGTGAATTTGCTAATGTCATAATGCATGTGCCGATACACTACAACTAACAACATGTGATTACTACTTTGCAGCGGAGTTCCAATCAAAGCGTACAAAACTAAACGATAACGACACATACAAGCCGAACGAAAGAGTGATGCCAGAAGAGGGTAAACACAAAAAGATCGGAATGGTTAGCAATGGTGAACAGATAACTTCGGACACGGTGTATATATTTATTGACTTTGATGAGCTCGCTCAGTAAATTTAGTAACCATTCTCTCAATGGATTTCCTAATCATTCTCTGATAATAGTAATAGCAAGTTTTATGAAATTGAACTATTATATACAGACCATAGCATTCAAGAAGCACCTAACAAGAACCGAAAGAATACTGCTAAGAGATATTTGAACACAAATAATCGCAAGCAAGTTAAGATGTGATGTGTTATGGAAATGGTTATGATATGATTAGAGCGCGGATTTCTAGCTATCATACCAGAAATTATATTTGATGGCAGTTATTTTGATCGTATATATAGGGTTACCGCTGAATAGCGGCCGAGCTAAGAATATGTACGTATAAATGTCTAACTGAAAATCAGAAAAGAAATTTCTTTGTAATTCATCAAAAATTTCCAAATTTTGAAGCCCAAAATGTAGTTAAAAGTCGGCCCATATCTTTGTTTTTTCTATTACCGAAATACAGCTGCAATTCAAATTCATTGACCTGCAAAAAAATCTATATAAATCTATAATGATGATACTATGTTCCTATTCATAGCTTTATGTAGCGTGTTCATGGCGTGTCCAATGGGCTAGATACCTGGTTTTAATTATTTGTATGGAATTATTTACATATAATTTCTTTTCTTTAAATTTGTATGTGATACATACAAATACCAATGGAACAATATAATTAGTCGGTAAAGAGAATTACTGATGAATTAGAGCTAGAAGCTCGTATTGCCACCCATATATTTAACGGGGCAGGGCCGAATCTAATAAAAAAAAAATTTCTCATTACTACATGAACATTGGACCGTGATTTTTTGTATGAAGGCGAAGGCATTACTCATATATACCATTCGCCCTTTTTTTTCTTTGGCGCTATAGACAACTAGCATTGTATACATGAAGTGCAACAAATGAACGCACGTGGCTAATTTTTTTATGCCTTTTTGCTTATTTTTGTTTTTTATGTATATATTTCTCATTGTGTCAGTTTTATGCTTAATTTAGAACATTGGTGACATATTTGTCGCAAATTTTGCATTTTCATTCCTGTATGTAACTTTGTACATTTTTCCCACATATTTGTTACTTCTTACATTCAATAAAGGCATATTGAGAATGAATTACAACTCTAATTCCGTCTACCAGCCTCGTTTGTTATTTCTTTTTATCGGCACCTTTAAATTCGAGTCAGTTCATCAAGAAAATATAAAGAAAATGAAAGATGGTACAAATAAAGAGCAAACTTTGTTGGAATCGATGACCATCTCATTCACACAAATTAAGCAAAAGGGGTTTTATTTTTATTTATGTAATGGAATGGTTTCTTGCAATATTCTAGTTACACAAAGCTAAATAATAGTATGTTTAGTCCCTTTTTAGAAGAATACACCAGTGGACATATTCCAGTCGAATCAACCATGCGTAAAAACTCTGTTGACCTAGTTTACAGCAATATAATCCAAGAAATAAAGAAGAAAATTGGAAAAAATATATATAATATATGATATATATATAATATATAATATAATATGATAATACTACGAATTCATGCGGTCGACAAACGACTCATTAAATGATTGGAATATTGAGCGAAGATTGCCCAACTAATTCTTTGTTAATAAGTTCTAAGCAGTTAGAAAAAAAAACGAAAAACAATACGATTATGAAATTTATTAACGATTAATTCTTTCTGCCAAACTCCGTTCTAAGTGACAAAACTTTCACAAATGCTTTCTGATACAGCTGCATACATGCTAAAGGCATTTTCAAATTTAAATGTTTTTCATGAACCCCTAATGTTTAGCACATGGACTCAATCGTGTGGCCGGAACCATTCAAGAATGGTATCTTTTTGGTAAATACTTTAGTCAACACTGGAAAGAACGTTTCCTTAAAGGCCTCAGTAAGAATTCAATTATTTCTCCTGAACCCGTTATTACAAGTTGGGGTACGTGACTAGATGTTGCCTGCTAATATGCTGATTATTTCGAGTCTTTCAAGGAGAGCTTTCTGGATTCGCCTCCGAAGCAATTGTAAAGTGTCAAGAGATTGTAAAAAATGAAGCAGTTATCATGAAACTGATTTGACCCTAGTGGAAGCTATGGAAATAATTGAGAATTATAAGTAAGAATGATACTTCAAAAGTATGCGGTGCTTCAGGAGAAATAATTTTAACTAAATTGAGTGAAGTTATGAATAAAAATACAGGGTTATAAATTATTTTTGAATAAAATATCAAAGGTCATTAAAGGAGATTTCGTTTAGCATCCTGCTATAGAATCAACTATTGTTCCTAAGTTTAAATACGAGTATGCCCCAATCACTAGTGTAGAAGTCGAACGAAGTTTTTCTCACTTAAAATATGTGCTTGTAATAGAAGAATGATCTGCTGAAAATTTAGAGAAACAATTAGTAATTGGTTTATTCAAAAATGAATAGTAGGTACGTGTTAATTCTCTATTCCAAACTTTTTATAGCACTATATGCTTTAGGTTTGATGTTTTTTCTTCTAAGTCATTATGTTAATAAAGAATATTATTCATTTCTAATGTGTTTATTTTTATGCTTATTCTAATTTTTATGAAAATTTATATGCTTCTTCTGAAAAGATTTTGTGCTCTATTTTATGTTTTTTATGCTTATAAATCTGCATTCTAGATATGGTATATTGAATTTTTAAAATGGGCAAGATTTTTACGTGAAGACAAATAGGGTGAATAAAATACCTTTGAGATTTATATACTAGCATTATACAAAAAGGTTCGGCATAGTCTCTTTCGTCCGTCAGATGTCACTTATTAAATAGTGCCACCTTATAGGACGAAATTTGCTATATCTTGTGGGCGATTTCAGCGTAAATGTATATACAGATACAAATCTGTTCTTAAAAAGATTTTTATCATTTGTATTGCATTGCTTCACTAGCTTGACTGATGACGCCTATAGATGGCAGAAACACGTGTCTTAAACAGAAGTAAATGCTGAAAATACGAGGTGTATTGTCCATGTGTACAGTTACAGATATGTATATTGCATGTCTGTTTCATTTGTAACTAGCATTATGTCTTTACACTCTGCATCTATTCGTATCCAACAGTGGCCCGCTCATGAGCTTTTAACATTGTCACATAAAGGGATTGTATGTAATACCTAGAGACCGGACACATGACGCCGAAATTACGATGGACCATATAAATAGTCTATAACATGGCTAAGTACAACACGCAGTTATTGAATAGCATTCATTCGGTTAACCGCACATGTTTTTTTGTCGCTGCATTGCGACGCAATTACCTCAACATTACCGTTAAATTCCTTTCTTAATTGGCGTAGTTAGAAGAGTGAGGAGTTTTTATACTTTATTTTACTTATTAGTTTATATTTCGTAAGATAAATAAAGTACGGTGAGTTAGTTTTTGTTTTCATTATTGTAACTGTTAATTACAAACTTCGTAATTTTTGTAATAGATTCTGTTTAATATCGTTTCATCGAATCTACTTTTCCCAATTATTTGGACGTGAGTGTCCAGTGAATTTCGTTAAGTCTCAATAACTTACGCATAAATTTTTTATTTTCATTTATTTAGATCTAGAATATTGTTTAAGTTACTTTTTAGGATATGATATGGAACAACGTCGAGAATGGCATCGTGGAACAATGGCGAGTTGAATTAAGGGTCATACTGATTGTATGTTCATTGTCAGTGATTCCGAAATTTATTGCCAAATCTGTAAAATATCGTTAAAGAATTCCAAGAAATCGCACTTAGCATCGCAAACACATACATAGAAATTAGACCCGTTGAAATCTGACAATTTTAGCGAAGAACTCTGTGAAATTTTAATGGCGGCAAATATTCCATTAAATAAACTTAACAATCCTATTTTCAAAACATTTCTCCAAAAATATACTGATTGAAATGTTCCTGGTGAGAATTTCGATAGTTTACAAAATTTCGTTACATGTTTAAATGACGATGGTTGAAGTATTTCTGAATGCAAGGAACTAATTACAAATTTCAAATTTAAAAAATCAGTATACTTTCTTCAGGAACGGTTTGGAAATTTGCCAAAACTAATCAGTTATTTTGAAAATTAAAATCTCAAATTAAATGATGGATTAACCACATTAGATGTGGCTACTAATAATTTGAAAAATATTCCAAGTGACTTGGATGTGGCCTTCGGCATAAGTTAGACGCAGTTTTTAATAGAAATCCAGATTTAATAACATTGCAACAATTGTGTATGGGGACAATTCCTCCGAATCTAACTGCTAAATACGCTAAAATAAAAGAATATTTCCAGTATGCACATAAAGCCAGTTCCGATGTAGAAAGGACGCTTTCTATCTGCGAGGATGTATTTCATTCAAAGAGAACAAATTTTGCAGAAGAGAACCTTGATAAAGTATTCCTAGTTAATATTAATACTGCTTTACTCAACTTGAACTACAACTACAAAATGATCAAATAAAAATGTATTTCGTATTTTATAGATCACCACCCGTTTGTTTTCCAATTTTATAAATAAAATTAAGAACCCATTAAAAATACAAATTTTCAATAATACGCCCGTGAGCAATGAGTCAACAGCCTCTCGTGTCCTGTCCCTAGAGTAATACCTTCGTTTATCGCATGGTCGTGGCGTTAATAAATAAAATCCAAATTTAATTGAAACATATATATTAGAAGTCGAACAAGAAATATTTAGTACATGAGATAATATAAGACAAATAAAAACGTTACAATAAACACGTTACAAGTCAAACAACATGAATACGAAGAACATAAAGATAGAAGAAGATAAATTTCATCCAAAATAATACAAATATTGAAAAATAACAAAGTTTCAATTGCAAGCGATCTATTGGATATTTAATATCTAAATTTAAATGATGCAAGCTAAATGGAATAAACATTCCATTTAGCTTGCACCATTTTCTAATGTATAAAACATACATTAGAATTTGCGAATGTGTAGCAAGAGAGCTCATATTAATTCGTATGTTTGCAAACTATTTTTAATTTGTGACTATTTAGGTGTTAAATTGGTATGAATCGATTTCGTAACATGAGGTCAGTTGCGCGATAGTCCGAGATCGTCCATCAACAGTGAAGTTGGAAAATATATATTGAACTTAATTCTAAAGCCTTATTCAACAGATTTCTGCGAGGAGGGATAAATGAAACAAAAAGTCAAAAGCCGTTAGGACTCGGCTTTAACAATCTTCTAATTTCTAATTATTGGGCTAAAAGTACTCCAAGGGGGCAACTAAGTTTAATTAATTCAGAGTAACTAACCACTTATTAAGAACGTTGTTTGTACGGTCTCCTCTGAGTTAGCATCTATTACGTAAAGTCAATAATTCTGAGGATTGTTCGCTTGGCTGAAATGTGACAGAAATTACATTAACTAATTACATGGGTTTCTGGAAGCTATTTAAGCAACATCGGTGGGTAAACAACAGTCGGCCTTTAAACGGATGCTTTCACTTGTAAGGAAGTGATATTTATTAATACATTAATAAATGAATTGTGATCCGAAATTGGTGGAGACTGTGGCTTGTAATCTGAAACAGAAATAAGAAAAACACCCTAACCACAATATATAACAATAAATACTATATACGTATTTCGGTAACTAAGTTGCCATCTTCAGTAGAATAACCTTAAAAGATATGCTCTCTTAACACTCTTTTTTTTTCAGTTTTAAGGTTATTCTACTGAAGATGGCCTCTTAGTTGCCGAAATACGTATATAGTATTTATTGTTATATATTGTGGTTAGGGTGTTTTTCTTATTTCTGTTTCAAATGAATTGTGAATCAGGTGCTAACGTATTATCGCTCTATGGCTTTGACAGTTACTACTTGCTAATTGTCTGCGTCAAAAAAGTCGGGGTTTACAGCGAAGGAGCGCCTCGCTCGCTGAATATGTATATTGAAGAACTATTTCACCTTCTTGGGTTGTTTTGTGTCGTTATTAGCCGTTATGCTAATCTTGATAACAGGATAGCAGGGGGAAATGACAATATTAAATTTCAACATTTAGTACTTAATTTCGGCTTTCCCTGTATTCTAACTTGTTGTATTTCATTTTGTTGAAATTCATTCTTAAAGTTTAAATAACAATTATTATGACGATTAACCATACATGTAATATAATGCTTATTGCATTATTTATGGTCGGAACAACGACAACACATGCAATGTTGTGGGCTAATTGATAATTGGGAGTGGTGTTTTGATAATAATCGCCCCTCCCGTAAAAAAAGACATTGCCATGGATCACCGTTGATCCTTACATCTCAGTATTCTACCTAACTGTGCACTCTCTCTCTCCACCATATGTTCGACGTTTGTTACTGCGCTATTTAAGTCACGATTGCATTATTATCAATTCTTCGCGCACCTCGGTCTGTAAAAACAAACAGGAATACTTGAATGTGTTGTTTTGCTTGTGTCCATTAGAACAACACACTTTACTCATTTACAGATTGTCCAGTACTATCAGCTAACTGGCGTGTCTTTATGGGTTGTGTGACTGTCTGCTTCTGACGTGAAGGTTGTTTTGACCGTCGCGCCAATCCTGCTGGCGGTACTGCGAAATTCCATTCCCTTTCTTCAGCGTTCCGTGTTCGACAAACTTTGTGCTTTCCCTGGAAACGACGGGATGTTTCATAGATTGATTCAGTCGATTGCCATCTGGGAACTTTACGTGATTTGGCTTTCTCTTGTTTGGTTTGCGATTTAGTAAAGGGTGGCCAGATTTCGCAAAGTAGAGCGTGTCTTGGTGGTTTGTACCAACACACAGGCATCGTCGTGTAACATCTAAACGATCTGATACTTGGTGAGTCATAGTATTCTTAAGATCAGCTTTGTCGTTAGGCACTCTAACACTACAGACTCACAAGCGAACTCGAAATTGTTTGATTTGGGCTGGAGTGTACCCTTGTACTCAACATGACCTATCCTACCTTTTGTCGCAAGTTTGAACCGCGGTGGTTTGATTCTACGAATTTCTGATCAGTTTCGACTGTGCCATGTTCTAACTTGCCGCTGTATCAATAGTGGTTAGTACTTTGCGTGCATTAACTGTTAATTTAATGCGTGGAGCTACGTAGATTTACAGATTCGGCCATCGTCGTTGATTCCCTCTTGAATTCGTTGAGCTTCTTACTCGAGCTTCATCGCATCAAGATCTGATTAGGGCAATCTTTATTGAAGTGCCTTTCGTAGCACATCAAGCACTACGGGTGTCGTGATACCCATTTCGATCCATCGTTAGCTCGATCTGGATTTTTGACTTTTGTGTCTGGGAGTCTGCATTGGAGTGTCTAATATCGATGAAATATTCCCATCTCGATTGGTTATTTTGACGTTGCACCACCTCAAGATCTAACGGCTGTGGGCTATATCGTAGACATAACAGCCGATAATTCATCAGTTGTTTGTCTTGTAATCAAAATCACCGTCTGTAGTGTAAGTCGTCTATAACTTAAATATTTCGTTCAAATTATCAGATGCCAAAGAACATGCCCTAATATATTGAACATCACTGCACCATTTTCAGGAAAAGCGTTACTGCGTCATCTATGACCCTCCTGTCGGCCAATCAAATGGAGCTTCCAGTTTTTATGTAACGGTTCAGATTTATTCGCCGTCGATCATCACAATATTTTTAGATGTTAACAGAATATTTGGAAATATCTGTTGGTCTGTTATTTGAATTTCATTCGTCTTATTTGCTATGTCCATGTATTCCTGAGTCGCGTGTTCTTGGCATACTATGCTTGTGCAGCGGTCACTGCTGTCGGAAGGCACTCTCGTATTGATTTGAGAGAATTGTAGACGCCACTGAGATTATATACACAAAAATAGACAAATCTTTCATATTTGTCACTCTTGTTGTCTTAGTATTTTTTCTGGCATTTATCGATGATTTCTTTGGGTCCATAATGACTTCGCTTTGTGTTGTGAGTAAGGGAATCCTCCATGTTGTCTTCCATTGTTTCGGTTTAATGGGCAGATAAGGTTAGGTAACTGCAGTGCGCGTGCCGTGTATTTGCTCACAAATATAGTTCAATTGACAGTTTGACAAAATTAACACCCTAACATACGTTATCCATTAATATAAATTCGTCTTCGTAGATTGAGAAAAATAAAATAAATAAATGTTTTGCGCAAATGGGTTGCTTTTTGCTTAATCACATAGATGAGGCCACGGAGACAGACTTATGTCTCGATTGCTCTATACAAACTGCTGTACGGTTGACTTATGCAAATAATAGCAAACAAGTTAATAGGCCGAGTACTGAAATGAAATGTGATATTTATTTTCGAAGCAACGAAGATATTACTGTGTACACACTTTGAATTTATTTATAGACATCACATCTCTGTTCGTTGCTTCTGCTTTAATGTATAAATGCGTAAAGAGTTGACAAGTAATATCTCCGTTTATCGTATGTTAGTGATGTTTACAAATAAAACATGTGAAATTAATTTAGTAAATTTAGCAAACACTAAAGCAAGCAATTAATAATAAGTCAATCAATACGGTTCAAATAACAATTATTAACAAGTTACAATGTGGACAAAATAAATGCAAGAATATAATATAACAATATAGAGGGTGTGATGTTACATAGTAACAAACATTAATAAATAACATGTATAGATAAAGATATACGTTCGAGCTCGTAAACTAAAAATTCCTTCCAGTCAATAAATAAAATTAATTGATTTGCTTGCAAACTAATCTCAATTTGCTAACACTGAATTTAAATAATGAGCATGTTTAGGGAACGCAACTGTTAGCAAGTTGTTGTAGGTGTACCCTGGCAGCGTTTTCCACAACGGATATATTGAGCGATTACTGATTATCAACTGTCTGTTAAATAATTTAGCCATCAGAAAAATAGTTTGGAGTTTACAAAAGTAAACTTAATGTTATCAACACTAAAAGTGTTGAGTGTTAATTAGTGCTGTAATTAAATAGTTGCGTTCCGCAAACGCGTCTATTGATTAGAATGAATGAGTGAAATCTGCTGATATTATGAATGGGTTTCGTAGCGTCAATTGTGAGATAGTCCGAACAAGTCTGGAACGGCCGTCAACGGTGGAATGTGAACAGATACGTGAAATTGATATCAAAACTTAACTCGGGAGACGTATGCGATGCTTTCCGCAAACGAGATAAAAGATAACAAAAACGTGCCTGCTTGATATTTCATTTGCTCAAAAACCATTGCCAAATCGTTATCGTTTTCCTCCAAATGCACCGAGTGTCCTACAAGGAGTGATGCAAATTTATTTTCATTATGCGGCAAGACTGCGTCGAGGCTTGATTTAATAAATCAAGGAATAGGCGCCACTCAGATTAATCATATTCTATTTCAAAACACTACGTTAGCCACTGAACATCACTACAAAAGACGAGATTTTCCGCTTTTGAGGAAACTTTAGTGAATTCTCTCTCTCGTTGCCTGTACCAAGAAAATGAGGTTACAGGTGACAACAGGTTTTTATTTTTTAGTCTTGGTCCCAGTAATTCAGCAGCATCTTTTGAAAGGCCTAAATCTCTAACCAGGTCATTAAGCTCGCTCTGAGAAAAAAGTTGGGGACCCTCATCAACAAAAAAATCGTCCTGAGGAGGTAATGCGTTTCCATCCTAAGAGTCATTCGGGATATCATCCAAACTGAAGAGTGACCGTGGAAGTGGTATTTCAAAGCTATGAGGAACTGAACGAATAACTGAAATAGTTTGGGTAATATTTGCTTTTTATTTTTTTGTATTGGAACCTTTCACAGTCTCTACAGGAACTAGCAAAGTAAGCTTCACTGACAAATGTATCCTCTACAGGAACTAGCAATGTGACCTTTACGGGCAAATATAGCCTCTTCTAGCATCCTAATGTAAGAAACGGTCGAAGGGAATTTTAAATTAAACGGCCACGTGGAGACTAAGGAAATATTTTATATCCGTCGTTACCAACGTTAAAAAAGATTTTGGAAACACTATCCTTTATTGTTTAAAATAAATTACGACAAAAAACCGCAGAGCTATATTCTATTTTTAAAGTAGAGAGACGAATTTCTGAACAGACCACTTTGACAGTGAAATATCATTGGTTGAAAGCAATTTGGCCTTGCTTTCAACCAATGAGATTTCACTGCCAAAGTGGTCTGTTCAGAAATTCGTCTCTCTACTTTAAAAATAGAGTATAGTAAAATTCCATTACTTTAAAAAGTCATTAGTAATTTGAATTTCCAAGTGACGCACTGTTTAGATGATTTCTTGGCCTATCAACTGTTACAGGACAAAAAGGTAAAATTACCAGCAGGATCGATCTTATATATGAAAAGCTGCCCAGTTCTTTACATCTTTCGCTACATCTTAATTAAGATAGAGCAGAAAAAAAACAAACAAAGCTCAATTGATAGGAAATTGTAATTAGATACATGACATAAAGAATTTCTAATTAAAAGAAAAATTGTCCAATGGAACAATTTTACCCAAAAGATGTCGCTGTTATTCGAATACAATAAAGGAAAAATTCCAAAAGCAACAAAAAGAAATTACTACCTGAAAATTCTAAATAGCTAACAAGACACAAGATTTAATTATGTAATGACACAACCAAAGATTTTTATGCCGTGAAAATAATACGTAATCTGAAGCTAACTAACGAAAACTAAAATGTTTAAATAATATACTCAAGGTACAATGGTCAATAACTTGAACGAGTGTACGTATTAAAACTAATTAAAGAGAAAAACATATCACTGTTGAGGACATTTCAATGTTAAACATAGAAAAATGGAAATACTTATACATTAATGGACCCTAATAAATGTGTAGAATATAAATACAAGCAGAAGCGACTCCTAGATGTAGGAAAAATAATTAATATAATATCGGAAATTCTTACGCTATATACCTGGACTTCCAAAAATAAATCACAAGCAAAGCAAAAATTAAAGGTAGGTTTAGTTTAAGATATAAATTATACCAGACAGTTTAAAATATGTGTACGCTGTCCTAAAAAAAGTAGTTAAATTCATAGCATAACAAGCACCAACACCAGAGTTCCGACCAATACCAGCAGCCAACCTTCAGCCGGACCAGGGTTCAACATAACAACCACATCTGGAACCAGTCCCGAGACCCAGCACGGCTACAAACTAAAAAACCAATGCGCGATTTTGTAGTGCGTCAAAGTGTATATTACAGACAATCTTAGAGACAACTAGCATTTTGTTCGCAACCAGTTAACCTCAAACAGCATTTACCCCGGGAGCGGCTATTTGTTACTACCGGCGACCCCTGGTGTAAAGATACGACGTTGTCTCAGCATAGCCTGGTGCATATGTGCGCAGACAACGTATAATTCTTTCTTTTTGTAACGGTTTATCAGAGCTGAACTTGGTTCTTCACTCTTCCGTCGTCTCCGTATCTGGAACATAGAAACAGACAAAAACAAAATTAATTAGACATGATGTAGATTTGAGTGTAGATGAAACAAGTTTCATCTGTCGATACTTACGTGTTCGTCGTGTCTCCTGATGATCCGTGAGCGTCTTCTTCAGAACTGAAAACATATTAAATTTAAATTTTAGTTATTGTAACTGCCTGGATTGTTGGGGAATTTACTGTTGTAGGATCTGGAGTGTAGACTGCGGGCGTTTGTGTTTGCCGTGGTCTAGGTCGATGTCTATGCCGGAAATCAGCGGATTGTCGTGTATGGGCACATTCGTGAAGTAGTTTTTAGCTAGCTCCAGAATGTATTCGGGAATGGTAGGGATTTCTAGGTCTCGGTGGAGCACAAAGTTTCTTACAAACCGCGTGGCCCCTGTCATGAGGCGTAGTACTTTGTTTTGTTCTACTTGTAGTCTCTTGATGTGTCTCTTCGCTGCGTGTCCCCAGACCGGAGCTGCGTACGTCATTCTTGGTCTAACGGCGGATTTATAAATCAACGTGCGAAGTAGCAGGTTTAATTTATTCTTGTTGAGCAGAAGTGGGTACAGTTGAACCATCGCCGCGATTCGCCATCTCCTTGGTGTGTTCGCTCCACGTCAGTCTCCGATCCAGAGTCACGCCGAGGTACTTGGTGCTCTTCTGCCAGGGTATGTCGCTCTCGAACATCTGTAACTTAGGGAATTCATTAGATGTTGGTGATTTGTTAAAATACATAGCAGCACTCTTATTAGGATTGATAGTGATTCTCCAGGTGGAGAACCACTCTTCTAGAAGTTTAACTGACTCCTGCAGCCTCGCCACGGCATGGAGAGGATTCCGCGCACGTGTGAAGACAGCAGTGTCGTCTGCATAGAATGCCAGATGGATGTCTGGGGGGAGTTTGGGGATGTTGTGAGTGTAAAGGTTATATAGTGTTGGGGAAAGCACGGATCCCTGGGGAACCCCTGCGAGGATCGGTCTTGGACGTGACATGGACTTTTTGAATTTGACTTGGAAGGATCGGTTCGCTAGGTAGGAATTGATGATCTGGACAATAGGAATTGGTATGTTGGAAGTGATGAGCTTGTGGAGGATGCCCTCGTGACAGACGCGGTCGAACGCCTGCGCCACGTCCAGGAAGAGGGCGGTCGTGGTGTGTCTTCGGTTAAAGCCTTCTATGACGAAGTCGACGAGGCGGTGTAGCCGGTGAGTTGTCGAGTGCGTCGGCCGGAAACCAAACTGCTCGTCCTGGATGGTATTTCTTTCTTCAAGTTCTTCTGACAACCTGGTGTGAATTACTCTCTCGTAGATCTTCCCCATTCCTGGCAACAGACTGATGGGGCGGTGGTTCTGAGGAAACCCTGGGTCTTAGTTCTTTTTCCTGATCATTATAATCTCTGCCTTCCTCCAGGTCGTGGGGAAGTGGCGGAGTCGAAGGCAGGCGTTGATAATGTTCGTCAGCAACATTATAACTTTGTGAGGCATGGCTTTCAGCGCGGCATTTGTGATCTTGTCGTGGCCAGGCGCTTTCTTTTTCTTAAGTTTTCTGATCAGGAGTTTGATTTCCTCCGGAGTGGCAAGCCTTATTGGTGTCTCGTCCAGGTCATCCAGGTGTCTTCTTGTGGAGTTCTCTACTTCTTCCATGTGGTCCAGGTCGGCGTTCTGGAAACTTGGTTGGAAGGAGTCCTCCAGGTGGTCAGCAAAGGCCTCTGCCTTGTTTAGGTCGGAGAAAACCATGCCGTTTTTTTCCGCGAATCGGTGGGACCACCGGGATATGTCTTCTGTCCAATGCCTTCTTGAACTGCCATATCTTGGCATATTCCTCCAGGGATTCCATTCTGGATGTCCATCTCTCGTTTCTATACTCACTTAGTCTGTGCCGGATCTCCACCTGCTGACGGTTTGCCAGTCTACGGTCGTCCGGGTTGCTAGTTCTTGCGAATCTTCATCTGGTGGCGTTTTTTCTACGTATGAGCTCCTTGATCTCAGTCGGGATGGCGTCGGGGTGCCGTATCCTCCTCACGTGGTTCTCTGCAAATCGGATGGATTGCTGGAGACAGCTGGTGAAGAGCTGGATGGAGTGCTCAATTTCTTGAATGGAATGTAAGGGAGTGATGTGAGGAAGGTACTGGGAGAGGTTTTCAGTGAATGCTGGCCAGGACATGACGATGGTCGTGGGTTCGGGTTCTTCAAACTCTTCTCCAAGCTCTATGAGGATGGGGTTGTGATCCGAGTCTAGCTCGTAGAGTAGAAAGGAATGTTCTTGGCGACCATAATGTCCAGGACATCTGGCGCCCCAACAGGGCCGAAGTGCGTAGGTTCCGTGGGACCGTCGACGATGATGTCGTGTTCCAGCATGTATCTGTGTAGACGAGCGCCAGCGTGGTTCTGGGCTCGAGCGTTCCATGCTCGGTGTTTGGAGTTCCAATCACCGGCGAGTATTCTCGGGGTGTCGCCGTCCAGCAGCTGGTCCAACTCCTGGAAATCTAGTGCAGCTCTAGGTGGTTTGTACACAGACACGACATTCAGTGGTACCGACGACGTGAACACCACAACCCCCGAGGTTTCAAGGCGTGCGGTTTCTGGAGTTATGTACTGGAGATGAGGAATGGAATTTCGGACAAGGACGGCAGTACCTCCACCAGGTCCGTGGAGTCTGTTATTGCGGTACGCTGTGTAACCTGGAACCCGCAGGTTATGTCCGGCACGTAGGAATGTCTCTTGAAGGAGGATGACGTCTGCAGCGTATCTTCGTGCGAATTCTGAAAGGGAAAGTTGTTTGTGTAATACCGACTCGGCATTCCACGCAGCTATCTTGAGAGACCTAGGAAGATTTAGTTGTTGGTCCATTGGTGATTGAAGAGGTTACAAATCTCCTGTGTATATCCAAGGATGATGCCCATGGCTTCCTCGTTGGATTGCACGTTAGAAAGGCTTGAGCCGATCTTGAAGACCAAGGATAACAAGCCAGCTATGTTATCCATGGTGAAGTTCTTATTGGAGGGCGGGACACCTGGAGAAGATCTGGGTTGATTTCTGGGTTGAGTTGGAACTCGACTTCGAGGTTTTGGGGCTGGGGTCGGCCTGGGTTGAATTTGTGTTGAAGCAGTCGCAGAAGATATGGAAGCGACACCTGGGGCAAAGTTCTTGATAGGCTTTCCCCTGTCAGGGAGCCTGGAGAAGTTTTCGGGACCTGGAGCTGGGATTGAAGTAGTCGGTGGCAAGGGGTTCTGTCGGGAGTTAGATGGTCTTGTCGTCGCGGTCGGTGGGCTTTTCCATACAAGAGCTTTTGGACAACCACGGAAGCTGGAAGGATGCGGACCTCCGCAGTTGCAGCACTTGGCTGTCACGTCTCTGGGTTTTACGCAAGTCTTGCTTGCGTGAGTCTCGCCACATTTCACGCACCTGGGTGCCATGTGGCACTGTCTTTGGTCGTGTCCAAACCGCTGGCAGCGGTGACATTGCGTGACATCGCTCTTGGGTTTCTACGGTGACGCAGAGACCCACCACGTACTTCAGATTGAAGATCCGTTTGTCATCTTCGTTCTTAGGGACCTGGACCATCAATAGCGGCATGGGGATGCGCCCTCGCTTCGTCATGCGGGAGCATTCCAGAACGTTGAAGCCCTGGGCGATGATGTCTTCCTTGGCAACTTTTACGTCGAGGTTCGAAGGGAACCCTCTCACGACGACCTTCAGGGGCTTCTCGGCAGGAAGCCTGTAAGTGTAAAATTGGTATTTACCGTCGAGTATTCTCACCATCTTGCGGTAGTCCGTGTTGGTTGCCGGAACCACCCGGATTCCTCCATAGACGTTCTTGACTCTCAAGAAATTGATGTTGTCTCTCTTGAATAAGGAGGTGATTACCAACCAACCGTCCTTGTCGTAGATGGTAATTGGGGGAACACGTTGCCTGGGTTCGGCAACAGCTTCTTCGGGCGGCATCTCGATGTCTCCGGCTTTGGGCGGCGCGGCAGCGGCGGCATTGGCGTAGGATGGACCTGGGGCAATCGGATCAAACCGATTTTCAATGGGGACAGGCTATGGGGTGCTTCTGTCGATGCGGGGACGCTTGCTCCCCTTTACAGTTGTGAAACGTCTGGGATTTCGGTGTCTGCTGATGTGGACGCTGGCGTGGATGATTAGGTATGCATGTCGTCCGCAATGCTATCTGTGTCTGAAACTGAAAAAGACGCATTAAGTGCTTCTCGCATTGTATGTAGTTCCTTCTCGTTATAAAGTTCGTGTGCTGGGTGCACCGGCTTCGCTGCTGTCTGCGATGATTTCAAGGTGGCAATGGCGTCATCAATCATCTTCGTCGCTAAGTCCATGTTTAATACCTAGATAGCCCGCCTACTACTTTGAAAGTAGTAGGAAGAACGGGAAAAACAACAATATATTAATAAATGTGCGGCCTGACTCCGGGAATCTTGACGGGAGACGATCAATCGTTCCGAAGCAAGCTTCGGACCTCCAATCTGACTCCGGTCACCGAGTTTCGGCGACGGTGCGTGTAGTTTTACAGTGTAACTGGATTCAATAAATTCGTTGGAAAGAGCACGTCTGTATTCAATAGACAACGTATAAATCATGGATCATCTTCTGGTTGCAGAGTTCCTGGAGCCTGCTCCTTTACCTCTTCCGTCTTCAATGATGTTCGTCCTGGTTCGGACGAACTTTGCTTCTTTCTTCGTTGTTGTTGATTCCCACCACGGTCGGTGGATGACAGTTAAACCTGTAAAAGTAAAAAGAATTAGTTAAATATAAATATTCAATTAAGTCGAATCTTCAGTTGAGTATCATCCTCGGTCTCCTGTATTGCCATGGGATTCCGGGGTCGTAGTCGGTGGCTTCTGCGATGAGAGGATTCGGATGATCCAGTACTCTCGCGAAAGTTTTCTCGGAGTTCTTCTTAATTTCCTCCTGGATTGTCATCATGTTGGTGTCGCGGTGGAGGGTGGTGTTCCTCACGAACCATGGAGCATCGAGGGCCATCCGAAGCACCCGGTTCTGCACGACTTGCAACTTCTTCATGTGGCAGTTCGCAGCGGTCGCCCAAGCGACAGAAGCGTACAGCATCGACGGTCTGATCACGGTCTTGTAGAGTTTGATCTTGCAAGCAGGATCAAGCTTACTTCGCCGGTTCAGCATTGCGTAGAACGCCACAAGCATCTGCTTCGAGCGATCCACTGCGGACGTCACATGCGAGCCAAACGTCAGCCGAGTGTCCAGAATAACCCCCAAGTACTTGACCTCGGTTCGCCATGGAATCTCGTCCCCGTCCAGGGTTAGCGCTGTCGCCGGTCTCTCCCTCGCCTTCCTAAGTCCACTCCGCGAGAAAAGTACAGCCGTACTTTTATCGGGCTGGATTCGAAGCCTCCATTTGCTGTACCAGTCTTCCAGTTGATCCAAAGATTCTTGAAGTCGGGCTTCAACAATCCTGGCGCTTCTGGAGCGGGTGAAGATGCACACGTCGTCCGCGTACATCGCTATATTGACTCTCGGTACTGTCGGAATGTCACTGGCGTAGATCGTGAAGAGAAGTGGTGAGAGCGCCGAGCCCTGCGGTACCCCTGCTGTCGCTAACCTGAAATCAGAACGATGGCCCGTTAGTAAAACTCTAAATGTTCGCTTGATTGGAACTTCCTGAGTAATTTCAGAAGTCCCAATGAGATGCCGGCTTGATGCATCTTGTACAACAAGCCCTGGTGCCAGACCTTATCGAATGCCTTGGCAACGTCCAGGAACACAGCTCCCGTGTATTCCCTTACGTTGAAACCTTCCTTGACATTCTCTACGAGTCGTAGCACCTGCAAAACTGTGTCATGGTCGCGTCGGAATCCGAATTGGGCATCTGGGATGATGCCCAACTCCTCGACTTCGTCTTCCAGTCGACGCAGTATTAGCTTCTCAGCTGTCTTCCCTAGAACAGGGAGCAAACTGATCGGCCTGTAGTTTTGTGGGAAAGTCAGTGACTTTCCCGGCTTCGGCAACATTACGACGTCCGCGCACTTCCAGGGGGTTGGAAAATGACGCAGTCGTAGCATTGCATTGAAGATATTCGTCATCGCAGCGATACCCTTTCTTGGCATGAGCTTGAGTGCGTGGTATGAAATTCCATCATATCCAGGTGCTTTTCGTGGCCGGAACTTTCTCACTATCCCTCTCACTTCCTCAGGCGTGATTGGTGTCAGCTCGTCGTTCTTGTCTTCCTCCAGGATGCGCCTCACTCTTCGATGGATGCGGCCGATGTCGTCGATGTCTGCGTTCTCGTAGTCGGGACTGCATTGCCTCTCGAGCGTTTCTGCGAACGCTTCTGCCTTGTCGTCGATAGCGAGAGCCATACCATGTAGGCCATGGATGGGGGGTATGGGAGCTCGTCGGTTCTTCAGCACCTTGATGGTCTTCCAAAACGCGTTGGTCGATTCGGAGGCCCGATCGATGACGTCGTTCCACCTTGCATCTCTCAGTTCTGCAATAGCATCTTTTACCTGCTGCGAAAGACGGTTATGTTCCCTCTTGGACGCAGGATCCAGCGTTCTCTGCCAGCGTCTCCTCGCCCGATTCCTCTCCCGTATCAAGTCCCTGATCGCCCTGGGAGTGTGCGTTCTGACGTCTTGAACGGGAATCCAGTTCGTGGCGTGTCGGACGCTGTCCGCTATGCTGTCAGAGAGTCGCTGCACCGCTTCTTCCATCTGCTCCTCGGTGTCGATCATCTTGATGTCTTCCAGGTGTTCCGTCATGTGGACCTTGAAGGCGGGCCACGAGATAATCCGTCGGACCGGTGGGCCCTCTGGTTCTCTCGCCGCATTCCCAAGTTCCAACATTACCGGATTGTGGTCAGACGATAGCTCATTGAGGTTGGTTAGCTCATGAACCATCACGATGTTCTTCATCACGATGATGTCCAGCACGTCAGGTCGGCCTCTGGTCGGGAAGTGCGTGGGCTCTTCCGGACCGTCCACCTCCAACTCGAACTCATTGGCAAACTCTCTCAAGCGTCTCCCATTCCAGTTTGTGTTCCTGGAATGCCATGACGTGTGTTTGGCGTTCAGGTCTCCAGCCACGATTGTCGGTGACCTGTCCAGAAATATTTCTGACAAGTCGGCCTCCATAAGTGTTCGTCCCGGCGGGTTGTAAGCCGACAGGAATCGAATGGGCCCCGTTGCTGTCTGGATCGTGACGCTGGTCACCTCCACACGCCGTAGGTTCGGAGTAACATTGACATGATGCTCGATTGATCGTTTGACAAAGATCGCCGTGCCTCCTCCTCGGCCTCTCAAGCGATCCGTCCTGTACGCAACGTAGTTTGGCAGCGTCATCCTGTCTGCCAGACGGAGATGGGTTTCATTAACGAACATTACGTCCAGGTGGTGCCTCTGAACGAACTCCGTCAATTCCTCCCTTCTTGTCTTTACTCCGTTAGCGTTCCAGAACGCAGATCTCAGAGATTCCGGGCGTCTTCTAAGTTCTGAAATTGATGACACCAAGAAGTTCTTGCAAGTTACCGGCCAGCACCATGCCGGCTTCTCCTAGCGATTTGCAATTCGCTAAGGCAGGAAGTAACCTCGTCACCAGTTCCAATAACTTGGCCCAGTTGACCTTGGCGATCCAGGCGGAGATGCTATCAACGCCGATGCTGGCTGCTGACTCTGCGGAGCAGATTTCGGTTGTGGTGGTGGTGGTGGTTTCTGCAGGTGGAGCTGGCTGCGTTTTCGTCGGTTTGGGTGGGGCCTGGGCTGGGGCGACAGGCTTTTTGTCCCGCTTCTTGGACAGTTTTCCCTCCACCTTCTGGGCGTATGACACCTTTCCCGATGTCGAAGGCGCAGGAGCGCTTGACGTCGAGGCGGTCACCGTCAGGACGGCGGGCGCCGTGTCGGTCTCCATCGGGGTGGAGGATGTCGCGGCGATAGGCGTCAAGACGCCGGACGCCGCCGCGACGCTGGAGGATACTGTCCTTGCAGTCGGAACTGCCGTCGTCACCTTCGTGACGCCCCTCGTCGGGGCGCTGGGCTTCTTACTTGGTGGCTTCTGCACAGATGTAGATACCGAAGTCTTCGTTGCTGCGGCCTCCTGACGGTTCATCGGCGCCAATGGGCAGATTTTGCTGTTCGCGGGATGCGCGCCTTGGCAGAGGGCACAAGTCGCCGGCTGCTCTCTTGGTAGAGTGCACTCATGCGACTGATGCTCCGCCGCGCACCTGACGCATCTCGGGGTTGAATGGCAGTTCCTCTGCCCATGGCCGTAGAGCTGGCAACGATGGCATTGCGTCTTAACATCTTTGTTTACCTTCTTAGCCTCAACCGTAATGCTGAGGCCGCATACAAATCTGACTTCGTATATCTTTTTGTTCGCATCCGTCTTCTGCAACTGGACTAGCAGCAGCGGCATTGGAACTTTTTCAGGTCCTTTTGTCATGCGGGTGCATGACAATATCGTAAGGCGAGATCATCGATCACCTCCTTCTCAGTGACGCCATCGGGGATTCCCCTAAGCACCACCTTGAGGGGCTTCGCTTCCCTCAGGGAGTAGGTGTGCCACTGAAGCTTGGTCTGCTCCATTGCACCCACGAGACTTCGATACTCGTCGACGGACGCCGCTTGGATCCGAATACCCACGTTATTGAACACGGATCTTTCGATCCGTATTCCACGTCTCTGTATTTCGGCGCGGAACTCCGTCCACTTATTCTTGTCCCGGAGAATAATGGGTGGCACCCTGCCACCCCTCGGTCCGGGGCGTTGTTCCGTATTTCCTCTTCCGCTGGCGGGGGCGGTGGATGTGGAGGGGGCGGTGGGTGTGGAGGGGGCGGTGGGTGTGGAGGCGGTGGCGGAGGTGGCGGCACTGGTATCGGGCTCCTGTCCCGTCGCTCTCTTCTTGGCTCTCGAAGTTTCCTTCCTCTTCTTTCTTTTCTTGGAATCGACGGTGGTGAACCCGTCGTCAGCGTCGCTGGAACGCGTGCTGTCGCTGCCGCCGCCATCGTCGGAGTACACCATTGTTCCTGTTGAATCTCCGCTGTCGTAGTCAAAACTCGCCTCAAGCGCGGCTTTTATCCCATCTGCGTCGATTTTTGCCACCGACGGCACCACCGCCTCCGAAGGGGTTGGGGCCGTGGATTGCGGCAGAGTCGAAACACCCGCCATGGGTGTTGTTTCGCCGATACTCCTTTTTGTTTTGCTCTTTTTTGTCTTTTTGTTAAAAGTGTCTAAACATAGACAATTATCGCCGTTTGTGCGGCGGGAAACACTGTTAAAACAGTGTGAATTATCGGTGTAAAACACCGAAGGCTGCAGGGCGGTATTATAAAAGACCGGTATTACAACACGTCTTCCTTCACCGGGCGAAAGTCACAGAATGACTTATTCACGATGTCGTCAGCTTGTCGTTGGAGTGGGGATCGTTGGCTAAAACTCGTACAACTTCAGTACTGGAGAGGTACGTCTGCTTCGTTCGAGTGCCAGTGAACGAATCTGACAACGTATAAAAATATCCGTACCTATATTTATGCATTCACGATGCCACCGCTAGGCTCCGCCCGCAAACAGCGTGGACCAATCGCAGAGTAGTGGGGCGATCTCCCCACTCCGGCCGAACCAAATAAAAGCAGGGACAAATTTTAAGAAATTCAGTCTGACACAATTGAATAATATACAAACTTATCCAGGTCAATATCCTCAAATCCCTAATCCGTATAATCAAATCCTTCCTCAACAATCGCTTGTTCTCTGTTGCCCTAAAAAGCTCCACCTCAGCCTACCGACCAATCATGGCCGGAGTCCCACAAGACAACTCTCTCGTCTCCTATTTAATCTATACATCCACGACATCCCAAGATCCCCCAACACTCACCTAGTTCTATATGCTGACGGCATCCTGATATTCTCCCGTTCTCGATCCTCCTAGATAATCCAACAACATCTTCAAGAAGCCATCGATACTCTGGAAGAATGGTTCTCCAACTGGCGAATCTCCATTAACCTAGGGAAAAGTTCTGCGATTATCTTCGTCAGACACACCAGAGCAAGGCCAAATACTAGCCTTTCCATGTACAACAGGGACATACCATGGGCAACAAAGCTGAAGTATTTAGGTGTCATGTGTGATGGAGTCGGGCGATCTCCCTACTCCGGTCGAACCAAATAAAAGTGGGGACGAATTCTAAGAAATCCAGTCGACCCGCAATCGACGCAGAGAAAAGTTCTGCGATTATCTTCGTCAAACACCAGCTTTTCAATGTATAATAGGGACATACCATGGGTAACAATGCTGAAGTATCTAGGTGTCATGCTAGATACCAGGCTCACCTGGAAATACCATATGGAAAAAGTCCGGAACCATGCGACAGGAGTGACCAGGCAGCTATACTCCATGTACATGGTCACAACAAACTGGACCTCAACCTGAAGATCCTCCTCCTCAACGCCGTTATCGGGCCAATCCTGCCATACGTAGCACCAGCTGGGAATATGCAGCAAAGACCCGTCTTAACCAGCTCCAGATTGTTCTTAAGAATGTCACACGAATCATAATGCAAGCCCCATGGTATGTGAGCAACAACACCATCCGTCGAGATCTCGACTTCCCAACCATCCGGGAAACGATCATAAAGATCGCTAGGCAGTACTTCGAGGCTGCCCTACAACACGAAAACCCACTGATTTCCGAACTGGAAGTGCACCTCCATTTCGGTAACCATCGACGACTCCAAGACGACTACTTGATGACCCTCCTTGAAACAACCTTCCTGACACCCATCATTTATGCTCCATCTTTCAGTCCAAAACTCCTACTCTCCAAACACCGGTTATTTTAGCACCCATCTTTTCATTACCAAAAGTTCATTTAAAACCCGAGAGGCCATGAGCCGCAACACACTGCTACACAAAACCAAGCTAGAAAAAACTATGCGCGTCATGCACACAAATATCACGAATTGAAACAAAGAACAAAGTTAATTTCAAAATATCAATTCCGAGAAGAAGAAGAAATCCAGTCGACTCTTAGGCGAGTCAGCCATCAAGAAGTTAACGACCCAGAATGACCCGCTCCAATCAAAGTGCGCGGCCAATCGTAGTACGTGACAGTCCGAGGGCGCGTTTAAGTAAATGACATTCGGTTTTATCGTATGTACACTGTTTAGTTTGTGATAAGAGACTGATGTATGTACATAGCTGTTTATATTTGATGTAGTGTTTTTAATTGATTTATTGCGTAAACTGTGTACTCTGTGTCTATTTAATTTAGTCTAGGAATAAATTAAAATATTTATGTGCGAATAAACAGGCACACCCCTCAAAAAAATATTTTATTTTTCTTTCCCCGACACCCCGCGTGGCCCATGTTTTTCTATACAACAGAAACGGCAACGATGGAATAATTATATACGCACACGTTGACGATATACATGTTACCGGTAGCATAAAATTAGCGAATAAATACATCGTGTGGGCAAGTAATTGATAAAAGTGGTGGAAAAAAACAATAAAGAAACACTAACGGGAAAATAATTTATTTACGATAATGTGGCAATGAAATAGGCATATTATAATCGTAAGAGCAGAGGAATATTTTTGAAGGACATTCGGACGTCCACGTATAATTAACAGTCAATGCAACAACGTGTGCGCGCCCACGGTGGTGATATCGGACCTTGCTTCTCGATTGAACGTCGGAAGATTGATATCCTAATTACGAAACGGACGTTCCGGTTGCGGAAAAGTCTCGCACGGACTACGAGGTGGTGATATTAATAGGCGTAGTTCGAGGACAGCGGTCCCTTGGCGAAAAAAAAAATAGGCCATAAGAAATTGTAACGACGACGACACTCATCGAGAATGTGGAATCGTCACAGCTCTTCTGGGCTATGAGCTACAACGACCGGGAGATTGGGGTGACCCCCACCTGCGACCATACGAACCTCCTGAGCGGAGAACCAGGCAAGTACATGCTAATGAACTCCGTTACAGGGAGCGTATAAGGACTCTAAGAATATTTCTCTATAACGGTCTTCTGCTAATTGCAATTCAAACACGAATTTTTATCGGATGAAGGTCTGTTTCAAAAATAAAAGAGGATTGTCTGTTATATAATGCGGCATTTCTGTGACTTGACATAACCCGGCAAGTGAAACTACGCTTTATCAGAGAAAATAGTGAAATCTGTATCATTAAGGGTATTATTAAACCAATGACAACACCTAAAACTTTATCATATGCTCCTGGCTATTAAAGCTAGCATTGGAAGTGGTATTGTTCATTCTAATATTTTTTTAAATTTGAGCCCGTACTATTTCTATCGATTTAAGCATGTAATGGTAGAGAAGTATCATGTGAGCTAATATCACTATATCTTCAAGGTTGTAACGTGTGTTCATTTGAAAAGTCAATCTACGTTACTTTGAAATTTTGATAGAATAAGACGCATATATATTAGTATGTGTTTGTTGTTCCGTAAACGTAAATCCATATGACATTTGATAATGTCAATCACATTTGTTATTTATTTGTATGTATGAAACTGTCAAAATATACGACTTCGTAGGTTAAGTAGTAAATTTTAATTTACGACATACTTCAAAATGTTCTCAGTAAATCACATGCTACTAGATTGACTTTTCAAATGAACACCCGTTACTTATCATTGATAGACTCGGCAAAGAGGGGCAAGTTTAAGCTTTATAGGGTTAGTAGTTCCTACAATAGTCATTCTTTTCAAACAACAACAGCCATCTATACGCCGGAACGGGTACTTCTCATCACTTTTTAATACATATAACGGGTGTTCAGAAACATTCGAAGTCAAGTGGGCTCTGAACAAAAAATCGTATATCTTTACTCAAGTATCAATATACTAATTTGATAACCTATAAAATTGTGTTAAGTAAATGTATCAATTTATATCAGACATGACTTCATATTTTCAAGGACTACTTTGATTTCGAATGTTTCTGAACACCCGTTATATCGTTAAGCTCACATAAATCTAGTATAACCTAACTTGTCAAAATTTTCTAATATTGCTTAGTGTTTCTTAAACTTTTTTTGAAAGAAAAGTCAAATGTCAAGTAATTTTTTAATACAATTTAGAAAACACAATAAACTAATACTTAATTTATCCGCCATTCGCATCAATTACTGTCTTTAACTTTCTAGGTGCAGAATCAATGGGACTTCTTAACATATTAGGTTTTCCAACAATGTTTACCCAGGTATTTTTAATAGATTTCCATAATTGTTCCCTATTAGTAAATCTTATACGAGATCTATGAATTTGCTTTGTCGTTTTTTTTATTTTCTCTCAAATATTCAAACAAATTGTGATCTATGTAAGTTAATAATATTCTTTTCCTCGTTTGCGGCATATACTGCCTTCATTTTCCCATCTTTTTTAACTTGTAGTACTGTGTATTTGTTCAAATGAATTTCTTCTGCGACTTGCTTAATGGTGCAACTTTCCAAATTTAACAAAATTTGTTACTTCTTCTGCCGGAGTCAGTTTTCTTGCTATTTTGGATATCAAAAAGTGACAAATGTGATTTTGACGTTACAAGAATGAATTACTTTTAAAAATAACAAAACACTTCGGATTCATATGCTGTTCATCAAATTCGATTTTGCATAGGTAGGAATAAAAATCTACTATTAAGAATTTCTATATTAAATGGCTATGCTAACATAAGCCAGAAGTACCCGACCCGACAGATAGATGGGTTTGTTGTTTGTAAAGAGTACCAACCTTATTAAACTTAAACTTACGCCTCTTTGCCAAGTCTGCTTATCAAAAAACTTCTCTTGGTTTCTTCTTTCTAGAAAAAATATCCTTATTATCCTAAAATAACATAAATAATAATTCATTAAGCGCTAATAATACTTACATTTAAAAAGATAATAGTCTGAGTAGTTATAAAAACTACTATTTTTTTTCAAGTGTATAATAATTTAGATATTATACTATCCACAAGCTTATATTGAAAGAGTTCATTTTTATCCGGCGTCAGTTTTGTCATTATTATTGTACGACGGAGCTGAAATAAATACAGTTAAATAACATGGAAAGAGTGTTTCCCTCTATGTCTCTGTTATTTATCGTTATTATTGTACGGCGGAGCTGAAAAAAATACAGTTAAATAACATGGAAAGAGTGTCTCCCTCTATGTCTCTGTTATTTATCGTTATTATTGTACGGCGGAGCTGAAAAAAATACATTTAAATAACATGGGAATCGTGTTTCTCTCTACGTATTCTCTCTGGTATGTATCGTAAATTCATTCTAACAACTAACCTAAAACGGCAAACGCCAACATAATAATAATAATGATCTTTATTGTCCAATAGTTTAACGGGTGTTCAGAAACATTCAAAGTCAAGTGGGCTCTGAACAAAAAATCGTATATCTTTACTTAAGTATCTGATTTGTAATAATTATTAAATGTCAACTGTTGTCTGTCAGAAATTGTCAGAATCTAATATCGAAGATACGAATTTGATAACCTATAAAATTGTATTAAGGAAATGTATCAATCTATCTCAGACACCCGTTATATACAAAATTAAACTGTTTAATGCCTGTAGAAAAAATGCACAGCATAACGATGAGATTACACCAAATAAGTAAATGGTCACACCCGCACAGAAGTAACAACACAAAAACTAACCGAAAGAACTACGCTTATTAAAATTAATAGCCATATGGTATAAAGGATGTTTCACTGAAATATTGGTTCTCGTAGTCTCGCAGTTAACGTCAAGATTGCGGGTTGTGTTATGTTGGTAGGTTAAAACTTATTTGTGCGAGTAGCGAAGGGGCGTCGATCTTTTGTGTTAGAAGGTTACATAAAAACTTTGCTCTGTTAATCTTCTCTACGACAATTCATCCTGCTTCCCCGGACGAGTTAGTGTCCATCATTAAAAATCTAGACTCCCGTAAGGCACCTGGCCACGACAACATTCCCAATCTGGCCCTAAAGAACTATCCGCACAAGGCCATCATGACCCTGTTGAATATCATAAATGCCGCTTTGAGACTGGGCCACTTTCCTTCGAGCTGGAAGAAAGCGAACATTATTGTGATACGCAAGAACGGCGATAATCCCACCTTTCCGCAATCATATCGACCGATCAGCCTACTACCATCATTGGGTAAGATCTTGGAAAAGATAATCCTATGCCGCCTCGAAGAGGAAGTGGAGGACTTAAAACTTGTTCCTGACGAGCAGTTCGGCTTCAAGAAAAACCACTCTTCTACCCATCAACTGCTTCGTATCGTGAAGGTATAGAGGTTATAAAGCTCCTAGGATTACACTTAAACAACAGATTGGGATGGTCCAAACACATAAATGAACTTGCCGGAAAATTGACTACAACGCTGTATACAATTAGGAGAATTAGGACTCTAGCGAATTACCATACTACACGTATGACGTACTTTCCATAATGTGGTTACATATGGCATTCAGTTTTGGGGCATGTCAACATAGGCAGAACGCGTGTTTCTAGTTTAGAAGCGAGGAATTCAGATATTGTGTAGTCTAAAATTGAATGAAACGTGTAGTCTTTTGTTTCTGAAGAAATACTTACACTTAAGTGTGGCAGGATACGTGCACGAAAATTTGGGGAAAGTTCTCGCGATGTGGTGATGAGCACGAGTACCAGACTCGAAGCAAAGACGTTTTAAAAATACCATCTCCATAGTAGACCACATAACCCAGGGCTACAATCTACATCTAACCACTGGAGCCCTTCTTCTAGACGTAGAAAAAGCTTTTGATCGGGTGTGGCATAACGGCCTTATCCAAAAACGCATATCAGCTAAGATATAAAAACCCCTTATCCTCTGGATACACTCCTTCCTAGAACATCGATCCTTTATGGTGTCACATAAACACCAATTCTCCACAAGAAGAGCAATAGCAGCGGGAGTCCCACAAGGATCTATCCTCTCTCCCCTCCCTTACAATATTTACATTCACGACCTGCCACGAACTCGAAACACAGAACAAGCTCTGTACGCGGATCTATACCCGATCAATGTTCAAACGAGTGACTATCGAAAGACTGCAAGAGGCGGCCAACGAACTAGAAGAATGGTTCTCAGATTGGAGAATTAACATAAACCCCAAAAAAAGCCACTGCATCTTATTCCATAAATTTTCTAACAGAATTCCACTACAGCAAATCACAATGTTTAACACCCCATCCCTTGGAAAAAATAAATCCAATATCTAGGGGTAATCCTAGATTCCAGACTCACTTAAGGAAAACACATCCAAGAAATAGCAACAAGAGCTCAAGGGCAAATTAAGCAGTTCTACCCACTCCTACACCATAGCAACCGAGTAGATCTCAGAACCAAATGTCTTTTATATAAATCAACTTGTAGAGCAACTATGTCCTACGCAGACCCAATCTGGGGTCATGCCGCAAAATCCCACCTTCTAAAGCTTCAAGTAGTTCAAAATAAATTCCTCTGTGTCATGGTAGGAGCCCCATGGTGCATCAGGAACAGCAACATTGATCAAGACCTCGAGATGCCCCTCTTTCAAGAACACATAAAACTTCTAGCAGAAAAATATTTCGACTCAATACCAGCCCACCCAAACGACTTGATTAACACGATACGAATACAGGACCACCACGGACCATTTAAAAGACCACAATCCATCCTGATTCAAGAAATTCACTCCCTATAAGCCAAAGTAAGAAGAAAGAAGAATGGGGCCCTCAAAAGGGCTACTTGTGACTCACCGAAGACACCGTGATGAAACCCTCCAATCCAATCTATAGAAAAAACAGCCAGGAAGCAATAACATTGCATAGATGTATATATCATCAGATTTCCTGAAAATCCGAAACGTCCAAATGTGTTACACCTGTAACACTCGAAAGACAGGAGAAAATGGACAAACAAAATCCATCTCCAATGAGAAAATTAAAAGAAGATAGGTAAATAACCAGCTTATACGGAGCCCCGTGAGCTCCTTCTTTATGGTCATACTACTCAATTCTGAAATTTGTTTTGAAAATAAAACACGATATAAATTTGAGTCAGTATGGTAAATTAACTTCGGTCTTAAAAAGAAAATCCGAAATACGAAGGTGGATCAATAAATACCCGTGTTAGGAAAGAAGACGCAAGTTTTTCACAAATTTTCTATTTATTTTTCAACGTAATCACCTTTTAGTACAATACACTTTTCCCAACGTTTCTGCCATTTCTTTAACCCCTCCAAAAAATACGATTTATCAAACTCTGCAAAATACGCTTCTGTCTCGACGATAACCTCCTCGTTTAAGCTGAATCTTTTTCCCCCGAGCCACGTTTTCATGTTGGGGAACAGAAAGAAGTCGCAGGGAGCCAAGTCAGGCGAGTACGGTGGATGCGGCAGCAATTCGCAGTGCAGTTGCAGTCTGTAAAAAGTCTATGAGGATTATTCCGTTGGAATCCCAAAAAATCGTGGCCATGACCTTTCCGGCCGATGGGACCGTCTTTGCCTTCTTCGGAGCAGATTCACCCCGAAAAATCCATTGTTTTGACTGTCGCTTGGACTCTGGCGTATAATAATGGATCCAGGTTTCATCAACGGTGACGACTCGACGCAAAAACTCCTGCGAATTTCTCTTAAAGAGGTCCAAACACTGCTTCGACATTGACAACCGTATCCGCTTGTTGTCCACCGTAAGCAATCGCGGCACCCATCGGGCCGACACCTTTCTCACCGATAACTTATCATGTAAAATATTAATTGCCGTTGCGTACGACACGCCTACGACCTCTGCTACTTCGCGCACTTTCGTTCGGCGATCAGCGAGAATCATGTGGACCTTTTCAACGATTTCCTCGGTAACCACGTCTGCCGGGCGGTCTGGGCGCTCCTCATCAAAAACAGAGGTACGACCACGTTTAAATTCGTTGAACCAATATCTTACGGTTGTCATAGATGGTGAAGGGTCCCCATAGACAGCATCCAACTTCGCTTTTATTTCTTCGCATGTTTTTCCATCCAAAAATAAAAAGCGAATTACGGATCGATATTGCTCTTTTTCCATTTTATCGAGAAACACGAAACACGTGTGATACAACTGGCTGCCAAATAAAAACTAACCTATGAATCAGTCTGAAATTTATTATGGTGTTGTCTGACAGATGGTACCGGGTGGCGCAAAACTACCGTTATGGTTTGAATGTTTAATAACTTTTTTAATAAATTTATATTTTATTTTTATTTCAGAATTTTGTGAAGAAAAGTTGGGGAATTAGAAATGGAACGATACACCACAGAACAGCGAACAAAACTTGTTGAATTTTATTTTGAAAATCATCGGTCAATTGTATTGACGCAGCGTGCTTATCGTGTTTTTTTTAATGTGCGTACTGGACCTTCAGCACCAACAATAAACCGCCTGGTTGAAAATTTTCGACAACATGGTACAGTAAGACACCTTCCATGTACCGGAAGACCACGTACGGTCCACACGGAAGAAAATATCCAACGTGTTGTGGATAGTGTACAGGACAGTCCAGAAACATCAACAAGAAGACGTTCGGCACAACTGGGGCTATCGCGGAGGTCCGTTCAGAGGATTATGGCCGCATTGCACATGTTCTCGTATAAGGTTCAGCTTGTGCAAGAATTGAAGCCGTTAGACTACCAACAACGGCTAGACCAACGGCCATTTCATTCCGACAAAAAGCAGAAGAAAATCGCGATTTCATTAACAATTTGATAATGAGCGATGAAGCCCATTTCCATTTGAATCGTTTCGTAAACAAGCAAAATTCCAGGATATGGGCTACGGAAAATCCGAGTACAGTTCATCAGCAACAATTACACCCAGTTAAGTGTACTGTTTGGTGCGGTGTATCGTCCGAAAGGATCATTGGTCCATATTTCTTTGAAAATGCACATGGCACCTCAGTTACGGTTAATGGAGCTGAATATCGAACGATGCTGGACAATTTTTTGAGGCCAGCTGTAGAAAACCATCCACAGTTGTGGTTCCAACAAGATGGAGCCACAGCCCACACTGCAAGGGATACAATGTTACGGGACCTCTTTGGCGAACGCATTATTTCGCGCAGAAGCGATTTCAATTGGCCCCCACGTTCACCGGATTTAACAGCGCCAGACTGTTTTCTATGCGGTTATTTGAAAGAAAGGGTATACGTAAATAAGCCAGCGACCATACCACAGCTAAAACAAAACATTCGCAATGAAATTCAAGCCATAACACCGGAAATTTTACGAAAAGTTATGTAAAATGTACTGGAAAGAGCACGAATGTGCGAAGCCAAAAATGGCCACCACTCGCGGGATATAATTTTTCATACTTAAGCCAAAAATATTCCCCATTAATATACTTTATAACAAAAAAATAATAATAATAATTACCCATTCAATAAAACAGTTATTAAACATTCAAACCATAACGGTAGTTTTGCGCCACCCTGTAGTACACGACGGTAATGCCAACTTCCCTCAGCAGCGCCACCTATCTTCAAACACGGGTACTTACTGATCTTCCCTCGTATATGAAGCAAAAAAATCTTGAACATTGAAACCCGATCACATAAGAAAATTTATTTGTGAAGCGCCAGATGAACTTTATCTTTTACACAAGGTAAATATTTACTTCTATAATCTGAGTTCGTTTAGAAAATATTCTTTTTAGGTTGTATTAATTACTGGAATAATCGGCGCATGCCATTCCAATGAACTTTATCATATAAATATAGAGGATGTAAAAGATATTGGTACAATGTTACTAATAAGCATACCTAAAACTAAGAATAAAGTTGTGCGTTCATTTACAATAACCGATATGTACTATGATATCTTAAAAAAGCACATGGCTCTTCTCCCATCCCACATAAAAATAAGTTCATTTTTCATAAATTACCAGAAATTTAAATGCTCAACTCAACGGATAGGGAAAACCAAGTGTTACGCTTGAAAATTTATCATTCGGGAATTTTTATTGAATTTATTTCGTTACTTGCTTGCGATAAGTCAACATAGGCCTTTCATATTTCAACTTTTTCGTTTATTATTAATTTATTTAATTTTGATATTAATTATCGAACAACTTAGGGCTCTTCAAATTTTAATTACCTTCTCATTATTTTGTACGAGCAATTATTTTGGATACCGCTATATCCGTATTCCTTTTGCGGTTGTCTTCTTGCATTTTGGACGCTGTCCGACATCTTGGAAATTAATATGCTTAGTCATGGTCGTTTTATTTTTGTCATTAATTATATTTTTGTTTCTCTAATTCAATTCTAATATTGTAGAAATTTTTATAAGAATTTTGTGAACCTATTTGGGAGCTTATTTGTCTAATTAACCGTTTTATTAACATACTTTTGCGTACACATTTTCTCTCTCGCTTGGAGCGCCATCTCACGACTTTTGGTTTATCTTTCAAATACAGTTTTCTTGACGTTCGTTTGGTTAATCTATTTGTCTTTAAACCTTAATTGCAGTGTTTTAATTATCGTATTGTTGCTTAATGGCTTTATTGTTCACACGTACACCTTGTTAGGGTTTATGGTAAATTAATTCCGTTTCTGTCAAAAATTACCGATCTACGGTCTTGTGTGACGTATATCGGACATGGAACGTTCCATGCAATCGTCTGTCGATCGGACTACGATTGTTAACGTCGACAAGTCGTGATTTAGTGAGTGTGCTTGGACTTGCGGATATATTTTGGGGCTACCTCCCATCTTTTACGAATTTAAGCCGATTTTTCTTCGTAAACTCAACGAGGACTACACCAGGTGGTGGGCTTTTTTTTTGTTGCACACGCAATTTTTCCACTCAGTGGAGTATCTTAGCCATCATACTTCTTTTGGAGGAGATCCGAAAATTAATCCATTTTCCACCTACGAGGGTGAAATTGGGAACGTCGAGGCTACCATTATTTTTCTGAATTTGAAACCAATTTACCCGACGCTTCAAGATGGCGGCATACCCGCGCTTCCTTGGCGTGCATATGGCGGCGTAGACGCAGCATCATTATAGTTGGTGAAATATTGGGAAAAGACTGTACGAACATCTGAGAAGGCAATCTCAAATAAGGTTTGGAAATTTTGGTCAAATTAGGAGACGATATCAAGAACTTGTTTAGAAGTAGGTTTTGATAATCTAATTTTATTATTATAATTACATCTTTGCATATTCTATTAATTTATCTAAATTTCAATACGTTTACATAAGCCGTTCTCTCGGTTTGAAGCAGACGTTGTTTTGTTTTCATTGCATTTAAATTGGCATCGTAGATCCCTGATTGTGATATCGGGTTAGTTTCTCTCGGGATATTTTACTAGACCTAGATCTGGTTTGAATTCTGTTGCCTATATCTTACCTGCTTAACAACGTTTGATTGCTTACCTGAGACTTTATTTTGATGTAATTTATAAATCTTTAATAGCTGACTAAGCTAATGCATATAACTTTTAACAGTTAGAATCTAGAACACCTGGTTTCTAGCATTCGATTTGTATTTTATGATCAAGCTGGTCGTCAGCTTCACTGATAATCAGTTGCAGATTTTGTAGAGCTATTTTACGTGGCAAGTTCCTTCGGACGAGCCTACGTCTTGTTAACTTCAATAACTTGGGGAAACGTCTTTCATAAATATTTCTTATTTTAAACTGTATAATCTCATTGTAAAGAACCGAAAAATTACGTATACCTAATTTATGTTCTGCTTATTTTTAGTTGGGTTTGTGACCCAGAAAATTCAATTTATTCAATATATTAATATCTGTATATACAGGGTGTCAACCTGATGTGTGAATTTTGTCAATAGAAGTTCACTGTTTTACGCCTCTTGTTATTTATAATTATTTTAAAAGTAATCTGGGAACCCTGTTACTGTTTTCGAAATCTTTTAAGTCACTAGCATAATTACAGATTTGGCGCTTATATTTTGAAATCATATTATCTTTATATTTGTTTGATAACTTCCTAAATTTGAATTTTGCTTATTTTTAACTAGTTTAAAACCTTAGGGGGATTCTACGGGAAAGTAAACCTTGAAGTATTTTTTTAAATTTTCTTTTATGCTGTCAATTATTATATTTATCGATACAAAATACTTATATTTATATTTTTTTTTTTTATTAAGTTGCAAACATTGATTAACGAACCTTACGCAAATATGGGAAAATTTGTTTCAAGTTGGCAACACTATGGCGTCAGTTGTGGTTTGAACTTGCAACTGTTATTGTTCTTAAAATTACTTGGATTGGATTACTAATTAATACGTGCTAGCGGATTCTAATAAACGTAAGTAATTCTGCTGTAAAATAAAAATAAAACAATCAGTGACTAAGTTATCCCACCCGTTGCGAATACACACGAAAGTTATGTTTTCCAATGACTGACTTTGAGGTTATGTTTGATATTTATTAATTAGTTCTAGTGTAATAAAATAAAACTATCGATATATTCATATCTTTTTTCCGTCAAATAAATTGAAAACTATAGGCTGGTGAATTTGGTCCCACCCGTGACAATTGTTTCGTCACGGGTGGGACGGTTGTATTTGGTGGAGTTACTTATGCATTGCAAATGATTTAAGAACGTATTTTATGCCTTTCTGGCCATTTTTTCACATGTTACCAATGTATTTCATATAGAAAAAGCTTGCGTTTTAGCACTTGCGTTTTTTTTTATGCTTTTAAGGGCAATTGGTAAAACAACGTCTACTCAAAGAATGAAGAAGTACAGAGAGAGACTTAAGAACAGTCCTGAAAACTATCAAATTCATTTATCTAAAGAAAGGGAGAGAGACAAGAAAAGAAGGGAGAAAGAATATCAAGATAAAAGAGAATTCTTCAGCACGACTAAAAAATAAAAGAAGAGTTAAGGAAACTGAAAGAAAAAGGAAGTATAGGGAAAAGATAAGACTTTTAAAACAGGCAGATACTACTACGGGCGAACAATGGTCCTCGTCATTGGGATCATACTCTTGTAAGCAGACGTTGGGTAAGGCTGTAAGCAGTTAGTAGAACACTGCCTTCTAGCCCAACCAAGAAAATAGCAGTAATGCGCAAGCTTGTACTTGATTTTGGCATTTTAGGCGATGATTCTTTTTTAAACAGGCCCTCCAGAAAAAGTAACGTTATACATGCCTTATCTGATGATCATAAAGGTTTAGTTACAGAGTTTTATCAACGTGATGATATCAGTCGACAGGCTCCAGGAATCAAAGATGTGAAATCTGTAAAAGACCTGAAATCTGGCGACAGAGTTTTGTGCCAAAAGCGGCATATGAATATGACAGTGAGAGAGGCTTATTCTTTATTTATACTTGAATATCCTGACATCAAAATAAAAATAGCCAAGTTTTATCAGCTTCGCCCAGCTCACGTCTTTCTGACTAGTGAGATGCCACACAATCTTTGTGTCTGTAAATACCATGCGAATTTTAATTTTCTGGTAGAATCTATAGCTAAAAAAATTACAGGGTTTCCTTCCATAAGTGGTGATTTACTGGAAAAAATTTGCTGCAATTCAAAAAGAGAAGAATGCATGCTTGGTCATTGTATTCATTGTAAGGGCTATGATTTACGGTCTCTTCTAGATAATAATGAGGACTTGTTTCAACCTATTGAATGGAAAAAATGGATTGAAATTGAAGGGCGACCTCAGGTTGTACCTGTGAGAGGGTCCATTGAAGTGGCTATTATCGAATTAAATAATCAGCTTGATCGTTTTAAGCAACACGTTTATATAAAGAGAGTGCAATCACAGGCCTTTAACGACGCAAAATGTAATATGCAACCAAATGAAGCAGTTTTACAAATAGATTTCGCAGAAAACTATGCAGCAGTTACTCAAGATGAAATCCAGTCTGCTCACTGGAGTCACAAGCAAATAACTGTTTTCACTGCCTGGTTGCCAAATGATAGAATATATTCTTTTGCTCTCATAAGTGATGTGTTACGTCATGACAAACATGCAGTTTTTGCATGCTAAAAAAAAAATAATGACTTACCTAAAAGAGAAGATTTAAGATTTGGCGATTATAAAAATATTTTCAGATGGTGCAGCTTCACAATTTAAAAATAGATTCACTCTATTAAATCTGTGTTACATGCCCCACAATTTTGGTATTACAGGATCCTGGTACTTTTTTGCTACATCTCACGGCAAAGGAGCTGTAGATGGGGTAGGTGCAATAGTGAAAATAGCTGTTTGGAGTCAAGTTAAACAGCGAAAAGTTTAAATCAACAGCGCTGAAGATTTTGTAGTGGCAGCGGGTAAGACTGTTAAAAACATCAAGATTTTACATCTGTCAGAAGAAGAAATCGAGGCTAACAGAAAAATCCTAAATAGTAGATGGAAACTGGCCACTGGTATTGATAAAATACAGTCGCTCCACTTTTTCAAAGGCTATAATCTAGAAGACTTATTAGTGGGCACTACTGCTGATTCGGATCTGAAAAGATGCAAAGCTGTCAAGCTCAGTGTTTCAAATATATACTCTGGTACAGACTCAAGCATATGGAGTGACTCTGATTATGAAACTTTAGCATCCATATCAAGAAAGAAAAACTTATAAGCGGCTCATTTTGCCTAGTAAATCGTACGTGACAGTGCCCGTGACAGTGTTAGTCCCACCCGTGACACACTTTATTTAATTTTTGTAAAAAAATGTCTAAATAATAGGACATTATTTTCTATTCAAATGTTACGTTCAGTTTATAGTCTCAAAGAAATATCGTAATTTGCATTAAAAAGTTTAATCAAATAGCAGAGTTTTATTGAATATGATTCATGTGTAACAAGAATGTCAATTTATGGTCCCACCCGTGGCAAACATTAACTGTCTTTTTTATTTAATTTTACATAGTGTTATCTCGTCTCTACTGTAACTATAAAAGTACATCGATTAATTTGTTATTTTCTATATAAACCAATTTGATATCATTGATACAATTAGCATAAATTAGTCACACATACTGAAAATGAAGGTACAAGTGTCCCACCCGTGACGGTAGAATCCCCCCTTATTGAAATTTTGTGTACTACGTCGACTGCTATTAATCTTTTATATATGAAACCTATTTCTTGATAATAAATTTTGTTATTGTTGACGACTTGAGTTTGTTTGTATCCCTACCTACAAGTGTTGTGTAAAGCAAAGTTTCGCTTATATCTGTAACAAGTAATAAGGGGCTGACTCTCTGGTTTATTTTGAAGCTACCAGGGTCCCGCCTGCTTCCGTTTTCTAGGATTCTCTGCAGGTTGAAAACGGTGACGTCTTTACCTACATCTAGCGACCTTTTGGAACTCGCGACACTCTTCGTAACTTGACTGAGTTAGCCGGCAGAGTACTTTCCCGGGGACGACCATCTTCAGGTAGGTTCAGAGGAGGCCAGAGGAGGAGAGCAAGCAGAACATCGCGCAACCTCCTTATTACTTGTCTTATTTTATATTTTGGTCGCGGTTTGGTAGCACAAGTTTGCCGTATTCGGTTAACAAATTGCAGAGTATGTATTTGAAGTTATTAAATCTGGAAAACTACACTGGGCACTATTATCGTAAATCATCTGTTAGACTGTATGATGATAGAGGAGGTGACTTTACAGGTTCGAAGCGTCACGGCGGGTGGCAATCTAATCAAGTTGCAGAAGGCTATATTGATCAATCTCTGAGAAATAAACAGGCAACAACTTAAACAATCATTAACGAAATTAATGCTAATGTTTCGATGTCAACCTCAGTGGCAAACGAAGAAGTAAACAATATAAATTACAATAATACCAAACATATTGAAGGTTCTAATTCTAACCCAATAAATATAACTAATTGTAGCCATTTTAGTATTTATATAAATTAAAACTAATTTTCTACTATAAAATCGTTAAATTATTTTTTTTTGTAATCCTCAGCGAATCGCATCCATTTTACTGTCAAAACGTCAAGCGCCATATCGATATTATAGTATAATGTTTTTCTTTTAGTAATGTTCAGTTAGTCGTAGATAAAGTAGTGTATACTAACTCGCAATAATGACCATTATTCCCTCGAGCTGAATTACTCCCTCGCCGCTTCGCAGCTCGGTTCGTAAATTCAGGTGTAGGGAATAATATTGAATTGTTAATTAAATAACTTATATACATTATTATGACAAGTTAATGTCATTGCCAGAAGGGTAAATAATATAGCCAATATTAATCACATTGGCCCCAATATTGTCAACTGATATTGCTCACTCGGTAGGACATATATATCCTCGTCAGTCCTGAGCGAACATTATTGAACAAAATAATAATTTTGCTGTATCAGTGTAATATTCGAGTACCCAGTGCACCCTTTTAATACATGTTTGTTAATTTTTTTTTGAAAATAGCAACTTTGATAGCTGTCCACATATGTGGTCATCAATACTCAAACAAGTTACTTTGAAAAGAATACTATTTATTAAAAGTTATTGGCTTACAAATACTATTACCTTATTTTGAATGAGCAAGCATAAAGCAGTTTCTCTCTTTAGTTAAACCTAGAAATATATTGCAAGAAGTACATCTGATTCTAGTTTTGTGTTTACAATGTTCTCTTCTACATCTTGCAGCCGAACTCAAATCTGTAGCTTCGGGTAGATGCACCGCACCGAAATATCTTATTTCAGGAGGTGGAACAGGCACATTTCCTTTAGCTTTCTTTGGTTGCGGAGGCTCCAAGATTTCTGGTTGTTGCATACCACGATAGTGACGATAGGGTTCTTGAACATTAGGGTCAATTTTTTCTAAAGAAGATGCCGAACCTCTTAATAGGCATTGACCTATGCGCAATTTAAAGTCCAGCAAGTCCATAATATTTTTTCCGTGAAATACCTTGGAACTGGTAATCCCGTCGATACTGTATCCAGCAATTAACAACCGCCATGTCCATAAAATGTTCAATACAACGTATTGTCCATTTTTTTGTTCTATGATACGAACGATACGTAGACATTAGACGGTTTAGAAGATCTACACCGCCCATATTTGTATTATACTTCCCAATCAGGTCAGGTCGATTGACATTAATGTAAGCCTTATCTGGCTTAGAATATCGTTTGGCAATTCCCATAGGTTCTGAGCTGTACTTTGATGAAGCCGATAGAACAGACCGGTTATCCATCCATTTAACTATTGCTAATTTGTTGTCACTTCTGACTGCAACATCTATGGAACCTCTACCGCTCTTTTTCATCTCTGCATCAGACTTTAAACCAGTATTGGGAAATCGATTTACCATAATGGTACCGGTGCCAGATATTCCTTTATCTAATAACATATCTAACAAGACACTACCAGTGAAATATCTGTCAAAGAATAACTTGCAGCTTGGAGGACAGGTTTCAGATAAACGCAAAATTGCTCTACCACCAGCTCCTAATTTTAGACCACCATCTACTTCTGGTGGCAGCTTAGTAGAAGCCCCCTGGTATATTTCTAAATCTAGAACTTGACCGGAAGCCCCAGCTAAAATGTAGATTTTAATACCTGTCGGATTAGGCTTTCTGGGAACATATTGTCGAATAGCTACACTTCCACTAAATGGAATCATCTGTTCGTCTATACACATGTTTTCTTCTCGGGGCAGCTTTAACACAGCTTGATGAAAATAATCTACAACTGGTCTGTCTTTCCACATACGATCTTTTTCTTTCTGCTCTTCAGAGATTTCCAAATTGTTGACAACATGCAAATAATTTCTAAGTAGAAAAAATCTATCCCTGGTCATAGTATCACTAATTAATGGAACTTTATAACCCGATTTCCAATACATTTTGATTCGAGGATAACCCAATGCACTCATGGTCATGGAAATGCCTATAAATTACTTGATTTCTGTAGCATCAGTTTTTAATAGTTTTGATTGTGTTTGCAAATAGTGTATGTTTGTTTCAGAAGCCGACTGTACAAAAAATTGTTGAGAATAATATTGATTAAAATAGTTAATGGGTGACCAATTGCTTCGGTTAGCCAGATCATACTCAATTGGAACAAATTCGGGAAATACTGGTTGCAAGTGATAGCTTCGACTAAATCTTCTAGATTTATTCAGCTAGGCTTTTTAGTTACTTTATTTACCGTAACCGTTTTACGTCTTCCTTTACCTCGTCTCCTACTAAAATAACGGAAATAAACTCGCCAGAGCAACATCATCAATGCACTTTTAAATGAGGGCCCTCCTCTGTTAAAATGTAAATAATAAACAATTTTTATTGTAAAATACAGCATATCGATGTTTGACTTACTTCAAGTGTATATCCAAGTGGGCATATTTATACAGATAAATTTTGATTGGTTCTAGGAGATAATTTTTGTATGAGTTTAAAATATATGGAGAAATTCTTCTAATAAATTCACCCAACATTCTTCCTATTACAGAATCCGTGGCCCCACTTAATGAACTAGTTAGTTACATTAATCAAGTAAAAAAAGAGGTATATTATGTTTAATTAACTTATGTACCTACTATTATTATTGTATTAGATATTTCATTTGAGGAAGAAATATGGCAGGTAGACGAAATTAAAGATAATATATAGGAATTAATCATATCCATAAATGATGAAACGAGTAGCACACAATATAGTGACTTCGATTTGTATTTACGTTTAATATTTTATCCAAGTATTTTCTAGGATAAAACGTGGTAATTCTGTATGGTATTCTCACAAGCGCTGTACTGTTTTCTAAGGTGCGAACGGACTATACTGGCAAAATAACTTGTGCCAATACTGTTCGAAAAGCGATTTTAAAACCTAAAGTGGCATTTGTGCACTAAAGTTTATGAATTTGTTTTAGTATTAAGGGTAATTCAGCCCAATGTTGAGTTGGGTTAGATTTTCATAGATAATATAAAATACATGTTGATTGTAAATCATTTACGATAATTAAAAACATGTATTAACAACAGCAAATTCTATTCAGTTAAAATTTATTTTATAGACTAATGTACGATTACTTTATCTATTTTGCAAGTTTTTTTTTGTTATTTAATATAAAAGTTATTTATTTTGAATTTGAAATCTTTAATGCAACTAGTATTACAATAAGGTAATATATATAAAAAAATACATTATATTTTATAATATGGAAAAGAATATTATTTATTTATGTTAAATTATACAATTTATCGAAATAAAATTTACAAGTTAATTATTTAAAAAAATAACTTGAATATATAATAGTTTATTAACTAACCCCTTGAAGCACAGAATAGGAAACTTAACAGAAACTTCACGATACTTTGTAAACATAATCAATTATCTAACAAACATGTCTTGTACTCCACCCCAGTTACGTACTTAAAATCAAATGACAGCAATATATATATATATATATATATATATATATATATATATATATATATATATATATATATATATATATATTATATATATTGATATACGCCAAAAAGGTCGTATAATGAATACAAAACCAAATAATTTAATATACTTAAGCTGATAAGGTGATTTAAAAAAAAAATATTATAAATATCTGTTTAAATATGGTTTCAAATATTACATACAGATGGAGTTATTTGACATTGTATCTGTTACATGTGTATGATTCAAATGATAAATAATCGTTTAACAATGAAGTGTACTTAACCTCAACAGCTATACATGTAAATAACTTCTTATTGTCTAATTTCTTGTGGGCTTTAATTTGTCTTAAATGTCCGGCTTATAAGAACAATGAGACTCTTTTTGTTGTGCATAATAAATACACTTAAAATGTAGGTTCGGTGACTCAATAAGAATACGTACAAATCAGTGGTGAATAAACTAACATGTGGTGGTATATTTTAAATGCAATATCAACAAAATGAAACGATTGAGTTTAAAGAAGAATATAAATAGTTTTATTGAAGTATAGATTTAACAGGTAAGTGATTCATATAAAAAATAATAGGATTAATATAGAAATGAATCAAGTCACGTGAAATTATAAACATAAAATAAATTCTAGGTTAAGCAAAGATAATTAAAGAAAGTGAATTTAATTTAACCAACATACATAAATGCTTCTTTTAAAAATGAACATTAGTAAACAGGGGAACGGTATTCTTCTAGTTTTTAAATTAAATAATTCTTATTCTAAATGTACCCATAAGGTATATCTATTCTAAAAAATCTTTGGTAGAGGTTTTACTTTATGAATTGAACTAATTCAACATTTTCAAAATTTATAGGAGATTGGAATAATACTTAAGTTTGAAATAGACGGGAATGGGTTAGTCTGGAGTCTTCTTGTGGATCCGAAAATGCAGGATACAGGTTTGGGCGGGTAATCGGACGGCGTCACCGCTTAGCTTCGATCTAGCTGGATGCTATTCCCGGTGAAATGGAATTTTCGTTTTATGAGTCACTGGTTGATGTCTGGATACGGAAAATACGGCAAAAAGGAGCTGGATAAACAGGTGATATTTTTATATGTTCGTAGTATAGTTTTTCTAATTTATTTAATGATTTTTCTTCTTATTTCCAGAGCGGCACTTAAAAAACATCGATGTGTTTTTGGAATTTTTCTACCTAATGACGCTAACTCTCGTTTGTTCCCAATGCTAGCTTCTTATTCGTCTAATTTGTATGTATTAATATAATCTCGCTAATTATTTTAGTGAAAATGATAATTTAATTACTCAAACCATATAGATACTTTACAAAAATTACATATTTTATTTTAGTAAATAAATAATTGTCATGAGAATGTTAGTAATTTTATATTATGCTAATTTTTGATTGGGATATTTCCCGCTGTAATCATTTCAAATAAGTACAGTTTTTCCTAAGAAATACGAGTCATTTATTATTAATCAATTAAGTTGAAATGTCTTCGGAAATACAAAATATTGAAATAAAATGACTAAGGCAAATGAAAAGATAAAAATAAATAAATATGAGAATTTATTTTGAACAATTAAAAACGCGAAATCAACTTTATTGATATGTCAGGTGAAGAATTCAGTTCCAAAATTTTCTTATTTTCTAATATTTATATACAAACGTTAACGATCTGTATTTCACGAATCCCAGGAATTCTTATGTGTAGGCTTGACCTACCACAATATATAATCTAAAACCCCCTTCTACCTTTAATGGTGTAGGGTAGAGTGTCTAATTTTTAACAAATTTTCTCCACTCTTTTCTATTTCGAGCCATCACAGTAGCCTCCTTCCAGGTTTTGCTTCTGTCCGTCAGTATTCCAGCTACAATCTTATTCCATGTCTTTCTTGGCCTCCCTCTTTTTGTGTTCTTCTGTATTTTGGCTTGCCATATTTTTTTTAACTAGTCTTTCTTCGTTCATTCTCTGTAGATGTCCCCACCAAGATAATTGTCTGTCTTCTATGAATCTATGTATGGACTGTATGTCAAGGTCTCTTCTTATAACTACACTTTTAATCCTATCTTTCTTTGACACTCCTCGTACTCTTCTCAAGAACCTCATTTATACTGCTTGTATTCTACTCCATTGTTGTTCTGTTAGTGTCCAAGATTCGCAGTCAAAAGTCAACACTGGTCTGTATATTGTTTTAAAAATCTTTAGTTTTGTCTGTTTCGATATTTCTCTTTTGTTTATAAACTTAGAGTTCATTGCATAATATAGCTTATTGGCGTTTTGTACTCTATCATTAATATCTATCTCCTGTGTGCCTGTCCTCTCTATGGCTACTCCTAGGTATTGTAAATGATCTACCTGTTCCATTTTCTTTCCATCTAGTTCTATATTAAGATTTTCTCTGTTCGCTCCAATCATCATTACTTTCGTCTTCGTTTTATTAATTATCATTCCACTTTCCTTCATTATTCTATTCCAGACATTTAAGTTTATTTGTAGGTCCTTTTCGTTTTTAGCCAATATCACGACATCATCTGCAAATGCTCCTTCGATTATTCGTACATTTTGCAGTCGTAAATAACCTACATCCAGTTTTTTTGTTAGTGGTTTGCATCTCTTAATTATCTCATCCATGAACACTATGAACAGCTACGGACTTAAACTTCCTCCTTGTCTCAATGACAGCAATATAGTATATTAAAAAACAAGTTTCATAAGGCACCTTTTTGCCGCACGAGATCATTTTAGAAAACGAGCCGCGATGCAACGAGTTTTCTAAAGAGCGAGTGCGGCAAAGGGTCTTATGAAACGAGTTTTTTATACTATTTTTTCTATTTTGCATTTTTTACATTAATAAATTGGAATTATTATTTTGAAAGTTCAGAGTTTTATTTTTATATAAAGCATGCAGTTGGTCACATTGATACTTGACATTTCCAAATTTGAATCATGCTATTCGCGAAGTATATTATATTACATAATATTTGTTAATTTTCGTTAACATTACTTGATATTTTATTTAAAAATATAAACATGAGTGACATAGTGTAACAACCTGTGCCCTAAAGGGGCAGGCATGGATCGCCATGTAACGTGGGCCGTTGGCAGCCACACAGATTAGCAGGTAGTGCGACTTATCGTTGTAAATGATACACTAGAAGTTCGGGTAACATCTTATAATTTAATCAACACTTAGAAATTGGTTAACAAACTATGTACATTATAAATAGATACAATTCTGACTTATTACTATTACAGATATTGTCTATCTAGTTCTCTATCAGACACTGAATCATTCTGAATTACTCTGAATGTTCTGAATCACTCTGAATGTCTTTTACTTATCCTACAGTCTATATATATAATAGAGAAGTCCTCGGAGAGTTAATTAGGCCATAACAAACCCTGGCCTACCGCAGTATGTATACATAATATATACATGCTTAAGGTTGTGTTTATTAAACACTAGTTTTGTTTTAAAGGGAACGAGGATATAACCTCGTCCGAGAGTATTTGCTTATACATGCATGTTGCGTTATCACACCATCCTCCTTAGGGTTTAAAGAAAACCAACACTAGGGTGTTTGCTTTTCTTTAAAACCTTTCTCTCCGGTTACCTTCCCTATTCCTATTGTAACATCATACAATACAATACAATAATATAATACAATACAATAATATAATACAATACAATAATACAATTTATACAATAACAATAAATATTTAGCGAATAAATATATAAATCGTAAGATGATAAATATCCTAATAGAAATTGTAATGATAAATATATAGCATAGATTGTAAAACTTTAAATAAATTTCCAATGTACTGCTAAATAGTACGTTTTACAAAAAAAAATAATAACTATAATAATCGGGCCTTTGTACACTGTCTCAATCTTGTTAGTCTGTTTGCTTTTTAGTATTTTATTTCTATATCATGTGTTCTTGTACATCTAATAGTTGACTTACTTTGTATTTGCAATTCTTCCTTCTAATTTTTTAATCTTTCGCATTCGATTCCCTGTCTTGGATTCTTCATGTTCGCTTGTTTGTCTTAAATTCTTTGCTTTGATTGTTCGTTTCCGATTCCTTATACATGATTGTTTGTCTTCAATTTTGTGCGTGATTGTTTGCTCCCAATTCTTATGCTCCCTTTCCAACCATACTTTAAAATAAATCGACTCTCCGTTTTTCTATCTATTTTCCTCCATGGAAAAAATTATACTGGAAATCACTCTTTCGTGTATTTCCCTGGACAGCACATATTTTGTGTCTGTCATGTTCCTGCGCAGAACTATCTTGTGAAGCTTATTCTGGCTACAGTAAGGTGGCACGTGCTGCTGATCCCTTATGCTGTAAGCCTTTTCTTCAATCTAGAAAAACTTGAGACCAGTTAACAAAACACACTTTTGTTATAACTGTCTCTAAAAAAAAATTCTGAGAGCGTTTTTTGTCGTGCAGGATCACTTCCTGGAAGCGCATGCTTGCTTCGTCACGACCTAGGGGCGAATTGGAGTCTTTTTGCCTTTCTCCTACTTTGAAGTTCGTCTGATTCGGTTGGTTAACGTTTTCGCCAAGTCCACAACTCTAGGATGATCTGTCCTGTAGGTTGCACTGTTGTTGGTGTCGTAAAGGTACAATCGATAGGTCTCTGTTGTCTTATAGAGCTCCAGACTTGATTAGGATGCTATCGTATTGTCCCGTTACTAACCGTTATGGCATTGGAATCAACTTCTAAGGCATTTGTGACAAATTTTCGGAATTCTTGTAATATAAAATTAATATACTACTCCTCGTATATTGTTTCTTCTATTAATTTAAAGTTATTCTCTTTTATTGCGAACTTTTGAATGCGTCGGCACTATATTCAATGCCAAGTATCGTCGTTCAGAAATAAATGATGTGTTTGCATATAAGCGAACTTGACTCGAGTATTATTAAACTATACATATTCTATTTTGAATTCGAAGTTATTGTTTATTCGCGACTAGTTTAAATATACATGCTATTGTTTATTTGTTCGTTTAATAAACAATATCAACTGCAACATTCTTGTATGGCGCTTATTAAAACATGAAGACGCATGCATTTTTATGCACGTAATTGAACTTATGAAAAAGAAATATAACATATATCTTCATTGTTTCGTGTATAAATATATATATATATATGCGTCCTCTTTAAAAAAAAAATATTTAAACTTTTGCATTACTAACAAAATTGCGAAGTGTACGGCCGAAATCTCTCTAAGTTACATAGTACATATTAATTTTTAAATGAACTTGACCTTTACATAAAGAATACATTACTACGCTACAATATGTTTGCGTAGCAGAAATAAATGATACACATATTGTGATATTGTGTATACAATTTAAACTAAACATTTTAACACAGTTTATGTCTATGAAAGTTTTGTACTGTTCATTCACTTTAATTTAAAAGGGATACCTGTGTTTCTTCTTTCTTGCTTGTGGAGCTTCTGTTCGCTCTTGTTGATGACTTCCTCCGTTCTTGTCGCGTATTTGCCCATTTCTTGCTTCGACCTGCCAAACTGTAGGTTTCCTTTCTTCCCTGGTTCGTTCCAGCTTCCTACATGTTCCTTGCAGTCTTACACGACTGGCAGAATGGTCCTGAGCCGTAGGTAGGCAGAATCGCCATGTAACAACCTGTGCCCTAAAGGGGCAGGCATGGATCGCCATGTAACGTGGGCCGTTGGCAGCCACACAGATTAGCAGGTAGTGCGACTTATCGTTGTAAATGATACACTAGAAGTTCGGGTAACATCTTATAATTTAATCAACACTTAGAAATTGGTTAACAAACTATGTACATTATAAATAGATACAATTCTGACTTATTACTATTACAGATATTGTCTATCTAGTTCTCTATCAGACACTGAATCATTCTGAATTACTCTGAATGTTCTGAATCACTCTGAATGTCTTTTACTTATCCTACAGTCTATATATATAATAGAGAAGTCCTCGGAGAGTTAATTAGGCCATAACAAACCCTGGCCTACCGCAGTATGTATACATAATATATACATGCTTAAGGTTGTGTTTATTAAACACTAGTTTTGTTTTAAAGGGAACGAGGATATAACCTCGTCCGAGAGTATTTGCTTATACATGCATGTTGCGTTATCACAATAGAAACTAATATATCTTGTTGTCAATTGTATACAATATACGTTATTTGTGTAGAGTTCGTACATATATCATATCTGTCAAATGTACTTAAATTCTTAAAATAAAATGACAGCAATAATATTTATTTCTATGTTCGAACAACGCCAACACTGAAAAATGAAAAAATTTTACTTTAAAACATTATGACACTCACAACAGTATCGAAATGAGCTTCATTTCGATACGCTTTTTTTCATTTTTCGATGTTGGCGTTGTTCGAACACAGAAATAAATATCATTGTTGTCACTTGAGTTTAAAGTACATTTGACAGATATGATACATATAACAAGTGTTCATTTGCAAAGTTAATCTAGGTTACTTTGAAATTTTGATAGAATAAGACGCAAATATATTGTGTTTGTTGTTCCGTAAACGTAAATCCAAATGACATTTGATAATGTCAATCACAAATATCAGTTAGTGCATAAAATAATCGTGCGTCGATTCTGGTTTAAATAAATTGCTTCTCAGTTTTAAAATGGCTTTCACTTTAGAACATAAAATTTTTTTAGTCCAGGCTTATTTTCGAAGTGGTAATAAAATTGATGGTTTATGGGTTTATTCAGTTCAAGATTGCATGGTAGAATTTCAAGTTGAGTTTCCACACTTTGTAATAGATTATATACAATTTAAGAATACTTTGGATAGAACTTCAAAACTTTTTTCTGAAACTGGTTCTCTTAAGAAAATCAGGCAGCGGAGCAGTTAAGAAAGAAACGTACACCTCAAGTTGTCAATCGTGTTGAAAAAATAATGGAAAATGAACCACAAACATCTGTTCGACATTTGAGTCAACAAATAAACCTTTCTGTTGGTACAACTCACAAGTTATTAAAAAAAGATATACCACTTTATCCATACCGTGTCACAGCAGTACAAGAATTGTTAGAAATTGATTACCCACGTAGACTACAGTTTTGTAATTGGTTTGTAAATATGAACAATAATGGAGAAAAAAACTTAAAAAAGGTATATAACCCCTTACCACAATTATTAATCGTATCCTAAATACGTATTTCGACAACTAAGTTGTCATCATCAGTAGGTAAAACCACTAATTAAAAAGTCGCACATGGGACACAGTAAAGGTAGAAAACCGCTCACGCACCAACTACTTTTCACCGCGTCCACGTATAGACTAATTTTAACATACGAAAAAATAAACTACGGAACTAAAATACGAAGAGGTCGAGAGAGACACTTACCTAGAAAAGGGTCTACCCAGATGTTTATTCTCCGGGTTGAAATGTCGAACGCAAAAGACGGTCAACATACTTTCCTTCAGGGGACCGGCAATAAACATGTCTTAATAAACTTCGGTTTTTAAAAACGACGATGACACAATTATGTTAATAAAAATGCAAAGAGACAACTGATTGGTATCGGTGACCTATCGCTATTCATCGAATTATGTTTATTTTTCGCGATATTTATACTTTCGTAAGCATCAAGTTCGTGGGGTTTATTAATTCCTTTGATCAACCTCAACCCTGTAATCGATACGTTGTGCAATGTGCTCAAAGCGTGGTTGGCTACATTGGATTTATCCGGTCTATTGTATTTAATATGTGATATGTGTTCTTTAAAACGGGTTATTATTGGTCGTTTAGTTTGGCCTATATATTTCAGATTACAATCCCCGCAACTAATTTCGTATATACCTGATTTCGAATTGAAATTAAGTCTATCTTTAGTATTCCCCAGGAGATTTTTGATAGTATTTTCTGACCGGAAGGCAACCTGGAGACCTCTTTCTTTCACAACTTTATTAATGTTTTTCGTGACGGGGTGGTATGGTAAACAGATGTACTTTTTCTCCTGGTTACTTTGAGATATCAAACTTGTGGATTCGCGGATTGTATCTTTTATTTTTGTTTTTCTAATTAATTTATTGATTATTTCTATGTCAAAGCCATTGTATTTCGCGATATTTTTAATGAAATCCAGTTCTATATCATATCTCTCTTTTGTTAACGGAAAATTTAGTAACCGATTGACTAAGAAATTAAAGGAAGCTGTCTTATGTTGATAACTATGATTTGAATCCGCGGTGATGAATTTATTAACATTGGTTTCTTTCCGGAAAATATCGATTTCTATTTTATGTTTATTCCTGATCAGTAAGGTATCTAAAAATGGTATCTTGCTATTGTGTTCCTTTTCCATTGTAAATTTAATCGTCGGAAATTTCAAATTTAATTGATTAACGAACATGTCTAATTCGCATTTTCGTGTATCAAAAATCGCGAGAATGTCATCTACATACCTAATCCAGACTCTCGGGAAATATTTAGCGTTATTTTTAAATTCTACTTCAAATTGACTCATGAATAAATTGGCTATGAAAGGAGATAGGCAGTTACCCATTGTTGTGCCTTGTTTCTGTTCATAAAATTTTTCTCCTACTTGGAAACAATTTTGCGTCATGCACAGAGTTGTCAATCTCATGTATTCTTTTATTTTTGAAGGTTCGATGTTATTCTTGTGGAGCAAGCTTTCTAAATATTTCATAGTCTCTGGAATAGGTACCGAGGGGAATAATGACGTTACATCGAATGAAACAAAATTTCCCCGGTTTCCAGTTCACAATCTTTAATTAATTTAACAAATTCTAAGGAATTACTGACTGACAAAGTTTCTGGTTTGGCGGGTAAATTTTTAAATTCATTCACTAACCATTTGGAAATTAAGTAAGTCGGTGAGTTGATACCTGAAACTATCAACTCACCGACTTACTTGATTGAGTTGTGAGTAAGTGAGTTGAAGAAAAAAAGGACCAAGTAATTGAAAAAAAGGACCAAGTAATTGAAAAAAAGGACCAAGTAATTGAAAAAAAGACCAAGTAATTCAAAAATGCAATGAAGAACTTAGAGAACTAGAAAAAAAACCATGAAGAACTTAGAGAACTAGAAAAAAAACCATGAAGAACTTAGAGAACTAGAAGAAAAAAAAACATGAACTAGAGTTACAAAATCTGAGTCTGAAACATGAATTGGCTATTAGAAACACGGACTATTTACGTGTCACGAAGTCGTTACATATTAGATCGGTATGTGAAGAATTTGAAGCAAGCAATTCCATTTTGGGCGAAAAGAATGATAAAGAGCCACGAAAAAAAAATGGATCAAAATGCTAAAGTCTAACGACACCAAAAGTTTAGATTTCAAAAAATGCCTAGTTGAATGTAATGTAGATTTGGAGAAAGTCCCACAAATCGCGACAGACCTTTTTGCCAAAATTAATGACGCCGTGCATAAGGATTTCCGAACCAGCAATGAGACTTTGCGTCTTGTCAAAAGATATTTTACGGTAGATGAATTTGATCTGGTGCACTGCATTGTCAAGTGCTACGGCATCACAGCTGTAGATATTGTAGATTAATATCTAAATAATTTTAATAAGATATATTTTGGCAAATTTATTATATTTATTATATTAATAGATATTATTTAATTTCTTACTTCAACTCACTTACTTCAACTCACCGACTTACTTAATTTCCAAATGGTTAGTGAATGAATTTAAAAATTTACCCGCCAAACCAGAAACTTTGTCAGTCAGTAATTCCTTAGAATTTGTTAAATTAATTAAAGATTGTGAACTGGAAACCGGGGAAATTTTAGTTTCATTCGATGTAACGTCTTTATTCCCCTCGGTACCTATTCCAGAGACTATGAAATATTTAGAAAGCTTGCTCCACAAGAATAACATCGAACCTTCAAAAATAAAAGAATACATGAGATTGACAACTCTGTGCATGACGCAAAATTGTTTCCAAGTAGGAGAAAAATTTTATGAACAGAAACAAGGCACAACAATGGGTAACTGCCTATCTCCTTTCATAGCCAATTTATTCATGAGTCAATTTGAAGTAGAATTTAAAAATAACGCTAAATATTTCCCGAGAGTCTGGATTAGGTATGTAGATGACATTCTCGCGATTTTTGATACACGAAAATGCGAATTAGACATGTTCGTTAATCAATTAAATTTGAAATTTCCGACGATTAAATTTACAGTGGAAAAGGAACACAATAGCAAGATACCATTTTAGATACCTTACTGATCAGGAATAAACATAAAATAGAAATCGATATTTTCCGGAAAGAAACCAATGTTAATAGATTCATCACCGCGGATTCAAATCATAGTTATCAACATAAGACAGCTTCCTTTAATTTCTTAGTCAATCGGTTACTAAATTTTCCGTTAACAAAAGAGAGATATGAAATAGAACTGGATTTCATTAAAAATATCGCGAAATACAATGGCTTTGACGTAGAAATAATCTATAAATTAATTAGAAAAACAAAAATAAAAAATACAATCCGCGAATCTACAAGTTTGATATCTCAAAGTAACCAGGAGAAAAAGTACATCTGTTTACCATACCACCCAGTCACGAAAAACATTAATAAAGTTGTGAAAGAAAGAGGTCTCCAGGTTGCCTTCCGGTCAGAAAATACTATCAAAAATCTCCTGGGGAATACTAAAGATAGAGTTAATTTCAATTCGAAATCAGGTATATACGAAATTAGTTGCGGGGATTGTAATCTGAAATATATAGGCCAAACTAAACGACCAATAATAACCCGTTTTAAAGAACACATATCACATATTAAATACAATAGACCGGATAAATCCAATGTAGCTAACCACGCTTTGAGCACATTGTACAACGTATCGATTACAGGGTTGAGGTTGATCAAAGGAATTAATAAACCCCACGAACTTGATGCTTGCGAAATTATAAATATCGCGAAAAATAAACATAATTCGATGAATAGCGATAGGTCACCGATACCATTCAGTTGTCTCTTTGCATTTTTATTAACATAATTGTGTCATCGTCGTTTTTAAAAACCGAAGTTTATTAAGACATGTTTATTGCCGGTCCCCTGAAGGAAACTATGTTGACCGTCTTTTGCGTTCGACATTTCAACCCGGAGAATAAACATCTGGGTAGACCCTTTTCTAGGTAAGTGTCTCTCTCGACCTCTTCGTATTTTAGTTCCGTAGTTTATTTTTTCGTATGTTAAAATTAGTCTATACGTGGACGCGGTAAAAAGTAGTTGATGCGTGAGCGGTTTTCTACCTTTACTGTGTCCCATGTGCGACTTTTTAATTAGTGGTTTTACCTACTGATGATGACAACTTAGTTGTCGAAATACGTATTTAGGATACGATTAATAATTGTGGTAAGGGGTTATATACCTTTTTTAAGTTTTTTACTTAACCACAGTCTCCAAAGAAAGAATTTAATAATGGAGAACTTTCGCAAAGAGTCATCTTTACTGATGAAGCATGGTTTTATAAAACGGGATACCGAAATTCACAAAATACAAGAATTTGGAGTAGTGAAAATCCACATGTAATTAATGAAGAATCACTACATCCAGAGAAAATTGGTGTTTGGGCAGCGATAAGCCAAAGGCGAATCATTAGACCAATATTTTTCAGGGAACGTTAACTGCTCAAAGGTACCGTACGGAAATTTTACAACCATTTGTCAGAGACCGGGATTCCGCACTGAGTATTCATTGAATACAGACGTGCTCTCTCCAACGCATTTATTGAATCCAGTGACACTGTAAAAGTACACGCACCGTCTTCTGAACTCTGTGACCGGAGTCAGATTGCAGGTCCGAAGCTTGCTTCGGAACGATTGAACGTCTCCTGTCAAGATTCCCGGAGTCAGGCCGCACAACATTTATTAGCATACTGTTGTTTTTCCCGTTCCTCCTACTACTTTTAAAGTAGTAGGCGGGCTATCTAGGTATCAAAATGGACTCAACGAAGAAGATGATTGATGACGCCATCGCCGCCACGACATCATCGAAGCCGGTGCACCCGGCATTCGAACTCTTTAACGAGAAGGATCTACATACAATGAAAAAAGCACTTAATGCGTCTTTTTCAGTTTCAGAGACAGATAGCATTGCGGACGACATGGATACCGAATCATCCACGCCAGCGTCCACATCAGCAGACACCGAAAACCCAGACGACGGTTACACAACTGTAAACGGGAACAAGCGTCCCCGCATCGACAGAAGCACCCCATCGCCTGTCCCCATTGAAAATCGGTTTGATCCGATTGCCCCAGGTCCATCCTACGCCGATGCCGCCTCTGCCGCGCTGCCCAAAGCCGGAGACATCGAGATGCCGCCCGAAGAAGCTGTTGCCGAACCCAGGCAACGTGTTCCCCCAATTACTATCTACGACAAGGACGGTTGGTTGGTAATCACCTCCTTGTTTAAGAGAGACATCAATTTCTTGAGAGCCAAGAACGTCTATGGAGGAATCCGGGTGGTTCCGGCAACCAACACGGACTACCGCAATATGGTGAGAATACTCGACGGCAAATATCAATTTTTCACTTACAGGCTCCCTGCCGAGAAGCCCCTGAAGGTCGTCGTGAGGGTTCCCTTCGAACCTCGACATAAAAGACGCCAAGGAAGACATCATCGCCCAGGGCTTCAACGTCCTGGAATGCTCCCGCATGACGAAGCGAGGGCGCATCCCCATGCCGCTATTGATGGTCCAGGTCCCTAAGAACGAAGACGGCAAACGGATCTTTAATCTGAAGTACGTGGTGGGTCTCTGCGTCACCGTAGAAACCCCGAAACCAAAGAGCGATGTCACACAATGTCACCGCTGCCAGCGGTATGGACACGGCCAAAGACAGTGCCACATGGCACCCAGGTGCGTGAAATGCGGCGAGACTCACGCAAGCAAGACTTGCGTAAAACCTAGAGATGAGACTGCCAAGTGCTGCAACTGCGGAGGTCCGCATCCTTCCAGCTTCCGCGGTTGTCCTAAAGCTCTTGTATGGAAAAACCCACCGACCGTGACGACAACACCATCTAACTCCCGGCAGAACCCCTTGCCACCGACAACTTCAATCCCAGCTCCAGGTCCCGAAAACTTCCCCAGGCTTCCTGACAGGCGAAAGCCTATCAAGAACTTTGCCCCAGGTGTCGCTTCCACATCTTCTGCGACTGCTTCGTCACAAATTCAACCCAGTCCGACCCCAGCCCCAAAACCTCGAAGTCGAGTTCCAACTCAATCTAAAAATCAACCCAGATCTTCTGCAGGTGTCCCGCCCTCCACCAAAGGGCCATCCAATAAGAACTTCACCATGGATAACATAGCTGGCTTGTTATCCTTGGTCTTCAAGATCGGCTCAAGCCTTTCTAACGTGCAATCCAACGAGGAAGCCATGGGCATCATCCTTGGATATACATAGGAGATTTGTAACCTCTTCAATCACCAATGGACCAACAACTAAATCATCCTAGGTCTCTCAAGATAGCTGCGTGGAATGCCGAGTCGGTATTACACAAACAACTTTCCCTTTCAGAATTCGCACGAAGATACGCTGCAGACGTCATCCTACTTCAAGAGACATTCCTACGTGCCGGACATAACCTGCGGGTTCCAGGTTACACAGCGTACCGTAATGACAGACTCCACGGACCTGGTGGAGGTACTGCCGTCCTTGTCCGAAATTCCATTCCTCATCACCAGTACATAACTCCAGAAATCGCACGTCTTGAAACCACGGGGGTTGTGGTGTTCACGTCGTCGGGACCACTGAATGTCGTGTCTGTGTACAAACCACCTAGAGCTGCACTAGATTTCCAGGAGTTGGACCAGCTGCTGGACGGCAACCCTCCGAAAATACTCGCCGGTGATTGGAACTCCAAACACCGAGCATGGAACGCTCGAGCCCAGAACCACGCTGGCGCTCGTCTACACAGATACATGCTGGAACACGACATCATCGGCGACGGTCCCACGGAACCTACGCACTTCGGCCCTGTTGGGGCGCCCGACGTCCTGGACATTATGGTCGCCAAGAACATTCCTTCCCATCACCTCACTCTACGAGCTAGACTCGGATCACAACCCCATCCTCATAGAGCTTGGAGAAGAGTTTGAAGAACCCGAACCCACAGCCATCGTCATGTCCTGGCCAGCATTTACCGAAAACCTCTCCCAAAACCTTCCTCACATCACTCCCTTACACTCCACTCAAGAAATTGAGCACTCCATCCAGCTCTTCACCAGCTCTCTCCAGCAATCCATCCGCTTTGCAGAGAACCACGTGAGGAGGATAAGGCGCCCTGACGCCATCCCGGCTGAGATCCAGGAGCTCATACGCAGAAAAAACGACACCAAAAGAAGATTCGCAAGAACTGGCAACCCGGAGGACCGCAGACTGGCAAACCGCCAGCAGGTGGAGATCCGGCACAGATTGAGTGAATATAGAAACGAGAGATGGACATCCAGAATGGAATCGCTGAAGGAATATGCCAAGATATGGCAGTTCAAAAAGGCATTGGACAGAAGACACATCCCGGTGGTCCCACCGATCCACGGACAAAACGGCATGGTTTTCTCCGACCTAGACAAGGCAGAGGCCTTTGCTGACCACCTGGAGGACTCCTTCCAACCAAGTTTCGAGAACGCCGACCTGGACCACATGGAAGAAGTAGAGAACTCCACAAGAAGACACCTGGATGACCTGGACGAGACACCAATAAGGCCTGCCACTCCGGAGGAAATCAAACTCCTGATCAGAAAACTCAAGAAAAATAAAGCGCCCGGCCACGACAAGATCACAAATGCCGCGCTGAAAGCCATGCCGCACAAAGGTATAATGTTCCTGACGAACATTATCAACGCCTGCCTTCGACTCCGTCACTTCCCCACGACCTGGAGGAAGGCAGAGATTATAATGATCAGGAAAAAGAACCTAGACCCAGGGTTTCCTCAAAACTACCGCCCCATCAGTCTGTTGCCAGGAATGGGGAAGATCTACGAAAGAGTAATTCACACCAGGTTGTCAGAAGAACTTGAAAAAAGAAATACCATCCAGGACGAGCAGTTTGGTTTCCGGCCGACGCACTCGACAACTCACCAGCTACATCGCCCCGTCGACTTCATCACAGAGGAATTTAACCGAAGACACACCACGACCGCCCTCTTCCTGGACGTGGCGCAGGCGTTCGACCGCGTCTGGCACGAGGGCCTCCTCCACAAGCTCATCACTTCCAACATACCAATTCCCCTTGTCCAGATCATAAATTCCTACTTAGCGAACCGATCCTTCCAAGTCAAATTCAAAAAGTCCATGTCACGTCCAAGACCGATCCTCGCAGGGGTTCCCCAGGGATCCGTGCTTTCCCCAACACTATATAACCTTTACACACACGACATCCCCAAACTCCCTCCAGACATCCATCTGGCACTCTATGCAGACGACACTGCTGTCTTCACACGTGCGCGGAATCCTCTCCGTGACGTGGCGAAGCTGCAGGAGTCAGTTGAACTTCTGGAAGAGTGGTTCTCCACCTGGAGAATCACTATTAATCCTACTAAGAGTGCTGCTATTTATTTTAACAAATCACCCACATCTAATGAATTACCTAAGTTACAGATGTTCGAGACCGACATTCCCTGGCAGAAGAGCACCAAGTACCTCGGCGTGACTCTGGATCGGAGACTAACGTGGAGAGAACACACCAAGGAGATGACGAACCGCGGCATTTCGGCGACGGTTCAACTGTACCCGCTTCTACACAGCAAGAATAAATTAAACCTGCGACTTCGCACGTTGATTTATAAATCCGCCGTGAGACCAAGAAAGACGTACGCAGCTCCGGTCTGGGGACACGCAGCGAAGATACACATCAAGAGACTACAAGTAGTACAAAACAAAGTACTACGCCTCATGACAGGGGCCACACGGTTTGTTAGAAACTCTGTACTCCACCGAGACCTAGAAATCCCTACCATTCCCGAATACATACTGGAGCTAGCTGAAAACTACTTCACGAATGTTTCCATACACGACAATCCGCTGATTTCCGGCATAAACATCGACCTAGACCACGGCAAACACAAACGCCCGCAGTCTGCACTCCATATCCTACAACAGTAAATTCCCCAACAATCCAGGCAGTTACAATAACTAAAATTTAAATATAATATGTTTCAGCTCTGAAGAAGACGCTCGCGTGTCACCAGGTGGCACGACGGACACATAAGTATCGACAGATGAAACTTGTTTCATCTACACTAAAATCTGTATCATGTCTAATTAATTTTGTTTTTGTCTGTTTCTATGTTCCAGATACGGAGACGACGGAAGAGTGAAGAACCTGGTTCAGCTCTGAAAAACCATTACAATTATATTATAATTGAAACACGAATTATTACTTAATATTTTATTCGAAACATGTATTTAATAAAACGTGTTATTTTTATTTTGGTTAACCCTTATCTAATTCAATGTAATATTCAAATTAGTTGTATTAATACCTAGATGTCATTTTTCGTTTCCTGAATTCTCAGAATAATTCAAAAACCTAATTTCAATCATTATTTATATTAAATTTACTTTAAAAATACATCTTTAAAGCTAATTCAAAAAATTTTTATTTACTATCTGTTTAATGGATCCCAAAACAAACGTAATGAATTTTTATCCGCCTGAAGCAAATCAATACTTCTTGCCCAAGTCATATGGAATAAGCATACTTAATATATTATTTTTGCGGTAAAATTTAAACGTCTCGCAACACATGTTTAATTATGGAAACAATTTAAATAAATTTCAGTAGAAAAAAGCTGCGCAGTAGATATACGAGTATATACGATAGTCTTAATATGTAGCGAAATAAGTTATGTACTTCTCAAACTGTAAATTGTAAAATTGTAACATTGTTATGTAATATTAATAATACCAGAATAATATTTGTGTATTTTATTAAAGTTTCATATTTTATTTTACATAAGAAGAAAATAATAAATACTTTTAAAGCATACATTTTTGGTAGTTAACTAAATTATTCATAAAGGATTCTTCTATCATTGAAATGCGTCTCTTCTCTTTAAACAATCTACTTTTTGCTGTATTTACAATGTTTGTGAATATTGGGAATGTTATATGTAAAATATATTATCGAATAGAGAAAGAATTGATTAGCTAATTTACTTGATATATGTAGTAGTTTGTAAAGTTTACGACATGACTAAGTCACTGTATAATAGAATAAAACACAAACATAATATTTTATACACTTATTTAAAGAGAACATACTAATTGCTAGTAAGCATTCAAATATTTTGCAAAGTTATTAATAAAGAACATTACCAGACTAATAAATATCTACAATTTTTTAATATATTTAATGTATCAGAATAATTGAAACATACATGAGTAGGTAAACCCCACCAGTTTTGTATAATACAAAGGTATTTTTAATAATATAAAATATTATTAAAAATCTGGTGTGAAGAACACAAATGCAGGTTCACTATTAATATTTTCTGTGAACGTGTCCGAATATATCCTATCCCCAGAGACGTAGATACGTATTTCACCTTTCTACAGGCTCATCGGTACGCCCCCGCTGGAGAAAGGATATTCCCAGACACATTCACAGAAAAGAACCACATCGCCCTATCACCGTAATTATTCAGACCGAGCGCAGAAGTAAATTCGGCGCTGCCTGTTGTCAGACAGCCGAAGTACCTCGCATACCGTCCACATAATTAATGTGAAGTAACGACGTCATTCCAAAGGTTGGCACAGCCAATCTCTATAAGTTATATATATATCTGCATATAAGTTATATGTCTGACGAAGCCCAGGTTGGTGCGAAACGATTCGTTACAGTGATAATTAAAAAGTGAAATTCTTAAAATTTGTTTTATTTTATCTTAATAGTTATAATGGAATTTCATCAAGTAAAGGCCGAAACAATCATATATAAATCCAGTAATGTTACAGAATATCATCAGAAATTTTGAACGGAGGATTTTAAAGTGCATTGATCTTGAAGGACAACATTTTCAACATTTGTTATAGTTTTCAATAAATACCTATTATTTGTTATTTATTTGTATGTATGAAACTGTCAAAATATACGACTTCGTTAGGTTAAGTGGTAAATTTTAATTTACGACATACTTCAAATTGTTCTCAGTAAATCGCATGCACGGGATATGCACTAGATGCCCAGGAACCGTGATATTCGTTTAATATTTCCCCTAGTCGAGTAGATGGCGGTAAATGTTACGTTCAAATATTCGCGGGATTAAATTGTAATATTCCTTGGTAGTAGACCAATCACATCCAAGGGTCCAAAAGTCCAAAGTAAGTATCAAGTTCCGGTAACCATTAGTGTGCGAAATCATCGTTTGTTTTTGTTTGTGTATTTAGGTGTTATTTTGTGTGTGATTGTGTTATTATTACTATCAGTGTTGAAAGGAACGTTTATTTGCCTTTTGTTTGTTTATTTAGAAATCTATTTTAAATTTGAACCATGTTAACTTATTAGGTACCTACGTTGTGTATTAAATAATTATCTAAATACTTTAATGCAGTTTTTGTAGCGATGGGCCTTTATTGTGCAATTTCTGGTTGTACTGGTAGTCGGGCAAGCAAGCTAAATTTCCTCACCCAAGAAAATACCCTGAACTTTTTCAGAAGTGGGTAAAAATATGTGGAAGGCCTGAATTACTAAACAGACCTGCCGAAAAAATATTTAATAATTGTAGAGTTTGTCGTAAGCATTTTGAAGGGCTTTGTTTTGGAAGAAATAATGCTCTACTCAAAACAGCTTTTCCAACACTACATATTCCTGGTAGCATTTATAATACTAATCAATATACTTATGTTTCATTTTGTCATTTGTTGAAGGGCCTTTGGTAGAAATTGCAATGATGGAAGAAACAGAACCGTTAGTTGAACATAACATTCAAACTGATTCTTCTGATATAGCAATTCCATCTACATCATCATTTAATCTACATTTAATCAGGACCCAATAGAAAATTTCTTTGGGAGGGTTCGACAAAGAGGTCATAGATTTATAAATCCAACTTGCTCTTCATTCAGTGCCTTGTATAGGAGTTTACTGGTAACTAATTTCACTGGTAAACATTCAATGCAAAGTAATTGTGAAAATGACGACTGTTCTCTCTTGTTTACTTTAAAAAAAATTGTAAATAAGGTAATTATTATCCTTTTTTATATTAAGTAATATATATATTTAATATTCACCTTGCATCATAATCACTTACTATAACTTAAACATTTTTAGTATATGTATTTGTGAAATTGATATATTATACATTATGAGATGTTTCATTCATTTTTGTTTGTTTTAGGGTAAGCAAGCTGGCACAATACAAGAAACAGTTATTCCATTTGCTATTCCTATGTTTCGGTCTCCACAAGCACATCCTTTGCATAAGCAAATTCTTGTATATATATCAGGGTATATAGTGTGAAAAATACCTAGCTGTAGAACGTGCACTGAATGTCGCAAAAACGTTTTCAGTGAAAATATACGGGAAGAACATAAGTTTACAGAAGCAAAAGAATTCGATAGCAAAAGGCGATTATATTATATTAATCATGATCTCTTACAAAACTTGCGAAAATGTTATTCCATTAGTATGCATTTGCTAGAAAATTATATAAATGCTAAAAATTTAAAGAAAATAATTGTTTGTACAATAGAAACAAAGGTGCATTTTGCATATATTTGTAGTACACATGGTATGATTGTTAAAAGAAAAGTAATAGACCTTTTAACACAAATTATTATACACAATTATATTAAACAAATTAATAATATTTTGATGGGTAAAGATTTACGACCCATATCAAATACTGATCCCATAGCATTCAGAAATAGAAGAAGTTACTTAAAACATAAAACAAAAAAAAAATTTAAATAAAATATAAATTGTAATAGGTAAAGTATATTATTGAATTGTAAAATAATTAGCAGGGAAAATATATTTTTAATTTTTAAAATGCTTTTTATTTATCATGTTTGTGTATAAATAATTTTAATAATAAATAAAAATTGTAAAAATATCACACGTACGCATAAATACTTATAGTAATCTATAAATTTTAGGTTTGTTTACAGGAGTCCTTTTTCCCCTATCCGAATAGATGGCGCATTACAAGTACTTCAAAAGTTTCTATTTAGTGTCGCTCCTATACTATCTCTTATCTATGATCACATGCTACTAGATTGAATTTTCAAATGAACACTTGTTACGTACTTATACAATTGACGACAAGATATATTAGTTTCTATGTCACTCATGTTTATATTTTAAAAAAAAATATCAAGTAATGTTAACGAAAATTAACAAATATTATGTAATGTATCAGAATAATTGGAACATACAGGAGTAGGTAAACCCCCCAATTTTGTATAATACAAAGGTATTTTTAATAATATAAAATACCTTTGTATTAATATTATATAATATAATGTTAGCCGCAAAACCCCCAGACGCGAGGAGTGGGGTTATGCAAGAGTCACAAGAGGACCACCGTAAAGAAAGGGTGAAGTGACTCAATCGACTAAAGAACGGTGTTTATAACATTATAAGACTATTTTCATTTTGTGTATTACCACTGATATATATGTATTTTATTTTTAATGTTTAAATAAACGGCCAGGCTAACATTTGCAGCGGCGCACGTAGGGACAAATAACCGAATTACGACGACAAAAATGGAATTTTTTATTTTGTTAACTATTGCACTTAATATGTTCTATATACCAGTACGCAATCAACCTATAAGTATTTATTTTTTTAACGCATCACATTAGTCTGTACGTGCGTTCAAAGTATTATTATCTGTTACATGCACTTATACCTGTCAGCAGCATCTATAGCGTTTATTGTTGCTACACTCGACAATTTTTTGTAAATTTACAGTTTAAAGTTTTTTAAATATATTTTTAAGCATCAGGTATCTAATTTAATTTGCAGTTATTATTAAAATAACAATTATATGTAGTGTAGATATAGTATACTCTTTTTATTATGAAATATATTTAAAAATTTACTTTAGCTAGAGCTATAAAAAAAGTTCCAAACAGTTCCACGACTTTTCCTTATAAGTTAAAAAGAATAACTAGTAATAAGTGTAAAATAGTCAAGTGGAGGTCCCCCGTTTCCCCTTTCAATAAATAGAGCATATTTTCCTTAGGTAGTACACCTAATTCTGAAAATCCCACATGCAAGTGACATTTTTTTTAATTCGCTAAATTTTTCATTCTGTGCAGTCTCCTCACAAAATACTTGTGTGCACTACTGATGTATACTTAAACTGTTACGATAAAATATAAAAAGGGAAATTCCGTAACTAAATTGTAACTAACAGAACCGCAATAGCTAAATTTTTAATTCAGTGCAGTCTTCTCACAAAATACTTGTGTGCACGAAAATATATTAGAAAGGGGAATTCCGTAACTACATTGGGTGTACTGAGATCTGTGCTTTAAAGAAGATGAAAATGAAGAGAAAGGAGTTATTTAATGTACTGAAAAACCAACAATTTTATAATTTGTCATCATCAAAGTGTAATGAACAACTATTACAGTATATTTTGGGCAAAATTGGTGTTAGTGAGCTTTCTGAAGATTTAATAAAACAGGAAGTTAAAGTGTTTGTTTCAAAGATATTTACGAAGTGGCGTGAGTGTAATTATATGCATGAGCGTTTTAACAAGAAGCACATAAACTGGCTTGACGAAAACCTAAAACTCCCGGAGATACAACCACCACTGCTTCCATTATCGGTAGGAACACATTCAGAACAAAAGATGCGAGACAGACCCAGAAAATCATTTGAAGAAAGTTCTCATCGCAGTAAGCAAAGACATGTAAGAGCAATTGTATCAGATCTTAATTCAGAAAAATTATGTTTGGCTGCAGAAACAAGCTTGGTGAAATCAGGCAACAAAAGTGCAGCTGATGTTGTGAAGTTAGCCGTCAATTCTTCACCCAAAAGTTTAAAAAGAATGAAATTGGCACATGATACTTCATCTTCTGCTTCTGTAAAACCTTACAATCCTGAAGAAGCTTTAGCTTTTATAGTGGACCTTGGATTGACAAAAGAGGATTATATAACGATGCGACTTGGAGCAATAGAAAGAGGAGCTAATATTTATCCAGCAAATATTGAGATAAACGAAAATGAGGCTGTGGTACCGCTTCAAGATCTTCTTGCACATACTACGCAACGTCTGGCTCAAGTTCAGACTGATGTGATACTACAGTATATTTCCACTGACAGTGATACAATTGAAGTTTATTATAAATGGGGTTTGCATGGCAGCGGTGGACACAGTACCTATATATAAACAAAATTTTGCGAATAATTCAGCATATGCGGACTCAATATAATTTTATGTACGATTGTGCCACTGCAAATGTGTGAATCTAATAGCAATAATGACAAAATATTTTGGAAGAACATGTCACCATCATCGACCAAGCATTGTCGACCAATCTCATTCAAGATAAAAAAGGAAAACGGCCAAAATGTGAAAGAAGAGTATAACGAAATTCAAAATCAAATATTGCAATTGGAGCCCACATCAATCGTACTTGACGGTAAAGAAATAAAATTTAAACATATCCCTATATGTACAATGCTGGATGGAAAGACTGACAACATTTTCAGTGATACTGCAAGTTCACAAGCGTGTAATGTTTGTAAAGCTACTCCCAAAATTTTAAACGATTTAGAAAAATTAAAGAATAGAGTCTGTAATGAAGACACCTTTAAGTATGGGATTTCGGTGCTACACGCATATATTAGATGTTATGAATATTTACTACATGTAGCATACAAATTGGAACTACAGAAATGGCAAGCAAGAGGTGACAGTGCAAAACAAGAAGTAAAAGAAAAAAAGGGTGAAATAGCAACTAAGTTTTATGAACAAATGGGCCCTGTTGTTGACCAGCCGAAACAAGGTGGAGGCAATAGCAATGACGGTAATACTGCACGAAAATTTTTTAAGAATCCTTCGCTCGTTTCAGAAATATCTGGAATTGATAAAGACTTAATAGAAAGATTTGCAAATATACTGTCAATAATTTCTTGTGGGCATTACATCAAGGAAGAAGTATTTAAAAACTATTGCTTTGAAACAGCAGAAATGGCCATTAAACTTTATGGCTGGTACAAAATGAGTGCCACTGTTCATAAAATTTTAATTCATGGAGCTGATATTATAAAATCTTTACCTTTACCAGTAGGCCAACTGTCAGAAGATGTAATTGAAGCAAGTCATAAAGAGTATAAAAATTTAATACAATATCACTCCAGAAAAACTTCAAAAGCCAATACCAACAGTGACATATTTAACTGGATGCTGGTTTCTTCGGACCCTGTTGTGACCGATAACCGAAAAAAAGGTAAAAAAATTAAAGCAAAATTACTGAAACTGTATTAAATATGCTAAGGCTGCCCACTTTCTGTGGCAACGAAGAAGAGAATTATGAACAGGAGTTTGATGACGTCCAAGACTATGAAGATGTTAATATAGAATAAAATAAAAATTAATATTATGTCCCCGTATGTCATCTTGATAATTTAAAAAAAATGTGAAACAATTAATTATAATTCTTATTATTTTAAGTAGTATCATCACCAATGATCAAATTTAAATAAAAACTTTTAAAAAATATAATTATTAATTCCGCTTTTTATAAGTATTCTCGTTTTAAGTTTTTAATTAGGCCTAATGTTTTGAAATTTGAATTTTTAATTTTTAAAAACTGACATAAAAAATCCCGTGTAATAAGTTTTAAGCGAATTCGATCAATTTTTTAAAAATTGTACGCCATATTGGATCCGGCATTTTGAATTTTTAAAAACTAACATCAGATTCGTAATCAGCGACCCTAAAAACCTTGAGGTACCTAGCTTTATTAAAATTTATTGAATCCATATGAAGTAAATAATTTTGTCGCACTAAATTTTCAATTTGTCCCTGTGTGCGGCGGGATAAAGAACAAATAGTGATTATTAAGCAGTGGTTACCAAAGTGCGAACGTAAGAGTGAGAAAACGGAAACTAATGCTAGTGCGTGCAAGAAGGACCAAACGAGCAAGTATACTTATACATACGGGAATGGTGTAAGAATCCGACGAAGAAGCGAACGAGTACATACGGGAACGGTGCTAGAGCGCGAAGACGGAAACAACGGTAGTGGAATAGAGACAGAGCGAATATATGTACGATATGATAGACAGCATTAGTTTTTTTGTCGCGTTATTCCGAATGTGAGAAAATATATGTTGCAGTTTTAAAAGCAAAATAAAAAAACGATTCGGACTGAATTAAGAAGTAAACGTTAACGGAATATTTTAATTTTAAAAATACCGGATAAAAGCAAGGATTGTATAAGAGCATAGGATTGCTCGATCCCGCAATATTTTCGCCGCGTAGTGGGGAGCCATGACGTCACAAACGGACCAGGTTGAACGCGTTCACTACTATAAAGCACCTTATAAAATGTGTTTAGCTACTACAACAATTAATTATCGAGTTATATTAGTGCTATTATTATGGTATATAATATTTCATTTGATAATAACATATCCGTCAGTGTACTGTTATAAATATAATACACGTTTTTATTGCCATAAGTTATACTTTGGTTTATAATTTAAAAAAAAACTTTTCCAACTTCAAATAAACACATTTATTAGGTACATAAACATAAATAAAGAAAGCCGATGAGCATGTATTCTCTATACAAAGCAATAAATATATATTTTTCAATTAAAAGGGTCAGTATATAGCAATGTTTTATTACGCAGTAATTAAATAAAAACGAATCAAGTAGTGGTTTTTCGCATTTTTTTAGCTAGTGTTCGTTGAGTGTCTGACGGTGTACTAGTAGAAAGCTTACGTTTACTCGATTTTTTAGCATTGTCAAGGGTTCTTTTTGTATTTAAATAATTCATACGGATAACAGTTCTTAATTTACAAAATAATTTTATAATTACAAAGCACAAATTTTCTCGCTTTTTAATTTTTAAAGCTAGTCTTTTAACAACCAGTGTTTCTTTCCGCAGTTTATTATCGCCATGATATATCTCAAAATATTTGTTCCACTGTTTAATGGTACTTAAGAAATCTGTTGAGGCCTTAATAAGACCACCAAAAGAGAGCTGTTGTACCCATGAGGGTAAATTGTAGGCGCGATCGGCTTTAATTTTATAAGTATAATCGCCGAGTTGGGGATGACTGTTTTTAAATTTCTTCGCTATAAAACCAGCAATGTACTCAAATGCATCGTCCGTTGTTTCTGGTGATTTTGCATCAGATATTTCTGAAATCCCTGATGATGAAAACGAGCTTCCATTGCTACTTTGAGTTGCATTGCTGTCAAACTTCTCTTCCGGTAATTCAAGTGAAACTTTCGCTTGTTCCAAAACTGTGGCCACTATATATTCTTCAGGAACAGCTTCTTGTGTGTTCACCTTTAAAAAAAGTATAGCTATGTAGATAGGTACCTATATAATACTAGGAATATGTAAAGAATTAATAAACACATTTTATGTACCTGTGCTTCTAAAATACCAGGATTCTTCCCAAGAATAATCATTCTTATTCTTTTGATGGCTTCCAATGGAGATGGATGTTCATTCGGCCCTCGACATCTAAGCTGGAAGAAAAAATTCCCCAAACAATCCTGATTAAGTTTATGAGTACATATATAATGTACATCTTCAAATTCGGTCTTCATATCTCGTAAAAGTAGTTTCAAAGATTCTATAGAAATTATTATTCCTTTCTGAAAAATTTGCAAAGTGTTTTTTCCTTCAGCTCTCATGTCAAATATTAAATCTCTAACTTTATTTAAGTGTTGTTCTTGGTCCTGTAAATAAATTCCAAAAGGGGCTTTCATAGGGCCAGGGCCAGGAGATCTATTCACATGGATATTAAAAATATCAAACCAAGAATTAATATTGTCTATGAACATTCCGACATCTTCAGCAAGTTTTTTATCAGGGCCTGGTTTGTATCGTAATAATGCCTGGGCGGTCTTATGTGATACCAATTCAGCCGCTAGTCTTACATTTTGTCTTTTACTCTTTTCAACTGTAATATGCTTTTCAGAAATTTTATAACAGGAATTTACTTCTACATTGGTTAATTCTATCAAACTTTCTAAAGGTTCTTTTCTTATCTCTTTGTTTTCAGCACTTCTCAATATAAATCCTGTGTCCAAAAACCAATTACGGAGAAGTTTCAGTAAATGGGGAGCATCTGCGAAAACATAAACATTTTTCTTGGTTTGCGGATGCTCGAAATAGGTCTTATTTATGTCAACGGACAACGCTTTCCAGAGACCAACATTACTGCTTCCGCAATCACTTACAATTGCAACACAGTTATATGATATTTTATGCAATTGGGTGATCAGATCCATTAACACATCCTTTGTCATCTTTTTGTCAAAGTCTAGATAGATAGGCTGTTTCCAAGTAGAACATAAGCTTCTAACCATACAGACTTGCATTAAATTGTAAGGACCTAGCACCTGATCTTCACCAACACAATACTCTAAAGTTGCTTTAACTTTGACTTCATCAAAAGAAATGACTACAGTTTTCTCTCTTGCAGACATATTTTCTCCTGCTACCTTTAGAAAAGTTAGTACATCTTCTAAAACTCCCGGCGTTATTCTGATTTTTGATGCCCACTTTCTCAAAGACAACAACGCTGGCAACGGAAAATTAAGTTTAGTTCGCAAAAATATATAGCATTTCTTGCTGAGGTAACGAATAGTAAAAGCAACTGCAATCTCTTCAGTAGTCCAATTAACGCGTTTCTTTTTGTTTAGGAGAATAGAAATTTGATTTTCTGTTAAGAGTTTTCTCAGTATTTTTACCGTTTCCTGTTTTTGTGCAGGTTTATCTTGCTTATTCTTTCTTCTATGGTATAAAAGTTGTTTTCTCTGCAAATTCAATTTGCGTTTCATAATTTCCATCTCTGTAGATAATTTAGTGTGACTTTCACGAAGCTCCGCATATTGTTTAGATAATATATTTTCTGCTGGGACAGTTAAAGGCTTATCGGTTTTAAATTCTGCTGTTGAAGACGCTGTTGACAGCTCACTTGCCGCTAAACATGAAGCTATCGATTGTTCGGCAATCAATCTATTTACTTCTTCTTTCCTTTCATTTTCCTTTTTTTTTTTTAAATATGCTTCCCCTCTTGTCGCAACTTTCTTTATATCTTTGGACATTTGTGGAAGATTTACACTAGGCACAGCAGTGTATTTAAGCTGTTTTCGTACAGGTAACCCTAGCAATAATTACTATGTATTAGAATAATTTATCTCATAACGTATAAATACATTTATTACCTAATAATTCGTTCCGCATATCACGTTCATAATCGTTTGCATTAAAGTGGATTGAGCAAATTTGGCTAGTATTTGGATTCCACTTATCTGCTCGTTTGCAGCGCCTTATCCATTCTTTACGGACAGTATCGGATACGAAGTTTGTCGCCTTTGGAAAGTTGTGATAAACGATTTCTCTATTGGTAATTTTCGTAGAAATACGACTGTTATTACAGCCAACTACTGCACAACGACGTCCCGGCATTTCAGTCGCTAATTTACAAAGGGTAACGGCGAAAACTAAATTAAAACACTTTACTTTAACTCAAGCAACCCAAGACCTTAACTATTTATCGGTGCGACTGGTCCGTTTGTGACGTCACATGAGGCGGAGTCACGGCTCGATGCGAACAATACTGCCGGTATAGGGATCTGACTATCCTATGTTCTTATACAATCCTTGGGATAAAAGAACTGAAAGCTGAAGTATATTTATTAGGGGTTTTAAAATAAAATATTTAAACGAATAAACGGACATATACACAGTGTGACAAACATTTGAGTGAAAGAAAACGTTAATAAATATTTTAAAATTAAATATTTAGAACGCAACGTACATACAGTGTGAACCAAAGGAAAATGGACGCATGCGAATCAGCCCACAACATGGACGAGCCATTGACACTGACGACTTCGGATAGGAATATCGAATTATTTGAAGATATAAGGACTTCAGCAGCAAATTCAACGACGCAGGACGGAAAGGAAGAGACAAGTGGTGAAAGAGACGCTAGATACCAAATAGAATGGGAACGAAGACTTCTTCAACACGAGAGAGAGTTAATAAAACGAGAAAGAGAGTTGTTAGAACAAGAAATGAGACTAAGCGGGCCTCAAGAAGCCCGACATGTCCATTACCATCAGAACGCACACCAAGTAATACCAGAATTTAACCCAGGTAAGCTAAACACCTTAACTGCTATCCAATGGTTAAAAACGGCGGAAAATTTAGCAACAATTTTTAAATGGGACGATCACACTTTGTTATTCAATGCTATCACCAAGCTAAACGGAGCCGCAAAATTGTGGTTCGAAGGAATACAGGATAAAATTTTTGATTGGAGTACATTTAAAGAACGATTAATTCTAGATTTTCCAACTGCCGTAGACGATGCTGATATACATTCTGATTTGAGTAGACGAAAGAAGCGAATGGATGAATCGCATGAGCATTATATTTATTGTATGAAAGCAATTGCAAGTAAAGGCTGTCTGAGTGACAGCGCTATTTGTAAATACGTTATCGCAGGAATAAACGACAAAGAATGATCTAAATTACTCGCGATTAGCGGACCAATTGACGTACGAGATTTATTGAACAAGATCAAGAATTATGAAAGCAGCATTCATAATATTGTTGGAAAGCCTCAGATACCTGTGAGTCGACCGACTTCAAGCGAGAATGCGATAAGCAGAATGGCGGAATGGCGGAAAGAAAATGCTTTAATTGCAATGAATACGGACACATTTCTATCAAATGCCCGAAACCACAAAGAAAGACTCGTTGCTTTAAATGTGAAAAGATTGGGCACATCGCAAAGGATTGTACTAATAGCCCAAAAACCGTGAGTAAAATAACGAAAGTTAATATTCTTAAAGATCCATATCATAAGAAAATAAGAATAAATGACGTAGAGATAGTCGCATTTTTGGATTTAGGCAGTGATGTAGCCACTTTAAGGAAAAGCGATGCAGACAACTTAAAGTGCAAATACAGACCGTGTAATACGAAATTAAAGGCATTCGGAGGTGGTAAACATGAAATTCTAGGAAAAGGGACATATGTAATCGACGTAGACGGAATTGAATTTGAAACAGAGATACATATTGTGCCGGACTAATGTCAAGATGACGCCATGATCATTGGCAGAAATGTATTCGACGACCCCGAAATTCGAATCATCAAAGATAGGAATACATTGAAAATTGAGAAGATCAAGAACGAGAATGAAAGAAAGAATGAAAAGTGTTATGAAATACAAGTAATGAGTCATGAAGACAAAGATGATGAGAATATTACAGAAGACGATCAAAACCAATGCGGTGACATACAAGAGAATGCAGAACAGTTAACGGACCAAGAAGAAGAAATGACTGAAATCCTAAATGAGGAAAAACGTGAAGAAACTAAACCAACGAATGAATACGAGAGGAATAATCATCGATCACGCGATGAGAAGAGAAGGTTAGAAAAACTCATTGAAGACAACTCGATGTGTTTTGCCAAGGGATTCGCCGATATCGGATTGACAAATCGATTGGAAATGAATATCGAGCTTACTTCGCCTGTATCAGTGTGTTCGCGACCGTATCGTTTGCCGTACGCGCAACGGGATATTGTGAATCGAACTGTTCAAGAACTATTAGATGCCGGGATTGCGCGTCAATCCAATTCTAGTTATGCAAGTCCCGTCGTTCTGGTTGGTAAACGTAGCGGGGGCGAACGAATGTGTATAGACTATCGCAAGTTAAATTCAATTACCAAAAAGGAATACGTAGTGGGAATGAACATTGAAGAACAACTCGATCACCTCTCGGGAAAGAGATACTTCACGACCTTAGACTTGTCCAGTGGATATTATCAAGTACCAGTGGCTGAAGAATGTAAACATTTAACCACGTTCGTGACGACGGATGGAGTGTACGAGCTGAATCGAGTTGGGTTTGGGCTCGTAAATGCGCCGAGTACGTTCAACCGCGTAATGAAAGTGATTTTTTCGAGACTAGAACCGGACGTTGTGAGTGTTTACATGAACGATATTTTAATAGCAAATGAGACAATTGAAGAGGACTTAGGAAATTAGAACTCGTGTTTAATGTGTTACGCGAAGAGAACTTAACGTTAAATTTGAGAAAGTGTCGTTTCCTAATGGAAAAGGTCGACTATTTGGGAATGGAAATTAATCAAGATGGGGTAAGACCTGGTGCGACAAAAGTCAGCGCTGTGAGCAACTTTCAACGACCTGAAAATGTTCATACCATAAGACAGTTCTTGGGACTGACTGGTTTCTTCAGAAAGTTCGTGCAGGATTATTCCAGGATAGTGAAACCATTGGCATTGCTCACACGTAAGGACCAGAAATGGGAGTGGTCTGACGCTCAAGAGGAAGCCTTCCAAAGAATAAGGAGTGAGCTGAGCCAACGTCCGATACTCGCACTGTATAATCCAGCAGCCGACTTCGAAGTTCATACTGATGCCAGCAATATTGGACTTGCCGGAATACTTTTCCAGAAACTAGAGAACGAACCCATGAAACCTGTCGCTTATTTCAGTAGACAAACGTCTGATGTCGAAGAGCGATATCACAGCTACGAACTAGAAGCGCTTGCCTGTTAGAAACAATTGAACGTTTCCGCATATATTTGCTGGAAAGAAAATTCAAGGTGGTGACCGACTGTATCTCCTTGAAAACGATGATGACAAAATGAGAATTGACACCGAGAGTCGCCAGATGGATTCTTAGACTACAAGAATTAGATTTTGAAGTTAAATATCGACCTGGAAGTTCAATGGCACACGTTGATGCGTTGAGTCGCAATCCTCACGAAAACGCTCAAGTGTCCACAGCTACGCTAAACGTATTAAAACTACGTATAGGCGAAGAAGATTGGTTGGTTACGATGCAACTTCAGGACGAAAAACTGGTAGGGATTTGCGAAACACTAAAACGCAATCCTCAGAATAATGCCGAAAGACAGATTCACACAGACTACAAAGTAGAAAGGAACCGATTGTACCGCAACGTAGAAGGTGAAATGAGATGGGTAGTTCCGAAGGATATACGGTAGAGAGTTATGAAAGGATGTCACGACGATATGGGGCGTTTTAGTTTCGACAAAACGCTACAGACACTCAGGAAACATTATTGGTTCCCGAAAATGGTAAAGAAGGTAAAGAGTTACGTGAACTCGTGCATTGAATGCGCCTACCATAAGGTGAGAGGCGGAAAAGCGGAAGGGGAATTACACAACGTTGAGAGAGTACCTGTACGCTTTCACACTGCACACATCGACCATTTGGGCCCTTTCCCAAAGAGTTTGAAGGGAAATACTTATGTTCTGGCCTACATAGATAACTTCACGAAATATATTTGTCTAAAAGCAGTCAAAGACACGAAAACGACCAATGTGATTAAAGTCTTAGAGGATACCTTTGGTATATTTGGACCTCCTCATAGACTGATATCAGACAGAGGAACCGCTTTCACATCAAAGAAGTTTGAAGAATTCTGCACCGCGACATTACGCATATCAAGAATGCTACCGCAACGCCTCGGGCTAATGGGCAAGTAGAACGATACAATCGTACCCTGATGACAGCTATCACGACGACGTATAATCGAGAAGACGGTCGTGACTGGGGCAAAGGCAAATTCAGTACTCGATTAACAGTATTGGAAACAAGACGACAGGGCAATCGGCACACAGCCTACTATTTGGCTTCCAACCTAGAAACGCCTTGCAAAATAAACTCACGTTAGCATTGGCGGAAGAAGAACCTATCAATACGGACGAGTTACGAGAGGAAGCTCTGGTCAAGATACAACGTGCGCAGACTCAACAGAAGAAGCAGTTTGACAAACGTCATAGACCTCCGCGTTCATACCAGATTGGCGATCTAGTCCTTATCCGTCGAGATCCAGGAGCGAGTGGTGAATCAAGGAAGCTCCGACCTTTGTTCAGGGGACCTTACCAAGTGACAGAGGTTCTCAACAACGATAGATATCTGCTGACAGACATACAGGGAGCTCAAAGGACACAACGCCCATTCAGATCAGTTTACGCGATAGATTTAATGAAACCATGGTGGGAGTCCTTCGCGGGAATCGAGGACGATTCCTCAAGTAGCGAGGCCGATTGTTAGCCGCAAAACCCCCAGACGCGAGGAGTGGGGTTATGCAAGAGAAGGCAGTCACAAGAGGACCACCGAAAGAAAGGGTGAAGTGACTCGATCGACTAACGAACGGTGTTTCTATCATTATAAGACTCTATTTCCATTTTGTGTATTACCACTGATATATGTGTATTTTATTTTTAATGTTTAAATAAACGGCCAGGCTAACAATAATATACTTCGCGGATAGTAAGATTCAAATTTGGAAATGTCAAGTATCAATGTGACCAACTGTATGCTTTATACAAAAATAAAACTTCTGAACTTTCAAATTAAATAATTCCAATTTATTAATGTAAAAAATGCAAAATAGAAAAAATAGTATAAGAAACTCGTTTCATAAGGCCTTTGCCAATGGTGCCTTGTGAAACTTAGGTTTTAATCAAGGATTGTATAAGAACATAGGATAGCCAGATCCCTATACCGGCAGTGTTGTTCGCATCGAGCCGTGACTCTGCCTCCTGTGACGTCACAAACGGACCAGTCGCACCGATAAATAGTTGAGGTCTTGGGTTGCTTGAGTTAAAGTAAAGTGTTTTAATTTAGTTTTCGCCGTTACCCTTTGAAAATTAGCGAGTGAAATGCCGGGACGTCGTTGTGCGGTAGTTGGCTGTAATAACAGTCGTATTTCTACGAAAATTACCAATAGAGAAATCGTTTATCACGACTTTCCAAAGGCGACAAACTTCGTATCCGATACTGTCCGTAAAGAATGGATAAGGCGCTGCAAACGAGCAGATAAGTGGAATCCAAATACTAGCCAAATTTGCTCAATCCACTTTAATGCAAACGATTATGAACGTGATATGCGGAACGAATTATTAGGTAATAAATGTATTTATACGTTATGAGATAAATTATTCTAATACATAGTAATTATTGCTAGGGTTACCTGTACGAAAACAGCTTAAATACACTGCTGTGCCTAGTGTAAATCTTCCACAAATGTCCAAAGATATAAAGAAAGTTGAGACAAGAGGGGAAGCATATTTATTAAAAAGAAAAAAGGAAAATGAAAGGAAAGAAGAAGTAAATAGATTGATTGCCGAACAATCGACAGCTTCATGTTTAGCGGCAAGTGAGCTGTCAACAGCGTCTTCAACAGCAGAATTTAAAACCGATAAGCCTTTAACTGTCCCAGCAGAAAATATATTATCTAAACAATATGCGGAGCTTCGTGAAAGTCACACTAAATTATCTACAGAGATGGAAATTATGAAACGCAAATTGAATTTGCAGAGAAAACAACTTTTATACTATAGAAGAAAGAACAAGCAAGATAAACCTGCACCAAAAACAGGAAACGGTAAAAATACTGAGAAAACTTTTAACAGAAAATCAAATTTCTATTCTTCTAAACAAAAAGAAACGCGTTAATTGGACTACTGAAGAGATTGCAGTTGCTTTTACTATTCGTTACCTCAGCAAGAAATGCTATATATTTTTGCGAACTAAACTTAATTTTCCGTTGCCAGCGTTGTCATCTTTGAGAAAGTGGGCATCAAAAATCAGAATAACGCCGGGAGTTTTAGAAGATATACTAACTTTTCTAAAGGTAGCAGGAGAAAATATGTCTGCAAGAGAGAAAACTGTAGTAATTTCTTTTGATGAAGTCAAAGTTAAAACCACTTTAGAGTATTGTGTTGGTGAAGATCAGGTGCTAGGTCCTTACAATTTAATGCAAGTCTGTATGGTTAGAAGCTTATGTTCTACTTGGAAACAGCCTATCTATCTAGACTTTGACAAAAAGATGACAAAGGATGTGTTAATGGATCTGATCACCCAATTGCATAAAATAGCATATAACTGTGTTGCAATTGTAAGTGATTGCGGAAGCAGTAATGTTGGTCTCTGGAAAGCGTTGTCCGTTGACATAAATAAGACCTATTTCGAGCATCCGCAAACCAAGAAAAATGTTTATGTTTTCGCAGATGCTCCCCATTTACTGAAACTTCTCCGTAATTGGTTTTTGGACACAGGATTTATATTGAAAAGTGCTGGAAAGAAAGAGATAAGAAAAGAACCTTTAGAAAGTTTGATAGAATTAACCAATGTAGAAGTAAATTCCTGTTATAAAAGTTCTGAAAAGCATATTACAGTTGAAAAGAGTAAAAGACAAAATGTAAGACTAGCGGCTGAATTGTTATCACATAGACCGCCCAGGCATTATTACGATACAAACCAGGCCCTGATAAAAAAACTTGCTGAAGATGTCGGAATGTTCATAGACAATATTAATTCTTGGTTTGATATTTTTAATAGCCATGTGAATAGATCTCCTGCCCTGACCCTATGAAAGCCCCTTTTGGAATTTATTTACAGGACCAGGAACAACACTTAAATAAAGTTAGAGATTTAATATTTGACATGAGAGCTGAAGGAAAAAACACTTTGCAAATTTTTCAGAAAGGAATAATAACTATTAAGATAAAATAAAACAAATTTTATGAATTTCACTTTTTAATTATCACTGTAACGAGTCGTTTCGCACCCACTTGGGCTTCGTCAGACATTCGGCGACTCGTTACAATGATAATTAAAAAGTGAAATTCATAAAATTTGTTTTATTTTATCTTAATAGTTATAATGGAATTTCATCAAGTAAAGGCCGAAACAATCATATAAGGAATAATAATTTCTATAGAATCGTTGAAACTACTTTTACGAGATATGAAGACCGAATTTGAAGATGTACATTATATATGTACTCATAAACTTAATCAGGATTGTTTGGAGAATTTTTTCTTCCAGCTTAGATGTCGAGGGCCGAATGAACATCCACCTCCATTGGAAGCCATCAAAAGAATAAGAATGATTATTCTTGGGAAGAATCCTGGTATTTTAGAAGCACAGGTACATAAAATGTGTTTATTAATTCTTTACATATTCCTAGTATTATATAGGTACCTATCTACATAGCTATACTTTTTTTAAAGATGAACACACAAGAACCTGTTCCTGAAGAATATATAGTGGCCACAGTTTTGGAACAAGCGAAAGTTTCACTTGAATTACCGGAAGAGAAGTTTGATAGCAATGCAACTCAAATAGCAATGGAAGCTCGTTTTCATCATCAGGGATTTCAGAAATATCTGATGCAAAATCACCAGAAACAACGGACGATGCATTTGAGTACATTGCTGGTTTTATAGCGAAGAAATTTAAAAACAGTCATCCCCAACTCGGCGATTATACTTATAAAATTAAAGCCGATCACGCCTAAAATTTACCCTCATGCAGTGGCGGTTTCTGCTATGGTTTGCAAGTTTGCGCAACCACCAAAACTAATAGATTTAATTTAATGAAAAAAAGCGTAATTCTACATTTTTTAAATTATAAATTAAAAATTTGAACTACCTCACAGAATAAATGAACTATTATAAATATAATAGGTATATCTAATTGGATATGAATACGTTAAATAAATGAGAGAATAACACACTTGGTTTGCAAACTCATCGCAATCCACGAACGTATATATCCCTATACGGCTGACGAACTTTGTCGAACGTCTTTCGGGTATATCTCCATAAACGACAATAGTGTTGCAGCAGCAGTGCAACCAAAACATTAGACATATTTCTTGCTTACGGTGCAACGGTATAAAAGCGAATAAAAAAGTTGTATTTGTGTGTTTAAAAGTGTTTATGCTCTTTATTTTTAAATAATAATGAATTCAGTGCAGAGTTTAATAGTGGATCCGTTCTATAAAAGAACGTATGCCGAAAAAATTGAAATAAAGCGGTTGGGCAGACCTGTTCCGAATTTAAATCTGAAACAAACGATTTCCAGTAAGACGCGAACTTTTAATAGACTATTTAATAAGGATATTTATAATAAACATTTGTGGATTTGCGGTTGTAGTATAAAAAATGCATTATTCTGCTTTCCTTGCTTACTATTTGAAGGTGAAGAATTATGGACGAAAATGGGTTTAACTGATTTAAATCATTCAAGCGATCGAATTAAAAAACACAGTATATCACAAAGGCATATGAAAAATGTAGTCCAATTATCGCTTTTTGGGAATGTGAATATTGCTGCTCAGATGGATAGTGCATATCGAAGAAATATAGCATTGCACAACGAGAAAGTTAAGTACAATCGATATTTACTGAACATTATAATTAATTGTGTACGTTTTTGTGGAGCTTTTGAACTTGCGCTGAGAGGACACGATGAATCAATTTCGTCCTCTAACCCGGGTGTTTTTCGTGGTTTAATAAATTTTAGTGCTGAATTGGACGTTGCTTTAAAAGACCATTTAGAAAAAGCTACTGTTTTCAAGTATACTTCTAAAACTATCCAAAATGAAGTTTTACAAACAATGTTCAGTGTGTGTCAAGAAGAAATCTCTAAAGAAATAAAAGAAGCGGATTATTTATCTGTAATAGTTGACGAAACTACAGACGTATCAAATAAATATCAAATGGCCGTGGTATTTAGGTATATAGCTAAAGGTAAGCCTGTTGAACGATTTTGGAATTTTTTAGCGCCGTCAGATCATGACGCGAAAACGTTATCTACAATCATTCTTGCAGAACTAGAAACACACATTAAAGATAACGAAAGAAAATTGATTGCCCAGACATATGATGGGGCAGCCGTCATGGGCGGATCGCATAATGGGGTACAGGCACGTATTAAACAAACTTATAAATACGCTGCTTACGTGCACTGCTACGCACATCAGTTAAATTTAGTTATGTTGAATGCTGCCTCTGCCAACACTAATGTCCGTATATTCTTTGCAAATTTACAAGGAATTTGTACCTTTTTTTCAAATAGTTCTCAAAGAGTTGCAATATTGGACGAAACAGTTAAAAAGCGGCTGCCTCGTTCGGCCCCAACCAGATGGAATTTTAATTCCAGAATTGTCGCCACTGTGTTTGAACACAGAGTAGAAATTATAGAAACAATGCGAAGAATTTTGAATGAAAGTAAAACTGTAAATATCACTACTATCAATCAAGCTTCAGGTTATATTACGCTTCTTACTAATAAGAGTTTTATTTTCTGGTTAAATCTATTTTACAAGATAATGCCTCAAGTAGATATATTATATGCAAAATTTCAAACTAGAGAAATTGATCCCCTTATGGCCAATAAATATATATTATCATTTGAAACTAGTTAGCTCAAATCAGAAATAATATAACGAACACTTCGGATACAAGTGACAGTGGGCCCGGCTCATCAACTTCAAAACGACGTAAGATCGATGGAAACGAATATACACGAGAAGCAAAGGAAGTTTGTGATATTATTATTTGTCAAGCCAAAGATAGGTTTAGCTTTACTGGACACTTAACTGCAACGTCTCTATTTTATTCTGATAAATTTAATCAATACAGCCTCCATTTTCCTGAAAATGTCTTTCAGGAAACAATTAAGTCTTACCCATACTTTGATGAACGGAAATTCCGTACTGAACTAAGCGTAATTTATGAAACGGAAGAATTTAAATCAATCTCGGGTTTGCTTCCTCTTTATGACATCATTTCACAAAGTGAACTAAGTGCGACTTTTAGTGAAACATTAAAACTTTTAAAAATTCTAATTACAATTCCGATGTCATCAACTGAAGCGGAGCGGTGTTTTTCTACTTTGAAGAGAATAAAAACTTTCTTAAGAAACAGCATGGCACAAGAAAGACTTTCTGCATTGGCGATGCTTTCTCAAGAAAAGGATTTTATCCAAAGTATTCCAGATTTTAATCAAAGGGTTATAGATAAATTTGCTACTGCGAAAGATCGTCGCATGGATTTTCTGCTTCAATAAAATCAGGATCAGAATCAGTGAGTTTTAAAAGCCTTTTTTCTTCTTTATATGTACCTTAGCAAAAATAACTTTTAATAAAGCATACTTAGTGACCTACCTTGTTTACCTACTCTAAAAAGTATTAGTATTCACTAAATTTGCAACCCCCACATTTTTAATGGACGAGCCGCCGCTGCCCTCATGGGTACAACAGCTCTCTTTTGGTGGTCTTATTAAGCCCTCAACAGATTTCTTAAGTACCATTAAACAGTGGAACAAATATTTTGAGATATATCATGGCGATAATAAACTGCGGAAAGAAACACTGGTTGTTAAAAGACTAGCTTTAAAAATTAAAAAGCGAGAAAATTTGTGCTTTGTTATTATCAAATTATTTTGTAAATTAAGAACTGTTATCCGTATGAATTATGTAAATACAAAAAGAACCCTTGACAATGCTAAAAAAATCGAGTAAACGTAAGCTTTCTACTAGTACACCGTCAGAGTTTTAGGTTTGAACAGGCAAAGCTTGTTTTTAAAAAGAAATAATTTTATTACATTTTAAAGCAAAAGTTACAATACGACTGAATTAATAACATCAAAACATTTTACAAGTAATCTTAAAAACTAGCGTTCTCTGTTCGTCTATCTCTTTGTTGAGATAAGGCACGCGCGTTCTTCCTAGTACAGAGTCGTATGATGTCCATATTACTCCTCCCCGCTTAGAAGGGCTCTTGGGGGTCTCCGTCAAGAGTTTGGTCCGTCCTTGAATGTTTTAAATTCTTGGAAATAATTTTTCCTTTTCTAAACAATATAAACGTGATTAATAATAATATTAATAATACAATGACAATTGAATTTCCGTATATATGGCTCCTTATGTGTCCTTTTGGTTCCTGAACTTCTTTCTTCTCAATTTCCTTATGCAATTTGTGCAATTCTTCTAATGATAATTTATTTAATTTGAAAGGTTTGTCATTAATACTATTTTGATTATTCAGATAAGCTTTTGGCAAATTATAAATTTCTCCATGCATGACATTATTACGATGAGTAAATATTTCGTTATTAATTTCAACTTTACAATTCGGATCTAAATGAATTAAAACAGGATTTTTTATTTCAAAAATGCCGATTTCATTACATTCATATTTAACTTTAATTGTTTTTGGGGTTGCTACTAGAAGTTCTGAAGGTCCTATTTGTTGAATGATCACATCTTCGAGGTGAATCTTGATTTTGGGACAGGTTCCATTAATTTTCATTAATTTCAGTATGCATTCTTCGTCGAATGGTAGAGGATTTTCGACACATACTGCAGTGGAATTTACTTTGAAATTGCTTATTTATTTTTTTATTCACACTACAGCTTATATCGCCGGCTATTCAGTCTAGTAGAATCCACGAACTGCCATCTCATGAATCGTTCCTCACGGAAAGGGATTTAATGTCGTTTTCCAGAATAAAACCATAAACACAAATAAAACACGAGTCAATTCCTTTATATTAATGTAATTAAAAAAAATAAAAAAAATCCCTCTACAAAGTGTATAGGGTGCTAAAGCATCATCAAACAGTAGCAATGAGGAAACACTCTTTGTGAATAATGACTCGCACACAGAGAAAAACCTCTTCTGAATCACGATCAAACATAAAACTAATAAATATTAGTGAAATCTGTCAAGTTTAACCTCTACTGTGACCCCTTCAAACAAATATCAAAAACAAATTAGTTTTCAAAACTCACGATAGTTGAAATTTATTCATACGCCAAAAATAACATAACAAGGTCAAACCCCACTACAGACACTCCAACCTTGAATTCAAAATGTTCTCGAAATATTATTTTAAAAAAAAACTTCCCTTATAAAAAACATGACAACTTTCGCTAATATCCATATACTACTTTCAAACATACATTATTACAATAAATACAAGAAATTATAACAATGAAAATAATCCTGATATCAAATATATATAAATAAAATAATTTTTATCAACTTACATAGATCTATGTGTGATTTTATAAAATACACGAGAGATATCTTTTTCACAAAATTTCAAATAAACATAAAACACTCGCATAAATCGAATTTAAATTAACTTGCACCTTACACTAAATGCAAAAACAAAATACAAGTTAAATTTCGAGAGCGTTGAAATTTAACAAAAAAATTTATTTGTTTTACGGATTTGACAATACGTTACAATATAGACTTAAACTAGATTACACTGAGGTTACTAGCGATCTGTGTCGCGTACAGTTACACTAATAACTCTATCAACTAATGCTTTGCCCATCTTTATATATTAAATATTATCTTATCTTACTCCACGTGTATCCGGCTGAATGAATGAAATTGCTGAGTGTACGTCTGGTAGTTTTGAATAGGTTGTATTATATGCGGACTCGTAACTCCTTCCGCCTTAGATGCGAGATTATCCTTAAAAAGGCAAATCTTGCATTCTTTTCTTATCGGCATCTGTTTGTTTTTTAACCTTTTGTTTAGTCCTTATCTTTTTATATAATTTAAACAAAAGAATTGCAAGTATTAATAGTATTAATATGAATGTAATTATATAAACTAAAGAACTACTTGCTTTATGTGAGATAGTAATTTTGCTTAACATTTCCTTTTGATTATTAATTCTATCTGAAAGATTTAAAATACTTACTTCAGTTAAATTTATTGTTTTAATTTGATTATGATTTTCACTGTATTCCATTAAATTTAGTTTCATATTAATTGTTGATTTATAATTTTTTATAATTTGGTTTTTAATATGAAATTCACAATTATTAAAGTTATTAATCAAATAAATTCCTTTTATTAATTTAATATCAATTTGTTCATTGCATTTTTGAATTAATTTATTTTCTGTAGGACTAAGAATTAATTTCATATTATTTTCAATATCTCTTACTTCAAAATCTTGAATAGTGAAAGATTGATAAATACAATTTTTAAAATTATTATCCATTTGTAAAATATGGACTTCACATAATGAATTATTTGAAATATAAAATTCTGAATCATGATTACATAAGAATGTTTGTTTTGATATTTGAGGACAAATTTGATTTGACATGATATACTTATTGTCTTTTATGCCAACGTATTTAATTTTAGGAGTAATTTGTTTAAAAGTATTATTTCCTTCGTAAATGGGCAGAGCATTTAACATGAAATATTGAAATGCTTCATTACTTACAATTGGTATTAACAATATAAATGTAAAATAAGTGTTAGTTTGATATACTCTAATTTCAATTAAACTTTCTATTTGGTACAGGTTATTTATGAGTAGCTCAAACGGAAATTCGTTATTTACATTTAAATGAATATTCTTAATACTACCGAGTAATAATTTGGGAGATATTACCATTGGATGTAATACTCCAGTTTTAGCAAAGGTTATTGTTTCAATTAACTCTTTGATCGTATTTTCCATTATTTCAAGTTGTTGGACTTGGTAATATATTAATTGCAGAGTGTTGATGTTATCTTCATTTTGTTTAATTCGTCTCCGCATTTTATCTTGATTGGTTTGCATTGTTTTAATATTATTTTCGTAATGTGTTGTGGCATCTTCCAGTATTTTTAATTGGTTTTCCATTACTGTTTTTATTTTTCCTTGGTTTTGTTGTAATTCCGTTATTTGTTCTTCATATCTTCTGCCATCTTCTTCATCTAGATTACCTGTAATTGCTTTTACTATATTTCCTAAAAAGTTAAAGGCTCCTCTTTTGCTTCTAGTTTTCAGCTGTACTGCTTCTATTAGTTCTTGAATTTTCTTTTCTTTTTCTAATCGCAGACCTTTTAATTTCCTTATTTCCCGTGTAGAGTGTTTCTCTATCCCTAGTGTTGAATTTTCTTTATCTCTAATCTTTAAATAATTTTCCCATACATCAATTAATTGGGAATAATCTTTCCTTATGATTAATTCGTATTGATTCTCCGTGTTATGTGCTATTCCTATTTTTACAGGTAGTAATCCTATCTTATCTTCTATCTTCAATACTTCTGTTAGTCCTCTTCCGATGAGGATTCTGGAACATGGGCTAATTTTAGTGAATTTATATGATAACGTAAAATTTTATTCTTTTTTGTTTTAACTTCAACTGTTCCATTTTCATTGATTTTCGTAACTGTGTATGGCCCTTGATATCTTTCTTTCGTTTTTTGTGAATAGTATTTATGGGGTTTTACATATACTGCCTGACCTATTTTTATTTCTTCATTTTCTCTATTTTTATTTATTTTAATGATTTTCTTTTCTTTATCTTCTTGCATTTTATTTGCAATTTTATTATAGAGATATTTTGTGCGTTCTTTATGTTTTTGAATATAATCTTGATAATACGTTTCATCGTAATATAGGTCCATTGGTTCTTTTGTATTAGTGTGTCCATACAAGAGTTCAAAAGGTGAGGTTCCTGTTGCTGAATGATTAGTCGAGTTATATGCTAACAGTGATAATTTCATTATCTGTTTTATATCTTGAGTTAGTTTTTGATTTTTTATTAATCTAACATGTTCTAAAAGTGTTGAATGTAATCGTTCAATTGGTGCATTCGAATTTGGATTTAAAGGCGTTGTATAGTAAACATTGATTCTATATAATTTTAATAATTCTTTTAATGTTGCATTATTAAATTCTAAACCGTTATCCATTACAATTTCTTTTGGTGAACCGTGTATACTAAAACTTTCTATTAATTTATCAACTACTTCGACTGCTGTCTTTCCTTGAATTGGATATGCTTGTGCATATTTTGTGAATGTATCTATTATAGTTAGAAAATTTTGTGAATTTATTGATATCGTATCAACGTGAATTTTATCAAATGGTTTCTCTATTAATTTCGTTAATTGAAAAGGTAATTTTGGTGGTGCTCTATCGTATTTGTTTCTTTATTTCTTCTCTTTGTATTGGTGATTTCCTATAAGGCTTTTGATATATCGGAGTTTCATCTTTTAATCGTATCTGATGTTTAATTTCTGATGTGAATGTTAAAGGTAATTCTTCACTGTGACATAAATCTTGATATTCTATACATAATTTTCTTATCATTTCTTTTTCTTCTTTATTCAGATGATCTAATCGTAGCTTTGCCTCTAATGTTCTTCTTTGAATTTCTTTAATCCTTTTCATTGATAATTTTCCTTTTATTCTGTTTTCTTCAACATAATTGTATTCTTCAGTTAAAATTGGTTTTTCGAAGTTTATTTCCACTGGGTAGTTATTGAAATTTACGATTTCAGTAATTGCGTAGTAATCTTCTGTGGTCGTGATGTTTTCAGGTATTTCTACTCCTGGTGCTATTCTTTGATGATTTATATATACTTCTTTTAGATTTCGATCTACAGGTATTTTAATTATTTTTCTTTCTCTTGGTCCTATTTTAATTTTTGGGCTGTCAAAATATAATTGTATTTCCGCGAAACTTGTGCGAAGTTTTTTAGTTTTAAAATCTATTATGGAATTCATTTTTTCTAATAATCTTAAACCTACTATTCCATCATATTTTTTAGAAAAATCTACTATATTAAATTCGTGTATTTGTCCGTACGCGTTAAATGTGTGTAAAGAAGGTATGCTAAGAACGTAATTATGATATGTGGTACCGTGCATTGTTGTTACTGAAAATGGTGAATATTTAATATAATTTGGAAAATGATTTTGAGCTAATTCAGTTGAAATTGAGGATGCTGATGCACCTGTATCAATTAGAAATTTTGCATTAATTTCTGGTACATAAATATAAGGTAATCGTACACAATGTTGTTGATTAAATTCTAAATGATTTCTTAACTTTATACCGGTTGTTGGACATTCGGTGGTGTCTCGTTCGCTGAGGCTCCAGTTGGAAAATTTGGCTGCTCCTCTGGTTCGAATGGAAATGGTTCTGTATCTTCATCCCAAATTGGTTGATATTCATAGTCTTCTGATTCTCCATACTCTTCATATTCTGGATTTTCTTCTTCTTCTTCTTGACCTTGATTGTTCATTTCTTCAAGTTTCCATTTTTGCTGTGATGTTGATGGTCCATATGATGTTTGTCTCATTCGGCTCATGCTTGGGTCAATTTCCATTGGTTGTTGTCTAGGTTTTCTTCTTTCCATTAATTGTGCAGGAGATTTTGCAAATTTAAAGGAATTTTGCTTAATATGGGAATTTTGTTTACTTTGGTTTTGGAAATTTGGTTTGATAGGAAATGGATTTTGATAATTTGTTTTTGGCTGGTATTGGAATTGTTTTACTTGTGGTTGATGTTGAAATTGTTGTGTTCGTGGCACTTGTTGTATTTGTGGAAGTTGTTCTTGTTGGGCTGGTGTTTTCATGTGTCCTGGTGTTATCTGATGTATTATCTTGTAGTTATTTTGCGGCATTGTTGATTTTCCGCATCTGTACTGCCAATTTTGGTATTCTAGTACTTCAGCTAGAGCATTTTCTAATGTCTCTGGATTTTTTAAATACATTATTTCGCCAATTCTACCGTAATTCATTAATCCTCTTTTAAATGTTTGTAATGCAGTTTTCTTATACATGTTTGTTTTTAACGGTATTAATTCTTCTTCAGTATCTAGTTGCATTTTAGTTAATAGTAAATTTAACATGTCCCTAACCCTTTGTCCGAATATGTAAGGATTTTCATTTTTTCTAGGCTGTTCCATTGTTACATCATTTAAAAGACAATCTTCTGATCTCTGGTCTAAGAATGTTAATTCTAGTAATGCTTTAATATCATGCCAAGTTTTTAATTTTCTTGCCCCTATTATCGATTGCGGTTCTCCACTCAATCTTGATTTTATTATTCTTATTAAATATGGGTTTAAAGGGTTATCTCTATTATTTTTATCGAAATAAGTTTTTATCAAATCTTCACAGGCATCAATAAATAATGGTAATGTATTTGGATCACCATTGTATATTGGTATCGTGCAGATTTCTGCTTGACTTATAGAACTTCTCGTATAAGTTTGATTAGGCATTTCGTTTAAATTTAATGTATTAATTGAATTTACTAGGTCTTCTACAAGATTTTCTATTGACATATAAAGTTTTGCTTACCAACATATATTTCTGTTATAATCTGTTTGCTTTTCGTCGTGTATTTCAATACTTTTTTCACAAAAGCAAAAATTCGTGTTACAATCATTACAGTAAATTGTAGATATGTAAAAAAATTAAAAAATCTACTTACAGAATTGTTAGTAAGATCTTCATTCGATTTTGGTTGGTTTGTTCTTTGTGTTATTCTTTTTATTATTCTTCTTGTTATTCTTCTTGTTAAGTATTGTTGTTTTCTTGTGTTACTTCTTTTATTAGTTGCTGTATTGGTTTGGTTTCTTTGTGTTATTCTTCTTGTTAAGTATTGTTGTTTTCTTGTGTTACTTCTTTTGTTTGCTTGTTGCTTCTTCTTAATTATAATATTGATTGGCACTTCGACGAGATTTTGATCGTTTCCGTGTTTTTTCCAATTCAATATCGCACCTTTGGAAATTTTGATCCTCCAGTCGTGTTTCTTAATTTTTATAGCGTTGATGGGTACCTCGACGAGATTTTGATCGTTTCGGCGTTCGTCCCAGTTCAAACGTTGCACCTTTTGGAAATTTTGATCCTCCAGGCCTTGTGTAACCGTCGTTGAATCTAATTGCACGTACTGTCGCTTTTTGTTCTTTCTCTGGGCCAAAGAATTGAAATTCACACTCACTATTTTCGACGTTTGTAATTCTCCAACAGTGATTGCCAAGATCCGTCCTGACTGCGCCAGTTAAATTTCGAGAGCGTTGAAATTTAACAAAAAAATTTATTTGTTTTACGGATTTGACAATACGTTACAATATAGACTTAAACTAGATTACACTGAGGTTACCAGCGATCTGTGTCGCGTACAGTTACACTAATAACTCTATCAACTAATGCTTTGCCCATCTTTATATATTAAATATTATCTTATCTTACTCCACGTGTATCCGGCTGAATGAATGAAATTGCTGAGTGTACGTCTGGTAGTTTTGAATAGGTTGTATTATATGCGGACTCGTAACTTACAACCCGAATTTATACAACAAAGAATAAAATTGATTATCTTATTCTTTAATAAACCAAACACTTTAACAGTCAAGATATCTCTAAATCAAAATGAAATCTCCATATCCGCTTATCCATTCCCACCATCTAAAAATCAAAATATATATAACCAACACATTTTAACAAATACAATATCCGAAAAAGCGGCAAGTTCAATTCCTTGGTCAACCTAAATATACGAGGGCTAATCATAATTTCATACATTATAAAATTTATTTCATTTATAAAATAATATATATATCTATAACGATCCCCGTCTGAAATAAATAAACATACAACTGAAATAGTTAATTTTTTTAGAAAGTCCCTATTACAGAGTTCAAAATCGTTCAATCATTTTCCTTACTTGTCCAAGGAAAATCCATGACATGATTCCCCGAAGTTATCCGAGAACAAAGTCAGAACATCCCTGAGCTTTTTTCAAGGATAACTTCAGCACAGCACTCGAGACAGTACCGCACCCTGTCTTTGTTCCCCGCACTAACTTGTTGTATTAATGTTGACCAGGATCTTCATCGTTCTGATGCTGTAGTGTGATAAACGGATGCAATGCACTGATGTGATATCGTCCTTTTTTTCTACGTCCATCCATCGAATACAGCTCATACGTCACATTATTGAAGCATCTCGATATCCGATAAGGTCCTGTATAAGGCAGATCAAGCTTCTGACATTTACCTTGATCTCTTCTGCCCAAACGATAACTTTTTACAATCACCACATCTCCAATATCAAATCTCGTTCTCGTCGTAATCTGCTCATTTTGTTTATTTAGATATTTCTGTGCGTTTATTGTAATTCTTTGTGCAACTTGGTTTTTTAACTGTACCAGGTTGTCAACCCTTTCATTTTGTGTATTCCAGGGTCTGGCAGGTTTCGTCCCATACATCACAGTCGCAGGACATTCCAGTGTGACAGTATTAGGTGTGTTGTTGATGTTATCTTCGACATCTTGGACATGAGCAACCCATCCTGCATGATTTTCATAGGTTTTGATCCTTAGAAACTTTATTATTTCCTGAATGTATCTCTCACATGGATTCCCGCATGGATGACGTATGGAAGAGAAAGAAATTTCAATATTACGATCATGTAAAGCAGTCTTAAATCTATCATTATTAAAATACGAAGCATTATCAGCTAATACTCTATTCATTTTCCCTTGACGCATAATCCATGAATCAATACACTGTATAGAGGTATCTGTATTATATTGCGAAGTGGGAAATAATTTAACAAACTTAGAAAATACATCAACCATTACTAAAATATTTTTATATTCAAATTCTCCTGGAATAAGATTCCCTAAATAATCTATTGCTACCAATTCTAATTTCTCATGAGTAATTATACTCTTTACCTCATACTGACAGGTTCTATTCTTATGTTTGCCCAAACGACAAGTAATGCAGTTTCTGACCACATCTTTAGCGATTATGCGATCTTTCTTAGCATAAAACGCCTCTCTAAACACCAACCATACTTTATATCCCCCTATATGTCCCAAACTTTCATGAATTTGCAACATCGTTTGCCTTGCATACACATCATTTACAGCAATATAACTTATTTCCCTAATCACTTTCATAATCAACCCCTCTTTCATGACAAAATTTTTATAATTATCTTTAGTATTTAATTGTTCCCTTATTATATTAAATCTTTCATCTCGCTGGACCTGAAGGATCATCTCAAATTCATAATTCCCCGTAGCATAGTGTCTATTATATTCATTCAACTCTACATAATGAAATTTACTTTTACTGTTGTACATTCGTGACAACGCATCGGCAGAAACATTTAGAACGCCTTTAATATGCTTTATTTCAAAAGTATACTCTGACAACAATAGTGACCATCGATACACTCTATTATTTTTAAAACGTGTATTCAAAAGTGATGTCAAGGCAGCATGATCTGTCTCTACAACAAAGTTTTTTCCCAATAAATAATATTTGAGCTTTTGAATCGCGTGTACCACAGCCAACATTTCTTTTTCACTAATGGTATATTTAACCTCATAGCTTTTCAAAATACGAGAGATAAAACATATCGGTTGTTCTATCCCTTCGTCATCTATTTGAATTAAAACTCCGCTTATAGCGACATCACTAGCATCTACTCTTAAAACAAACTGTTTATTAAAATCTGGTAGTATTAATTTTAATTGATTATAAAACTCTTTCTTTACCTCCTCAAATGCATTCATTCTTAATTCTGTCCATTTAAACTTTTCATTCTTTTTAAGCATTTCATACAAAGGAACACTAATACGTGCCAGGTATGGTACAAAACGTTTATAATAGTTAACCATGCCTAAAAATCCTCTCAACATTCTTATATTCTTTGGTAGAGGATACTTCTTAATGAGTTCCAATCTACTCTCATCTACACTTATATATTTAGTACTTATATTATACCCCAAAAATTTAATTTCTTTCTTATAAAATTCACATTTACTCAAATTTACCTTTAACCCTTCTCTGGCTAATACTTCCATGATCTTCTCTAAATGTTGTGAGTGTTCCTGCTCATCCCTGCTGTATATTAAAATATCGTCCACGTAATAAACCACAAACTCTTCATAAGGTTCTAAAATTTGTTGCATTGCTCTAATTAAAGCAGCTGCCGAACTGCTTAACCCATATGGTACAGTCCTAAATTGATATACTCGTCCATCTACCATAAATCCACAATATTTTCTGGACTCCTTTTCTAATGGAACCAACCAAAAAGCACTTTTTAAGTCCAATTTACTATATATTCTTGCATTGTAACATTTCGCCAATAATGGTTCTATCGTAATAGGCGTCTCAAACTGAGGCTTTGTTCTTTCATTCAGTCGACGTGCATCTAGACATAATCGAATGTCTCCTGTTTTCTTTTTTACAACTACTAATGGATTAACATAACGCGTTTTACCAGTTTCAATAACACCATCTCTCAGCATCCTCTTGATTTCATCATTTACTTGTGATTGAATATTTTTAGGAATGGGATAATTTTTCACCTTAAATGGTCTCGTCTCATCTACCTCTAAGGAATGTTGGTAATTTCTGGCGATACTAGGAAATTTATTGACTAAATCTATATTCTTTTTAATTAAATTTTTTACTTCTACTTCCTTATCCTCTCGGCAGTCCAATTTCATCATATCTATATCTTCAGGGAACTCTACTTCTCCATTTTCTTCCTTACCCATATCTTCCATCATCATTACCTCCTTTTCTTCGAAATCCTCTTCTTCTATATTATTAATAATTTTTTCACCATCCTCTTCACACTCCTTAATCCATTCAACTTTCGTATTATTAATTATTATATCCCTTTTTTGTATATCTATTATTGCATTAATCTTGTCTAATAAATCTACTCCTAGTATTCCATCCCTTCCTAATCCTTTTAATACTATAAATTCTCCCATGAAATTATTATTATCTATCATAAATTCAACAATAAAAACTTTATTCACTACTGTTAAAATTTTCTTTGTAGCGGTCACTATTGTAATTTTACTTGTGGGCATATATTTCCCCACATTACTTTTAATCAAACATTCAATCACATTCTCATCTAAAAATGACGTTTCACTTCCTGAATCAATTAAACAACTTAACTCTTTATCATTTATTTTTATTTTTATATGAGGTAAAACCGTATTTATTGCGTATTTCGACTGTTCATACAATGCATTACATTCATTCCTTTTGGTTGGTCTTATTAAAAATCCTTACTACATGCTAATTCTACTTTACCCTGTTTATCATTTGTTTCTAAATTAAAATTACATCGACTATCTTTAGGACGTGTCCCTGTATAGTTTTTAACTTCTGCTAAATTTTCCTTTCTGATATCTTTACTATGATTATCATCTATTCTACCTGGTGAAGCCATTTGATTACTTCTATTACTATAGTTATTTACTCGCTGAGGACTTGAATATTTATTATTATTATTGTTTTCTATTCTGGCATATGACGATCTATTAACACTGCGATCTATATAATTATTCTGATATCTTTTACCATATTCCATATCATCTAATCTTTTCAAAAGTTCAATAAATTGTTGCATGTCACTTATATTTTGAATGGCTACTGCCTGACTAATTTGTGCATCAAAATGAGTACTTAATTGGCATATTAAATCTCTATCAGTGATTTTTGGTTGCAAATATTTTAAAATTGAGTGTCTTCTCATAACATACGACGCTCGTGACTCATTACTATTATTATTATATCTACCAACTAATAAATCATTTCTTACCCTCGTTTGTCTTGTTGTTCCCCAGAATTGACTGGTAAATCTGACCTCGAACTCCTCCATCGTCTTCACCTCATCCGAGATCATGTCCCACCAGGTCATTGCATCGTCCTTGAAACAGTTCCCTATTTTCGGTAGCTTCTTTTGGTCCCCTGGCACATCCTCTAGACTTTCCTTTAATTTTTTTAGAAAACCCATGGGATTTGTATTTGCCATACCATAAAACTTCGGCAATGGTTCATTTTGTACTGGTACAGGGATAAACACAGGCACACTCTCTTCACTCTTCTCTTTTCTCACTTGTTCAATTTGTTTCTGCATGTACGTTAGTTTCTGTTCCTGCCATTCTCTTTTTTCCTTTTCTTCTAAAAATTGATCTACGCTGACCGTGTTTTGTGGTATGTTGGGTTCGTTTGTTAACGGAAGTGATTCATCTATTATGTCTTTATCTGTTTGTTTACTGCTATTTATAGGTACCATTTGATCTACTATCTCTTCCAATTTTCTCTCCATATCTACTTGTCGTTGTTTTATTTCCATTTGTTGTTGTTTTATTTCATTGTGATGTTGTTGCATCATTCGTTCCATTTGTTTCATTTCATTATGATTTTGTTGTATCAAATTCATTATCACATGCATCATATCCATCATCCCTCTACTGTCACCTCCTTCCTGTCCTGCTTCATGTATGGGATTTAGATTGAGATTACTTATACCTGCACTCGCACCTTCTAATGATTCTTGACTGCCAATTAATGGTGGCTGTCTCCATTCATTTACATTCGAAATACCATCCATTTTGCTTGTTATTGTTTACTATTTCTTCAATATAACTCTTTTAATTTAGTTATATTCACGTGACACTTTATACTCTCCAAATTTATAAATTATCTTTTATTTCCAAATTATTTGCTTATCTTCATTCGCCCCACGTTGGGCGCCAAAATTGTGCAGTGGAATTTACTTTGAAATTGCTTATTTATTTTTTTATTCACACTACAGCTTATATCGCCGGCTATTCAGTCTAGTAGAATCCACGAACTGCCATCTCATGAATCGTTCCTCACGGAAAGGGATTTAATGTCGTTTTCCAGAATAAAACCATAAACACAAATAAAACACGAGTCAATTCCTTTATATTAATGTAATTAAAAAAAATAAAAAAAATCCCTCTACAAAGTGTATAGGGTGCTAAAGCATCATCAAACAGTAGCAATGAGGAAACACTCTTTGTGAATAATGACTCGCACACAGAGAAAAACCTCTTCTGAATCACGATCAAACATAAAACTAATAAATATTAGTGAAATCTGTCAAGTTTAACCTCTACTGTGACCCCTTCAAACAAATATCAAAAACAAATTAGTTTTCAAAACTCACGATAGTTGAAATTTACTCATACGCCAAAAATAACATAACAAGGTCAAACCCCACTACAGACACTCCAACCTTGAATTCAAAATGTTCTCGAAATATTATTTTAAAAAAAAACTTCCCTTATAAAAAACATGACAACTTTCGCTAATATCCATATACTACTTTCAAACATACATTATTACAATAAATACAAGAAATTATAACAATGAAAATAATCCTGATATCAAATATATATAAATAAAATAATTTTTATCAACTTACATAGATCTATGTGTGATTTTATAAAATACACGAGAGATATCTTTTTCACAAAATTTCAAATAAACATAAAACACTCGCATAAATCGAATTTAAATTAACTTGCACCTTACACTAAATGCAAAAACAAAATACAACCCGAATTTATACAACAAAGAATAAAATTGATTATCTTATTCTTTAATAAACCAAACACTTTAACAGTCAAGATATCTCTAAATCAAAATGAAATCTCCATATCCGCTTATCCATTCCCACCATCTAAAAATCAAAATATATATAACCAACACATTTTAACAAATACAATATCCGAAAAAGCGGCAAGTTCAATTCCTTGGTCAACCTAAATATACGAGGGCTAATCATAATTTCATACATTATAAAATTTATTTCATTTATAAAATAATATATATATCTATAACGATCCCCGTCTGAAATAAATAAACATACAACTGAAATAGTTAATTTTTTTAGAAAGTCCCTATTACAGAGTTCAAAATCGTTCAATCATTTTCCTTACTTGTCCAAGGAAAATCCATGACAATACGTAATAATTTTCTAATTTCGGACACAAATAATCCCGAAGCGCATATGTACCATCGCTTAATAACAAATACGGCTTCTTGCTGGGTATTAAATAATTATAATATGGAATAGAATATATATGATAAAATTTGTATAAACTTTTGAATATAATAGGAAATGATACTTTAAAAAGGATTTCGTTCGGTAATCTATAATTGGATATCCCAAGATATGAGTAATAATTAACTTTATTTGTTAAAGGTAACAACTGTTCTGCTTTATATATCAATTTAGTTTGATCAATCATTTCTTGTATGTTTTGTACTGATAGTATAGATGGGTGTATTTTATTCATATCAGCGAAAACAATTGCATTTTCGATTTCTTCTAATAACGATAGTAATACGAAATTGTTATTTTGAAGCTGAGCATTAACATTTTGTATCACTTGATGAAATTTTACAATTTCTAAATTTCTTGTTAATATATTTATTCCTTCTTCTATCTTTTCTTGATTTTTACTTATTTTTTCAAATGTGTTATCTATTTTTTCGGACATTGATTTTAATGTGGAAACACTCCATTTTATTTGGTCTTGCAAGTTATCTTGATTTTCTTCTAATGTTTTAAAAGCGCTGTTCATTCTTTCCCTATCTTTATCGTCCATTATTCCAAAAAGCCAATTACCTATATTACCAACTATGTTAAGGGGTGATATTCGTTTTCTTGTGGTTAGTGGAAATATGTTTTTAAGTTTTTGTTCTGTTTGCACTATATTATATACATTTTGTTCTATTAACGCTATCATGCTTCTATCTTCTGATACTTCATTATTATTGATTATACTCAAGTTTAAATTATTTAAATAACCATTTTCCGCTGATTTACGTAAATTAATTTTCTCATAATATGTAGTATTTAAAGTATGCACTTGAATTTTTAAGGTACATATATATCGTATTAATTCCTTTGCTTCAATTTTGTAAATAAAATTATGATAACTTTGTATCATACGGGCATCGCCTAATTTATAGGGCAATATATAATTTTCAATTTCTTTCACTTGTAGTTGGTTCGTTGATATTGTCATTACTGCCATGAGGATCATCTTCAGGTGTTTCATCCTGCAACAGGGGTTTACTTATAAATTTTCTTTTCTTTTTAATAGCATCTTTTGAATATTTTTTGTTTTTATTTGTCTCTATCGTCTTGTTGTTGATCTTTACGACTTTCTGTATAGAAAATTTCGGCTTTAATTTACCTTTCTTATTTCTTATATACACGTCTTTATTTACTGATATTGTTTCGACGTCTTTCCTATTTTCATTCGATTTTTGACACATTTTCTGTTTTGCTTGTTCGATATTCTCGTGAACTTTTGTATTAATAATTTTGATTTGTTCTGCTCGATCATTTACAAATTGTTGTGTAATACGCTCTTCGTTTAAATCAAAAGGCAAGTTAGTTTCATTATGCCCATTTATAATTTCAAATGGTGTAAATTTTGTCACTGAATGTATACTATTATTATAACATAAAATAGAATTTAACACATGACTTTCAAAAGGTAATTTACTTTCTATTAACCTACATCTTAAAGATTCATTTAGTGAATTATGAAATCTTTCGACAATGCCATTTGATCGTGAATTTGCAATTGATGTAAAGTGTAACTCTATTCGATGCAAACGACAAAATTCTTTTAAAAGATGATTATTGAATTCTGTTCCTTGATCAGCAATTATTTTATTCGGTATTCCGTGATGACTTGTAAATCTAATTAAATTGTCGATAATTGTTTGAGCATTTTTATCGTTTATGATATACGCTTGTGCATATTTAGAAAAATGATCTATTATAGTTAATAATATACGCTTTGCTGCAAATAATAAATCTATGTGTAACTGTTCGAATGGTCTCTTCGGTGTATATGTTTTTTCAAAGGGTTGTTTCTGCGGTATCCTATCGTATTTTCCTAGTTGACATACTTCGCAATTATTTATATATGTAGTTATAGCTTTTTCCATATTAGGCCAGTAATACTTACGTCGTAGCGATTCATGTACTTCATTAACACCTCTATGTGCCGTCTTTCCTTCATGGTAATATTTTATTTTTGTTGTTTGATCTTCTTCATTTTCAATATCTTCAACAACTTTATTTGATATTTCGACTTTAAGTTTAGTGAACGAATCTTGTATTATCTTAATGATATCTTTTTCGATGTTTTTGTGTCTAAAATAAATTACGTTCTTTGATTTTGGAGATACACATTCCTTTAGAGCTTTTACAATTACTTCGTAATTTGCTACTAATGGCAATGTGACGTACATTCTACTTTTATTAAAGACTTTAATTGTTTTAAATATAGGCTCTGTTATGTTTCGGGTGGCGTCTAGTATAATTTGGTGGTCGCCTAAATTAAGGATTTTCTCTGAATACGGTATAGATATTTCAACTTCACCAGTTGCCGAATGTATCGTATTGGCGTCTTCATTCTTTGATTGTTGTGATTTTTCATCCGTTAACATTTCTAATATATCGTCCAATTCTTCTACATCTAAATTCGCTGTTGGAATCGAGTCACCATTCTGCACTAATAAAGATTCTGCATCACATTCGTTCAATGTGTTAACGTAATTCTCTGTTCTCTGGATTTTTATGCGGGATAACGGATCTGCTTGATTGGTTTTTCCTTTTTTATATTGAATTTCGTAATCATACTCACTAAGTTTTAATCTCCAACGTGTTAATTTCGAATTGGGATCTTTAATTGAAAATAACCACTGTAGTGGACGATGGTCTGTTTTTATTATAAATTTTGTGCCATATAAATACGGTCGGAAGTGCTTACATGCCCAGATGATAGCAAGCATTTCTTTTTCAATAGTTGAATAATTTTCCTCCGCTGGGTTCAAAGTTCTTGATGCATAAGCTATTGGATGTTCTTCTTGTGACAATACTGCTCCGAGAGCATAATTTGATGCATCCACAGTTAGTTCAAACGTCTTTTGAAAATCGGGATATTTTAATACTGGGTCATTACATAGTAAACTTTTACATTTCTCAAATGCGTCCACAAATTCTGGTGTATGTTTTACAATTTCTCCCTTTTTTAGAAATTTAGTTAATGGTTTCGTAATATGTGCAAAATTATTTATAAATTTGCGATAATAGCCTAACAGTCCAAGAAAAGATTTTATCTCTTTTTGTGTTTTCGGTATTGGGAATTTTGTGATACTTTAAATTTTTTGTGGGTTTGGGTTAATACCATTGGGTGTAATAATGTGTCCTAAATATTCTGTTTCTTTGCGCAGAAACTCGCATTTATCAATTTGTAGTTTGAGATTTGCATTTTTTAATCTCTCAAATACGCATTTAAGATGCTTTAGGTGTTCATCTAATGATGGTGAAAATACTATAATATCGTCTAGGTAAACTAAGTTTTAAACTAAACAAAAATTATTTAAAATACCTTTCAATATATCATCCATTACGCGCTGAAATGTCGCTGGCGCATTTTTCAGTCCAAACGGCATTCGCAAAAATTCATAATGTCCTTGTTCGGTATTGAATGCTGTCTTTGGTATCGATTCCGGTTTCATTTGAATCTGGTGGTACCCCGAAGCGAGATCTAATGTAGAGAAGTATTGACACCTTCCCAATTTGTCTAATATATCTTCTATATTCGGTATTGGATATCGATCGTCGACCTTTTTCTCGTTGATTCCTCTATAATGGATTACCATCCTCGTTTTTCTAACACCGCTTGCGTCTAATTTCTTATTCACGATATGTACAGGTGATCCCCAAGGACTTTGACTGGGTTTTATGATGTTGTCCTCCAAAAGTTTTCTAATGTGTTCGTTTATTTCTTGTTTTTGCATATACGGGAATCTTCTTACCCTCTGGAATATCGGTATTTCATCCTTTGTCTTTATTTCGTGTTTAATGTCGCTATTATATGTTAATTGTTCATTTGGTTTCTTGAAGATATCGATGTATTTCTTACAGAGAAACAGTATTTTCGATCTTTCTTCTGTGTTGAGATGTTCTGTACGTACCATACCATTTAATTTCGATAATTCTTCTTCTAAGTCTACCTCGTATTTATAAATATAATACTGCTCTAGTGGTGTAACAGATATATTTCCTAATTCAATTGATTGTTCGTTTTCGGACCAATTTTGAATTTCTACTAAAGCTTCACCTTTACTTACTTTTGTAGTACATGCAGGAATTATTAATGAATCTTGTGATTGTTTTTCAATTATTACATCACCTTCTGTATAGTTTACAGGCACTGTATATAATTGTTTTGTATTTCCGGGGATTTTAAATAATTTAGGTTTCTTAAAATGCATAGGAATTGTATAATTTTGTCTAAATAAAACTTCTTTCTTTAAATCAATATTAAATTCCATCGATCTTAAATCATCTAGTCCTAAAATTCCGTCATAAAATTTATGAAATTTCAACATAACCATTTTTAAAAACCCTGTAGATTTTAATTCCGAAAAACATGGTATCATTGCATGTTCACGTATTAATATCGTACCTTTTGCCGTTCTTAATTCTAAATTTTCTTTAACTATATTATGCGGATAAAATTTTCGAACTATATCGGGATCTATCATAGAAATTGAACTACCTGTGTCGATTAATAATTTAATAGGTGGGTATTCGATATTTATATAAGGTAATTCATTTAAATTTATGTTGTTGAGTTCGTTGGCGAGGCATGCAATTGAAAATTTTCGTCTTCTTCCACTTCGCTGATTTTTGGAGCTTCTTCGTTTTCTTCATTATTTTCTTTATAATTCTCTTCGTTATAGTAATCTTGATGTCGCATAGGAACGTACCACATTCCATTTTCTTCATTGTATATCGCGTTTTCTTGATCTACTTCGTGATTATGTAGTTCTTCTATGGGTACTCTAGGCGGGCCGGTAGCTCTGAAGAAGTTACTTCTATTCGTTATGTAATTGATTGGTTTTGCGATAGCTGTTGATACTCCTGACATCGGGGTTGGTTTTGGAAGTTGTTGTGTATTTTGATTTGGCTTCCAAACATTTTTCGGTGCTCCAAATACTTGTTGCGCAGATGGGTATTTTAGGTGTTGATTGTTTGAATATGGTTTAGGAAAATTTGGAATTCCTGTTCGAGGAAATGAATTTGTTTGTACAGGAAATTGCAATGGCGGGATATTGGGCAATTGTTGAACAGGTGGTATGTTGTTGTATGTTGGATACGTTGGGAAATATACAGGTTCTCGTGCATATTTTGAAGGATAATTAGGTTTCTTTTGAATATTTTGATTAAAATAACTTGTACGTATTCCTTTAATAGCGTTTGATCTTGTCTTGAAATTTTCTGCATCTTGTACTAATCCGATTGCTTCTTCTAATGTTTCTGGAACGCGTGGCCTTACATGTACTTGTATATCTTCTGGTAAATTTAATAAATATACTTCTAATGCAGTTTGCGCATAAATTTCTTTTCTTTCGTTCTTATTTGTAATAGTTTCATTATGAGTTAATTTTGTCATAAGTTTCGATAAAAGGTCTTGTAAACGGTAACCAAATTCAATTGTACCTTCTTTAGAATATATCCGTGTATTATTAAATTCTTGTACTAATTGTCCAAAATCGCGTTTGTCGCCGAAATATTTATTAATTGCGTCTTTAACTAATGCCCAAGTATTTAATTCGGAACGTGAGCAAATTAGATCTTTCGCTCTACCCCTAAGTTTACTTAATATAGTTTGAAAGATGACGTCTTTTACCTCAGTTGCATTACTGTATTTTGTGCAAATTCGATCGCATATTGTTATAAACAAATTTATTCCGCACATTTCGCCTGAGAAATCCGGTATTGAATCTAACTCGATGCGAAATAGTGAATAATTCAATGCCATTTCGTTTGCGTTTTCTCGCTTGTCGTCTACTAAACTAATACTTATTAAACTATCGATTAAATTGTCGATATCCAGTTTGACTTGCAATTGTTTCTTTCGTTTGTTGTCTGTTCGTATAAATTACGATTTTCTAATTAATAGAATTTCACTTAATTGTTACTTAATTTTTTTACTCTAACTTGAGATTTGACTTCAATGAAAGGAAGTTTGATTTCAATAATCAGGGAACCGTATTGTAATCAAGATGGTACTTACTTTGCGCTGTTTCCCAGGTTTTCGTGTTGGTTTTTTCTTCTTCCAAAGTGTTGACACACACCGCACTAATTTACACTTGAATATTAGCACGTAAAGAAATCCCGACTGACTGCGCCAGTTTTAGGTTTGAACAGGCAAAGCTTGTTTTTAAAAAGAAATAATTTTATTACATTTTAAAGCAAAAGTTACAATACGACTGAATTAATAACATCAAAACATTTTACAAGTAATCTTAAAAACTAGCGTTCTCTGTTCGTCTATCTCTTTGTTGAGATAAGGCACGCGCGTTCTTCCTAGTACAGAGTCGTATGATGTCCATATTACTGACACTCAACGAACACTAGCTAAAAAAATGCGAAAAATCACTACTTGATTCGTTTTTATTTAATTACTGCGTAATAAAACATTGCTATATACTGACTCTTTTAATTGAAAAATATATATTTTTTGCTTTGTATAGAGAATACATGCTCTTCGGCTTTCTTTATTTATGTTTATGTACCTAATAAATGTGTTTATTTGAAGTTGGAAAAGTTTTTTTTTAATTATAAACCAAAGTATAACCTGATGGCAATAAAAACGTGTATTATATTTATAACAGTACACTGACGGATATGTTATTATCAAATGAAATATTATATACCATAATAATAGCACTAATATAACTCGATAATTAATTGTTGTAGTAGCTAAACACATTTTATAATGTGCTTTACAGTAGTGAACGCGTTCAACCTGGTCCGTTTGTGACGTCATGGCTCCCCACTACGCGGCGAAAATATTGCGGGATCTAGCAATCCTATGTTCTTATACAATCCTTGGGTTTTAATATACTATTATTTGTGTTCGAACAATGCCAATATCGCTAAATGAAAAAATGCGATTCAAAACGAAGCTCATTTCGATACTGTTTTGGGTTCCATAATGAGTTCATTACTAACGCAAAATAGAAAAAAAATATCTATTTAATTTTCTAGTTTACCAATTGTTAAGAAAATTACATTATGTATAACAACTTCACTTCAGTACTAAAATGAACTGAATTATTATACAAGTTTCTTTAAGCAACAAATGTTAAATGAATATGGACATTTATAAACTGAAAAATAGGGTGAATTAGCGAACTTATAAAGAATTCACTCAGCTGTAAGCGGAAATAAGTCATCATATTCCAATTTTTACGAAATAATCCAATAATAACGCACTTTGAGATTGATTCAAAACAAAATACGGTTTTTAAATATTTACAATGTTTTCTCGTTAAAACTATTGTTAATTTCAGATACTACAACTGGAAAACGTAAGAAAAATGTTTTTTTTTAAGATAAACCGAAATGAATACAGGCATTTTAATTGAGGTTAGTGTAAATAATATATGAATATCTTGGATATGCGTTGTTTCCGCGCTAAAATTTTGGTTATTTTCGTAATCTTCGACTAAAAAGTCTTATAAAAAATTAAAGCCTTATATTCTTAAATTTTTCCTCGTGTAATAATAATTTATCCAAATGAAATAATGTATGTACATATACAGAAAAAAAATAAAACAAAATATTAACTATATCAATTCTATATGATTATCGAAGAAGTAAAAAAAACAAGAGGCTACCGAACCTAAGCCAATTAACACATTTTTTACCATCACACTTTGAATTTTTTTTACAACATACAATAACAAAACGCAGAAGTCATTTAGGGTTAAATGTTGTATCAAAAATTTCATTTTTAAGCTGTAATCGTTTTTGTTTTATGAAATAATAATAATAATGTACCTATAAGAAATAAAAAGAATATGTAATGGTTTTTATTTTATTGTTATATATTTATTCGTCTTTTAATTTTTTGTTTATAGTTGTACACCACAGGATTGAATGCGGTTTTTCTCCGCCGCGATTGTATTACTGTTGTATCTATTATCTTCGACAACGTTCAATTTTTGTGTCGTTATCGTTATTTTTCCAAAATATGACTTTCCTAATAAATTGTCATAAAGATATAACAAACAAGTTGTATTAAGACTCACCTGTTTTTTGTCGCTCGTTGGCCATCTGGCACACACTCAAACGTATAGAAGACGAAAAAAATAGGACAAGGCTTACTAAATTGTAACTATTTACACCAGACTTTTTTTAAATCATTTGACCTTTTTATTTTCTACTAGATATAAGTAATATAACCTAGAATACCAAAGTATACCAGACATTTTTGTCCGCGGCAGCACATGCAAAAAAATTAAATATTAAGTTAAAGCTGTCATCAACACCAGTTAACTTTCCCGAAACTGCAGAAACTCAAAATAAGCTTCAATATCACAGGCGATTCTTTTACGGCGGTAAAGAAAATGTATGTGCTTGCTTATCACAAATTGCTTGCTTTATCCCTGCGCATGACCAATGACTCACAGGTCCCCACCCGCCCTCTAACAATCGAAAGCTAAGTTAATTAAAAGTTTAAATAACGGGTGATCAGAAACATTCGAAGTCATGTGGGCTCTGAACAAAAAATCGTATATCTTTACTTAAGTATAGCAAACGCCAATTAAGTTGGCGCGAGTAGGGGGTGCGCAAAAGCCGTTTTTAAAAAACGTACACCCCTACTACTCAAGTAATTGGCAGAATACATTTGTCATTGACGTTTGACGGAACATAATGTCTTTGCTAGGGGATCATAAAGTGATACACGCTCAGAGGTTAGAATTATCTGACATTTGATGTAAAACCAAATACAAATCTCCCCACTACTTCTAATCCTGCGCGAACTTACCCCTCCCCGCGCCAACTTAATTGGCGTTTGCTAGATCTGATTTGTAATAATTATTAAATGTCAACTGTTGTCTGTCAAAAATCAATCTATCTCAGACATGTTGTCTGTCAAAAATCAATCTATCTCAGACATGACTTCATATTTTCAAGGACTACTTTGACTTCGAATGTTTCTGAACACACATATAAATTTAATGAGATTGTTAATGATTAAAAATTCGAAATACGAAAATAAATAAAAACTACAAGTCTAAATACCTATACTTTATAATCGAAAATTACTAATTAGTATATACCTATAATTCGAAATTTCTCAAGTAAAAATAGCAAATTGCAGTTGAGCACTTCTACCTCTCCGCTAATATCTCCAAACACCCAATGGAAAACACGTTACACTCTTTAAAGGAAGATACATGTATGTAATGTAAGTTTATTATAATGTTTCATTAAAAATTATATGAAGGTATCATGCCACAATGCAAAGTATATTATCGATAAAATTTGCCAAATTAGCAGTTGTCATACAAAGATTTTTCATGTAACCCGTTCGTTAGAAGTTTTCTAAGTTAACGCCTTTTGAGGATAGATGGATTGGCCGCAATAGACCTTGGTTCTAGCCACCTTAGATCCCCCGTTCCGACTCCCCTTGAGTTTTATTTACGGGGTCAAATAAAAAATGAAGTTTATGTGTTTCCCGTGCAAACAGAGAAACAGCTTATAACTAGAGTAAGAGACGGTTTTCGAAACTTGAACGCTGAGGAAGTAAGAAACGCAATTACAACAGAGTTAAAAAGGAGAATTATGATTTGTTTAGATCGGAATGGAGATCAGTTTGAACATTTGTGAATATCATTCTTAACGCTTGTCTTTAATATGTTGATTTTATTAACTTTTTTGCTTGTTAATGTATGGTTACTTTTGTTATCTAATATGATATAAAATCTATTCTCAGTTTTACAATTTATTTTATTCTCTAATCTTTTCGCAAAAAGTTTGATGAATCTAAATACAATTGGTATAATTCCAAAGCGATTTAGAATTTTTTTCCAAAACTTACTACTAATAATGCTCAATTTAGAAAATTCATTAATAACTCTAAAACTGTGAGAGATAGGCATAGAGAAACCTATAACTGTACGATGCAAAATGTTTATCTACTTACTAAGGCGTGCTCATCTACAGGTGTTCCATTAAAAAAAAACGAGTTTTCTTTAATTAAAGATTATTTAAATGATCATTAAATTTCGAACATCCTGTAAGAGATTTATTAAATGTTTAGACATTACTCAGAATCTTATACCTTTCGCTGTCTCCAGTAGAAATATGAAATGTGGTTTTAAAAAGTGTATTGAAAAAATTAAAAATTTCACAAAAATCAAAGTATGTAATTCAAAAACGGTTATTTTTTTACAAAAGAAACCTTAATATAAAGTGGTATAGCACTTTACAATGAATCTAAAAAAAAAAACAATAAAAAATGGCAATAGAGCAAAAGCAATAAAAAATATATCTTTCCATATCAAATATCAGTTGGCTATGACTTCCGGTATAAGCGAAAGTGGTTATTGAGTGTAAATATTTTATTTTAACACACCAAATATCAAGATTAAGTGCCACAAATTTTCAAAAGTGTCTTAAGGCGTTAACAAACAAAAAATTAAAACAAAATATGAACTACATATTTGAATTATCGGAGAAGTATAAAAAACAAGAGGCTACCGAACCTAAGCCAATTAGCGCAAATTTTTTTTTCTATTTTGCGTTCGAAATGAACTCATTATGAAACCCAAAACAGTATCGAAATGAGCTTCATTTCGATACGCTTTTCTTCATTTTTCAATGTTGGCGTTGTTCGAATACAGAAATAAATATCATTGCTGTCATTTGATTTTAAGAATTTAAGTATATTTGACAGATATGATATATGTTCGTACTCTGCACAAACAACGTATATTGTATACAATTGACAACAAGATATACTAGTTTCTAAGTCACTCATGTTTACATTTTTAAATAAAATAGCAAGTAATGTTAACGAAAATTAATAAATAATATGTAATATAATATACTTCGCGGATAGCAAGATTTAAATTTGACAATGTCAAGTATCAATGTGACCAACTGCATGCTTTATATAAAAATTAAACTCTGAACTTCCAAATTAAATAATTCCAATTTATTATTGTAAAAAATGCAAAATAGAAAAAATAGTATAAAAAACTCGTTTCATAAGGCCTTTTGCCGCACTCGCTCTTTAGAAAACTCGCCGCTATCGCGGCTCGTTTTCTAAACTGATCTCGTGCGGCAAAATGGTGCCTTATGAAACTTGTTTTTAATATACTATTGCCATTAACCACTCTGAAGTTTTTTTATCCGACCATACAATAACGAAACGCAGAAGTCATTTAAGTTTAAATGTTGTATCAACAATTTCATTTTGAAGGTGTAATCATTTTTGTCTAAGAAGTAATTAATCATATTAATAATGTTAATAATAATTAACAATGTACCTGTAAGAAATAAAAACAGTATGTAATGGTTTATATTTTATTGTTACCTATATATTTATGTCTTTTTATTTTTTGTTTATAATTGTACACCACGGTAATGAATGCGGCTTGCTTGTCTTCGCCGCGTTTGTATTACTGCGTATCTATTATCTTCGACAACGTTCAATTTTTGTGGCGTTATCGTAATTTTTATAAAATATATCTTTCGTTAAATTATTATAAAGATGTAACAAACAAATTGTATTAAGACTCACCTGTTTTTTGTTGTCCCTTGGCCATCTCGCACACACTCAAGCGTATAGGCCAAAAAAAGCCTAAATAAAAAATACATCTGCCACCGATTTTCCTAAAAAAAAAATATTCGAGCGTTTAGGGGGGTGTTAATTAAGCAATTTATCCTAATAAAGTTATTCTAACAGAGGCACCCTTAATCCACAAAAAAATAAAATACGTTCAAAAAAACAACTAACCTTAAACGTTACGTTTACGCCCAAATACACATGAAACATCTACTTTTTGGCCATTGTATGGTATTTTGAATTTATACTAATGCCTTTTACATTTATATTTGCTGTGTTTTTGTCTTAATAATCTTATATTTTGCAAATAAACAAAATTGGAAATTTTACTGTCAAAATCAACGTTCTGTCACCGTAAATTTCATACAGAACAGACAACATCTGAAAAATAAAATATACTGTTCACATATATTCCACTGTTATTTTCCTTTACGTCATTTTAAAACAGTAATTTTCAAAGTTCAAAAACAATAAGTATCTGATGGCTTTCAATTCGTTGAAAATGTTATTGTGTTTATTGTTAACCTATTTTGTTTAATGTCCTGCATATTCATTAATAACAATGTACTAATTTATTTTTTGTTGTTGCCGAAACTGTAAATATCAATACATAAATTTATATAACAAGTGTTCATTTGAAAAGTCAATCTAGTAGCATGTGATTTACCTTAGAACATTTTGAAGTATGTCGTAAATTAAAATTTACTACTTAACCTACGAAGTCGTATATTTTGACAGTTACATACATTCAAATAAATAACAAATAATAGGTATTTATTGAAAACTATAACAAATGTTGAAAATGTTGTCCTTCAAGATCAATGCACTTTAAAATCCTCCGTTCAAAATTTCTGATGATATTCTGCCACATTACTGGATTGTTATTAATTTCCATGCATTTCTGTTCGATTCTCTGTAGCATATCATTCAAATTCAATATAGGTGTTCGGAATATGTTATTTTTTAGATAAGGCCACAAAAAGAATTCGCAAGGTGTTAAATCGCATGAACGTGCAGCCCAGGCAATTTCAGTATTTCGACTAATTATACGCTCATCAAAAAATTCTCTTAAATAATCCAAAGATTCTGCAGGACAGTGACAAGGTGCTCCGTCTTGTTGGAAATATGCATTTTGTAGTTCATTGTATCATCATGCAACTGATTGACAAATGGTTGTAAAATTTCCGTACGGTACCTTTGAGCAGTTAACGTTCCCTGAAAAAATATTGGTCAAATGATTCGCCTTTGGCTTATCGCTGCCCAAACACCAATTTTCTCTGGATGTAGCGATTCTTCATTAATTACATGTGGATTTTCACTACTCCAAATTCTTGTATTTTGTGAATTTAGGTATCCCGTTTTATAAAACCATGCTTCATCAGTAAAGATGACTCTTTGCGAAAGTTCTCCATTATTGTTCATATTTACAAACCAATTACAAAACTGTAGTCTACGTGAGTAATCAATTTCTAACAATTCTTGTACTGCTGTGACACGGTATGGATAAAGTTACATATCTTTTTTTAATAACTTGTGAGTTGTACCAACAGAAAGGTTTATTTGTTGACTCAAATGTCGAACAGATGTTTGTGGTTCATTTTCCATTATTTCTTAAAAACGATTGACAACTTGAGGTGTACGTTTCTTAACTGCTCCGCTACCTGATTTTCTTAAGAGACTATCAGTTTCAGAAAAAAGTTTTAAAGTTCTATCCAAAGTATTCTTAAATTGTATATAATCTATTACAAAATGTGGAAACTCAACTTGAAATTCTACCATGCAATCTTGAACTGAATAAACCCATAAACTATCAATTTTATTACCACTTCAAAAATAAGCCTGGACTAAGGAAATTTTATGTTCATAAGTGAAAGCCATTTTAAAACTGAGAAGCAATGTGTTTAAACCACGATTATTTTATGCACTAACTCATATTTGTGATTGACATTATCAAATGTCATTTGGATTTACGTTTACGGAACAACAAACACATATTAATATATTTGCGTATTATTCTATCAAAATTTCAAAGTAACCTAGATTGATTTTCAAATGAACACTTGTTATATATTAAAAACCGTTAAAACTCGTTTCACATTTGATAAAATGACTGAAAGAGGTTTAAGTGTGTTAGAAATTCGAGAGATTTGCGCGGGTGAACCGAAAGCGGTGGCAGAGCAATTGATTGCATGGGGGTTAATTCCTCTTGTGGGTACATACCTATATGTGCCCACGCTGTGGAAACCCCCTGACATTAGTAGCTGCTTCGGTTGCGTAAGTATTAGACTTTATTTTTTTGATTAATTGACGAAGGCGATACGTGTTGAAACTCCATAGTAATATATCATTGATGAAATAAAATTTCACTTTGAGTTCTAAATATAATTTTATTAATTAGGTGGCAGATAAGGGGAAGTCTTAATTGCACGATATTATGATGAAAGCAGCTATCGAGGTGTTGGTTATATAAAATACATTATTATGCTTTCTTACAGTGGTTGATTGTACAATGGCAGTTATGGTAAAATAGTACAAAAAGTTGCGGTAAGAGACGCTATGCAGCTTAGAAATCGTTAAGAGTCAATCTAAAAAAGATACAAATGTTATACCTCTTCAATCTTTCGTTGTACATGGGCTGAGTCTGTACTAGAATTTTTGGTTTACTGATAAGTAACCTATCCACCAATTGACCACTGTAATGTCTATTCGACTTTGTCAATTACATATGGTTCAGATAATTATAAAGGTATAACAAACAATACTACCAAATTGGTTTGATTTGAACCATTTCCTTCGGCAATCAGTTAATGTTTTATTATGAAAGATCCTGAACGAATCTTCTATTAAAGTCACATGTTATGTAAATGTTGAAAAATTACATCAGTATTTTATTTTTTCATTAATTGACGTAGCAGGCACTTCTTGGTGAAACATTTTGTAATTAACAAATTTATTATAAAAACACACTTGGCTATTTCACAATTTTTTATTAGATCTATTTCTAACATATGTTTCGGCTGTTATGCCATTGTCAAAGAGTATCTTAAAACTAACTTACAATACGTGTCCTTTTAACTTTTATACCTATTTTTTAGTGCTGGGGTGTTGATTAAGACATATTTACAATCGTGTACTTTTGTTATGACATGTTATTTTCATAAATTTCGGGATGAGGCTTTCTTAGCTTTAGCTTTCTTGGCTTTAGCAGCAATTTATCGAAAAACGTTACTTAAAATACGTAAATGTAACAACCACATATGGTTCAATAGACAATGCGATAAAGAAAGCCTCATCCCGAAATTTATGAAAATAACGTCATAACAAAAGTACACGATTGTAAATATGTCTTAACCATCACCTCAGCACTAAAAAATAGGTATAAAAGTTAAAAGGACACGTATTGTAAGTTAGTTTTAAGATACTCTTTGACAATGGCATAACAGCCGAAACATATGTTAGAAATAGATCTAATAAAACATTGTGAAATAGCCAAGTGTGTTTTTATAATAAATTTGTTAATCAGTATTTTAGGTTTGTGTGAAATATCTACATTTGAACATATTTAATATAATAGCTGCTAGCATTAATACTAACTCCAAAATTGTTAATAGCAATGTAAACTGTAATATATTCATTTTAAACTAAATGGAAAATTACTACAATAAAATAGGTACATATTTGATTTTATTATAATTCTTAAATTTATTTTCAAATTACTTCCAAATAAATGTTTTAAAATATATTAAATATAAAATAACATTGTTATAAAAAAAAATTTAATAAATTCTTAACACAATAACATTCCAATAGGAAGAAAGTATCAAAATCTTTCTTTTTAAAAATGACGTAGAGATAAAACCATTAGAATATATATGGACAGTAATATTTGTATTTGTTATACATAAGTTGTCAGTTCTGGATGAAATTCACGGTGACAGAACGTTGATTTTGACAGTAAAATTTCCAATTTTGTTTATTTGCACAATATAAGATTATTAAGACAAAAACACAGCAAATATAAACGTAAAAGGCATTAGTATAAATTCAAAATACCATACAATGGCCAAAAAGTAGATGTTTCATGTGTATTTGGGCGTAAACGTAACGTTTAAGGTTAGTTGTTTTTTTGAACGTATTTTATTTTTTTTTGGATTAAGGGTGCCTCTGTTAGAATAACTTTATTAGGATAAATTGCTTAATTAACACCCCCCTAAACGCTCGAATATTTTTTTTTAGGAAAATCGGTGGCAGATGTATTTTTTAATTTAGCCCAAAAAAATAAAACAAGACTTACTAAATTGTAACTATTTACACCAGACTTTTTAAAATCATTTGACCTTTTTATATTCGACTGGATGTAAGTGATATAACCTAGAATATCAAAGCATACTTGCCATATAATTTTTTATTCGCGACAGTACATGAAAAAAAAGAGACATTAAGTTAAAGCTGTGTAAAACATCATCAACAACACCAGTTAACTTTCTCGAAACCGCAAAAACTCTAAATAAGCTTTAACATAATTCAAAACCCGAAGAGTTACCACGAGTAACACACTTTCGGCAGTTTCGGCGGGAAAGAACATGTTTATGCTTCTTATCACAATCACAAATAAATTGCGCATGACGAATAACTCATAGGTCGCCACTCACCCTCTAACAATCGAAAGCTAAGTTAATTAAAAGTTTAAATATAAGATTTGATGAGATTGTTAATGATTGAAAATTCAAAATGCCCAAATAACTCAAATAAAAACTGGACATCTAAATACCTGTAGTTTATAATCATAAATTATAATATATAATTCGATATATCTCAAGCAAAAATAGCAAATTGCAATCTAGCACTTCTACACTCACGCTGTATATCTTTAAACCCCCAGTGGAAAGCAGGTGACATTTTTATTCTCTTTTTTGTATATGTATGTAATATAAGTGTGTTCAGAAACATTCGAAGCCAAGTGGGCTCTGAACAAAAAATCGTATATCTTTACTTAAGTATCTGATTTGTAATAATTATTAAATGTCAACTGTTGCCTGTCAAAAATCAATCTATCTCAGACATGACTTCATATTTTCAAGGACTACTTTGACTTCGAATGTTTCTGAACACCCGTTATATAGATTTTAGATTCTTCTAAAGCACGAAGCGGCCATCTATATATTTTAATTTCCTCCGAATCTATAAAACACATGGTATATGTTTCCTATTATACTAATACAGTTATTTCCTTCGCTCTTTCGCCCAACGCATCAAACTGCTTCGCTAGGTGTCGCAGGGTAAAGGCTCGCTAGCGCATCATTTCGATGAACGGCTGTTAATGAAAAATTATCGCACAACGGCGTTGGTGGCAGTAGTTGAATGTTGTACAGCAATCGCATAGTCCGGATAACTGGTTCCACGGACTTCCCGGACTGTTTGAAATCGGACTAATCGAGGAATTAGATATACATATACAAAAATTGGCAATTGGTTCAAAGAAATGCGTCCCTCAGTAAGTAAATCCAAATGTCTTTATTAAAAATAATTGTGTGTATAAAAAATTCATTTTGGATTGTCTAAAAATTGCACTATGGATGTCTACACCTTTTTCTTCGATTTTTTCTCTTCATAAATTTCTCTGTAGCACCGAACTGCATTGTTTATTGTTCGGCAAACTGTAATGCTACGCTCGATATTGGGATCAACTTCCTTAATATGCTCCGATACGTTCTCAACCATTACAATAATTTTTGATAGTTGTTCAGTTGTTAATTCCCTTGTAGGAACTTCAACACTATCGTCGTTGTCTAAGTTGTCCTCCTGTTCTTCATAATCTCGTTCATCTATGTTAATAAGTGTTTCATTATCCAATTCATTAGTGTTCGATTCGATGCACTCAATTACGTTGGCAGAATCTAATTCTTCGAAACCGAGCTGCTGTCCAATTCCCACTATGTTATTACTATTAGTTACCTCAGCAAAATGAGTTTCAAAATCAATGAAATCATTTGCACAATGTGGTATGATATGTTTCCACACTGCTCTCATATTGCTTGCTGTTAATTCATGCCATGCTTCGCTTATATTTTCGATAACGTTTCTGATATTATAGCTTTTCCAAAATTCCGTTAAAGTAGGTGCATTTTCTCCTGTTGTAGCTTTAATGGCTTGGGAAAAAGTGCGGCGCAAATAATACGCCTTAAATGTCGCAATGACACCTTGATCCATAGGTTGGATCAACGACGTCGTATTTGGCGGAACAAAACTTATTTGTACATTTTCATTTAATTCCGAAAGACTAGTCGGATGACCTGGGGCGTTATCTAAGATCAGTAAAATCTTAAAATCTAACCCTTTTTCGTTACAATAACGTTTCGTTGCAGGGCAAAAGTAGTTGGTGAACTAATCTTCAAATAAAGTTTTTGTGACCCATGCTTTCTTATTTGAACGCCACAACACTGGGAGATCATTTTTTGCTACATTTTTAAGAGCTCTAGGATTATCTGCTCGGTACACAAGCATGGGCTTTAATTTGAAACAGTGAAACAGTGTGAGACGGTCCTTTGAAACTTTATAGCCAGGGCATAACTTTTCATTGGCTGCTATAAAAGTGCGTGACGGCAACTTTTTCCAGAATAACCCCGTTTCATCTACGTTAAATATTTGTTCATCTTTATAACCACCTTTCAGTATGATTTCACTCAATTCCTTCGGATATCTTAATGCAGCTTCTTTATCTGCACTGGCAGATTCACCAACAATGCGAACATTGTGGATACCAGTTAGTTGCTTAAAACGAAAAAACCACCCACGACTTGCTGTAAAATTTTCACTTGTTTCCTGACCTTCGCCTTCTACTTCATCAGTAGTCTTTAAGTCGTTGTAAAGACTTAGTGCGTTGGTTTGAAATTCCATTTGACTAAGCGGAACTCGCTTTTGATTTAAGTCTTCGATCCATATGGATAATAGTCGTTCCATATTTACCATTCGAGCGCTTCTTGTTTTAGTCACTTTTCTTGACAAATAAAAAGCCGTAGCCATACCTTGCGATTTGTATTGATCTTTTTTTTTAAGTTTTGGAACTGATGACTCATCCATTCCTTTGTCACGGCCTATTTTAGCAAAGGATGCACCTTCTTCGTGAAGCTTGATTATATCGAGCTTTTGTTCTAAAGTAAGCCATTTACGTTTTTTGATGACAGAATCACTTTCACGTTTTCTTTTTGCACTCATTTTTATTTTAATGGAATTCGGATCTATCTAATTTTGTATCACAAATCAATTTTACTGTAGATTTACACATCGATAACTAATAGAACATCCACTGTTTATGCGCACACTACATACAATATATGTACGACTTCATAGTTTATACATTACGGCGTTGAAAGGGGAACCACCTAAACTTTATACGGAGTTTACATTCTCATTCAGTCTAGGTACATACATACACAACGGGGAACCCCAGAAAAAATGAAATTTCATATGGCATAACTTTAAATTTTTTTAAATTTTAAACCGGACTATAGTGAATCCGGACTGTTCGAAACCGGACTATGCGAGGTATTGCTGTATTGTAATTATTAATTGTGGAAGATGTAAATTACAAAAATAGCTTTTTCCGACGACCACAATGTAAAAAGAACAAATTCGCAGGATTTACTAGCACTGAAAATTGCAAATTGCATTGTATCCCCAAAACTGTGTTGAAAAGTTATCTTGTAACTAAAACTGTGCTGAAAAGTTCAAGAGGGCCAATTAGAATCGTCGCAGAACCGTGTGCAAAGTAACAGACGTGCCAACCTACTAATCATAAAATAACAAATAGGAAACTGTCAAATGAATGACTCTCAAATGTCAAATTGTTGTTGATACGCGGTGTTGGTAAATTAGTTATTGTTAATTGGTAAGTTTACATAAAAATAAGAGTATGAAATACATCACATATCATTATTTTGTGAATCATTCTTTTATTTTCATTGAAATTCATTCTTGTCACTAAGCGGTCATCGGAAAAGTATAGTGTACAACACGTGCTGAAAATATTTCACACTCGCATAATTAAACCACTCGCCTACGGCTCGTAGCTCAAACTTCACGCTCGTGTGAAATATCCTATTTTCAGCACTAGTTGTACAATATACTATTTTCTATTTTTCGTTCGAAATGAACTCATTATGAAACCCAAAACAGTATCGAAATGAGCTTCATTTCGATACGCTTTTTTTCATTTTTCTATGTTGGCGTTGTTCGAATACAGAAATAGATATCATTGCTGTCATTTGATTTTAAGAATTTATGTACATTTGACAGATATGATATATGTCCGTATTTTATACAAACAACGTATGTTGTATACAATTGACAACAACATACATATTGCTATAGATTTTTCCTTGGACAAGAAAGGAAAAATGATTGAACAATTTTGAACTCTATAATGAAGGACATTTTTAAAAAAAATTAGCTATTTCAGTTGTATGTTTATTTATTTCAGACGGGGATCGTTATATATATATATTATTTTATAAGTAAAATAAATTTTTATAATGTATGAAATTATGATTAGCCCTCGTATGTTTAGGTTGACCAGAGGATTGAACTTGCCGCTTTTCCGGATATTGTATTTGTTAAAATGTGTTGTCTGTATATATTTTGATTTTATAGATGGTAGGGATGGTCAGGCGGATGTTGAAATTTCATTTTTGAGTTAGAGATATCTTGACGGTTAAAGTGATCGGTTTATTAAAGAATAAAATTCTCAATTTTATTCTTTGTTTTATAAAATCGGGTTGAATATTGTTTATGCATTTATTGTAAGGTGCATGTAAATCTTAATTCGATTTATGCGAGTGTTTTGATGTTTATTGAATTTTTTTTGTGAAAAAGATATCTCTCGTGCATTTTATAAATTGTACATGGATCTATGTAAGTTGATAAAATATTTTGTTTATATATTTGATATCACGATTATTTTCATTATTATAATTTCATGTATTTCTTGTAATAATTTATATTTGAAAGTAGTATATGGGTATTAGAGAAAGTTGTCATGTTTTTTGTAAGGGAAGTTTTTTTTTCTTAAAATAATTTTCGAGAACATTTTTGAATTCAAGGTTGGAGTTTTCTTTAGTGGGGATTGACCTTGTTGTGTTATTTTGGCGCATGACAAAATTTCAATTTTCGTGAGTTTCGAAAACTTAGTTGTTTTTGACATTTGTTTGAAGGGGTCAAAGTAGAGGTTAAACTTGACAAATTTCACTAGTATTTATTAGTTTTATGTTTGATCGAGTGTCACAAGGGGCTTTTCTCTGTGTGCGAGTCATTATTCACAAAGAGTGTTTCCTCATTGCTACTGTTTGATGATGCTTTAACACCCTATACACTTTGTAGAGGGATTTTTTTTATTTTTTTTAAAATAAACTAACAAAGGAACTGATTAGATTTTTATTTGTGTTTATCGTTTTATTCTGGGAAAAAAACTTGAACCTGATCCATGTGGAACGATTCATGAGATGGGAGATCGTGGATTCTACTAGACTGAATAGCCGGCAATATAAGCTGTAGTGTGAATAAAAAATTAATAAGCAATATCAAAGTAAATTCCACTGCAATATGTTTCTATGTCACTCATGTTTATATTTTTAAATGAAGTATCAAGTAATGTTAACGAAAATTAGAAAATAATATGTAATATAATATACTTCGCGGATAGCAAGATTTCAATTTGAAAATGTTAAGTATCAATGTGACCAACTGCATGCTTTATATAAAAATTAAACCCTTAACTTTCAAATTAAATAATTCCAGTTTAAGCAATTTATTAATGTAAAAAACGCAAAATAGAAAAAATAGTATAAAAAACTCGTTTCATAAGGCCTTTTGCCGCACTCGTTCTTTAGAAAACTCGCCGCTATCGCGGCTCGTTTTCTAAACTGATCTCGTGCGGCAAAATAGTGCCTTATGAAACTTGTTTTTTAATATACTATTATTTTGTTTGAAGTATTAATTTATTATTTCCATTTCCCTTTTTGAAGGAGAATTGGCACACTTGCAAATATGTCTAAGCAGATGGAATTTAAGTACTTATTTTGTCTATTTTGCGTTCGTAATGAACTCATTATAAAACCCAAAACAGTATCGAAATGAGCTCCATTTTGATACGTTTTTCATTTTTCAATGTTGGCGTTGTTTGAACACAAAAACAAATCTTTTGTTGCTGTGATTTGATTTTAAGAATTTAAGTGCAGGTATACCTACGTAGAAAAGAAAATAGTATATTAAAAAACAAGTTTCATAAGGCACCATTTTGTCGCACGAGATCAGTTTAGAAAACGAGCCGTGATAGCGGCGAGGTTTCTAAAGAGCGAGTGCGGCAAAAGGCCTTATGAAACGAGTTTTTTATACTATTTTTTCTATTTTGCATTTTTTACATTAATAAATTGGAATTATTTAATTTGGAAGTTCAGAGTTTAATTTTTATATAAATTATGCAGTTGGTCACATTGATACTTGACATCGTCAAATTTAAATCTTGCTATCCGTGAAGTATATTATATTACATATTATTTATTAATTTTCGTTAACATTACTTGATATTTTATTTAAAAATATAAACATGAGTGACATAGAAACTAATATATCTTGTTGTCAATTGTATACAATATACATTGTTTGTTTAGAGTACGAACATATATCATATCTGTCAAATGTATTTAAATTCTTAAAATCAAATGACAGCAATGCTATTTATTTCTCTGTTCGAACAACGCCAACATTGAAAAATGAAAAAAAGCGTATCGAAATTAAGCTCATTTCGATACTGTTTTGGGTTTCATAATGAGTTCATTTCGAACGCAAAATAGAAATGTATATAGAATGTAATGAAAATAGAATGTATAATACAATATACGCTCAATATATTTAGCGTATATTGTATTATACAATTGATAACAAGATTCTTTAATTGTTTCGACCTTTGCTTGATGTAAATCCATATCACTAATAAATAAAACACACATAAGATGTTTAAATCTAAAACATCTTATGTGTGTTTTATTTATTAGTGATAACAAGATATATTAGTTTCATTTCACTCATGTTCATATTTTGAAATAAAATATCAAGTAAAGTAATTGAAAATTACTAAATATTTCACTGATAAATTTGAAAATGTCAAGTATCAATGTGACCATTTACATACGTACTTTATATAAAAATGAAACTTTAAACTTTCAAATAAAATAATTTCAATTTATTAATGAAAAAATGCAAAATAGAAAAAAATAGTATAAAAAACTCGTTTCATAAGGACTTTTGTCGCACTCGTTCATTAGAAAATTCTTGCAACAAAATGGTGCCTTATGAAACTTATGTTTTAATATACTATTATGTTGTTGTATATAGCATATAATGAATGCCTATATTTATTTTTAAAATTGGCAAAAAAGAGCTGATAAGCGAAAGGTATTGGTGGAAGTACGATTTCGAGCTAAACGCATCTTCAAAAATTACAAAACCATATTCATGAAAATAGGCCAATTATATTTGCAGATTAATCGTATATCTATAGTTACTACACGCAGTCAAATGAATAAATGATGCTCTGGTGGAGTTGAAAAAACTAATTTCGAATTTCGAAAAACTAATTTCGATTGGGTATAGTGCACGCTGGTGGTAAAATGGATATGATAGAAAATGGATTTATGACTAGACTCGGCGAAAAGGGGCAAAATCCAGTGCAATGCCGAAAGCAACGTGAGGGGAGAAGCGAGCGGCACGTAAACTTAAGCGTCCGTATCAAAGCACACTTGTTCAGTATTATTCCACTGGCCGTTGTGAGTGCAAGTCAGTACACATATACTTAGAAAATGTCGCATTTAGGTACGTTTCAGAAACGGCATATTTCAAAGAAACTAGAAAACGTAATATGCCGAGTATGCCGGATTTAGAATATGAAGGCGATAGAATTAAATGTGTAAGGTGCGACGACTATTTGACGTGTACCAGCAGGTGGAAGTGTGAACGCCACCTAAAAAGTATAAAACATTGTTCTGCAATCCGTGGCAAACGATTAACATTTGATATAGGTGTTTGTTTTATTATATGTAATCTACCATTCACTTTGCTAGACCAAAAAGCATTTGTCTCCTTCTGGAGCAAGTCTTCGGATTATACATTATCAAGTCGGACATTGATAAGAAACGTTATGCCATCTGCTCGTGACTATGTTGAAAGAAGAATTAAAGCAGAATTGAAAGATACAAAATTGAGGTTATGTGTGGACGAAACAACCGATCGGCCAAAAAATTATATGGTGAATGTGATGGTACGTACAATGGAAGATTTGAACCGTCATCCTCTATCTTACTTGGTTTCTTTCAAAAGAGTTGCAAAATGAACTAGCGATGAAATTTTAAAAGTGGTGTTGAGCGCATTGAACAAATTTAAAGTTTCAACAAACCAATTTTTAATATTTGTGAGTGACGGTGCCACTAACATGTTTTCCTTAGGCCGATCTCTGGATAAGTCATAAGTCATAACGTTTTGAACTATTGTTTTTCTTCACCATTTGTATTGTCTTTGCACATTTGCAATTTAAATATTTTGTCGTGTTGATTATTATTTACAATATACGTCTTAAACATAAGTTGTATATTTATGAAAGAAACCTAACCAGTGTTTGAAATACAAAGATATTATTTTTCCCATACTTGTGTACTATATTTATGTAAAGAAGCAAGGGTTACAAACAGTAACGAAGAACCGCTGTCGTAAGCAAAAGAGACAGGGTATTAAATAAATAAATATTTGTATTTTATTATTTACCCTGAACCTCAAGTAATATCTCTGTCATCATAAATTCACCAAATGTCTTTAACGTTAAGTTCTACGATTTTGAATAAGTCATTGCGTTTGTTAAGTTTGTTCTATTCCATCTGAATAGAAGTTAGTTGCTGAAAGGTGATTTGCATAAGAGCAAAAGCCTCCGTAACAAAATTGTTCGTTTTCTTTGTTCACCGAGCTATCGAAAGGGCGTGATTAATTATTAGAGACCGGACACATCGGGCTGAAATGACATCATTACGACGGACGATATAGATAGTCTACAACAGCGTTTCTTAAACTGTGTTCCGCGGAACCCCGGGGTTCCGTGGAGATCACTCAAGGGTTCCGCGAAAGTTACGTGCTTTTTTTATAACATTCAAGGAAGTAACATAAAAAAGTAATAAAAATTTAACGGCACAACTAAATTCCACTTACTAATCTGGATAGCCGGTGCAAATGCGACAGTCCGACGTCGCGAATTGTAACGGCGCCGTCGTGACAATTTTTGGTATTTAAAAGCAGCCGTCCTGGTATAATCACGGGAAATCCCGGTATCGGTGATTCCCCGGATCAATTCTTTATTGATCATTACACTGCGAGTATCCGGGCATAATAGTCACTTGCCGATGTGTGTCTTATAAATAAAGTGTATCAGAATAATTGAAACATACATGAGTAGGTAAACCCCGCCAGTTTTGTATAATACAAAGGTATTTTTAATAATATAAAATATTATTAAAATATAAAATATTATTAAAAATCTGGTGTGAAGAACACAAATACAGGTTCACTATTAATATTTTTGTGAACGTGTCCGAACATATCCCTCCCCAGAGACGTAGATACGTATTTCGCCTTTCTACAGGCTCATCGGTACACCCCTGCTGGAGAAAGGATATCTTCAGACACATTCACAAAAAAGAACCACATCGCCACATCACAGAAATTATCCAGACCGAGCGTAGAAGTAAATTCAGCGCTGCCTGTTGTCAGACAGCCGAAGTACCTCGCCCCGTCCACATAACCAATGTGTAGTAACGACGCCCTTCCAAAGGTGGCACAGCCATCTCTCTAGAAACTGCATTTCGTTTGTGTCTTCACTCATACTACGGGCTAACCGCATGTGTAATGTATCAGAATAATTGAAACATACATGAGTAGGTAAACCCCACCAGTGTTGTATAATACAAAACATACCCTAATATGCTGCATATTACTTGTGTAGCACATGCTCTCCACAGAATCTGTGAATATATCAGAGACACTTTTCCGGAAGTTGATAGACTTGTATCAGCATTTAAAAAAGTTTTCAGAAAAGCACCATTGAGGAGAGTAGCTCTTTTCAGGGAAAAATTTCCATCTCTGTCACTGCCTCCCACTCCAGTAATAACTAGATGGGGAACATGGCTGGAAGTTACTAGTTATTATGCTGAGAATTTCGATAGTTTAAAACATTTCGTAACACTGCTAAAGGAGGATGCTAGAAGTATTGGTGAGTGCAAGGAGCTCACACAAATCCCAAATTTAAAAAATCAGTTGTACTTTCTTCACGAACACTTTGGAAAATTGCCAAAACTAATCACTTATTTTGAAAATCGAAATCTCAAATTAAATGACGGATTAACCACATTAGATGTAGCTGTTAATAATTTGAAAAGTATTCCAAGTGACTTCGGATGTGGCCTTCGGCAAAAGTTTGATGCAATTCTTAATAGAAATCCAGATTTAATTACATTGCAGCAATTATGTATGGAGACAATTCCACAAAATCTAACGGCTAAATATGAAGAAATAAAAGAATATTTCCAGTATGCACCTATAACCAGTTGCGATGTAGAAAGGACGTTTTCTATTTATAAGGATGTACTTAATTCAAAGAGAACAAAATTGACAGAAGAAAACCTTGAGAAACTATTGCTAGTCAATATTAATACTCCTTTACTCAACTTGAACGACAAAATTAACAAATAAAAATGTTCCAATTATAGAAATAAAATTAAAAACTTTAAAAATACAACTTTTCAACAAATACATATGTATTTCGTCATTTTATAGATCACCACCCATTTGTTTTCCAATTATATAAATAAAATTAATTAATAAATATGTATTTCGTAATTTTAGATAGATAGATCACCACCCGTATGTTTTCCAATTATAGAAATAAAATTAAAAACTTTAAAAATACAACTTTTCAACAAATACATATGTATTTCGTAATTTTATAGATCACCACCCGTTCGTTTTCCAATTACATATATAAATCAAATTAAATATTTTAGAAATACAGCTTTTCGGCAGTACTGCACTGAAAACACTATATTCTGAGTATATATTCTGAATCTTATAGCTGTGTTGTCCATTGTTATCGCCGCGAGACCAGGTGGCCGAGTAAGTCAAACAAATACTTCATTGAATTACGCCGGGATGTATTGAGCGACGTTATACACAATTCCAATTGCCGATTGCGTTTTATGGAAATTGCGTCCGTTCTCTATACATTACACATGCTGTTAGTCCGTAGTATGAGTGAAGACACAAACAAAATGCAGTTTGTAGAGAGATAGCTGTGCCACCTTTGGAAGGGCGTCGTTACTACACATTGATTGGTTATGTGGACGGGCGAGGTACTTCGGCTGTCTGACAACAGGCGGCGCTGAATTTACTTCTACGTAAAAAAACCTTTGTATTATAAATAAAGTGATTGAAAATTAAAATAAAGTGATTGAAAGATAAATAAACTGATTGAAAGTTATTGATAAACTTTATTGGTTGTCTAAAACCAATTGTTTAAAACCAAACTCTCTAAAAACTGTGTTAAAACCTAGAAATTGTAATTGTTTGTGTTAAATATTTCATTGTTAAAAATAATATCAACATAAGTAACCTTTAAACTTTATTCGGTCTTAAGGGGGAGTTCTCATTTTTTGAATAAAAACACGACGATTTTTAATAATTTTTTTTAAAGAGGATTGTTTTTTTATACATAGAAACTTTTTTTAATGCGTTACGTATATCTTTGCAAAAACAAATTGTGTTTTAATTTGCCTCTGTAGCAGAGAGCGTTAAAGTTGACGCCCGAAAAACGAGATACCAAACGGAAGCAAAGATTACTTCTGTTGAGTAAAATAGGATCTTTTCAAAAAATTAAAAATTATAAGAATGGCGCGCATTTTACTAAAAATTTGAAAAAACGACCTTTTCAGATTAGGAAAAGTGGAATTAAAACTGAAATATAGCATTTTAATCAAAGATCTTAGTTTGCCCACTGGTGTACACGTTTACAAACATAATACAAAAAGATCTAGATCTAGATTGGTCAATTAGCGTCTGAAAAATTCTTGTTACCGATTTCAGAAACATCATTTTGGGAAAAATTTGCTTAAACTTTATACGTGTGATGTATACAGCTTGTATACAAGTGATACATAAAGCTATAACTTTTATACGGAACCGCGTTCTTATTCTAGACACATATAGCATTAAGATAATAAAAGAAAAAAAAACTTTTTAATTAAAAAATGAGAACTCCCTCTTAAAAGGTAACTGGTGCTGTTATTTTTGTCTTAAAACCATTTTCGATATTTTGTTGCAGGATGGAGAGGTGGCTTAAAGAAGGCACTTTAAAGCGTTCTGCTGCAGAACTTGACTCTTCTGTTTCGGACCCAGCAACTAGCTCTTTTGCTAAAGATAACTGTGGTAATAATAAAAGTGATGCAACTGAAATCGCCACAAACGAAATTAGGCCAGTAATGGGCTCTACAAGTAATCAACCCAGAGCAGTTACTAAAAAACCAAGGAAATATGATGAAAGTTATATATGTTTAGGATTCATGAACGATAATGATAATCCTCAGTGTGTTATATGCAACAAAGTTCTACCAAATAGCTCTATGGCTCCAGCTAAAATGCGTCGTCATTTAGAATCTGTTCATGACTTAAAGAAAAAAATGTTGAATTCTTCATTCGGAAGCGTGACGAACTTTTAAAATTAAAAACGGTTATGGTTCAAACCACAAAAACGGTGAATGAAAAAGCAAGTGAGGCTTCTTACTTAGTCAGCTATCTGATAGCTCAACGCGGTGAAGCATACTCAATTGCGGAAAATCTTATTAAACCTTCATCTATGGAAATGGTAAAATGTGTGTTAGGTGAAAAATCTGCAAAAGAAATGGCTAAGATTCCACTTTCGAATGACACGGTAGCTCAGCGCATTAGAGATTTAGCAGCCAATATAAAGAATGAACTTACTTTTCGTCTCAAATCATGCAAATTTTCATTACAAATGGATGACTCAACCGATGTATCTGGACTCGCAATATTAATTGTAATCGCCTATCTTTATATTTTATATGTTTTAAAACCCGAACAAACGAGTAGGAACTGGGTTTCGGTGACGGGGCGTGTAATTTTACATTCAATGAATATTCAGTGCTGAATATCCATGTAAGCATTGTTCCGCAACTCAACTGTTTCTGGCATATAGTCGATTTTCTGTTTTAAAATAAAAATTTTGATTTTTGAATTTTAAGAGTTGTCACCTTTGTGCAACCACTTATTGTGACCTGAAATTAGTTCTGTCAGATATCTGTCACCAGATTGCTTATCATTTGCGTCATCTTTTTTTCTTCTCAAATTAAGCCTAAATACACAAATGCAGAAATTTTCGACATGCAGTTTATGTACGGTCGTCCGAACGGTAATGCTGCTTAAACACGGCGTATGTATACCGAAGCATGACTGATAAAATTACTGACTGATAAAATTCTTCACAGCCGGCGGTTCGAAACAAGTTCATTTAAAATTAATGGAAATTCTGATAGACCTATACCAGTTTCGACTCCCGCAATAGAACTAGATGTTTTAAGACAGGTAGAAGGCAATCAAAATATTAGCACTCGAAGATGTCGCAGGACTGAACGTCAGTCATCCCTGATTTGTAACAGTAATATCTCTACCATATTCAACGCGTGCAAGTACTTGCTGCTTTCGATTTAGCAGGAAGTCCTTCTTTTGCAGCTCAGATTTTATTTAGTGACAAAGCTGGTTGGATTTACAAGAGATGGGATATTTTCATAACAATCACGTGCGAGCAGATATAAATCCTCATGTTGTTGTTGAATTGCACCATTAAAACCGTTTTTCGCTAAATCCTTGGCTTGCCATTTTTGAAGATTGTTTTATTAGTATAGTATTTCTTCCTAATCGTTTAACGGGACAACTATACTTGGATTTTTTTAAAAATTAATTACCCGTTTTCTTGGACAACGTGCCACTTTTAACAGATTAAACATGGAAAAATGTGCAGGAGCTCCACCGTGCATAAACCGTATGGACGGTGGAGTTCCTGCACATTTTTTCATCATAGTTAGAGATTTTTTAAATCAAGATTATTACGGGAGATGACTAGGACGGAGTGGTTCAACTGAATGGCCTCCTAGGGCCTTTGGAACATCTAAAAATTAAAATTAGTGTACGGACCTGTAAACAATTTTGTAAGAATTAACTCGTAAATTACTATGGGGAAATTCTGAGAATATTTGAAAGGGTGTGCCAACCTTGTATAAGGTGCGAAGCGTGCTTAGAAATGAATGGTGGGCATGCAATTTCTTTAGTCGTACTTTAAATTGTCTTTTGTTGATGTCATCAGAATTTCTTTGTAATTTTTACTCTAATAAACAATATTAAATACGTTAGAAACAGTTGAGTTGCAAACCCAGTATCGATAAGACTTTTTTGATTGTTTCCACTAAAACTACAATTGCGTAAAATATCTAACACCCGATACAAAATTTTCTATAAAAATTGCTAAACGTTTCGAACAACCAAAGTACAAACACTTTTCTATTTGTATAACTTACAGATGGTTCAAGTCAAATTCGAGTAGAGGTGCGATTCAACTAAAGAAACGGAAATAAATAACGGATATTCATTTAACACTCCCGCCGCCACGCGATTTTATGCCTTTGACCCCTACAGGCCACAAGCAATTGTAGGTATATTTGCCGATAAAAATCATCGGAAAAGCCACAAAACCCATTTTTACTTTTATTTTTGTCAAAATACGTCAACAAACGACGGTGTATCGCTAGCGATACACGTGGCCCAGGAGTGTCACGTGTATCGTTAACGATACACCCAAGTTCGAACATCGTATGTCTTTTCGTCACAGTTGTCTTTTGTTTCAGATCTAGCAAGCCGTGAAATCGCGAAAGTTGTATAGAAAGGACATATATATATTGTGAGAAAAGTGTAAAAGTGTTGTGTAAAAACTTTGGTTCAAAAATGGACCAGCGCAAACTATCCAAAATGAAGAAATATTACAAAATTAGCGAACTAACTGAAGAACTAGTTGAAGAACTGATGAATATGAGCGTTGAAAGTTTTGATGATTCAGACGCCGACCCTATGTATCAAACCGAAGATTCAGATTCCAGCGATTCCGAAGCACCGGGACCTTCAACAAAAGCAAAACGTTTTCCCATCGCCTGCCAATCATCTGACAGTGACAATCCCAACGACGATTATTTACCACCTGCTCCAATGCAAGGGCAATCCACTCAAGCGCAGGGTCAGAGTACAGTTCGAAATTACTCAAATATAGATTGGAGAAATCCAATCGGCACACAAAAGGAATTTCCATTTGTTGGTAAAAGCGGAATGGACGAAACCACTAGTGGAATATTAGCTTTAGCCGACCCAATCGATTATTTTTCACTTTTCCTTGCCCACGAAATAGTTGAATTGATGGTTAACGAGACTAATTTATACGCAACGCAGCAACTAGAAGATTTTGACGACATAGGGCCTAGGTCCCGCCTACACAAATGGGAATCAACAGACGCGCAGGAAATGCAAAGATTCATTGGCCTAATCGGATGGGTGGGCCTAGTCAAGGTCCCAAAACTTTCCCATTATTGGAGTACAAGTGAATTGTATTCCTTTACTTTGCCAAGGAATACAATGCCCAGAAATCGATTCGAACTCTTGCTGAAATTCTGGCATTTCTCTAATAATCAAAAAGACCTATCAGAAGAAAATCGCTTACATAAATGTGAAAGGGTGCTCAATATGTTCATAGAGAACTTCCAAAAAGCCTATTCACCAGGACAGAAAATTTGCATCGACGAAACGATGATCCCTTGGAGAGGTCGTCTGCGTTTCAGACAGTATATCCCTTCGAAGCGTCATCGGTATGGTATAAAACTGTATAAGTTATGTACCGGGAAGGGATATATGTACTTGGAATCTTTCCGTATACATTGGCAAAGACTCGACCGATGGAGAATACTCTGCTTCTGAAAATGTGGTCTTCAAACTCATACCAAATTTACTAAATGAAGGTCGAACAATTTATATGGATAACTACTACACGAGCATACCCTTGGCTTATCGACTGCTTGACATGAACACTCATGTAGTTGGAACCCTTAGGCAAAACAGAAAATATATCCCTGCCGATGTTCAAAATGCTAAGCTAAAAAAGGGCGAAGTGATTGCAAAAGAATCCCTTGATGGGGTAACAATTATTAAATGGAAAGATCAACGGGATGTCAGGATGTTGACAACATGCCACATAGGTACCGAAATGGATCAGGTTCAAACGAAGAGACGACAAGCTGACAGCATAAAACCAAAATGTGTCATCGATTATGATTCACGAAATGGTACCGCAAACTTATGATAGAAATCATCTGGGGGACAGCATTAGTAAATGCGTACTGTTTATATTGCGAAAATGCATTGTCCTCAAATAAAATAACGATTTCTGAGTTTCGGGAGAAAATAATCATGTCAATCATTATGGAAAACCGAAATGAAGCTGCTGCTAAAAGACGCCAATCAACAGTTCAACATCATCTGACCACGCACGAAGCAAAGAAACGGGCACGGTGCTCTGTATGCTACCAGAAATATGGCAAACATGGCACAATTATTGATGGAAAAAAGAAATATCCTGCACAAGTTATCACTATCTGTGATAAATGTGACGATAATCCGCACTTTTGTAAAAGCTGTTTTAATGAAAAACATTAAAATGTCTTATTTAGTTCTATGTTTTTTCTGTAATACAAGTTTTTGAATTTATTTATTTATATATTACCTAATTATTTCAAAAGATTTTATTGAACATACGATTATTCCTATAATAATTGTGGCAGGCCAAAACTCTATATGCAGTTGCTCTATAATGAATTACTATTGCTAAATATACGTATCGTGTGTAGTTTGATATTCACGCTAAGTCGAATATGAGGATGTCTAGTGTATCGCTAGAGATACACGTGGCCCACAGTGAACGAACACTGACGGTGCAACGCTAGGTATACACGTGGCGGCGAGAGTGTTAAAAACGTCATCAACTTACCTGTGATTTTTTGATAGAATAAGATAGAGCCGATAAGGGAAATCATAACGTGGTCCTTGTAATTGTACACTCGACATTTGTCAGAATAATCCCGTTTTGACAAGCAAAATAATCTGCTTTCTGCTTTAGTGTGTTTTTATTTCTTTTAATTCTTTCATTTTATGGCCTTTTTAACCCATGTCGTACAAATCAGCTCAACGCATAATTTGCAACTACGGTGTTTTCTGTAGAACAAAGAACTTTCTTAGTTGAAAATTTCTTAATCGTCGTCATGGCACCCGTGTTGACGGAGAATGGGTTTATTCTGTCCAAAATTGCTTAGTAGAAGCCTGTGGCCAACATTTTCACCAATTTATGTAATTTTTAGTTAAAAAAACAATAATATTTCCATTGAGTTTTGAATATTTCTCATTTTGATCGATGAAAGGTATGGCATATCTTAATTATTTTACAAATTTCGTATGTTACTTGATGACATTTTTAAATGAACACCCGATAGCTTTAGCTGAAACAAGAAAAGGAAACACCGTATCAAGAGTTGACTTATTCGAAAACTTGTAGCAATAATTTCATATTCAAATCTGTATATCTGATTTATTACTTTTGTTATGTACATATTATATATTTATATTTAGAAAGTAAAATAGTTTCAATTTAATTAAATTGCTTCAAAGTATAAAATTTGCATAATGTATTGCTAATCGCAGCTCCGATTCGCTTCTTCTTGCCAAACATGATGTTGGCTATTATTTTTTCTGTATTTTCCATATCTTCATCGCAGCTTATTTTAAACAGTCTTAGAGTTGGATATTTCTCGACAATAGCGAGGGCTTTATCAATGGATAACCCTTTTAGTTGCACCAAACATTTAATGAACATCTCACTTGCCGTAAAATTCTAAAACAGAAATTTTTGTGAAACCAATCATTTTTAAAGTAGACTTTGTCACGTACCTTGTATTTCGAACCTGACTGATTAAATTCTTGAAATGTCATAAGTGGTATTAGATCATCATTAATTGTAGATTTTTCCAGATTAGGTTTAGGGCAACTCATTAACGTTTTCGACTGAAAATAGATTATGAGAAAGGATATCATATTTTTTCGATATAATAAATGGCATTTCATTATTGTATATTATATATATGTATATATATATTTATATATATTTATATATATACATATATATATATATATTTATATATATATATATATATATATATATATTTATATATATATATATACAAAACGTATGAAAAATGGAAAGATTAAATTATATAGAATATATACACAAAATATTTTCCCAAAATTCCTCCTCATAAAGAATAGCTTTGTTATCGTAAATCTTGCTTTAAATTTTGTTCTGTTGTCGATCGTTGTATACGTTCGGTACAATTTTTCGATTAAAGATAATATAACTATAATATAATTATAACTTAAATGCCCGTAAGACATACATCTTGCGTGCTTCTTTAATACATCACCTTTAAAAATTTATCGAACCCTTACCATAACAAAACTTATCCGTTTTATGAATATAAACATTGCCGTCTTTGAATACAATGGGGCATTCTGAATCTGACATTCATATTTTATATTTCTTATTTCTAACAAAAAAAAACATTCTTGTAATATACATGAAATTTTAGTATGATTTTCAAAATGGGTTTGTAAATCAATCTAACATCTTAATTTTTAATTATTTACTTGAGTGTATAAAAAGCTGATTTTGTACGAGGTATTAACCTTAGCATACATGATATAATACCTTTCATAACATTGACAGCTGTCACGTATGTGAACATACTGTATGTGTGCAACTTCAGTAGAGGTACATATTTATATTGTGAATGTTTTGAATTCATAGGCGGCATATATTAGAATTTTTAGGGCATTTTTAATTTTAGAGTTCTTGTCTCACAATTGTCTCACAATATTTTGGATTCATATTTTATTTAATTGCATCTTTCAATTTTTCATACGTTGTCTTTTTATTTCAAGAACACCTGTATATCAACAGAAAAATACCTTGTACGTACGATGTAAACATTACCTTTGAATTTGTGATCAGGTAATCTAGATATGTAAATATAAAATTAATTTATAAAGTATTTTCTACTTGTAATGCTTTTTGGAGTGTAACGACCTTTTCAATACATAAAATAAATTAATTTAAGACTTGATGGACTGATAATTATTTTCATCACTTTCATGACTACATTATAAATTTTGTCATGTGATATATTAATTAGTAACACTGTCTAACAGTGATTATTTTACATATACAAATGTAAACCAATCAGATTCGCGTATTACTGAAGCAACTCGAAATTACAGCGGTAATTTATCGATAATTTTCAAAGTAGAATAATTAGGCGTTGTTATGGAAATGCGGTTAATAAGGATAGACATTTCTAAAGTTCTGTCAAAAAACTGGTTTCATTGTCACAAAACAATGCTGAGATTTGGGGAAGAATCAGTTGTAAACATTGATCAAATAGTAAAACAAGCTGAACCGGCTAATACGAAAAAGAGTAAAGTGTCAATTTGGCGACAATTTTGTGAGTTTTGTGATGCGAAAAACTACAGCATCGAACAAAATGTTACAGAAGAGGAACTTGCAGATATTCTGAAAGACTGGGCCTTCAATATGAGGAAGGTGAATGGGGAAGAATATAAAGAAGGTGCTGTTAAAACGATGTGGAATGTCACGTCAAAATTGCTACAAGAGAAGTTTAAAAACGAATATAACAGAAAAATTGATCCTTTTCAAAGCATCGTATTTAAAGCAGCCCGCGACGCAAGGAACTCCAAAAGGAGAATTCTTCAAGCGATACCTGGTAAACGGAAAATGAGTTCTGCAGCTTTACAGAAAAACGAATATGAAAAAAATGATAAATGTTTGGTATGAAGAAAATCCAGATGGACTACAGAAGAAATTTTACCTGATAGTGTCGATTGAATTGGCATGGCGAGGAGGAGAAGGCGCGGCATGTTTGATTCACTACTTCCGAGAAGAAATGAACGTATACAATACACCGACTGGAAGAATAGAGTACAATCCCATATTCACGAAAACTACCCAAGGTGGAGCACAAAAATGTGCTGACAGTAAATGGTTGATTCCCAACAAAGTAAAACCAAGTAATTGCCCAGTCAGACTTTTTAAAAAACTCATTTCAAAGGACAGAAAACGCTCGTATAAAAAGTGATAGACTCTTTTTAACTGTCAATCCAGCGTCGAATAAGAAAAAAGGTAGCTGGTATAAAAATATGCCTATTGGAAGAAATGAAATTTTGAAATGGTTTAAGAAAAGTGCTGAACTCGCTGGTTTCAACACAGAAAACCAAAAAATAAGTAACCATTCCAGTCGCGCGACAGCTGTCTCAAATTAGACAGCAAAAGCTGGTGTAAATGAGCAACAATTAATTAAAATTTCTGGCCATAGTAGTTCGCATTCTATTAAGTCGTATCTACAACTAGATAAAGAACACCATGAAACTATTATTAATCAAATGCGAGGAAAAAGTTACAACAGTGCAAATATTGATTCAAGCACATCCAATAAAAAACAGTATGTATATAACAATTGTACCTTTCAGTGTACTAATTTATACATGAATTAATAAATAAAGAGTTTAGATAAATTTCATTTTGTATTACGTAAAATAATCTAATCAAATACCATACGAGCTTTGAATTAAAATCGATAATTTCACTCATACTTCCTGCATAACGACTTCGACTCGTGTCAATTTGATAATTAAACCAGTCCAGCCCTACGGGCTGTCGTGATTTAAATGCTTGTCAAACTGACACTCGTCTTCGTCGCTATGCAACAAGCATTCGTGAAATTATCGATAAATTCAAAGCTCTTATGGCATTACTACAGAAAATTTTGCAGAGGTGAAAGTACCCGTTTTTTAAAGCTTTCAGATCGCTCAACACGAAAATACTAAAATTGCCTCCTGATTCAGATTTCTGAGTAATTTCACTATTTACATTTTACATATAACTAGAGCAGGAAAATTCCACCACGCACCAGAGGCGGGCGCTCAAAACTTGACACAAAATAAATAATAAGAAGTAAATTATAAAATGTTCTCAACACTTACCGTTTTAAGAGTCTTCCGTGAACTCGCAAACAGGATAACTTATATTAATTTCCAATCATTAGATATGTTTCCACAGTTGTTTCAGCTAAGCTAGTATGACGTGCGAAATAATATATATTATACTATAAGGGAGAGAAATGCGTTATTTTGGCAGAGGTGCAATTTGAAGCCCGAGGGCTACAATGCACCGAGGACAAAATAGCATCTCTCCCGAATGGTATATACTATTTTTTCCACGGTCTCATTAACTTAAAAACACATATTTTGTCATTATGAAGTAAGTAGCACCAGAATTATTGTATTCGGATTTGAGCATTTATTTAGTAGTCATTGAGTTATTGTCATAACTACAAAATAAACAAACAAAAAGAATTGTCAAATTAAGGTGCTAGTTTGGTTTAGTTTAAAGTTTGTTTAGTGCACAATGAATAATTGTGAGTCGGAAGAGATTGTGGAGGCTGCATATATTGCAATAAGCAATTTGCTGCCTACGAAGTCAAGATCTTTATACGATATAGCCTACAATCGGTTCAAAAAGTGGTGCGCCGAGAAAAATGTTCAAGTATACAGCGAGAATGTTTTGTTGGCATACTTCAGTGAAAATGCAAAGAATTACAAGTGTTCCACATTATGGGCGCAATATTCTATGGTTAAGTCATGCTTGATAATTTACGACAACATAGATATAAGCAAATTCCCCAAGCAGATCGCATTTTTGAAAAGAACCGGTGACGGCTATCAAGCGAAAAAATCGAAAATATTGAGAAAGGGTGAAATCGACCGTTTTCTATCAAGTGCAGATGACAAAGAATTCTTAATGATTAAGGTAAGATTACTTTTGTTGTTAGGTATTTCAATTATTAAGTATTTTGATTTTTTTATAGGTTGGATTAATTCTGGGGATTGCCGGAGCTTGTCGAACTGATGAACTAGTCAATTTAACTGTAGATGATATTGAGGATGTAGGCTCTTCCTTAATTGTAAAAATTCCAAACACTAAGACAAAGATTCCACGAACCTTTGTGGTTACCGATGTGGAAAATATGCTTGAGTTGTTTCGAAAATACCTGTCCCTTCGTCCTCCCCACGTCAAGCATAAGCGCCTTTTTTGTACTACAAAGCAGGAAAATGTAGTTCGCAGCCAGTTGGCAAGAATACCATGGGAAAAATTCCGAGTGTAGTAGCTTCGTATTTAAAATTACCTGATGCTGCATGTTATACTGGTCACTGCTTACGAAGATCTTCAGCGACATTACTGGCAGATGCTGGTGTGGATATCACGACAATAAAGCGTCATGCTGGTTGGAAATCAACGACAGTCGCTGAGGGTTATGTCGAGAACTCCATTGAAAATAAGACCAAAATTGCTAATCAGGTTTTAGTAGGTACCACTACTAGGGCAATCACAAAAACTGTAAATGTAAGCGAAAGTAATATTCCTTCTAATATTAATTTTGAAAATTGTACAAATGTAACATTTAATTTAAATGTCAATAAATAATTTCAATGTTATCTTTTTTTTGCATGAATCACAAACGTTCTCCATAATGTAAACTCCCTTGGGAGCATTATACTCCCTCGGGAATAATCGACTACTTCTGTTTTAATTTTGATGTCATAGAAACTGATTTCTACTCCCGACCGTGGAAAAATATTTTTTAAGCTGGAAACGACCGTTCTAGTGATGTTATATTTGCATATTTAAAATAATCTTTGAAACAACTTGACTGATCCTTAGACGCACCTTCACAAATTTGTCTTAATATGAGAAAATCGGAATCTTTGCCTAAAACACATGTTGAAACACTATTGAAATTGTGGACATCATTCACAATTTCAATAGAATCAATTAACGACATCGAAACATATTGTAATTTTTCTATTCCCTCCATAATTGCGAAGTAATTGTTTTCTGAATAGTTTGTAAATTTACTTTAACCTTACTATCTTGCCTGGTTCTTGATAGCTGCAGTTTCTTTCGGATTGAATTTTAAAAGTACCTTCTTTACATCATCAAAATATTTGTTGGAGTAAAACGCAAGCTGTAATCATGTTCCCCACTACAACAAATATTTTGATGATATAAAGAAGGTACTTTTAAAATTCGATCCGAAAAAAGCTGCAGCTATCAAGAAGAGCCAGACAAACTTTCAAGATGGCTAGGTTAAAGCAGATTTACAAATTATGAGAATAATTACATCGGAAGTGTAGAAATAATAGAAAAATTACAAAATGTTTTGATGCCGTTAGTGGGTTCTATTATGAGTAGAGAACGGATGCAATTTCCATAAAACGCAATCGGCAATTGAAATTGTGTATAACGTCGCACAGTACATCCCGGCGTAATTCAATGAAGTATTTGTTTGACTTACTCGGCCAGCTGGTCTCGCAGAGATAACAATGGACAACTCTGCTATTGTATTCGGAGAATATAGTGTTTTTTAAAGTATTTTCATGAGCGTAGATAGAAGCGGGGTTTTTATAATGTATTTTATTTATTAGTTTATATTTCGTAAGATAAATAAAGTGCTGTGAGTAAGTTTCTTGTTTTCATAGTTTTAACTGTTAATTACATCGTAATTTTTGTGATAGATCCTGTTTAATATCGTTTGATTGAATCTATTTCTACCAATTATTTCGACGTAAGTGTGCATTGAATTTCGTTCAGTTTCAATAACTTACGCACACATTTTTAGTTTTCATTTATTTAGATCTAGAGCATTGTTTAAGTTACTTTTTCAGACATGATATGGAAGAATGTCGAGAACGGCATTGTAAAACAATGGCGAGTTGGATTGACGGTCATACTGATTGTATGTCCATTGTCAGTGATTCCGAAATTTATTACAAAATCCGTAAAATATCGTCAAAAATTCGTCACTTAGGATCGCAAACACATCTGAACTCTGTAAAACTTTTATGGCGGCTAATATTCCATTAAATAAACTTCGCAATCCCACTTTAAAAATATTTCTTCAAAAATATACTGGTCGAAATGTTTCTGATGAATCAACTTTACGCAAATATTATGTTTCTAGGTGCTATACGAGCACAGTAGAACGCATTAGAAGCCATCTTTTAAATCAATACATATGGATAAGCGCCGACGAAACGGTGGATATGTTAGGACGCTGTGTGGTAAATGTTGTAGCTGGTGTACTACATCCAACTATTCCCTATAACTCATATGTAATAGCAACAAGTGTTATAAATAGAGTTGATGCGGAAACAGTTGCTGAAACCATTAAGGAGAATATGCAAAAAATGCTTAATTCGGACGCCACGTACAAAGAAAAAATACTTTTATTTGTCAGTGATAGTGCTGCGTATATGTTAAAAACAGGCAGACTATTGAAGAAAACATATCCTAATATGCTGCATATTACTTTTGTAGCACATGCTCTCCACAGAATCTGTGAATATATCAGAGACACTTTTCCGGAAGTTGATAGACTTGTATCAGCTTTTTAAAAAGTTTTCAAAAAAGCACCATCTTTTCAGGGAAAAATTTCCATCTCTGTCACTGCCTCCCACTCCAGTAATAACTAGATGGGGAACATGGTTGGAAGCTACTAGTTATTATGCTGAGAATTTATAGTCTAAAACATTTCGTAACACTGCTAAAGAAGGATGCTAGAAGTATTGGTGAGTGCAAGGTGCTCACACAAATCCCAAATTTAAAAAATCAGTTGTACTTTCTTCACGAACACTTTGGAAAATTGCCAAAACTAATCACTTATTTTGAAAATCGAAATCTCAAATTAAATGACGGATTAACCACATTAAATGTGGCTGTTAATAATTTGAAAAGTATTCCAAGTGACTTCGGATGTGGCCTTCGGCAAAAGTTTGAAGCAATTCTTAATAGAAATCCAGATTTAATTACATTGCAGCAATTATGTATGGAGACAATTCCACAAAATCTAACGGCTAAATATGAAGAAATAAAAGAATATTTCCAGTATGCACCTATAACCAGTTGCGATGTAGAAAGGACGTTTTCTATTTATAAGGGTGTACTTAATTCAAAGAGAACAAAATTGACAGAAGAAAACCTTGAGAAACTATTGCTAGTCAATATTAATACTCCTTTACTCAACTTGAACGACAGAATGAACAAATAAAAATGTTCCAATTATAGAAATAAAATTAAAAACTTTAAAAATATGTACAACTTTTCAACAAATACATATATATTTCGTGATTTTATAGATCACCACCCGTTTGTTTTCCAATTATATAAATAAAATTAATTAATAAATATGTATTTCGTAATTTTATAGATCACCACCCGTTCGTTTTCCAATCATATAAATAAAATTAAATATTTTAGAAATACAGCCTTTCGCCAGTACTGCACTGGGCTTTGCGTCATGTGGTTACCACACGCTTAGCGTGTCCGTTCTCTAATTATGAGTGTGTAATAGAAAAATTTGAAAGCATTTTAGACATAGACATAGAAAAATTTGAAAGCGTTTTAGACAAAGATTCCGATTTTCTCATATTACGACAAATTTGTGAAGGTGAAGATCTTTAAGTGGTTTCGAAGATTATTTTACATATGCACATATAACCAAAAAAAAAAATCACCAGATAACAAACGGTCGTTTTCGGTATTAAAAAAAATTTGTTCCGCGCGTCGTTCTAACTTGGCTGAAACAACTGTGGAAACATATTTAATGATTGAAATACAGTTGTTATCCCATATCTTAAAACAGTAAGTGTTTGAACACGTTTTATAATTTACTTCTTTGCGCCGTTCACGATTCGAAGACGTGCACGTCATCAACAGTATTTTCGGAATCACCATCACAAAAACAATAAACGAACTATAATATTTATATATCAACATCATTACGAATGCATATCTTTGTTGGTGCGAATGTCCAGTGTTGACACATATCGTTCTGTCATATTTTACGTGTTTGTTTACTCTTGGTTTGAAATGCCGAAAGCGTTTCGCTGCCAATGTAAGCGACTTGTTGCATCCGCAATTGCAAACTGTGAAGCAGAACGCGATAATGATGGACCGTTGTTGCTTTTATCAGGTGTGGGAGAACTAAAATCGTATGTGTTTTGCTATAATTTCATATTACATGTTGCACTTTTTTTTTGTAGTGTGCAGCAAAAGTTTTAGGAGTAAACGTGACATCTGTCAGCAGAATTTCCTCGCAAAAAGGACACGCAATTTGCAGCCCTAAACGGAAACATGACAAAAAGAAACCTATAGTGGAGATTGATTACTTCGCTGATGGTGCTATAATGAATGTTTTCTACGAGATGTACAGAAATAGTAAGATTTTTGAAAACATTGACTGTATTATAATATAATTGTGGTATAATTATAGAACAACATATTACCTTAACATCTTTAAATACTATACTTGTTGAAAGGGATATTTTTATCGGTGGTAAAACATCACTATGAAAAGTGTTGCGGAACATTAGGTACCATAATAAAAAGGAAGAACCAAGAAGAGCGTACGTACTATATTTGAGGCATATTTGTGGTTATAATTCTCTTTAGGAATAGATCTGCACCGGTCTATAAAATTGATAATCTGTCACATCAGTATGGCCACATAGTTCTCCGTCTGCCACCGTACCATTGCATATTTAATGCGATGACGAATTTATTATTAATGTTGGCGAAAACTCTGAGAATGACCACGATTTATTTTCAGATTAATGTGTCACTTATTTTTAAGTTGTTGGTTTATAATACCTGGTACTTTTCATTTTCTTTCAACATATATACTGATGTAACACAAATGTTTTTAAGTATTCTATTTACCAGAATAATTGAAACATACATGAGTAGGTAAACCCCACCAGTTTTGTATAATACAAAGGTATTTTTAATAATATAAAATATTATTAAAAATCTGGTGTGAAGAACACAAATACAGGTTCACTATTAATATTTTTGTGAACGTGTCCGAACATATCCCTCCCCAGAGACGTAGATACGTATTTCGCCCTTCTACAGGCTCATCGGTACGCCCCTGCTGGAGAAAGGATATCTTCAGACACATTCACAAAAAAGAACCACATCGCCACATCACAGAAATTATCCAGACCGAGCGTAGAAGTAAATTCAGCGCATGGGAATGGATTATATCGCTGGGGACTTGCGTTTATTCATCGACGGTTCAGTTTCAAGTTTGAAGGCTGTGCTGTTGCACAAAACAAACAAAAAACCGTCCATTCCATTGGGATTCAGCACAACTATGAAGGAAACGTATGAAACATAGGGCGAAATTTTAGAGAAAATCAAATACAATGTTCATAAATGGAAGATTTGTTGTGATCTCAAGGTTGTCAACATAATACAAGGCATTATATTAAAGGGCGGTTTTCCAAAATACTTCTGCTTTCTTTGTAATTGGGATTCGCGATACACAGGGAATCAATATCAATGTAAAGATTGGAAAGCAAGAACTCCCGAGCTCGAGAAACAATTAAAATTACGTAATGAACCTTTGATAAAGGATGTAGATGATATTTTGTTGCCATCGCTCCACATGAAATTAGGAATAGCTGGGAAATTCGTTGAAGTGGTAGTCAAAGATATTGAGGACGCCTATGACTGTTTGAAATCCATCTTTCCAAAGCTCAGTGAAGCTAAAATTAGAAAAGGTACGTATCGTTGTCTGTATTTAAATATGTATTGTCATATCTACATTTGTTCACTTCGATATATTCGCATTATAATTACCAATAATTTTTTCGCAACTGATTTTTTTTTATTTCGTTCAAACAGGTACTCTGAATGGACCGGATATACGAAAATTAATGAAAAGCGAATCTTTCACAAATATGCTTTCGAACCATTATAACCACCTATGTGCATGGGACGCATTGAAACAAGTCATTGAAGGCGTTTTAGGAAAGAACCGTGTACAGCGAGATGACATATAGACACGAGTGGACAAGTTGCTGTATTATTTTGAAAAAATCAATGCTTCCATGACGTTAAAATTACATTTCATGCATTTCCACCTTGATACCTTTTTGGCACAATTACCTCAGGAATCGGACGAACAAGGAGAGAGGTTCCACCAAGTGATCATGCCAATGGAAAAGCGATTCAAAAGCAAAAAATTAGATGCATTGCTTGCGGAGGTTTGTTGGTGGAGTTCTAAAATTATGCAGTTTGAAGATGAAAGCACCGTAGATGAAGATGACACCGAAATTGGTGGACACACTGAAGAAAACATGCCCTTGAATATTATGTCTAACTCGGATGATGATGCAGACTCAGAACATGAATATGAACAACCTACGAAGAAAACAAGATTATCAGAACCACAAGCGTCAACTTCAACGAGGATGGATATATTGACAATAATTGAAAATGTTCTAAATTTTGTTTCCATGCATAGATAACAAATAAAAATCTCATATTTTCTGTGTAAGAATAGCTGTAATATGAACTGGAATTTGTATTTTCATGCAAAATAAAGTTTATAAAGAAAAAAAACAGCATATTTGTGTATTTGTAATCCAGTTATTGAGCAAAAAAGGTGAAAAATGGGGAAAGAATGGGCATTTTTGCGATTTTTAAGGCACTGGATGCACTTTTTTCGAGTAGGTTTGTTGCGCTTTTTTTTCTCCAATTCAATATCTACAACTTTGCTTCAGACACAAAAGAGATATTCCGTACGGTATACCGAGATATAACCGTGTTAAATTATAGAAAAAGTGATCAAAATCCACCTTGAGCAAAAAAATTCGTATGGCCATTAAATGATTAATGCAGCCAACTTGACAAAACGAATGATGCAGAAGTTCTTCTTTTTGGGGCTACTTTCACGTGCAATTCTCAGAATTAAGTCCCAAAAACATGTGTTGTACTGTGTAATATTCCGGAAACAATGCCAGACATGTAGCTCATCAGAATTGAGATTTGATTCAAAGTGTTTGTGTTGAAAAATCTTGCATATTTGGAAGCCTATAAAGACTCCCTGTTTTCCTTTTCCGTACTTAAACGTGGAAACTTATAACAAAAATATTCAAATGCACGTTTATTTTTGTTAACGGCCCTCGCAGTGCCTTCATAAATCTCACTTTTATGTATAATAGTGGTAGGACAATGCTGTTAGGATTCACCATACCACATTCAATCTAAGAATCTAACAGATAGGGCAGTAATCTAATTGCAATTTAATTTCAAACAGGTAGAGTATATGTTTTGCTGACATATGTTAAGCTTATATACATATCTAATAGAACATTATTTTATTTGTTTATTAAAATATTTATTATTTAAAAAATGATTGTCTAAAATGGCAAATGTTCCCAAACGTTTGGAAAAAAATGATCACAATTTGATAATTTCATTCAAGCAAAAAGCGGCAAATAGATACCAATGTAAGTATTAATTAGGTAGTTGAAATATTTTAATCAATATCTTACAACTTGTTATTTATTGTTTTATGATGTTGCAAATACAATAAATTTGTGCATAAATACAACAACTAATGTACGGCAATGAGAATAATGATGTGTTAAAATTGCCTCAGAAGAAAAATCAATATCTTAGCTTGATTTTACTAGTGAACAAAACTATGGTAAAAGATTTTAAAAATCACAGAAATCGTGGCGCCAAGTCCATAGCAGCTTTATTAAGAACAACAATGCCTATTTTATTTCCGTTCCCATAGTTTTTTTTCACGTATCTTATACCATATTTAAAATGCAAACAGTGCAATTACTCAAAACTGGGCCAGGAGAAAATTTTAAGGGTGATTTCCATGTTTTGTAAACCAAAATTGATAAAAGGTGACTACTTTCATTTGGGTAAAAAGATGGCTAAAAAGCAAAAAATGAAAAATTGTTGAACAGTGTATTAAACATAAACCCATTTGTCCTTGAAGTAAAAGACAACGTATTGTAAAAAAACTAGCCTGTCGCGTTCGTTTAAATAAAACTAACGGTACTTAAAAACACTATATTAATAATAATACACACTAAATAACACTTCAAAACTAATAACAGTATTTATTTTATATTTATATAACAATATTTTACATTTATAACTACTATCAACGTGGCCGCGCTCACTTCCTCAACGAATGTCTCCCTCCATTTTTTGTTATGGTTATGGAACTCTTACCATACAAAACTTATACACAATGATTTATTTATTTATTTCGTATGAGGAGCTAAATAGAAATTTAGACAGTGGCGGCTAGCGCATAAGCGCTGCAGTGCTGCAGAGCTCCCAAAAAATTGGGCGGGCGAACCTGTATTAGTTATAACTAGTTTTCTTTTACATAATTTTTCCGACATTTCTGATGTTTATAAAAGCGTAACATATTGTTGTGAAAATTCTCCCCCTGTATATCAAAAAATTTGCATATTTTTCTACATCATCCTGTAGAGGGCATCAAACCCTATAATTTGACACCTCAATCATCAAAATCCGATCAGTAGAAGCCGAGATATTCGCTTCCGCAATTCCAACACTAACGCCTGTTATATATAGTATATTATAAAATAATATACAATAGGCGACCAGTGGAATAACCAACCTAATTCGCGCGATCGCTCACTTGTTCCTTATCTGGTCCACACGAACGTGCGCACAGAGCTCTTTCAAACACCCGCGCGCACCCCGCTTTCCCTGCTGCTGTCTAAAACCAATGTGTGATTTATCAAGCATCTTCGCTGCATTCTGTCTAGCGCCTTCATATGATTCGGTATAGGTATTTAATATTTTCGCGTCTTTTTTACTCTGCGGCGAGTTTAACGTAAAAACAATAATATTAGAGTGTGCGTGCTTGTTTTTGAGTTTTGGTGACAATTTATATAAACTCTGTGTATTATGGAGGTGGTCTTTAATTTAATTAATGTGAAGAGATTCTTTAAATATTCATTCGAAGAAAAGATAAAATTAAAAGCAAATGGTAGGCCATTAGTAGATATCACTATTGAAAAAACTGGTGTAAGTAGAGGGAAAAATTATACACGTAAATTTAGTAGCGATATTTATTCAAAAAACGAATGGATTTGTGGATGCAACAAAAAAAATGCTTTATATTGTTTTCCCTGTTTTTTTGGTGGCGATAAAGCTTGGACGGAAATAGGGGTCACGGATCTAGAGCACTTGAGTTTGAAAATAAAAAGACATGAGAATTCTAAAAGCCATCTTCATAATTGTATGGAATTTGCGTTACTAGGGTCAACTAATATTATGGCTCAACTAGATTCTGCTTATTGGGTAAATATACAGAGACATAATGAAAATGTGTCAAAGAATCGTTATATTTTATCAAAAATTATCAATTGTATAAAATTTTGTGGAGCTTTTGAATTGGCCCTTCGGGGACATGATGAGAGCGATACTTCCGAGAATCCGGGGATATTTCGTGGACTTATTAATTTTTCGGCTGAATTAGATGCAACTCTAAGTGAGCACCTAAAAAATTGTTCGGTATTTAAAGGCACTTCCAAAGAAATACAGAATGATCTGTTACAGTGCATACTTGAAGTCTGCCAAGAACAAATAATTGAGGAAATTAATAATTCTCCGTTTTTGGCGATCATGGCGGACGAAACAACGGATGTTGCTGCAAAAACTCAAATGGTAGTTATTTTTAGATATGTTCGTGATGGTGAGCCAATTGAACGTTTTTGGAACTACGTCATTCCTGAAAAATGTGATACAGAAACACTTAGCAAAACAATTTTAAGTGTCATAGATGCCTTAATTCAAAATTCACCTAACAAACTGATTGCACAGAGTTACGATGGAGCAGCGGTGATGAGCGGACAACACGCAGACGTTCAAGCATTGATTAAAAAAAATACCCTTTTGCGCACTATGTACATTGCTATGCCCATCAATTAAATTTAATTATATCTAAAGCTGCTTCTGCAAATTCGCAAGTACGTGTATTTTTTGGAAATCTACAAGACATTCCCGGCTTTTTTAATAATTCACCCCAACGAGTAGAAGTGTTAAACAAGATTGTAAACAGAAGGATCCCCCACGGCGCTACAACCCGTTGGAATTTTAATATCAGGACCATTAATGTTGTGTACGAAAATAGGGCCTCTCTCATTGAGTGTATGGAAGAAATAGAAGAACAATTCTCCAACAACACAGTCTGTAGTGCAGCCGCCTCTATTCGCCGTACATTAAATGATCCGATCTTCAATTTTTGGCTGACTTTTTTCCATCATGTAATGCCCCATGTAGATATCCTGTTTAATCAATTGCAGCAAAGAAAAATTGAACCCACTCTAGTAAAAGACGCTATCGAAAATTTTGAACGCAGTATAGGCCAAGTTCGAAATAATATTGACAACATCATAAGTGAAGCATCAGATTTAATAAGCGATGAGCCACCACCAGAAAAACGCAAACGTCCAAATAACAGCAGATTTAATCATCGAATTTCGGCTTTAGAGTTGTGTGATGTTATTCTAAATTGTGCAAAAGATCGATTTCATTTTAAAGAGCATCTAGTAGTGGCATCACTTTTTTTTTCGGAATGCTTTGGAGAGTATTTCAGTAAATTTCCTGGGGACAAACTCACTTCCGCATGCTCCTATTATTCCACCCTTGATAAAGAAAGATTACGAACTGAATTGTCTGTTATTTACTCAAGAACTGATTGTAGATCTTTAAAAGGCGCACTACCTCTTCTAAAATTTTTAATAAAAAACAATCTGGGAGATACGTTGAAGGAGACTAGAAAATTATTAGAAATTGTAATAACAACTCCCATGACAACATCAGAGGCCGAACGATGCTTTTCAACACTAAATCGAATTAAGACGTTTCTCAGAAATTCAATGACCGAAGATCGTTTAACATCTCTTTCCATGCTATCTATCGAAAAAAAGTTTATTTCCGAAATAGACAATTTTAATGACAAAGTGATAACAAAATTTGCAAATCGAAAAGAACGTAGAATAGATTTAATTTATAAGAAATAATTTGTTAGTAAAGTAGTGCTTAGTGACTCTTATTTTTTTGTGTGACAATTGACAATCGTTCCAGAAATCCATTACTTCAGTGCGGAAGGCGAAGAAAGCACGATAAGATCGATGGGAGACAACCTCTTACTGCCCGTGCAAGGTAAATTTTTTTGTAAAACTTGCAGAACACCTTAAAATTTTTAGCACGAGCCGCCACTGAATTTAGATATTAGTATATAAATCACTTTTATGGCAACAAAAGTTATAATACTAATTTATATATTAATATCTAATTTTTTCAACCAATCCAGAGCTGCAGGTGTTGTCTTGTTCCGCTCGTGGATGTCACCGGGGAAACTTCTTCTGGGGCATTTACTATGCGAACCATAGTTTTTTCCGCAATCGCAAAGGCTAGTATCTGCTAGTTTCTATTTATTTAGCATTGAGTTACACCTTCCGTGGCCAGTGCGGAACTTAATTAGTTGAGACAATTGCCTACGTGGAAGGATTTTACACCCGGTAAAAGTTCTGAAGGATTAGATATTAAATCTCTATTTCTCAATTCAGGATGCTGTTCGGGGAGGGCTATCCAGCAATCATTCACATTTATGGGATGTTGAACTTCCGCAGTCAGCCAAATCGGTCTCCTAGATTTCAGTCTAGTCCTGGAGATCCTCATCGTCACCGTGTATGGGAAGATCAATGTTGTTGGTAATCTTAGCCTATTCATTCTATACTGCAGGGTGACGTCTGATATCTGGCGAGGCAATTTTAGAAAGAATCGGTAACCAGAGACTAGGAGTGGATCTAATAATACCGGTGACGATCTTGATTGTATCGTTAAATTGAATATCTACTAACTATGAGCGCGTCGATACCAAACAGCGGCACAATATTCAGCAGGAGAGTAAGTCAGAGTAATGGCTGCCGTTCGTTAAGTCTCACCATTCGCTTCCCATGAATTGCTGGCAAATTTGTGTAATATATTATTGCGGGTCTTCGCCTTTTGACTAGTTTATATTGAGGTGCTGCTTAAATGTCAGAGACCGGTCTAACGTAACACCCAGATATTTAGAGTAGGGGTTGTGGTTGATCCGACTACCACCAAATTCAACATTGAGCTTTCTGAATGCCGAATTCTAACGTTTTTATAAACATAAACGTTACAGCGCGTGCTTGAAATTGCGGTCTTTTTCATATCCATATTAACATTTTATATTTGGTACGTCTCGTAACAAACAAAAAACTTTCACGTACTACACATGAAATAGCGGATTTAGGTCAGTACTAAAAGTTTATAAGTAGCTGACTTTGTATGTAAATATATTGAGGGTATTGATCATACAAGAATGTCATAGTTTTTGTAACAGCTGTTACGTATGTAACGTAAGCATATGTGTGTAACTTCGATAGAGGTATTTATCATTTATACACAAGACGGAACATAATAAAATTTTCATGGGTTTTTAATTTTGAGGTTCGCGTCGTAATTGACTCACAATATTTTGGATTTATATTCTATATAATTAGATCTTTCCATTCTTCATGCGTTGCCTCTTTATTTCAAGGACACCTGTATATTGAAGTTAGCCATGAGTTTACCATATATCTTGTATCTCAGAAACGAAAAACGTAGAGCGACGCGAATTTGCAAATACATAGTAATATTATAAGTGGAACATCTGGTAAGGTTAAGATGCAAAGATGTCCAATCATCGGCAATTGAACGCGTTTGAAAAACAAACGATTGCGGAAATGTATAGTATCGAAAGAGAATTGGGCAATATTACATTTATTACGGCGTGAATATTAGACCTAAAAAATGCGTTATGTTTGTTATTTGTGGATAATCAACACGATCAATATCGTCTTTTCTAGATTGCTTTTTTAACCAAAAAAAAATCGAAAAATGTATTGTCTCTGTATGTCTAACTCAGGTAGAAGTGAAAACAATGAACTTGTTGCAATTCTTTGCTTTCAAAGAAACTATAGCTATAGTCTATTTTAAAGTAGAGAGACGAATTTCTGAACGTACGCCTGGCCCAAAGTACATGCACGAAAATCTTGAAAACAATTTGTACGCGGCAAAATTCAAATAATTTTTGCATTTGCGACACGCATATATTAAGTATAGACCTATGCAGAAATCAACAACTGGAATTTACCTAGGATGACAGAAGAGGAAAGAAATTAAGTAAATATTAGAAAGTGTAAACGGAGAATAGATAAGATACATAACATTTATTTATTATAATACAAAATATACATTAATAATACATTTATTGTAAACTTACTGGTTCAGCAAAAATTACATTCAAATATTTATTTACAGAAATGCAAATGTAATAAAAATATTTATCATAAACTTATGAGCTGCTCATAACTATTAGAAGTAAATTAATATATCTCTAAATTATGATGATGATATCGAACTACAATCAAAATCTTCACTGTCACTATCCTCTTCAACTCTAATGATGAATGGTTCTACTACTTCGTCAATTATTGCATCAAGATCTTTCATACGGGATTCTTCTTTTATAACATGGTTTATGCATTTTAGCCAAGTAGTAGCTGTTACATTTCCCAAGGCGTCAAGTAATAATTGTCTCACTTCAGATAATTTAAAGGTTTTGTTTTTGGCAGCCACTTCATTCTTTATTTGGGCCCAAACAAGCTCGATAGGGTTCAGTTCGCAGTGGTAAGGAGGTAATCGTAACAGTTTTATTTTGTGATTTTGCTAGTTCATCAATAACATAGGAATTATAAATATTCTTAAGAATTTTAACCAATCTTAACAGTTCAGCTCTGACCATATCCTCATCATATTGTATTTCCTTACTTGTTAGCCAATTTTGAATATCCACCTTTCTCCATGATGATGATGGTGGCTTTTCTATTTTACGACTATGATATGATGCATTATCTATAACTATAACAGCATTGTCAGGTAAATAGTTTAATATTCGAGAGAACCATTCTTCAAAAACAGTGGCATTCATTTCATCGTGGTAATCAGTGGTTTTCTTTCCTTCAAATAATAATAAGCCATCTTTTACAAAGCCATTACAACTTCCAATGTGCAACAAAATAAGACGACGTCCCTTTCCTGCTGGATTTTTTAATCCAGTTGTAAGCCCTTCGATAAAGGCTTGTCTACGACTGTGAATACTTGTGTCAGTCCACACTTTCTGTACTGTATGACCTGCATTCACCCAAGTTTCATCCAAATAGAAAATTGATCTGCCCTGAGCTCTATATTGTGAAATATCTCTGAGGTATTGTCGCCTCCATCTTACATTGTCATCTCTTTCGGTGAAAATACTATTTCTGCTCCTTTTTAAGTATCTAGAGGACATAGCACAATTATATACATGTATTTCTATATAATAAATATTTCTTACTTAAAATTTATTTGCTTTATTAGCAAATACAATGTTGATCGACTTATGTTTGGCAAATCTTCGTCATTTCTTACTTGCACCAGCACCTTATCTAATGTCGGAGGTTCATTTTGTCGAAGCATATTGTGAACTATTTGGCGTATAGCAGTTTTCACAGTCTCATCAAAGGATTTCAGTAAAGAAGGCCTACCACTAATCTTTTTAGGATCTGCACATTTTCCAGAGGCTTTATACTCCTTATCCACCCGATACACTGTTGCTCTTGAAATTCCTGTAAGCATACTCTGTAAAATATAGATCATATAAATTGTATTCACTTGCCTACTACGTCAGAAATTTGTTTTATCATGTCAAGTTTCTTGATATTGGGTGTATCGGCTATAATTTTCTTGTAAGCATTGATTTTAACGCTTTTTCGGAGGAGAACAAGCATGTTCACGGCCAGCGGCACTTGTACTTGGTTGTGCATCCATATTGGAGACCAACTATAAAACTCTTTTAATTGTATTTATTTTAATATATTGCTTATAAATTACTTACGAGTGTATCTGATAACTATTACTGTCGAACTCCGAAAAGAACTGGTAAAGTATATAATGAAATAACGGAGAAATAATAGAAACAAGGCTTAATTATAAATAAAGAAGGCAGACTATGTGCCCCAGCAGTAGCGTTGCGTGGAGAGTTTAGCAGAATAACAGTGCGCTTACTTAAAAATAAATATATCGAATCCCTATACAAAACGTTAAGAAAAAACATAAATAACTTACCCAACATGTTTACATTATTGCAAAAAAATGCGGATGTGCGCGATGAAAAAACTGCACCATAATGTATGTTTCTGTATTAGTCTCGGAAATTAGGTTCGTACGTAGCGACGCATATACAGGGTTATGATAAAGTAACGCACAAAATTCATAAAACGTACAATGTTCATTTTTGAAAAAAATGCAAAAACAGGTCAAACAGTTTATTTTATTCCGCGTCTTTTAACATAAGTCAAAAAAATAAAACGTCAAATTTGTCAAAGTTATGACGTCATCAATATTTTTTTTAAATACAAAGCTTGGTTTTTTTTTTACTTTATTTGATAAAGCTTGTTTCTCTGCATTATAAAGAAATAATTGAAGTAGGGGGTCACATAAGAAAAAATTGAGAGAATTAATAAAAAACAAAATAAACTTTATTATAGTAATAACATTTAAATTAACTAAACAGTCCATTAAACCAAAACGATTTCTTACAGGAATTGTTCAAACTGTGTCCCGTTCACTATCTGACATTGGCCAAGACGATGGTAGACCTGATTTACAGAGATCGATCATCTGCGGAGTTATACGAGTCATTTCATGTCTAATTCGTTCCATTAAGTCTTCTAAATTGTCTGGTCGATTAACGTAGACCCGACTTTTTAAATGTCCCCACAGAAAGAAATCAAGGGGGGTGAGATCGGGTGACCTAGGTGGCCACTCCATTGGTCCACGTCTTCCAATCCACCTTCCTTCAAACTGGTTATCCAGAAACCTTCGAACATTAAGACCATAATGTGGTGGTGCACCATCTTGTTGGAACCAAATACTGGGATCCTAGTTTTCCCTATTATTTGGATCCGGAAATGCCGCAATTAGATCCGGAAGCACTGCCATACGAAGATGTTCCAAATATCGCTCAGCTGTTAAATTCCCACGAAAGAAATAAGGACCAATAAATTTTCCCCTGACGATTCCTACCCATACATTATTTTTTTGGGGGCGCTGGGTGTGTTTTGTCTGAATCCAGTTGGGATTTTCCCGAGCCCAGTAGCGACAATTGTGTCGATTTACTGTACCACTTAAATAAAACGTTGCCTCGTCTGAAAATACTACACTATTAAGCAAATTTGGATTTTCGTCACAATGCCTCATGAAGATTTCACAAAATTCAAAACGTCTGTCATCTTCTGAGAGTTCGTGAACAAGTTGAACTTTGTATGGGTGCAGTTTTTCTTTTTTTAAAAACTTTACTACAAACGACTGACTAACATCTTGTTGTAAGGCAATTTCTGCTGTAGTTGCGTGAGGGTTGTCTTCTAATGACAGCAAAATATCTAACTTTGCATCGTCGCTTATTCCCGGTCTTCCAGATTTTGGAGCATCACTTACGCTTCCTGTTTCATTAAATTTTGCAACAATTCTGCTTACTGTGCTTCTAGCAATTGGAGGTCTTTCAAAATGTGTTTCGGTAAATAAAGCACATGCTTCTTCATGACTTCGAAGTCTATCGCCGTAACCTACCATCATTAGAATTTCTATCCTTTCTCTTTCCGTTAAAGGGGCCATCATAATAAAATTGGTATGACACTAATTGTAAGACTGACACTGACAAACAGTTGTTTTATTACTAGGTAAACTTTAAGTTTTAATTCTTTTAATATTTAGTTTCTTTTCATAAATTCAAAAACTAGTTTATTTTGTTTTTTAATAATTCTCTCAGTTTTTTCTTATGTGACCCCTACTTCAATTATTTCTTTATAATGCAGAAAAACAAGCTTTATCAAATAAAGTAAAAAAAAAACCAAGCTTCATATTTAAAAAAAATATTGATGACGTCATAACTTTGACAAATTTGACGTTTTATTTTTTTGACTTATGTTAAAAGACGCAGAATAAAATAAACTGTTTGACGTGTTTTTGCATTTTTTTCAAAAATGAACATTGTACGTTTTATGAATTTTGTGCGTTACTTTATCATAACCCTGTATATGTTTATATACAGAGAAGGATTGTTCGACGTTGAGAGAGGTTATATTTGCATAGTTAAAGCGCTCTTTGTATCTGTACAACAATGTAAACATGTTGGGTAAGTTATTTATGTTTTTTTTAACGTTTTGTATAGGGATTCGATATATTTATTTTTAAGTAAGCGCACTGTTATTCTGCTAAACTCTCCACGCAACGCTACTGCTGGGGCACATAGTCTGCCTTCTTTAATTATAAACAATGTCAGTTGATCAGAATCTGAGCAAGATTTGTACGGTGTCATTTGGCCTTGCTTTCAACCAATGAGATTTCACTGTCAAAGTGGTCTGTTCAGAAATTCGTCTCTCTACTTTAAAAATAGAGTATAGTTGGTATTAATTGCCTTCCTATGGAAGGACAAAACTGAAACTGCAACATATGCTGAACATTTGGATTGTCCTATTATTATTTATAATAAATGCCCTTGCCCATGATAAAAGAAAATCGTCTACTGCCATAACATGTATTAGATGAACTAACGCCATTTGTTTTAAGCTCTTCAGGAAAATAAATACAAAAAATGTATCCAAATGCTTCAGCATGGTTGCATCAAGTTCATTCAGTTGAAAAGAACGAAAAAAAAATTTCTACTGTAATTCTATATAATGCCATTGGAGTATTATAACAAAATTTATTTATGGTATAATTTGAGAACGTAACAAATTAAGGTGTAATATAATAATCATGCTTTCCAAAAAAATACATTTAAAATATGAATTTATAATAATTCATCTTTACAAACCTCATAATTTTGCCTCAATATCTTCGTCATACAATTAAGGTACTGAGCGGTTCCACGTATTCCTTCTGAAAATTTAACACAAAATTCATCCTGCAATAATGTATTCGTTGCAGCTTGATACAGAGTGTTTAACGGTAAACCAACATGAGTATTATCCCCGTAGCTCTCTACTAAATATATTATATTTTGTATGCCACACTGTTTAAGCCGGAATTTTTGCTCGTGATATCTGCAATCTTTTATGCTGGAACCGAAATCGTCCATGCGCTTTCTTTCGATGATATAGGGAAGTACAAGTTCGACACCTGTAGTTTTACTTCTGCATATCCACGTGTAATCGCCAATTTTTAAGTGTTTAACATCAAAAGGAACACTTAATTGAGTAAGCTCTAATAGTATTGGATCATTATGTAATTTTTCTTTGGAGCTGAAAAAAAAATAGATATCTTTGAATTTGCTCTAACAATTCTGATTCGTAAAGTCTATGAGTATACTGCCGTAATTGCTTCAGTTTGAAAGAACGCTTTATAAAAATAACGAAACTGTATCCGGTCAAGAGAATGCTTAAAAGAGAACTTTTTATTCGGAAATGAAGACGTGTACGTCGGTTCTATATTTGTTCTAAACCGATTCTAAATTCTAAATCAATGTTATGTTAAGAGTTTTCTTTGGTTAGTACGATGTAGTGCTCTATGTCTACCAACTTGGCAAATTGCAAAAAAGGAATATTTTATGAGTGTTATGTGTTGTATGCGCGAAATTATACGTCTAGAACGCCTTGATAGATGGAAAGATAACTTTTAATTTTTGTATTATGATAATGTACCATGTCACATTTCATAGCTTGTTAGGGGCTATTTGGTCAAGCATTCGAGATATATTATTCCACAGCCACTGTATTCGCCTGATTTAGCACTGCCTGATTTTAGTAGGTCACCCTACTCTAAATTTCGAACACCCGTTTTTTCACCAATGTACACTCGACCACATAGAAAATGTCCCTATCGTAAACCGACCCCTCGGTCGGTGATTATTGCCTTTTACCTGGACCGGGAACTCGAGAATTGGTCACCATAATTTAGCACGTAAAAAGCGGATAACTACCAAGTAATATTAATGAACCTGTATGATGCAAAGATCCAAAAACAAGAAGAAAAATTTTGCAATAATTAGTTAATTATAAATAAATATAAATATTGAAGGAATTGTTGTTATTGTATTATGTTTTTGTGGGTATTTGTATTACTCGAAAGGCCGATTGTAAATTTCCCCATCAATGAGATTGTTCGTCAAGAATAATAATAATTAATTAATACAATTAAATACTTCTTAAATTTATTTTGGAACACGTTTTTTCGAGCTAATAAAATGAAACCAATCTAGTATTATTAAAAAATAAAAATACTTTTATTCAATAAAAATAAAATAAAAATAATAAAAATAAAAAAAATGAAAACAAAAAAAATAAAAAGAAAATAAAAAATAAATGAAAACTTAATAAAAACAAAATAGAATAAAAATAGAATACAAATAGAACAAAAATTTGAACAAAAATTGAACAAAAATAAAAATAAAATAAAAAATAAATTAAATAAATCAACAGTAATTAATATTTGGTGTAATACCCATTGTTTTCTATGCAGTCTGCCAAACGACGTGGCATACTATTTACCAAATTTTGGCAGATTTCAGAAAATCGAAAAGATTCCCAAACTTGGTGGACATGTCCTGCCAATGCCTCTACAGTCCTTTCTTGGACGTCATCATTAATGACTCGCCTCCAATGGGTAACTATATTTCCCCACAAATTTTCTATTGGATTAAGGTCCGGGGACCTAGCAGGCCATCTTAAAATTTCGAACTCCGGATGCTCATTAAACCAGTCGTCCACGATTCTTGCCCGGTGTATCGGACAGTTGTCCTGGACGAACACTATAGGTTGGTCCATTTCGTTTGTAACATCACATTCTCTAAAACTCCCAAATATTGCCTCGCGTTAAAATTAGGTGGCGTGATTTGGACCACTTCCCCTAGCCCGGCGTTGCTCATCCAACCCCAGAAAACAGCGCTTATTCGGCCACTTCTTCGGTTAGCAACCACATGCCGCGGTTCGAAGCGGGTGCCATCCACTCGCCATAAACTTTGACCGACGTCTTGGCTTGAAGAAAACGTTTTCTCGTCGGTAAAAATGACGTTCTGCCAATTTCTTTTTAAATGTTCTTGGCAAAATTGTAGGCGGCGTTCTGCCAATTCTGGCGTGATAATAATTTTTTTAGCCGGTGTCCGACATTTTAAATTCGCTTCCCTCAGTCTTCTGTGAACGGTTTCGGTAGAAACGTTAACACCTGTAGCTTTTTTAATTAATACAGCGTTGGTCAACGGATTTTCTGCGACCAAATCCAACATAGCACGATCTTGCTCACGAGTTGTTTTCCGTGCCGGGCCAGGATGAACTGTTCGTAAGGGGCGATCCCCGACCTCGTTCCCGCGCGCAATCCATCGGCCAACTTGCTTCACCTATTTAATGAAAAAGAAACATAAGTCAATAGCATTCTTAATTTAGTAGTCACCAATAGAAAATCGTATTTATTTTTTTTTACCTACCGATAATCCTACTTGTTCGGCAATTACTCTTCGGTTTAAACCCGCAGCAGCCATTCCCAGGATTTGCCCTCTCAGTTCTAGAGGAGATTCTCTTTGACCAGGTAATCTCGGCATTTTTAACACAAAACAATTATAATCGCAATAATCTTCGAGAAACCACGAGGTGTCTTCGAAGACTATTCGAGAGAACTAAAGACGTTATTTTCGAATAAATAAGAGTTTAAAATTAGTGGGGATGTCAGGGTGGTAAGTTGCTTGCGGCAATTTTATTGGTGGACAAATTTACATCTCGGGCTTCTGCAAAGGAATTTACAATGGGACTTTCCAAAAGGAACCGCTGTTGGTGGGCATTCTCAGAAAAGCAGGTAAAAACAGACGATCGCCGTAAGTAGGGATTCATTCCAATAGTGGATTTCGTATTTTCGTATTTCGTCGCTTGTTTTTTTAGTCGAAATCAGACATAATAAAAAATATTAATTACTGTTAATAATTTATGAAGTATTTAATAGTATTAATTAACTATTATTGTTCTTGATGAACAATCTCATTGATGAGAAAATATACAATCGGCCTTTCGAGTATTACAAATACCCACAAAAACAAAATACAATAACTGCAATTCCTTCATTATTTATATTTATTTATAATTAACTAATTAATGTAAAATTTTTCTTCTTGTTTTTGGATCTTTGCATCATACAGTTTCATTAATATTACTTGGTAGTTATCCGCTTTTTACGTGCAAAATTATGGTGACCAATTCTCGAGTCCCCGCCCCGGTCCAGGTAAAAGGCAATAATCACCGACCGAGGGGTCGGTTTACGATAGGGACATTTTCTATGAGGTCGTTAGTACCTACATACCAGTGGCAGCTCGTGATAATTGTAAGGGGCTCTCAGTTAGACTCACTTACGTTGCTTGATATTTAAATCCAAGAGGAACGATGTATTTAGTCAATTCTAATACTCGATGTACGCGAGATTAACAAAAAAAAAACTTCGGAACAATACAACACTCACCAACATAATTAAAAACTGTCAATAAATGCAAAAAGTCAAATAAAACTTTAAAATGTTCTGCAAATTTTTCATCAAAATCGAAAATATTAGGCATCAGGTCTCTATTGAAGGACAACATAGCTAGGGCATTAAATCTATCTTCATTCATTGTATTTCTTAAAAATGATTTTATCAAACCATCTTAAATCACGTCCCGTTAATAAAACACGCTGTTACAGCACACCTCATAATGACAGCGAAACTCGAATTGCGGGCTCTTGTGAATATAGCCCACTCCCTATGCTTTTTTTCTCGTGAAGCCCTCGGTAATGATCGGCGCGAATCGTTCCTTGCCTAAGCGGGCCATTCATTATACGAGCCTGGACCCGACCTCCAACCGAAACCCGACTTGTGACTAATCCACATTTGCCCACACACTACGCGAACCTAATACAGACACTGCAAAAGAGGTCATTTGTAAAGTGGCCGTGACGAGCCCTAGATACTCCTAATGTCCCGTATTCTCAAAAAAGACAAGTCACTTTGATGAAATTTTTTTAATTATGAATTGCTTATTCACGATTGAAAACACTTCTTTACATTTATCAACTAAATTATCATAAGCAACATTTCTTTTGCTTTTATTGCAGTAATCCTTACTTTTCATGTCCCATATACATGTCTTAACTTTATATAAAAGAATAAATTCCTCTCAAAAACATTTATTTTCTTCAGAAGACATATTGAATATACAATCTCTACACTTACTTACTGATAAAACGATTGAACTATTGTCTACAGTCGCCGGACAAGTCTGGACAAGCACACACATTACAAAAATAGCACGGATTGGTCGCGGTCGGGTCGTGTGTCACACCAACGCACTCCAGACCCAACCCCGACCTATCTGCGACATGTGTCTCATTAACATTCATTAGCGGATCGGTTGGCGGACACGTCAGTACGGACCAATTCGGCAATGATTTTACATAGGGAGATTTTTACTGTCTAGGCTCGCATTCGAATAGTCCAACACAGTGATGCCATGTTAAGGAATTTCTCCCTATGTATATATAACAAGTGTTCATTTGAAAAGTCAATCTAGTAGCATGTGATTTACTGAGAACATTTTGAAGTATGTCGTAAATTAAAATTTACTACTTAACCTACGAAGTCGTATATTTCGACAGTTTCATACATACAAATAAATAGGTAGGTATTTATTGAAAACTATAACAAATGTTGAAAATGTTGTCCTTCAAGATCAATGCACTTTAAAATCCTCCGTTCAAAATTTCTGATGATATTCTGCAACATTACTGGATTGTTATTAATTTCCATGCATTTCTGTTCGATTCTCTGTAGCATATCATTCAAATTCAATATAGGTGTTCGAAATATGTTATTTTTTAGATAAGGCCACAAAAAGAAGTCGCAAGGTGTTAAATCGCATGAACGTGTAGGCCAGGCAATTTCAGTATTTCGACTAATTATACGCTCATCAAAAAATTCTCTTAAATAATCCAAAGATTCTGCAGTACAGTGACAAGGTGCTCCGTCTTGTTGGAAATATACATTTTGAAGTTCATCATCATGCAACTGATTGACAAATGGTTGTAAAATTTCCGTACGGTACTTTTGAGCAGTTAACGTTCCCTGAAAAAATATTGGTCCAATGATTCGCCTATGCTTATCGCTGCCAAAACACCAATTTTCTCTGGATGTACCGATTCTTCATTAATTACATGTGGATTTTCATTACTCCAAATTCTTGTATTTTGTGAATTTAGGTATCCCGTTTTATAAACCATGCTTCATCAGTGAAGATGACTCTTTGCGAAAGTTATCCATTATTGTTCATATTGTAAAGTTTGTCTTTTCGGGTTCTTTAATAAAACTAACAATACCTTTAGACACACACACTATATTAATATTTAAAACGTATAACAATATAAAACTAACTATTAACAACAATAAGTACATTTATGTATTCTATATTTATGTAACTATATTTATGTGTACTTCGCGAGACTGTAGGATTCAATGAATGTTCATCCCTTCTTCGACGCGGCTTTTATATCGGTGAATACTCCTTCTAGAGCCTTCACGTAGGCCTCGCGAAAACATCCAGAGGGATGACGCATCTCGCGTCAGCGGATGAGTCATTACATTGCCCCCTTCTTAAAAATGAAGTTTCGTCCCGAAACATGTCATGCTTTGGTCTCCTCAAACGATGACGAAATCGACAGGTAGGGCCTTTGTTACATTGCGACGTCATATCGAAATAACAGTCCACGGTCTTATCTTGCCTGGATGGACAGGAATATTCAAGCTGGTAACTGCATACCAGAATTTCTATACCAGTATGTCGGAAGATTACTTCCAACATGCTCCTTACAATTCTCCAGTCTAGGCGGTCCAATTCACAACCCAATTTTGGAACTGCTAATTTCAGAATGTCTTGCTGTAACATTTGTTCGCGTAAGTGGGTCAGGGCCTCCCATAAGGCTCGATAGGTTGGCTTTAGGCTCGACAGTTCTTTCGTGACCAAATAAAATATGGGCTGTCCTTCATTTATTATTTGGAGACTCTTCCCAATTGCTGGTCCCTGCTGCCTTAGCCTTTCGATTCTGCCAAATCTCTCTTTAAATTCCCAGGCAATTCCTTTGGCCATTCGTAGATCTCGGGCTACGCAATGAGCAAGCGCATAGTCTGGCGGCACCGTGAACAAATTCTGCTGTTTCTCGATGGTTACCCCAAATCGAGCTTTTCTCGAACCAGAATACTCTTGCATAAAGTCTTCGAAGGTTAGTTCATGGTATTGGCTATCCAATCGACGCAAGTCAACGGTTTCGTCATTGTCTCCAGAGTATGGGGCTAATCGATTAAAATGTACGACTCTTGGCTTAGTGTGAGGTGTTCGCCTGATGCGGTATATTACATCGTTGATCCGCTTCAAAACCTCGTATGGCCCCTCCCAATTCTTTTGAAGTTTTGGAGATAGGCCCCGTCGACGTTGTGGATTATACAACCAAACCCGATCGCCTTCATGGTAACCACTCTTCTCGGCGTTGATGTCATAGCTCTCTTTCATTCTGTCACTAGCATCTTGGATATTATGTCTGACTTGTTCATGGATATTATCTAGTCGTCGTCTGAGCGTGCTGACATAATCTTCTCCGGCAAGATCATCACCAGGCTTGCTCCCAAACTTTAAATCACAGGGCAATCGGAGTTCCCTCCCGAATAGCACGTTGGCTGGTGATTGGCCTGTTGTCTCTTGAACGGAGGCCCGATACGCCATTAGAAATAATGGTAAATGTTCGTCCCAATCTCTCTGGTGTTCGGAGACCACTTTGGATAAGTGTCTGATCATGGTCTTGTTCATTCGCTCTACCATCCCATCTGATTGTGGATGCAAGGGAGTTGTTCTCGTCTTCCGTATGCCCAAAAGTCCACACATCTTTTCGAATAGACTGGACTCAAAATTTCGCCCTTGATCGGAATGAAGTTCCAAGGGTACACCAAAACGGCTGACGAACTCCTTCACAATCACGTCTGCTACAGTTCCAGCTTCTTGATTTGGTAGAGCATATGCTTCAACCCATTTGGTAAAGTAATCCATGACCACTATTATGTATTTATTTCCTTTGCTGCTTTCTGGAAAAGGACCGGCGGCGTCTATGGCGATCCTTTCAAATGGGCTTCCTACATTGTATTGGCGCATGGGTGCACGTCGACGCCTCTGGGGACCATTGCTTCCGGCGCAATTAGCACACTTTCGGCACCATTCTTTCACATCTCGTGAACAATTCACCCAGTAAAATCTCTGGCGCACCTTCTCAAGTGTTTTATGGACTCCAAAATGTCCCCCAGAAGCACCATTATGGAGTTCTCGCAATACCTCTGGTATTCTTTTCTTGGGAACCACCATTTGCATCTTCCGCTCGCTTCCATCGTGATTTTCGACCTCACGTCTCAGGAGATCGTCTTCTATGGTTAAAGAATCCCATTGTGCCCAGTATGACTTCAATTCTCGTGAATGGGGAGCAATTTCTTGCCAGGTCGGTCTTTGCCCATTTCTTTTCCAAGCCCTGAGGACTGCAAGATCCGGATCAGCTTCTTGATCCGCGCGCAAATTGTCAGGTTGCCATTGGTCATCAACAACGGTGGTTCGAAGAGCGTTGGCCGATTTGTCTTCGATTCTGTTGCAATGTCGACAGACTTCTGGACAGGGCCTTCTGGAAAGGGCATCTGCATTTTGATGTTTGAGGCCTGCTCTGTGTTCAATGACAAAGTCGTACTCCTGTAGCCTCTCAATCCATCTAGCTACTTGACCCTCTGGATTCTTAAATTGCAAGAGCCACTTTAAGGCGGCATGATCAGTGCGGATCAGGAACTTCTGCCCATACAGGTACTTGTAAAAGTGCCCAATGGTCTTAACTACTGCCAATAGTTCTCTCCTGGTTACGCAGTAGTTCCTCTCTGGTTTGGACAGGGTCTTGCTGAAGTATCCAATGACCTTTTCTTGTCCATCTTGGATTTGAGAGAGCACGCCACCAATCCCGACGTTACTGGCATCCGTATCCAAAACAAACCTCCCAGATGGCAGCGGATAGTTCAAAACGGGTGCACTGATCAACGTACCTTTTAACAACTCAAAGGCCGCTTGGCATTCGTTGTTCCAAATGAATGCTCGATTTTCTGTTAGGCGAGTAAGTGGTTTTGCAATGTTGGAGAATCCAGGAACGTAGCGTCGATAATATGTGCATAATCCCAAAAAGCTTCTTAGCTGATGTTTGTCTTTGGGTACCGGCCATTTTTCCACAGCTTTTACTTTTTCTGGATCCACAGCAATTCCTTTTCCGGAAACCACATGTCCAAGGTAATTTACCTCCTTGCGGAAAAGGTGACACTTCTTTGGACTTAATCTCAGGTTGGCATCTCGCAACCTCTGGAATACTACTTCCAAATTTTTCATGTGATCTTCAAAGGTCTTCCCTACCACAATCACATCATCGAGATATACCAGGCAGGTATTCCAAGACAATCCCCTCAGTACAGTGTCCATGAGTCGCTCAAAAGTAGCTGGGGCGTTACACAGTCCAAATGGCATGACTGTAAATTGCCAGAGTCCTGTACCTAAACTGAAGGCAGTCTTCTCTTTGTCATTGGGATCCATTCCCACTTGCCAATAACCGCTCTTTAAGTCGAGAGTGGAGAACCATTTTGCTCCTGCCAAGGTGTCTAGCGTATCGTCTATTCTTGGGAGAGGATAGCTGTCCTTTTTGGTCACACTATTCAAACGACGATAGTCCACACAGAATCTGGTAGATCCATCCTTCTTCCTGACAAGGACCACCGGTGAAGCCCATGGACTATTCGATGGTTCAATTACTCCTTGGCCTTCCATATCTTGTATAATTTGCTTGGCTTCCTCACGTTTTGCCAGTGGTAACCTTCTTGGTCCTTGTCGAATTGGACTTGCATCGCCGGTATTTATTTTGTGCATTACAATATTGGTTTTACCTTTCGTACCAGTCTCAGTTTCGAAGACGTCTTCATAATGTTTGATTAGGTCCTTAACTTGATTTTGTTCCTTCTTGCTCAATCCTTGACAGGCGGAGTCGATTATCTTGGACAATTTCTCAGGAACCTGCACGAATCCATTCTTCTTCGCCTCTATGCGATGAACGACGGCCGACACTGGCGAACACCACCCCAGAATAGTACCCTTCTTCAATGAAACAGGGTAATGGTTCACATTCATTACCCTTATCGGTACAGTCTTCTGAGTCTTAACCAGCATTTTGGCAACTACTATTCCTCGGCCCACCTCGTCATCATCAGCCTTTGGTTCCAACATTGTAACATTTCCGTCCAAATAATTACCTTCCATACACGCCGTCAAAAATGTCTCACTTCTTGCATCCAGAACAACATTCTCTGCTGTAATTACTTGTACACTCCCACAATTTTTCTCATGAAGAAACAATTCCTCATTATTTATTTTTAAAGTGCCTTCTTTCACGTTTAACTGGAAGCCGTAGGTGTTCATGATGTCTAATCCCAAGATTATCTGTTCTTCTATGTCGGCTACGAGAACACGATGTCGGATTGATGTTGGTCCTATGACAAAATTGACATCTACCTCACCTTCCACAGAAGCTGCTTCTCCAGTAGCTGTCCTTAGTCTCCATTTGCTAGAAAGTAATTCTTTATTCCAGGATATTAAATCGGGTCGTACAATGGTTTTCGTCGATCCAGTATCTAGCAAGCAAGCATAGGTTCTTCTTTCCATAATAGCATCCACATACAGGCCATTGGTTTGATTTTGCAAGGATGCGATTTGGGCAGTCCTTGGGACTTTCGGATTCTCAGCGGATTCTTTCTTGGTCCTTTTATCACATTTATTCTGGATATGACCGTTTCTTCTACAATTCCCGCATGGCCGCGCACTTTTATTTGATTTGATCTGATTTAGGACTTGACTAACCACCTGCTCCATGAACTCCTCATTTTCCTGTTCGTCGACAGAACAGCCACGAGCATTGTTCCGAGAGGCTTGTTTAGCAGTCTCAAACCCAAGCGCGTGCGCCAAAGCATCGATCAAGGTTTTCGGTCTTGCCAACCTTAATGCTTGCTGCGTATCAATATCCCGGAGACCATCTATGAACGTCAGGACCGCTAGGTGTTCCATGAAATTATATGGCGCCATCGGATATGCAAGTCGAACTAGACGAGCAATATCTGCCTCAAATTCCTGAAGATTCTCGCCTTTCTTCTGTGATCGATTCTTCAGTTGGGTATGGTATACTTGCTCCAAATGCGCATGGCCATATCTCATCTCCAAGCGTTTAATGAGTTGAGAATAGTCTTTACGTTCCTCAGGAGGCAATGTCTGCAAAATATCACTAGCATCACCCCTCAATGCTATGACTAAAGCAGTCGCCTTCTCGGCAGAAGACCATGCGTTTGCTTCTGCGGCCGCTTCGAATTGCGTCAGGTAAGTTGCCCATGACGTCTTTCCATCAAAGGTTGGTGGCTTGATTCTGGTCCTTGAAATAGCCACAAGTTCTTCTTTTATTTCGATGGGCCGCGGTATGACTTCTTCGTTGACCTGCCTGGGATCAGAATGACTCATGGTAGCGGGTAATTTCATCTCAATCATTATTGCCTCTAAAAGTCTAGAATGTTATCCAATTTTCTCTTCTACAGCTGTGAAAACCTCTTCTTTTAACGCTTCTGATTTTTCCGCTAGTCGCTGTTCTAGAACTTTTTCGAAGTTTCTAGAATTTTCTAGTAATTTCTTTTCCAGATTTTTCTCGAGAATTCTAGCGGTTTCTAGGTTTCTTTCTTCCATCTGTGCTTGTGAATCTATTAGACGCTGTTCCAAAGTTTGCGAATTGTCTATCAATCGTTGTTCCAAACTTTTCACACTGTCCAGATTCTTCTGTTCCATTTGTTCTAGAGTTTTCGCTAAGTTTCCAGAAGTTTCCAGGTTCTTCTGCTCCATTTGTTGCATTTGAATTTGCGCATTCTCTATTAATCGTTGTTCCATATTTTTCGCACTATCCAGATTATTCTGTTCCATTTGCTTCATTTGAATTAACAGCAAATTCACGTCAGCATCTCCGCCTGGAACTTGAAAGACATAATTCTCTGGATCCTCGCCTTCTTGGATCAACACATTGCGAAGCCGTTGCTGGAGGATCGACTTTTTGCCAGTTGTATCCTCATCCCTCTCTTCTAATTCTCGTTTTAACTCGGACACTTTCAATTCCGTGAGTTTCATTGTATTAGCCATCACGATATTTAAAATAACGTCTTTCCGCACTGTATATTTATTTAAACGAATACTTAATTAACACTTAATTGTCTACTTAGTTTATTATTTATTAATTACCCCACACCTGACACCACTGTAAAGTTTGTCTTTTCGGGTTCTTTAATAAAACTAACAATACCTTTAGACACACACACTATATTAATATTTAAAACGTATAACAATATAAAACTAACTATTAACAACAATAAGTACATTTATGTATTCTATATTTATGTAACTATATTTATGTGTACTTCGCGAGACTGTAGGATTCAATGAATGTTCATCCCTTCTTCGACGCGGCTTTTATATCGGTGAATACTCCTTCTAGAGCCTTCACGTAGGCCTCGCGAAAACATCCAGAGGGATGACGCATCTCGCGTCAGCGGATGAGTCATTACAATATTTACAAACCAATTACAAAACTGTAGTCTACTTGGGTAATCAATTTCTAACAATTCTTGTACTGCTGTGACACGGTATGGATAAAGTTGCATATCTTTTTTTAATAACTTGTGAGTTGTACCAACAGAAAGGTTTATTTGTTTACTCAAATGTCGAACAGATGTTTGTGGTTCATTTTCCATTATTTCTTCAACACGATTGACAACTTGAGATGTACGTTTCTTAACTGCTCCGCTGCCTGATTTCCTTAAGAGACTACCAGTTTCAGAAAAAAGTTTCAAAGTTCTATCCAAAGTATTCTTAAATTGTATATAATCTATTACAAAATGTGGAAACTCAACTTGAAATTCTACCATGCAATCTTGAACTGAATAAACCCATAAACCATCAATTTTATTACCACTTCGAAAATAAGCCTGGACTAAAAAAAATTTATGTTCTAAAGTGAAAGCCATTTTAAAACTGAGAAGCAATTTATTTAAACCAGAATCGACACACGATTATTTTATGCACTAACTGATATTTGTGATTGACATTATCAAATGTCATTTGGATTTACGTTTACGGAACAACAAACACGTACTAATATATTTGCGTCTTATTCTATCAAAATTTCAAAGTAACCTAGATTGACTTTTCAAATGAACACACGTTATATATATATATATATATATATATATATATAGTCGAGTTGATGATAATAGAGTTATGAAACTTTGTAGTGCTTGTGTCAACAGACAACATTTCACCAGCAACAAACACTTCACTATAATAGCATAGTAATCACAATGTGTTTAATCTAGCCTCCATATTCTTTGGAGAAATAATATCTGCTGGTAGTAAGACAACATTATCGAAAGTGTAATGACTAACTTGGAATTTCTAAGAAACCTTCTATACAGGCTGATTCATTTACGGCCCTCACCATGGGGATCTCTCTTATTATTGGAGATAGAGTATAGGTTTAAATTTGGCAAAGTTGTTAAATTTTGTGTTTGTTATAAATCCGTAAAGAAAATAGACCTGTGACAAATAACCTTCGTTATTTTAAAAAAAAAACGCGAAAACCCCATTTTCTTCTTTTACCTGTAGCACCGACATTTGGCCTTGTAGAGAAAATATAAAAACACATCCTTGTGGCCATTTCTAAACCTCTATCCAGTGGAGTACTCTAAATTTTTATACGACGTTTCGTTTCTTTCTGGCCATCATCAACTATCTAATTTCTTATAGGCGCTATATTGGATTTAGACATCTTCAGAAAGAGTTTTTTTCTGATTTCAACCATGTACCACATGCTGACTAAAGTTTTTGACATTAGGTTTTATTTGAAAGAATAAATTATAAGATTAAATAAGCTAGCCTTTGGAATTTCAATCTGTCAAACATTTCATTTATTGTTCATTAATAATACAAAAATGTCATACACTAACGAAGAGAAACGAGATATGATAAGTATTTTTTATTCTTCGAAACGAAATTCAACAGTAGCGAGTACAAGATAACAAAACATTAATAAAAATACATAGAAAAGTAAACAATAAACAATTACAGTAAATGTTCAATTATCTGGCCATCTTCGGTAACGCACAATTGGGCACGCCTTCTGGCATTTTGTACTGCCCTTTGTATAGTTCTTCTAGGAACTGCATCGAAGGCATTCTGAAGTCTGTCTCGTAATTCTTCAATGTTTTGTGGCGCATCTACTTTATAAATGTTATTTTTAACATATCCCCATAAAAAAAAATCTAGCGGACTTAAATCAGGTGATCTCGCAGGCCATTCAACAACTCCCCTATTTCCAATCCAACGGTTTGCAAACTCTTGATTTAAGAAATTTCTAACAGCTGCATTGTGTGCTGGTGCGCCATCTTGTTGCCACCATAAATATTGTAATTGATTTAATGGGATATTGTCGTCAAGATAGTCAGATACGTATGTACGTAAAATGTTTAAATATCTTTCTCCATTTAGATGTTCTTCATACATAGCTGGTCCTAAGAGACGATTTACCAAAATACCCATCCAAACGTTTATTCCAAAACGATGTTGTGGTCTTCTAGACCTGTTTTGTCGAGGATTTTGTACTGCCCAATAGTGCTCCGTATTTCTGTTGAACATTCCAGAATTTGTAAATTTTGTTTCATCTGACCAGATGATTTTGCTTAAAAAATTTTCGTCATTTTCTATCCTTCCCATTAACCAATTACAATATTCTAGCCTTCTCAAATTATCTCCAGGCAGTAAGGAGTGACTAACGTGGATCCTGTATGGTTTAAACCTACTTTTATGTAAAGTTCTCCAAACTCTGGACTGGCACAAATTTAATTCTGACGCTACTTCGCGTGTAGAAATTGATGGATTATTATTTATCTATAAAAATACAAGATTAACATGAAATTTGAAAACACGCTTTTAATTTACCATTTGTAAAATATCTTGTCAATTTTCATTTAAATTCCTGTTGTCTTGACCATTAAGCGGCTTAGTAAACGATCCATTCTCGACCAAATTTCTGTCGAGATCTAGAAAAATGGTACGATGAGGTTGTTGTCGTTCTGGATATAATTGTAGATATCTTGTACTCGCTACTGTTGAATTTCGGTTCGAAGAATAAAAAATACTTGATCATATCTCGTTGCTCTTCGTTAGTGTATGACATTTTTGTATTATTAATGAACAATAAATGAAATGTTTGACAGATTGAAATTCCATGGCTACCTTATTTAATCTTATAATTTATTCTTTTAAATAAAACCTAATGTCAAAAACTTTAGTCAGCATGTGGTACATGGTTGAAATCAGAAAAAAAAACTCTTTCTGAAGATGTCTAAATCCAATATGGCGCCTATAAGAAATTAGATAGTTGATGATGGCCAGAAACAAACGAAACGTCGTATAAAAATTTAGAGTACACCACTGGATAGAGGTTTAGAAATGGCCACAAGGATGTGTTTTTATATTTTCTCTACAAGGCCAAATGTCGGTGCTACAGGTAAAAGAAGAAAATGGGGTTTTCGCGTTTTTTTTTAAATAACGAAGGTCATTTGTCACAGGTCTATTTTCTTTACGGATTTATAACAAACACAAAATTTAACAACTTTGCCAAATTTAAACCTATACTCATCTGCAATAATAAGCGAGATCCCCATGGTGAGGGCTGAAAATGAATCAGCCTGTATATATCATATAACTTAATAGTAACATATTAATGCTTAAAATTATATTATTATTTTATAGCTAGAATTGGCAATAATAGCAAAAATACTAGAGACAATTAAATAAATAGTTTGAAAATAAATGTTAAAGTAAAACACTAACCCACAAGTTTCTTGTTTATCCACTGCTAAAATAACTTCAAATGTATGGGGTGCAAATAATACTGTTTCAAAGTCACTAATTAATATTTTCTTATCTGATTCTTGAGAAGGTTTGGTATTATTACTGCCTATGCATTCATTAACATCAACAATTTTATTAAGTGCTTCATACGTTGATACTTTACTTTCCACAATATTTTCACTAATTTGATAGTTTTCTGTTTCATTTTCATTTGAAATGGTGACATTATTTTCATGTAGTTTTTGTGCAAGTTCACTTCCTAATATAGTTAGAGAAAATGTGGGTGGATTACCTGTTTTTAATATTAAACCTTTATCTATTAAAGTTTTCATCGATGACCAAGTAGTATAATAAGAGCCTGGATCTCGTTTTGTAAATGATTTATCACACAAATATTGTGCTTTTGAAATAATTTCATTTTTATTCATGGAAATGTTAGTTTCAATTTTATTATTTTCATATAATGCAACTAAAATTGCATAGGCACCAGATCTATATGCGGGTACATATTCTTTTTTATTACGCTTTAAATTTGATTTCTCAGTAGGAGTATCTACCTTCCGTTTTGCTCTAGTTTTCTTCTCTTCTGGAACATATTCTAGAATTTTCTCTCGATCACTCTGTGATTTCTTATTATATTCATCAAGTTTTTCATCCAACATTTGACATAATTTGTTACCAAATCCTTTCAAAATTTTACAATCTCTACCCCGGTCTAATGGAAGTGGATATTTTTTTAGCGACTGTAAAGCCAGAGCAAAACAATGTTGAATTTTGGAATTTTTTCTTTTAGCATCTTCTTTCCATTCCTGTAACCATTTCTCAAATAAAGGATTAGGATGTTTCAATCTCATAGTAACTCTTGGCTTTTGTACATTCATTATAACTTTATGTTTTAACTGCTTCAACTAGAAACTAGAACATAAAAAAAAATTCCCAAATTTTTTATTTTGTTGGTAGATGATTGGCAATTATAAATTTCAAAAAAATCATGTTAAAAGTTGATAGTTCGAACTTGCAGCGGTAAAATTTAAATATCTATTTGATATTATATAAGTATGTATTTATTACAGGTAAATATAAAAAGCTTGTAGTCTATTTAAATACCTTGATAATTAATATTATAATCTAATATGTGGTTAAAGGATTAATTGTGATGTATCTCTACTAAATTAAGTATGCAAAATATAATAAAGATAATTTTCCAAAATGATATCTATTTTATAGTTATTTTACGTCATTGTGAACTTTGAGGTTATAAAATGAGCGGAATACTTTTTGGAAAGTTAGCTTTTGTTTCAGGTAATTTTCTTTTGTTAATAATTGTAATAGGTAACGTTGAGAATTTTAGGAGCGGCTTCGGGAATAGGTCGAGCTACATGTCAAGTTTTAGCTCGTGAAGGTGCTATTGTAGTTGGAGCTGACAAAAATAAGAATGGAGCAAAAGAAACTATTGAAAAAATTGCTAAACTTTACAAAAATGATCATATATGTGTACAATTAAATGTAGGTGAAAATACTAGCATTAAAAATGCTCTCCAAGAAACAATTGAAAAATATAAACAGCCACCAACTATTCTTGTAAACTGTGCTGGTATAACCAGAGACAATTTTTTACTAAAATTATCAGAGCAAGATTTTGATGATGTTATAAATGTAAACTTGAAAGTATGTAAATGATTACAAACACAAACTAAAATCTTAAATTATTTTGATTTTAATATTTTGAGGGCACATTTTTAATGGTTCAAACTTTTGCCAATGCTTTAGTAACAAGTGGAGTAAATTCGGGTTCTTTTATAACTATGGCTAGCATTATTGGCAAAATAGGTAATATGGGTCAAACTAACTATGCTGCAAGTAAAGCAGGAGTTGAATTACTAACAAAATCTGTAGCGAAAGAATTTGGAAAATTTGGTATAAGATGCAATAGTGTATTACCTGGTTTTATTAAAACACCTATGACAGAAACCATTCCAGAAAAAGTTAAAGAAAGATTATTAAACACAATCGCTTGCAGAAGATATGGAGAACCAAATGGTAATAATTATATAATAAATGTAAACTTAAATATCACTAATACATGAAATTTATATATATTTCAGAAGTGGCAGAAGTAATAGCATTTTTAGCTTCAGATAAAAGTTCTTACATTAATGGAGCTTCGATAGAAGTTACTGGTGGCATTTAATAATATTTACACACTGTTAAAAATTTTTATTACCAATAAATATTATTTTTTATTTTTTCTCTTTAATTTTTGTGCCTCTCTTTGTAATGGGGGTCTTCAGATTTTCTTGTATGATTTCTTTATATTTCCTCTTATATTTTGTAAATTCTGCATCAACTAATAGTCCATCTATTAATGTCCTTTTATGTTCTTTTTTAGTCAATCTATTATTGTAATAATCTAAAGGTGAATCCATTACTTTACCAACTCGCAAATTGCGACATTTACAAAAGGTATAGAAAATAAATAATTAAACAAACCTGGAAATACTTTTGTAATTGAAATCATTTTTATTATAAAAATGTTTTGGATCTAAAATAGATCTCATTTTTAATATTTCTAGATCAGTCTTCATTTCTTCAGTCATCTCTATTGTAGGTAATCCAAATCATTTTTTCCCTTTTGTTTTTTCAAGCTATTTCTACAAAATATGTCTTACTTTATAACATGAGTGCCAAAAAAGATTTTACCTTTCACTATTCTTTAAGTTTCTCTTCTAAACTTCTAGTAGGGGTATTGAATGCAATTTTTTAAAATCTGATGTAATAGGCTTTTTAAGTATATCACTAATATTACATCCTTCATCCAACCAAGAATCTTTTTTAGGTTTTTCTGCATTTGAGCCCATTTTATCACAAAAGTTAGTAATTTTACTCTTTTCTATTTCTTTCTTGAGGTTTTGATATGCATGTTCCAAGAGAATTTTTATATTTGTTAAGTACTTTCTGTAAAATAGGATTTTTATGTTCAATACATTTAGTATTTTTATTATTTCTGGAATTTTCTTTCTCAGAGTTTTCTTCTACTAACATGCCTGTCCTATCAATTACGAAATCCATCATCATGTAGTGTGTTATTAAGTAAATATCGGGTACTGAATTCAGAAAATATTAATACAAACACAGATAAGTTCAATAAATTACAATTAACAGTTGAAGATATGGTCACAGAAATTCATAGGTAAAGCAAGAAATTCTGTAATGAGGTCTACTTAAAAGGAAGGAAAAGGTTATCAGTGTCTTATTTGGTTATCGCAGTCAAAGACAACAATTTCTACTGGACCCATCAACCATACTTAAAATGGATAACTACATGCTTTGAAAAATTGTGTTTAATTAAGGAGACATAAGAACAATTCATAAAAATGAACTAATAAAATATATTTATGGGACTTTATAAGAACAATTTTGGATAAACATGCAGAATCCAGCCTCCCATTTACACTGACACAATTAACTCATTTTCGCATGCGCAAAACCAATTATCCACAATTTAGAAGTAACGTTACCAAATGGATTTATAATAAATATTGATATAGTGTGATTTGTAGGTTAACAAATCGACATGTTCATAAAGTATAAGTTTTCAGTTCGTACTGCCCAAGTGGGAACCGCAAATTGTACTTTATCTCTTTCTAACACACATGAATACGCGCTGTAATACTACACACGTTTGTCATTTTAAGTTAAGACGTACGTCTTTGAAATATTATATTAAATAAAAAGGATATGTTGTCCAGGAGATAGTCTTATGATATTCGGCTTGCTGTAAAATTATTTGATTATACAGTTGTTTATTGACTTTGTTTCCGGTATTCTGACTTCTAGGTTAACCATTTTTTTAATTTGAATATTTAGTTTGTCATAAAAAATTACAAAATCCGTTCTTTTCAGAACAATACTGATAATAAATAGTAATATCAATTAGTGACAATAAGTACGAAATTGTTTGATTATCACTTTGACATTTCTAACCTACCTATTTATTTTACAGAATATTTCTTAGATGCCTGGTAATTTGTTCGAATATTAAAGTAATAATTTGCGCATAGTTTTCTTGGATAGAATGAATATATTTATACTAGAAAAGAAACAATACTTTTGAACTATTCATGTTCCTACTTTACTCATGATTATTATTTTGACATGTAGGTTATGTATATGCTTTCTTTGGTTATGTTATATTGCAAGTGACATACTAAAATTTTGACAATATTGCAAAACATGACGTTAATATTTTATGATGACAAACGGTTATTTCTGCGATTGAATATTGACTTTATTTGACTCTGCAGTACTGATTTGAATCATATGCTTTGAATTTGGCCTTGAACTGAAAACTTATACTTTACGAACTATAGAATTAAATTAGTTTATTCTGTAAACACAATTGCTTAACAATGGTGTGCCTTGCTATACCTCCTCTATCTGCCATTTCAATGCAAATTAAATTGAAATAAATATAAATCAGATAATATTCAAATATATAATAATCCGAGACCGGACACATCGGGTTGATATGACGTCGTCATTACGACGGACGATATAAATAGTCTACAACAGTTATTGAATGCACTATTGATCTGGCTAGCGCGCACTTTTGGTTTCATTGAGAATTGCGACGTCTTTTGTTGGATATTTACAGTTAAATTTATGTTTTCATGAGCGTAGATAGAAGCGTGTGGAGTTTTAATAATTTAGTCTATTTAGATTATATTTTGTAAGATAAATAAAGTGCTGTGAGTTAGTTTCTTGTTTTCATAGTTTTAACTGTTAATTACATCGTAATTTTTGTGATAGATCCTGTTTAAGATCGTTTGATTGAATCTATTTCTACCAATTATTTCGACGTAAAAGTGTGCATTTATTTAGATCTAGAGCATTGTTTAAGTTACTTTTTCAGACATGATATGGAAGAATGTCGAGAACGGCATTGTAAAACAATGGCGAGTTGGATTGACGGTCATACTGATTGTATGTCCATTGTCAGTGATTCCGAAATTTATTACAAAATCTGTAAAATATCGTCAAAAATTCGTTACTTAGGATCGCAAACACATCTGAACTCTGTAAAACTTTTATGGCGGCTAATATTCCATTAAATAAACTTAACAATCCCACTTTAAAAATATTTCTTCGAAAATATACTGGTCGAAATGTTCCCGATGAATCAACTTTACGCAAATATTATGTTTCTAGGTGCTATACGAGAACAGTAGAACGCATTAGAAGCCATCTTTTAAATCGATACATATGGATAAGCGCCGACGAAACGGTGGATATGTTAGGACGCTGTGTGGTAAATGTTGTAGCTGGTGTACTACATCCAACTATTCCCTATAACTAATATGTAATAGCAACAAGTGTTATAAAATAGAGTTGATGCGGAAACAGTTGCTGAAACCATTAAGGAGAATATGCAAAAAATGCTTCATTCGGACGCCACGTACAAAGAAAAAATACTTTTATTTGTCAGTGATAGTGCTGCGCATATGTTAAAAACAGGCAGACTATTGAAGAAAACATATCCTAATATGCTGCATATTACTTGTGTAGCACATGCTCTCCACAGAATCTGTGAATGTATCAGAGACAATTTTCCGGAAGTTGATAGACTTGTATCAGCTTTTAAAAAAGTTTTCAGAAAAGCACCATTGAGAGTAGCTCTTTTCAGGGAAAAATTTCCATCTCTGTCACTGCCTCTCACTCCAGTAATAACTAGATGGGGAACATGGCTGGAAGCTACTAGTTATTATGCTGAGAATTTCGATAGTCTAAAACATTTCGTAACACTGCTAAAGGAGGATGCTAGAAGTATTGGTGAGTGCAAGGAGCTCACACAAATCCCAAATTTAAAAAATCAGTTGTACTTTCTTCACGAACACTTTGGAAAATTGCCAAAACTAATCACTTATTTTGAAAATCGAAATCTCAAATTAAATGACGGATTAACCACATTAGATGTGGCTGTTAATAATTTGAAAAGTATTCCAAGTGACTTCGGATGTGGCCTTCGGCAAAAGTTTGAAGCAATTCTTAATAGAAATCCAGATTTAATTACATTGCAAAAATTATGTATGGAGACAATTCCACAAAATCTAACGGCTAAATATGAAGAAATAAAAGAATATTTCCAGTATGCACCTATAACCAGTTGCGATGTAGAAAGGACGTTTTCTATTTATAAGGATGTACACTTAATTCAAAGAGAACAAAATTGACAGAAGAAAACCTTGAGAAACTATTGCTAGTCAATATTAATAGTTCTTTACTCAACTTGAACGACAAAATGAACAAATAAAAATGTTCCAATTATAGAAATAAAATTGAAAACTTTAAAAATACAACTTTTCAACAAATACATATGAATTTCGTAATTTTATAGATCACCACCCGTTTGTTTTCCAATTATATAAATAAAATTAATTAATAAATATGTATTTCGTAATTTTAGATAGATAGATCACCACGCATATGTTTTCCAATTATACAAATAAAATTAAAAACTTTATAAATACAACTTTTCAACAAATAAATATGTATTTCGTAATTTTATAGATCACCACCCGTTCGTTTTCCAATTATATAAATAAAATTAAATATTTTAGAAATACAGCCTTTCGCCAGTACTGCACTGGGCTTTGCGTCAAGTGGTAAGCGTGTCCGTTCTCTACTAATAAATACAGAAACATCAACAAACCGCAATCAATACTAATATATATATATGCGTCTTATTCTATCAAAATTTCAAAGTAACCTAGATTGACTTTTCAAATGAACACACGTTATAATAAAAGGAGGAGAGGGGAAACTTAACGTTAAAAAGTGGCTGTTTATTTATAGTTCCTGTTAACGGGTGTTCACAATCACCAATACAAATCGAATCAAATTATTAAAATTTGAAATAGCTAAGTATTCGTTCCAAAATCATACTTTTGAATTCCAAGAAAAACCATAATGTTGTAATTGTTAATATTTACATTGTACTATAATACAGAGATAAAATAAAACTTCCATGTATATAAGACTAATGAGAGTAATGAGATGAGTATATATTTGCCTGTACATTTAAATGGGTGCCTATACATAATCAAAGTAAATTATTTTCAATATATGCATTTCGTGTAGCTTGTCCTACTAGTAACACATTAATAGCAGCAGCATCTGCAAAAAAGTAAAGCATTAGTTACATTCATTGTTACTGCATACAGTGATGTTTTTTTTTCTTTATCTAGAATGGATTTTATAAACATAATTTTCTCTGTATTCAATTTCGTGACCTTATATTGGTAGTCTAGCACTTATTGCAATATTATGAAGTACACAACATATATGAATAATTTTTGCTGCTTGCTGCTCTAGTTGGATGGTATAACAAAACCCTATGTCTAGAAAGACAACTAAATCTGCACTATAGCACACCATTTATTCTCTCTATAACGTTTCTGGTTTTGTTTAAGTGTTTATTGAAATTTGCTTCGATTGTGCCTTCTTGTACATAGCAAACGGTGTGAAAAGCCATAGCTCAAGAGGATAACCACTATCCCCTGTTTGAAATTGAAAATAAATACACAGTTCAGTATATGTGCATATATGTAACTGTTTACATATTAAATGTGTTAAGGTTAAGGTATCCCCATGTTCGTGTTGCTCTCTTAAGTAATTTCTAATATTACTTGTTTGCCATATAGCAGCATCATGCACTGATCCTAGATTTCATGCACTACATCTTGCAATTGGACTCTGCAATCTAAAGATGAAATATATTTAGAATTAGCCCTTAATGTGATATTTTACCCTTCACTATGTCAACATAATAATGTTTACTTACAAGCTTTACATTTATAGAATATCTACTATTTATGTTAATATATAGGTACAGTATACAGTGGGTGATACACATCATTTACTGGGGGAGCAAGTATCTCAACATGGGTTCCCTCAATTACACCCACAACTCCTCGAGCACCCCATTTTTTATAGAAACTACAATAGAGATATATTTCATAAAACATTATATGTTACAAATGAAACAGACCTGCAATATACATATCTGCTTCATTTGTAACAAATGAACAATACGTGCATAACGTATTGATATACTTAACCTTTTTGTAAACATTATATGGTCAACTAATTTTTTACCCTATATTTTGATACTAATTTTATAACTATGTTGTAAAAGAAAAAAGTTATGCAAAAATATTAAAAACAAAAGGAATAAATGCAGACTTCAAATTTTCCCGGGAAACGTTCTCCTTAATCGGTAGATGACTCTCTCTATGGTTTCATTATAAAGTCACTAGATAAATAAAGTACCGCAAACCTCCGCCATTTTTGGGCAAAAATTTGGCGTCAAAATTGAATTGCTGTGTTAAATAAAAAATCAATTTAGTACTGTATTCTTAAAAGAACGCAACTGTATGAACATGCGTTAATAATTAAACCGCAGATAGTAAGGCAATTAATTAAAACAAGCAAGCACTGTTTTCATTATTTATTATTGTTGGTTTACTAAAGCACGCATTTTCGCCTTTTGTGGTTGACAACCAGATCAGGGTGTGCATTTGGAGTTAGTTTTTTCATGTCATCTGCTCTTGATTGTTCAAATTGGGAATCAGAAAAATGCACCTTACATAAGTAACTAAGTGTTATAACAAGTGATCTGCTTTTACATATGTACTCACCTCACAAATCTTCGCATTTACCGGCACATTGTCTTGATTAATGTCACATAACCACACTTTTCTTCTGTCTGCATTCCTTTCACCACTGGGAAATGCAAATAAACGGAAACCTTTGGCGACACTGTTTTTGCAATTGATAATACAACAACCAGGCATAATTACACTTTATGTTGCCAACGGTGCGTTTAGATGCAACGACAAGTGATTTGACGTTTGGCGGCCATGTTTGGGCAAAAGTAGCGCTTTCTCTCTCGCACTCTTTGGCCTTATGGATTGCGGTACTTTATATGTATGATATGTATCTTGTGACTTTATTTCATTATTTATAATGGGAGCTTACATTCACAACTTGTTATAATTATTTATTGTTTCCAGTTTGCAGTTTGTGTTAGTTATTATCAGTTATTAATTATCTATTGGCGTTATTTAGCTCTATTCAATTTTATTGGTTAATGTACGTTTATAATTACTGATTAGCGATGTTTATGGGTAATATGTTATATTATTTAATCTAACTTATCTTCAAAGTTAAAAATGTCTCAAGAAATTATTAAATTTGATGACAATAATGCAATATCTTTGGAAAATTTAAATGATGTAAAAGAAGAATTCCAAGATGGACACTATCCAGATAATAAAGTATGCATTTCGGAAACTTGTGTCACAGATACTATTAATATAAGCAATGGTGAATTAAATGAGTATATTAGGAATGACAAAATAATTAAATATGAAACGCTCTCTGTAGATCATATCAAAACAGAGTTACCTTCATCTGAAGTAAATGATACAGTAAGCAACAATGTTAAAATAGAAGATGGAATTAGTCCTGCCGATATACAAATTGAATTCTGTAGTGAACTGCTGTGTAAGTATATTTGTGTTCTTATCATAACAGTAATTATATTCCTACTACATCTTACTTAATCTTGGAAACACCTGTACCTTTTGGTGTCGAGTTATGTTGGAGTTGAGCCTTCAGATATTTTATTCCATATTCCCTTCCACTTTTTTTTTTCTGTCATAAATTAACCATTTTACATTTTCCCACTTTATTCCTGATTTTTGAGCTGCTGTACATACCTCTTCTCTCCATATTTTATTCTGTTGTTTTAACATCTACAATGTTATCTGAATAATCTGGGTTTACTATTACTGCTATTCCTGCTTGTGCTACTGTCCCTTGATTAACTCCTGACCACCTGTAAAAAGCTTTCTTTTATCTCTTTCATGCATTTTTCCTTCTTTCTTTTTCTCATTAATATATTAAATTTTTCATTTCTGTTATTATTTCTACCTCTTTGTTTTTGATAACTTTAACAATCCATATACATACCTAGATTAATTTTTTTTTCTTATCTTTTTCATTATCCTTGTTTGTTGTCCTCTTTCGTTCCATGGTCTTTCTATTTGTTCTTGTGTCCACATTGTATACTATTAGTTTTTTGGCTTACTTTTATAGTCTTATGTTTACATTTGAATTCTAGTTCTGGTTTCGCTTTATTCCAGATCCACTCTTCATTTTCAATGAAAAGTTTCTGATATTTGATCTGTATTTTTTTACCTTTAATTCTTTCGTCTTTTGCTCTTTTCCTTATATTAAAAATCACTTCTCTCTTTTTTCTGTCAGATAATTGTTTATATAAATAAAATTTATAATTTTTTTTATTCAAAGTTTAAAATGCCTTTTTTTATTTTATAAGATTGTATGAATGGATTTGTTTAACAGTTTGTAACCATTGCCATGGAGTCTATCAAGATTATTGCACCAAATGCAGAATGGTTATTCATATTTTGAACGAAAACCCTTCTTATAATACATATGACAGAGCAAGAGAATTACCAAAATATATGTTAGCGACTAGAGAGTCATTTGGACATTTAGGAATTTTCTCTTTAAAAGTTATACCTGAAGATGTAAGATTTGGTCCTTTCACTGGGCTCACTTCAACGGGACCGCCTTTGAGAATAAGAGGTGGACGATTAGTGGTTAATGATGATAAATTAAAAGATCTGAATTGGATGCAGTACGTCAATCCTGCCAGAAATATTTATGAACAAAATTTATTCCCATTTCAATATGAGGACAAGCTATATTATTGTAGCACTCGTAGAATTGAGGAGGACGAAGAACTATTGGTGTATTTTGGTAAAGAATACGACGATAACTTACTTCAAAATATGGAAATGGATTTTGTTCCCATCACAAAAAAGGATGTTGAAAATGTATTTGGCTGCATATTCTGTTGCTTGGGATTTAGATCAAAGGAATATTTAACTGAACACAAAGCTGTGTGTCATAGTGCAATTAACGAAATACTTTCTGTTGAAGGTAGGATGAATCATTTTAATTTTCCAACTTAAATAAATTTAGTTTTGTATCGGCATGTTTCTGTAGTTTCCACTAGTATTCCTCGTTGATAAGCCAGGATGCATGTTAGTGTCTCCTTTAGTAATTCCAATGGAGTTATAGTAATTGTAACTTTTCAGATGATTTGCTTCGGCAATTAATAATACAACCACATGATAATGAGTTAAACTTTATTAAATATTATTTTTGCCATTATACAACAAATTTAAGATTAATACTGATTTGTCTTGGTGTTATTCTGAATGAACACACAAGTTTTTTGAACATACTTTCCAATTATTTGTTTTCCTTACAACATGGTCAAAACTACTTGTAACTTTTCAGGAAGAATATTTTGTACCTGTTTATTTTCATATAACTTTAACAAAGATATACGAATTTAGTATCTAAATTGTGTCATTTTTCAAAATTCTTGAAAGAAGGTTATTATAGTTCCGCGCAAGGCGGCTAGGTGCCAAAAAAAAAAAACAATTGATCCATTTCTATTTAACAGTTTTCTTTCTGCTCAGAAGTAAAAAAGTGTGACCAAGGAAAGATGTGAGAAAAGATCAGAATTTCTTATTTGCTCATAAACAATAAGCACTACAGTGAGTTCTTCTTGTCCTACTAACCAATGACTTACAATCTTCAATTTTAAGGCTAGTAGTTTAAGATGGCGGTCTTAGTTGTCTAGTTCTTTGACGACGTTTTATTTTTTGTATTCAACCTTATTGAAACCATGCCTGACAACAACATAATACGCTCTACAAGTTCCTAGTCAGCCTGGAGCTAAATTCCTGAAAAGTAAATCTTGCATCCCACAATCTAACAATCCCCCCTCTAGCAAACTTGTTAACTTGGCCAAAATTTTCATTTCTTCGTATGTTTGGCTTGTAAACAGTTGAAAAAAAAGTTTTTTGAACAAAAGTTTTAGCAGTAAAGGAAGCACACTATTGAATAGTAAATTTTTAATTCGAAACATCAAAGCGTGTAATTCGTAGACTGATGATCGTATTGATGGAATGCGTATTTTGTTATGCTACGGATTTAGTAAGTCTGATTCGTCTTAAATACGTAAGAATTGACGTTGTTTGTTCGACACCAATTTATTTCTTGCCAATCAAAATTAATACTTGGTAATGCCAGTCACCTAACAGACTTGTCGTGCTACACTTGATAAAATTTGTTAGATTAGATCTTCGCAATCCTTTTTACTTAACGGGAGGTTTAACTAAGGTTAACTTTTATTTTTTTTTGTATAATTTCTAGTGTTAGAATAATGTGTTTAATTTTAGAGCTCATCCAGTGTCCATTTTGCAAAATATATTGCGAAGCGAGGGAATATATGGAGCACCACATTGATTACTGCCGTGAAACGAATGCCAGGTAAGATTAGTCTTCTAGATTTATACTATATGTTTAGCAAAAAGGTAATAAAACCATTTCTAAAGATTTAGTTAAATGGGAAAACACAAACATATGCATTTCCTTAAGATTCTCATGGAATTACACTATGTATCTTTGAACATCAGGAAATTATTAATTTATCATTTGGAGCGACGTTCAGCGATTCAGTTTTAGCAAAATGCGGTCGGTCATAACATCTTTTCCTAAACATTTTGAAATATTTTACTCTTTCTTTGGAAGAATCATTTGAAAAGTCAATCTAGGTTACTTTGAAATTTTGATAGAATAAGACGCAAATATATTAATGTGTTTGTTGTTCCGTAAACGTAAATCCAAATGACATTTGATAATGTCAAATCACAAATATCAGTTAGTGCTTAAAATAATCGTGCGTCGATTCTGGTTTAAATAAATTGCTTCTCAGTTTTAAAATGGCTTTCACTTTAGAATATAAATTTTTTTTAGTCCAGGCTTATTTTCGAAGTGGTAATAAAATTGATGGTTTATGGGTTTATTCAGTTCAAGATTGTATGGTAGAATTTCAAGTTGAGTTTCCACATTTTGTAATAGATTATATACAATTTAAGAATACTTTGGATAGAACTTTAAAACTTTTTTCTGAAACTGGTAGTCTCTTAAGAAAATCAGGCAGCGGAGCAGTTAAGAAACGTACACCTCAAGTTGTCAATCGTGTTGAAGAAATAATGGAAAATGAACCACAAACATCTGTTCGACATTTGAGTCAACAAATAAACCTTTTTGTTGGTACAACTCTCAAGTTATTAAAAAAAGATATGCAATTTTATCCATACCGTGTCACAGCAGTACAACAATTGTTAGAAATTTATCCACGTAGACTACAGTTTTGTAATTGGTTTGTAAATATGAACAATAATGGATAACTTTCGCAAAGAGTCATCTTTACTGATGAAGCATGGCTTTATAAAACGGGATACCTAAATTCACAAAATACAAGAATTTGGAGTAGTGAAAATCCACATGTAATTAATGAAGAATCGCTACATCCAGAGAAAATTGGTGTTTGGGCAGCGATAAGCCAAAAGCGAATCATTGGACCAATATTTTTTCAGGGAACGTTAAATGCTCAAAGGTACCGACGGAAATTTTACAACCATTTGTCAATCAGTTGCATGATGATGAACTTCAAAATGCATATTTCCAACAAGACGGAGCACCTTGTCACTGTACTGCAGAATCTTTGGATTATTTAAGAGAATTTTTTGATGAGCGTATAATTAGTCGAAATACTGAAATTGCCTGGCCTGCACGTTCATGCGATTTAACACCTTGCGACTTCTTTTTGTGGCCTTATCTAAAAAATAACATATTTCAAACACCTATATTGAATTTGAATGATATGCTACAGAGAATCGAACAGAAATACATGGAAATTAATAACAATCCAGTAATGTTGCAGAATATCATCAGAAATTTTGAACGGAGGATTTTAAAGTACATTGATCTTGAAGGACAACATTTTCAACATTTGTTATAGTTTTCAATAAATACCTATTATTTGTTATTTATTTGTATGTATGAAACTGTCAAAATATACGACTCGTAGGTTAAGTAGTAAATTTTAATTTACGACATACTTCAAAATGTTCTCACTAAATCACATGCTACTAGATTGACTTTTCAAATGAACACTTGTTATACTCGTACATAATCATTACTTGTCGCACCAGAAGTTCGTCAGTGTGCGACGAACAGCAGTCACCCTTTCGGGCTCTCTACAGTTTAACAGTTTACCTTTTCTTCAGTAAAATTTTCACTAGCGATTCCAGCTTTTTCAAAGGAAAGGTCAACTCACTTTGACCTTTCCGCCGTCTTTCAATAGCATCGGCGAATAACATCGAAAACATTGACTGCGAATCTTTTTCGATCGTCTTTCGTGTAGTTTCGACCGGCGGTTCCCAACCGATGGTTGGCGATCCCCAGAGGTTTATAAAGCGGGATTTACAAAAATATTTTAATGGCGGAAATATTAACTTTAGGGTCACTGCACTCTTAATAAATTCATTAATATTAGTTTTGCGACGGACACGCATCAATCTATAACGTGACGAAACGCTACGCCGCTGGCAGTGCTAGTACATTCTTGTTACGATCCGGAAACTTCCGAGCGCGTACCGAGTGTTTCTCGGTATGCCCTCGAACGAACGAGCATCATGGCTGCCTATATAAGAACGCCGATATTAACATGGGAGGGTAGAGTCGAATTGAATCGTACGACGCGCTTAACAACGACGAGTGATTTAGCTTGTCATTTAATATATTACGATAGCTTAGTGATTTTTTGCTCGTGTAAATAACTCAATAATTATTAATCCGTAGTTTTATTGTGGATCGTTGGTTAAAAACGGGGCGTTTTGTCAAGTCTGACAAAAAGCTGAACGAGCAATCAAATGCTTCTTATACTTCAGTCCATGATTTGGAACCAACACAGGTTGGCGATACTGAAAGTGGTAGTGAGATACCGCCTCATCAAACTAAAAATAATGACGGCGAGAATAAAGGGGAGAAACGGAAATATCACAGCGACGATTTACAAATGGGTTTTTATTTTACCAGAGATAAGTCAGAACCTAAACCGCTTTCTATAATCTGTAAGTCTGTAGTTTAAAGTCATCACTTCTTCTTAGACATCGTGAAACAAAACATCCGACGCATAAGGATAAACCTATCGAGTATTTTAAAGGAAAATTGGCAGGTAATGAATAGTATAGCGTTTCCTTTTTCCTGTCGGCTTCAAACGAATATGTATAGTAAAATGGCTCATGAGGCATCATTTCGAGTAAGTTCATTATTTCAAAATCTGGACAAGCGCATACAGTGGCGGAAAATTTGATTGGACCATGTGCAAAAGACATTACTAAATGTATGCTTGGAGAAAAGGCGGCAAAGAAAGTTGACTCGGTTACCTTATCAAACAATAGGGTGTCGCAAAGAATTAGTGATTTGGCAAATGATGTAAGCGAACTTTTTAAAAGAATAAAATTGGATTATTTCACTATCGATGTGGCAAATGCTACAATATTGCTTGTCTGTAGTAGATATATTTTTAAGAATTCCATTCAAGAAAATGTATTATTTGCAAAACCTCTGAAAACCTCTATGACAGGAGAAGCACTTTTCGATATGATCAATGGTTATTTTCAAGAAAAGTGGAATAAACTGGTCTTTTTGTTTAGGTGTGTGTACAGATGGTGCTAAACCAAAACCCGAACATATTCTGGTCTTGTTGCGCGCGTAAAGAGTATCAGCGAGAAAAACGCTGTATTCATAGACAAGGACTGGCATGTAAGCGCATTCCTGCAGAGTTAGCTGCAAAAATTGTAAATTTCATAAAATCGTGTGCTACGAACTCCCGTCTATTCCATGCGCTTTCTGAGGATTTTGGAAGGCTTCATGTTTCGTTACGACTTCATACTGAAGTTAATAGCTTTCCGATGGCAATGTTTTGATCATGTTTGTTTGAATTGAAGTGTGATGTGCAAACCACTTCTTCTTGACCATCCATTTCATTTGTCCACTTGTATATTCGATATTCTTCACCTGCAAAAACTTCCATACTTAGCTAATTATGTGAACGCAGCAATTAGATAATAAAGACATTTCTTGTTACTCATGTGCTTGCTTACCTTTGTTGACATGTGCATTTTCTTGTGTTACATTTTGTAATACATTCTGTCCTGTCCTAAACAAGTAGTCAGTAAGAAGCAATTGTTCGAAACACACTTGTAAAATTTTATAATAAAAATCTTTTAAAAAGTCACTGCCTTGAATTGAAAAAATAAGTAGCTGTCGTTTTTTCTAAATTAAATGATTTCAATCTATCTTTACAAGAAGTTGAATTTTTGGATTCAATGTCTGTAGATGAATGAGCAGTCTTTCAGCAGCATTTTATCAAAAAATCGAATTCAACTTAACGAAAATATTAAAAGCTATACAACTGAGCATCTCAAACAGTTTCGATTAACTTTCAAGGACTATTTTCTTAACAGACCTAATATATCTGGATCGAGCAACTGGATACAGAGTCCTTTTCAAGGAGACGTAAGTTTCAATACATCTTTAACTTTACTGGAAACAGAAAAGCTCATTGATTTATCCTCTGACAGTTCTCCGAAGGTTTTTAAAGAATTCAAAAGCCTTCATTAACTTGGCCCAGTGCAAGAAATTTATTTTAATCAATTTTATCAGTTTTATTACCGTTTTGTATAATATGAAAGATAAGTACTACTACTTTTTTACTGTTACTGACAACTACTGGTAAGTTCGCCAATTTTTTTCGGTCTTTAGAAGGGGTTCGCAATGAGAAAAAGGCTGGTAACCACTGGTTCAGACCGTAGATCGCGAATATTATGATTGTCGAAACGACACTAGGAAGTTTAACACATAAATAAGACCGGAAGTTGTAAATTTGCTGAAACTAGAGCAGTTTAATGAATTACACTCGATTACATAGTTGCTTTTCCGAAACGCGGTGATTTTCTTTTAGGAGAAAAATGATTCAATCTTTCGAATATGGAAGTTGATTTTTACTTTGAACGTTGACAACCCTTTTTGATTGAAACAGTGTTTAGAACTGTGATAGCGCTTCATTGAATTTGAAACATCTTCCTGACTTCGGCCATTCAACTGCCATTTTCGCAAACTAAACATCAAAATCTTCAAACCACGTTCCCCACTCTCGGAATCATTTTCTATTAAAAACTGTATCGTAGCTGGTTTGTACAGAGTTCCATACTTCGCGAAACAAAAAGCAATTCGCAGTTCTGCTGGTGAGCATGAGCGCTATTAACATGGCTTTCTAATGACCTGGAGCAACTCCCACGTAATCCTGTCTCGGACTAACAGACCTTCAGTTTTAATGCATCTATACCAGCGATGCACATACCGCGGGGCGCATCCCACTGTCGATATTTATGCGGCCCGCCAATGAATTTTAAAAATTGTTCGAAAAACTACAAAAGTAGGTAAAAATCCATTCAAATCAATATTTCTTAACTTTTTATTTTATTCTAACTTTTGTAATTGTTAGTAAGATATGTATCTTTAAGTACTACTACTTTCTTGTTTAGGTTTCCTACGCTCCTCGTCGTTCCAAGCATATTGTTACGAGACTAGAAATCTGTCGAACCAACTAGATTATTCGAAGATTCGCGAAACACGTCGGTATTATCCCCGAACAATGTGGTAGGTTCTCGATGTTAGGTAACTCGTATAAATACAACGCATCGCCCGCTATCGGGGCAGTTTTAACTACGGACAAGCGAACGTTATATTGTTTGAATTGTAATCTGTGAAGAATAAATATTTCGTCGTTCGAACTTGGCATCTATCTACGTAACAATATAATATAAATTTTGATAAGGATAAACCAGGCCCCAGTAAAATACGTAGTCGTAAGGTTGAAGATGAAGATCGACAGTTTCAAGATATTTGGACCGAAAAATACTTTTTTATTCCATCGCATAACAAAAGTGTCTGTTTAATATGCAAGAGTGTGTTTCTATTCCGAAGGAATATAATGTGAAAAGGCATTATGAAACCCAGCATCATACTTTTACCAAAATCGAACGCAAAAAATTTCCACTTTACAAGGAACTAATACGCCAGCAAGCTATGTTTATAAAACCAATTCAAGATGCTGAAACAGCTACTGAAGTTAGCTTTGAAATATATCGAATAATAGCGAAAACTTGTCGGCCCTTTAAAGATGGTGAGTTTGTTAAGCAGTGTTTAGTAGGGCTGGGCGATACCGACGTTTTCGGTATCGGGTACCGATACCAATCGAGGTATCGATACCTAGCGATGTATCGGGTCTGTGGACGGTATCGATTCTGAGTACTGGAATCGGTAAAGTATCGATAGGTATCGATGCTTTGGAATCGATACCTAGAAATCAATATTCATAACCCGTTTTCTAGGTGTTGATTGTTTGATATCGGTTTCAAGAGATATAAAATTAATTTACCGATTCTACCATAACTACGGTATGAAATTTGCAATATTGTGAGATTTTCTTTTTTGTAATAATTATAGTTATGTCATAATAAGGATATTTGCTACACACAATAATAACATTCTTTTAAATATATATTATATAATATATATATAGCATATATACTTAAAAATTTTTTACTTAAAAAGTTATTGCATCTTTTATGTACATTTAAAAGAATGCACAAGGTAAGCTACCCGATACATGGCTACCCGATACATCACTACCCGATACATCGATACTTAGCGAGTACTGGAATCGGTAAAGTATCGATAGGTATCAATACTTTGGAATCGATACCTTCGTTATATGAGGTATCGGAGAATCGATACCAGTTATGGTATCCGGTATTGGACGATGTATCGATACTTCGCCCAGCCCTAGTGTTTAGATATCGCCGCAAAAAAAATGTGTCCGAAAGATGCAAAGAGGTTTGAGAAAATTCAACTAAATCGGATGACTGTTCAAAGAAGACTTACCACATTAGCAGCTAATATAGAAGAGCAATTAGCTACGAAATCGAAAAGTTTTGAGTATTTTTCTATAGCACTCGACGAATCTACAGATATAAGTTCCACTGTTCAACTCTTAATATTTTTACGAGGTGTAACGCAAAATTTTGAAGTGAGGGAAGAACTGATTGGTATGAGTTCTTTGACAAGTCAAACCAAGGGGAGTGACATGCTCAAAGCTCTTCTGGAAAAATGTTCTACAATGGATTTGGATATAACGAAATTATCTGAAATTACGACTGACGGAGCACCTTCAATGGTTGGAAGTAAATCTGGGATAATAACTATGTTAAAAGAGTACTTACAAACTAAGAACATAGATACCAAGGAATTAATGCAGTTTCATTGCATTATACATCAAGAGGCCCTCTGTTTAAAATTATTGGGATTTGAAAATGTGATGAAAGTTGTAGTACCTACTGTAAACTTTACAAAATCACGAGGTCTCAATCACCGACAATTCACACAATTTCTCGAGGATATTGAAAGCGAATATGGCGATCTCCTGTTTTACACTGAAGTAAGGTGGCTAAGTCGTGGGTTGTCACTAGAGCGGTTTCTTAACTTGATTGAAGAAATCAAAATATTACTGGCGGAAAAGAAAATGGACGTCTCCGAACTCGACAACCCTGATTGGCTGTGTGACTTAGCGTTTCTTGTAGACATCACAAGTCACTTGAATGTCTTAAATACGCGACTCCAAGGCATCCTTTCAATGCAAATTGAGTCTTTTCAGGACACAAATCAATTCAACCAATTACAGCCATTTTCCGAACTACAAAAAAATTATTGAGAAATTCAATAAAACTGACGTCAATTTCGCTTATGTCAAAAAAATTGACATTTTAATACAAGCTTTTCATAATCGTTTTCTAGACTTCAAAAAAGTTAAACCTCTATTAGACATTTTCAGCAATCCTTTCAACATTTCACCCGAAAATGCACCGGAATCAATACAGCTGGAATTGATAGACATGCAAAATGATGATAATTTACGAAACAAGTTTAATGAAGGTAATTTACTCAACTTTTACCGTTGCGTTGACAAAACCGCTTATAAAGAGTTGCGAATAAATGCATTGAAATGCGCAAGCTTATTTGGATCGACGTATATTTGTGAGCAAACATTTTCAGTGATGAAACTTAACAAAACAAAAAATCGAAACCCTCTGGCAAATGAAAATCTGGAAGCAATTTTACGTGTGGCGACAAGTAATGTGGAGCCGAACATAAACAAAATTGTTAGGTCAATACAATGTCATGCATCAAAATAATAAAACATGAAATATTACATTGTAATGATTACATTACATTACGATTACATAATTACAACGAACATTTTTGAATGTTCTTTTATTTTTATCATTTGTAGTAATTCAGTCTATTTAAAAGTAAAAATATTTGTGTTAATAAGTATTCTTTGTAGTGGCCCGTCCTTGGCTTATAATTTTCCCGAGTGGCCCCCGTTTCCTATAAGTCTGTGCATCCCTGATCTATACTAATAGAGTAGGAGCCCTGAAGATATCATTTGCAATTGTAGAAGAGAAAGCAGTGCCGAGGACTCGGTTTCAGCACTTGCTGGCCTATTGTTTGTGACAGGGCAAGGACGTTCAGCATGCTAGGATGGCAACGTGGCGAACGTTACGCATTGACCGTCTATTATTACCGTGGAGTTACTTTTAGGAACACAACAGTCTTGGTAGGGTTACAACCAAAAGAAGGTCATCGTCGACCCTTGAGATTTGAAGTCTAGTAGAAGATATAACTGTTAGATTGGTAGGGCCCCACACGTATAGGAATATTTGTGCATAATTATATAACGGATAACAGCATATAACACAGGAAAACGTCAATAATTATTAGAGATAGTTCATCGCCCAGTGCAATTCCATAGTAGCGAGCCGCGCTACTATGGATCTGCTCTCTTTTTGTTGTGCTGAATTTGTGTATTTGTTGTTGAGTTTGTTGTTACATGTGTATGTGAAAATTCTATTTGCAAGGGACACCTGAATTTAAGAAATATGTATCATTCGCCCAACGGCAGGGGAACTCGTACCGGGCGCGCTTCTGTGCGCCGGCAAAATGAACCATCTCTAATAATTATGAATTTATTTAAAGTTATGCCAAAGTCACGATCTACAACGTTTTCTCTATTTTCTTTCCTGCACTAATCCCTCATTATTTATTACCGTGTGATGATTTAAATCCATTGCCGATTCCGCTCCTCAGAAATAATGATAATAATAATATTTATTAATTGTCCAATAGGACACCCTAATACAGACAATATAAACAAATAATAAATATAATACATATGTGAAAAAGAATTAAAAACAAACTATAATTCAATAATATAATCAAACTGTGATAACTAAACCAGGGTCATGTATTCAAAATATCCATTTCGTCAATACGATCGTTCAGTTATGATCTTACACCACATTGTTTTTATCTTGTAACCGGGTCACTAGGGTAAGGGAACACACTCTAATATATAACAAGACACTCAAGAGGTCTCTACAGTCAGAGAGTGAGAGTTAGAGTCACAATCGCTACAAGTCTAGTGCCTCATATTTATAATGTAGTGTTTACTATTGTTATCGTTATTAAATTATATGTTATTATTTAACCGTTGCCCTGCATATTATTTATCACACTGATAAACCTGCTGTATAAATGGAACAGCCTCGGCAACAATGTTACCTCCGGGACTAGGTGACATTCATGGTGATACTGCCCACGTCTGATATTACATGGCGATCCTACCTTTAGTCAGATGATCAGACATTATATGGTGATCCTGCCATCCCATCATCTGACATTACAAAACTACCTAAATATTAAAAAATAGTGAAAGAAAAGAGAGTTGATCTTGTTAGTGTATTTAAGAGGTTCTTAAATTTATTATTAATTCGATTTCATTTAATTTCAGACACTGCATACTTCCTACACCGAAGATTCACGAGGTAGAAGCAGAAAGACGTTCATCTATCAGAAGCAAGGCCAAAAGATGGAAGCGTGTTATATACAAGTGTACGCAATGCAAGTTCAAGACAATGTACAACGCCGACTTCAGGCGCCACACTATCGAGCATTACAATGTGAAAATGTACAAATTTGGCATTTGTGATCGAAGATATAAGGGGAAGAAATTTCTCAAGACGCACGTGGAAAAAATTCATATTAACAATGAAGGAAGAATTATCCAAAAATATACTGCGTGTGACTATTCAAAAGCTAATAAAAATACAAAAGAGAGATATACACATTCACAAAATGGTGAAAAACAATGTCAATGCACGAAATGCATGTTTCAAACACGGCGCAAATGTCACTTAAAATCACTTATTAAAATAAAAGATTTGAACAGAGGCAAATATAAGTGCGCAAATTGCGAGTTTAAAACATATTACCGGACTTATTTAGAAAGGCACATGAAAATAAACCATCTCATGGAAAGTAATTATAAATGTGCAGAGTGTCAATTCGAAACAAAGCACAAGTCAACCTTAGGAAGACATGAAAACGCAAAACATCTTAAATTACACGATTATAAATGCATGGAATGTGAATACAAGGCAAATCGCAAGTCGCAGTTAGAAAGACACATAAAAACAAAACATCTTAAATTAAACGATTATAAATGCATGGAGTGTGAATACCAAACGAACGTGAAGGCACATTTGGAAAGACACATAAAGTCAAAACATCTTAGATTACACGATTATAAGTGCATGGAGTGTGAATACCAGACGAACGTGAAGGCACATTTGGAAAGACACATAAAGTCAAAACATCTTAAATTACACGATTATAAATGCATGGAGTGTGAATACCAGACGTACACGAAGGCACATTTGGAAAGACACATAAAGTCAAAACATCTTAAATTACACGATTATAAATGCGTGGAGTGTGAATACCAGACGAACTTTAAGTTAAGTTTAGAAATCCATATAAAGTCAAAACATCTTAAATTACACGATTATAAATGCATGGAGTGTGAATACCAGACGAACTTTAAGTTAAGTTTAGAAATGCACATAAAGTCACAACATCTTAAATTACACGATTATAAATGCATGGAGTGTGAATACCAGACGTACACGAAGGCACATTTGGAAAGGCACATAAAGTCAAAACATCTTAAATTACACGATTATAAATGCATGGAGTGTGAATACCAGACGAACGTGAAGGCACATTTGGAAAGACACATAAAGTCAAAACATCTTATATTACACGATTATAAATGCATGGAGTGTGAATACCAAACGTACACGAAGGCATATTTGGAAACACACATAAAGTCGAAACATCTTAAATTACACGATTATAAATGCATGGAGTGTGAATACCAGACGTACACGAAGGCACATTTGGAAAGACACATAAAGTCAAAACATCTTAAATTACACGATTATAAATGCATGGAGTGTGAATACCAGACGAACTTTAAGTTAAGTTTAGAAATGCATATAAAGTCAAAACATCTTAAATTACACGATTATAAATGCATGGAGTGTGAATACCAGACGTACACGAAGGCACATTTGGAAAGGCACATAAAGTCAAAACATCTTAAATTACACGATTATAAATGCATGGAGTGTGAATACCAGACGAACTTTAAGTTAAGTTTAGAAATGCATGTAAAGTCAAAACATCTTAAATTACACGATTATAAATGCATGGAGTGTGAATACCAAACGTACACGAAGGCATATTTGGAAAGACACATAAAGTCAAAACATCTTAAATTACACGATTATAAATGCATGGAGTGTGAATACCAGACGAACGTGAAGGCACATTTGGAAAGACACATAAAGACAAAACATCTTAAATTACACGATTATAAATGCATGGAGTGTGAATTCCAGACGAACTTTAAGACACGTTTCGAAATACACATAAAGACAAAACATCTTAAATTACACGATTATAAATGCATGGAGTGTGAATACCAGACGAACAAAAAGTCTACTTTGGAAAAACACATAAAGAGAAAACATCTTAAAGCTGTTGTCTCACAAACGTAAGCTTCGGTTTTGGAGTGGGCGTAGCATTGCAACTTAGAAATTTTACAAATAAAACTGCATCATTTTAATGAGAAGACCAATGATAAAGCCAGAGATAAATAAGTATACAGATTGTTATAAATCGAGTAGCGTATGAGCTCCGCGAAGGTCAGAAAGGCATATAAACAGACTGTGAAATTAGCCCGAGTGAAATGGATAGATACAGTAGGATACGAACACGACCACATTGACCAACTGGAATTCGAACGTACCATGCTCTCAGAGGAACATACCTGATGTAAGACAAGAAAGGATAGCATACATTTCTTTCTTGTCTTACATAAGGAATTTACCTATGTACCAGCCAATTGTTTCAAGTGCCAGTGATTATAGTTTTGTAACAGCGCGCTTGCGCAAGTAGGGGTCACTTATGCGAGTTATGCCACATACGCTGACGTGTAGTTATTCATTCTTTCGTAAGAATTTGTTCGCGCAACATCGTACGCTCTACGTTTTTCCAAAATGAATTATTCACCTGGAGAAAAATTAGAGATAATATATTATTGTGGCGGGAATGCCTTAGCGGGTGTTCGCGATTTATTCCCGGTACAATTCCAAGTGTAAATACAAGACGTCAGCAATTTGAAGGCGATATCAACTTTTTCCTTAATTTTTAACATTTTTTTGAGCTTAGAGATGACGCACCATAGAGATGAAGCTTTGTAAACCTTTGACTACAGAAAATGGATCACAATTTATTAAATATAATCATTTTAAATACATTTTCTTACCATTTGAGACAAGTACGCCATTACGATTTTTTCATCACAATTATTGCTAATGACATTTTTCTCATGCCGCCACTCGTAAAACTTATCATATTCTTTGATATACAGTAAAACAACTTGAACTACGAAAGCCTATTGATAGGGGAAGGTAGTGGGAGGTAAAATTAAATGTATCCATTTTATTTAAAAAAGGTATATAACCCCTTACCACAATTATTAGTCGTATCCTAAATACGTATTTCGACAACTAAGTTGTCATCATCAGTAGGTAAAAACTACTAATTAAAAGTCGCACATGGGGCACAGTAAAGTAAGAAAAACGCTTCAGCACAACTAATATACACTGCAACCCTGTAAAGACTAAATTTAACATGCCAATCTCAAAACTACGAGACAAACACTTGCCTCTTAAGGAAAAGGTTTAAACATGTGTTAAATTGTTGAACAAAGGAACGGCAGAAATTCATCTCTAAAGGAGGCGCCAACTAAAAACGATTTTTAAAAACTACGATGACCTACTATTAAACTTAAATGAAACACCTTATATTTTCACAAAACACTAGTATATTTAACTATATGTATATTTCATGTGCATTGCACACATCAGTAGTTATTATTTAAACGTATTATTTCGAGTACATGTATAGTAACAATATCTATATTGGGTAGGGGTGTAAAAATTTTCCATTACAAATGGTTAAACAGTATGGTCGTATATTGTAAAAGCCGAACTCTATTGAAATTCTGAGAAAGACAAAATTGGGAAGGGGCGTTACATGTGAAAAAACAAGACATCTGACTGTGTTGTGTTATATTAAATAAGAATCAATTAACGTGAAAAGGGCCTATGAATTATTAGATATTGTAGGTATATAATTTAAAAGTTAATTATAAATAGGTGACATGTCATTGTTAAGGAGTTAAGCACTTTAATATAATGTATAGAATTCACGGTTGGCTCTAGGTGAAACATGATTAATAATTTACTAAACAAAACACCCGGTACATTTGTTCCACAAAACGCGAAACATTTTACATTTCGTGAAACAAATGGTTTGCTGAATGAAGCACTTGTGCTTCATTCAGCAAACCATTGTTAAGGAGGTAATTTTGCATTCTTTCACGTGTATGGATTCCCACATGTCTATATTTCTGCTGTTACCCCCCCCCCCCCCCCCCCCCCCCCACCCACCCACTTATAAAAATGTGAATAGACAGCTGAACGGTATTGGAGATTTATCGCTATTCAAGGAGGTATGTTTATTTTTCGCGATAAATATACTTTCATAAGCATCAAGTTCGTGGGGTTTATTAATTCCTTTTATCAATTTCAAACCTGTAATCGGTACATTGTGCAGTGTGCTCAAAGCGTGATTTGCGACATTTGATTTATCCGGTCTATTGTATTTGATATGTGCTATGTGTTCTTTAAAACGGGTTATTATAGGTCGTTTAGTTTGGCCTATATATTTCAAATTACAATCCGCGCAACTAATTTCATATATCCCTGATTTCGAATTGGAATTAATTCTATCTTTAGTATTCCCTAGCAGACTTTTGATGGTGTTTTCGGACCGAAAGGCTACCTGGAGACCTCTTTCTTTCACAACTTTATTAATGTTTTTCGTGACAGGGTGGTATGGTAGACATATGTACTTTTTCTCTTGGTTACTTTGGGATATCAAACTCGTGGATTCGCGGATAGTATTTTTTATTTTAGTTTTTCTAATTAATTTATTGATTATTTCTATGTCAAAGCCATTGTATGTCGCAATATTTTTAATGAAATCTAGTTCTGTTTCATATCTCTCTTTTGTTAACGGAAAATTTAGTAACCGATTGACTAAAAAGTTAAAGGAAGCTGTCTTATGTTGATAACTGTGATTTGAATCCGCGGTGATGAATCTATTAACGTTGGTTTCTTTCCGGAAAATATCGATTTCTATTTTATGTTTATTTCTAATCAGTAAAGTATCTAAAAATGGTATCTTGCCGTATTGTTCCTTTTCCACCGTAAATTTAATAGTCGGAAATTTCAAATTTAATTGATTAACAAACATGTCTAATTCGCATTTCCGTGTGTCAAAAATCGCGAGAATGTCATCTACATACCTAATCCAGACTCTAGGGAAATATTTAGCGTTGTTTTTGAATTCTACTTCAAATTGACTCATGAATAAAATGGCTATGAAAGGAGATAGGCAGTTACCCATTGTTGTGCCTTGTTTCTGTTCATAAAATTTTTCTCCTACTTGGAAACAATTATGCGCCATGCAAAGAGTTGTCAGTCTCATGTATTCTTTTATTTTTGAAGGTTCAATGTTATTCTTGTGGAGCAAGCTTTCTAAATATTTCATAGTCTCTGGAATAGGTACCGAGGGGAATAACGACGTCACGTCGAATGAAACTAAAATTTCCCCGGTTTCCAGTTCACAATCTTTAATTAATTTAACAAATTCTAAAGAATTGCTGACTGACAAATTTTCTGGTTTAACGGGTAGATTTTTAAATTCATTCACTAGCCATTTGGAATTTTTGTATCCATTTTATTATTGACAACTTTTTATATGACAGGAATGTCAGTGGTTATGTGAAATACTTTAGCGAACCATCAAACTTTATCCTAATGGAATACACAATTAATGAAAAAGTGCAAATTATAAAGTGGTTTTATGGAGGCCACACACTTTCATCAATTGTAAATATTTGGAGAACTACCTTCATTAATCGTCCTGATTCCATGTTTAAATACAATTCATCGAATTAAGGAAAATTTTGAAAAATACGGATGTGTCTCTCCCTCTTTACATAAAAAGCCCGCACATGATAATGCGGATCGGGATATCATGATATGCGCTACTGTTGAAGAAAATGAATACCAAACGTTAGGCCAAATTAGTGAAAGTGTCGATGTCTCCCGTGAAACTGTTAGAAAAGTATTAAAGAAGAATAAATACCGTTCGTATCATGTACAAAAAGTAAATGAAATATTTCCTGGAGATCATTATAACCGAGTTCAGTTCTGTTTGGATATAATTGAGAAATGTGGTGTGGATGAAAATTTTATTTCTAATATTCTCTTTACTGACGAATCTTCATTTATTTTACACGGTCGACATAATCCTATGTTAATAAGGTATTGGTCAAAAGACAATAAACATAAATCGTATACAGCTCATACACAATACCCATAGAAATTGAATGTTTGGATTGGAATGTTAGGGGACAATATAATTGGTCCATTTTTTATAAACGGCGTGTTAAATTCACAAAAATATTTACAATTGCTGCAATATGACATTATTCCTTTTATCCAGAACATACCCAATATTGAAATAGGAACTATTTGGTATCAGCAAGACGGATGTCCTGCACATAACAGTGCAATTGTGCGTCAATTTTTAAGAAATACCTTTGGAAATAGAATTATTTCTCTAGGCGGTACAATTGAATGGCCGGCCAGATCACCAGATTTGTCCCCTAATGATTTTTTCTTGTGGGGGTATCTAAAGTCAAAAATTTACGGTTTCGAACATCAACGGTCAAATAATTTAGATGAACTACGTCAAAAAATAAGAAATTTCTTAGCATCGATTACGCCCGATATGCTGGCAAATGTTAGACGTGGTTTTTATGATCGGGTAGCGTATTGTTTAGAAATTCAAGGTGCACGATTCGAACACGTAATTAATTAAAAGTATTGTTTATTAAAGTTGTATTATGATAATAAATTTTATTTTGTTGGACTTATTTTTTATTTGACGGTTCTTTAGTTGCAATTAGTATGCAATACAATTTCAGTTTTCCCATAATATAAACTTAATTTAACAAACTCTACACGTTTATATTAAAAAACATATTATAAGTAGCTAAATAAGCTAAATGAATACATTTAATTTTGCCTCCCACCACCCTCTCCTATCAATAGGCTTTCGTAGTTCAAGTTGTTATACTGTATAATTCCTTGGACTTCTATGGTATTAGTTTTCCCTGATCTGCTTCAAATTCGTGCAAAATTTCTTGTGAATAAACGTTTTCCGCTACTTCGATTATCATTTTGAAAGCGAAATGTTTAATAACCAAACAATATGAAACATAGTATCCCTAACAACATCAAAACAAACAACTATCTACACGATCTACACCAGGTATGGGCAACCTTTGCTTAGCTGAGGGCGTAATTTCGGGACTTAATCAGGTCGCGGGCCGTAGGCAAGAAATAAGTAGGTAGTAGTGAATAAAGAAGCAACAAAAATTCACACTTTTTTTATTTATTAATAATAATAGCATAATCAAACAAATACAATTATATATAACAAAATAATTTGAAACATACATGAGTGGGTAAAAACCACACCAATTTGTATAATACAAAAGTATTTTTAATAATATAAAATATTATTAAAAATGGGGTGTGAAGAACACAATACAAGTTATATATTTGTGAATGTATCTCCTCTCCAGAGACGCAGATACGTATTTCACCTTTCTACAGGATCGTCGGTACGCCCCTGCTGGAGAAGAGATACATTCAACCAAACATAACTACCTTGCTATCAACCAGAAATTATTAAGACAGAGCGTGAAAGAATATTCAGCGCTGTCTACATAATAACTGCCGAACTAAGCAACGTGTTTCTATAGACGGTAACAACCATATCTGTAAAAAACGTATCTGCGTCTCTGGAGAGGAGATACATTCACAAATATATAACTTGTATTGTGTTCTTCACACCCCATTTTTAATAATATTTTATATTATTAAAAATACTTTTGAAATAAAATTATATTAATACGAATTAATAAAAAAAGATAGAAAAATCAAATGAAAATTAATGAGATACCTGAGTTTGAAGCTGAGAAAGAAGATGATCAATATTGGGGTCAATATCAGTAGTAGATAGGCGCAAACTGTTTTTTAAATTAACATCTGTAAGCCGAGTACGATGCCTATTTTTATTAATTTGCATGATTGAAAAAAGCTGCTCACATTTATACGTGCTTCCGAATGTGGAAATTATTTTTCGTACGAAAACGCTGTGGATACTTTTCTTCGGAAAGGTATGTTCTGTAAAATTCGCTTAGTTCCACATCATCAAATTTAGACTTCAAATATGAGTCTTCTTGAAGCTCGATCAACTCCATTTGTAGGTGAAACGGTGCATCTTCCACATTACACTTACAAGAATTTGCAAAAATATTTAAAGCGCTATCCATATTCTTAAAATCGGAAAATCGATCAGTGAATTGCTCTGACAGCAGTTTCAGTTCTTCAGCATAGCGACCGTATTCAATGTATTCGTGATTGGATAATGTTAAAAAATGAAAACAGTTTTTACTTCTCATTGGTGTTTCCCACAAGCGAATTTAGTTTTGAAAAGCTTTAAGATGACTGAACAGCTGATTTACCAATTGCCCTTGTTTTTAAGCTTCAAGTTCAGGGAGTTTAAGTGACCTGCGATGTCTACCAGGAATGCCAAGTCACAAGCCCAAGTTGGATCACAAATTTGTGTCAATCTTTTCTCTTTCATTTCCATAAAATCAGCTATTTCTTTTCTAAGGTCATAAAACCTTTTTAGCATTTTACCTTTGCTTAGCCACCTTACTTCGCAATAATATGTCATCGTGTCCTGAAGAGAGTTCATCCAAAAATGCTTTAAACTAACGATGGTTTAAGACCACAGGATCTAATGAAATTAATGGTATTTACTACCACATCCATAACATTCTTCAGTCGAATGGACTTAGAGCACAAGTTTTGTTGGTGAATAATGCAATGCAGAATTATTAAATCACATTCTTGCACATTCATAGCGGTTGCTCTTTCCTTCAGAATTCCGATAAAACCTTTTCGTGAACCGACCATTGAAGGCGCACCATCTGTGCACACTCCAACTAATTTACACCACAGTAACTATATTCCTCAAAAGTACATTGCACCTCGGCAAAAATATCTTTTCCAGTAGTGGTCTCTTGTACCAGTAATTCCTCTGTCACTGCAAATTCTTCATCAACACCTCGTATAAAAATAGCTAACTGGGCTGTCAGATAAATCTGTACTTTCATCCAAAGCAATCGAAAATGCTCGGAAACCAGCCAATCTATCGGTCAATGTTTTTTTGATATCACTAGCCATCATATCTATACGTCGACAGTAAGTCGCGATAAGCTCACTTTCTCAAACTCTTTCTTCTTTTCTGGGCACAAAAGTTCTGCAACATCTACTAGGCACTCTTTAACAAACTGTCCCTCAGAAAATAACTTCGATGCTTTCGCTATTTTGGAACTAATTATAAAACTAGCTAAAATCTAGTCTCGAAAATTTTTACATTTCTGAGCAGCGTAATCGGCAACGGATTTAAATCATGCCATTGCATGGTAATGAGTAGAGACCGGATTATATGCAAAATATGTTTTTTTTAATTGCCTTATTTAATTCAAGAAACATTAAATAAACCCAGAAACCTCATTGTTTTGTTGTTGAAAGGTATATCAACAAAATTATGAGTTTTCTAGGTTTTGCTACGGTGAAAAAAAAACCGTGTACATAAAAAAGAAGAAAAAAGAACAAGTTACGGGCGACGTGGATTGCCCCACCTAGCCGCTACTGCCAACGTCTAGCGGCCCAGCCGGCTATTAAGACAGCCTCAGCTGGGGGTGGGAGACCTAGAGGTACTAATAAGGAAAAAAATGTGGAAAAGGGCGCCACCAAATTTGTTACTGCTAGACGCCGCAAATTCGGAAAATGACGATAACACAAAAATGGCAAGCCACGCGGCGGGTAAATGGCACAACCAAGCCGTCCGAAACGATATAAAAAGACAAGGTTCAAATTCAACTAAGAAAACGCTTTATTTAAATCGCTATTAACGACAAAAACAAAAAAACACAATAAAAGAAATATCTAATATACATATATATATATATATATATATATATATATATATATATATTGAGGTAGGTCAAGCCTACCCACACAAGCATCCCTAGTTTAGTTAAAATACAGATCATTAGTTAGAATGTAAAAATTAGAAATTAAGATAATTTTTTGAACTGAATTCTTCTCTGTCAAATCAATGAAGTTGATTTCGCGTTTTAATTGTTAGAAATTAATTTGCATTATCATTTTTGTTTATTTTTTCTTTTGCCTAAGTCATTTTTTTTTGATATATCATGAATTACCGAAAACATTTCAACTTAATTGATCGATTATCAATGACATATACTTTAGAGAAAGCTGTACATTTTCAAATGAATAACCGTTGGAAATATCTCGACTATAAATCAGCATAGAAATAAGACTTGTATGTACAAATAACTATTATTTATTCACAAGAACACTGTATATAATTTTTGTAAAGTAGCCATTTGGTTAAAATAATTAAATTGTCATTTTCATTAAAAAATTTAACGATATTAAATTAACAAATACGAATTGAACGAATAAGAAACGAGGATTAAAAACAAAAGATAGTGGGCGTCACTAAGTTGAAATTCTCCGAACACCACGCCGACGTTTAATTAAGTGCTCCGTCTGAAAATAGAAAAAAAGTGGTAAATTAAATAGAAAACCATACAACACACATCTTAAAATATTATCAGAATATCCAGCAACATTTTAACGCCTTTTGGGAATCGATACTTCAACCAGTTCCTGACAAAACGGAAATTTTATTTCACCGAGGACAGCATCTTACGAGGCCCGAACGATAGAGGTGACGCCATTCAACCACCCGCTAAACTTGTATCCGGCATTTGTGGAAACGAGAAGATTTTCTGGAAGAGCCTGTCGCATCTATTGGTCACTTAAGTATTTTGAAATCTCCTCTGAAATTTTGAGAAAATTATATTAATTTATTTCTCGTAGTAAAACTTTTATTAATGTTTTTTTTTAAATGAATATACCTAATGGGTACTTTTAGTTTTAAGTATTGCGTAATTTAAGTTACGAAGAATACAGTTCAACTTGCTCTTTTCTCAGTTCTCAATTCTTTTTTTTTTATATTTTAAAGAAATTTGTCACATTTATTAATTTAACCTTAAATTTAGTTTACGTAGAGATAATCACGTGACATGATGCATATTAAGAAGTACTTATTTTAAATTGTTTAACTTACCTGTGAAACATTTTCATCCATTAAAGCATTTACTTTATTCCTGTACTCACTCGTTTCATTTTTGTAGAATTATCCTTATTATTTAGACAAAATCACCATCATTTATTATGTTGGTCATAAACAATTTCCATATGTATTTCTATTCGATTCACCGATCCCACTAGTAAAGTGTATTTAGATGCACAACACAAGAGTCTCTATGTTCTTAACAGCTGGACATTTATACATATAATTTTGAGCACACAGAAGAAAGAAACAATATAATAAACATGTACACCTGTTGAGGTTATGTATACTGCGTTTGTAAACGAAAACTTTTGAATGTATCACCCACATGCAACATATGTAATATTCAAAACCCCTCCCTCTATATGTGTTATTCACAACAATATTTAAAGATTTAAAATCCATTTCTTTGAAAATTAACCTATCTGTTTCCAATTTTAATCGTACAATATTAAAAATAGACCAATTCTTATACTTCAATTTAAGAGAATAACAAGAGGTCTATTTAATATTGCAACTTAACTGCAATTGTATATATTGATTTTCATATTAATCCTATAGTTTCTTTAATAAATAATATATAATTTATATATGACCATATAAATATATATATGTATATATATACATATATATATATATATATATATGTATATATATACATATATATATATATATATATATATATATATATATATATGTTTAGTGTTTATAAGAATTTTATTTTTCTTATTTATTTTATTGGCCGTGTCTTAATATTAAAAATAATAGACTTTTTATTGGTTTAGCGACCTTTTATTGAATTTTGTTGTTTTATTCTACGACGTTTCGACTTTTATTATTATTCAGTCTTTTTCAAGTAACTAGAAACAAGAATTACTGTGCTTTTGTGAGATTGAATTAACAATTAAAATTAAACTTAGATTAAAGACTGAATTACCAATTAGATTAACAATTAAAGTTAAAATTTAAATTAGATTAATAATGAGTAAGGACAATTAAAGTGATTACATCTGTATAAATGAATTGAAGATTGAATTAAAATACAATACAGTAAGGTAACTAGAAACAAGAATTACTACAATGAAAACGTGAGAGCTGTGTTTGCTTATTGTGAGACTGAATTAACAATTAAATTAACCATTAGAATTAAAATTGGATTAAAGACTGAATTACCAATTATATTAACAATTAAAATTTAAACTTAGATTAATAATGAGTAAGGAAAAATTAAAAGTGGTTAAATCTGTATAAATGAATTGAAAATTTGAATTAAACTACAATTACAGAAAGAAAGAAAATTACAGAAATAAACAATGAATGAACAATGAATGATAATAATTCATTGTTTATTTCTGTAATTTTCTTTCTTTCTGTAATTGTAGTTTAATTCAAATTTTCAATTCATTTATACAGATTTAACCACTTTTAATTTTTCCTTACTCATTATTAATCTAAGTTTAAATTTTAACTTTAATTGTTAATATAATTGGTAATTCAGCCTTTAATCCAATTTTAATTCTAATGGTTAATTTAATTGTTAATTCAGTCTCACAATAAGCAAACACAGCTCTCACGTTTTCATTGTAGTAATTCTTGTTTCTAGTTACCTTACTGTATTGTATTTTAATTCAAATCTTCAATTCATTTATACAGATGTAATCACTTTAATTGTCCTTACTCATTATTAATCTAATTTAAATTTTAACTTTAATTGTTAATCTAATTGGTAATTCAGTCTTTAATCTAAGTTTAATTTTAATTGTTAATTCAATCTCACAAAAGCAAACACAGTTCTCATGTTTTCATTGTATTAATTCTTGTTTCTAGTTACTTGAAAAAGACTGAATAATAATAAAAGTCGAAACGTCGTAGAATAAAACAACAAAATTCAATAAAAGGTCGCTAAACCAATAAAAAGTCTATTATTTTTAATATATATATATATATATATATATATATATATATATATATATATATGTATAATAACGTGTGTTCAATTGAAAAGTCAATCTAGGTTAGAGTAAAATCGCTTTGGGAAGACATCAATCTGCGCGAGCGAATCGCGCAACCTGAGTATTAACGCCCTCAAAAACATAGGTCGGACTGGGTCTAAATTAGCGCGCAATTTAAAATTCGAATTTTACGTAAAACGTTTTGTATTTTTATTTCGTGTGCAGCGGAAACAACATATTTCATTTATTATGTTCGTTTGCCATGAAACATAATTTCATAAACACATTCTATTGTCTGAATGAATAATAAAGCGTTATTAATTTATTTATTTTCAAGTGGGATTTTTAACAGAGATACAACCAACAATTTCTGGTTCAATTATTTATTTTCATTATACATAATTTAAACATTTACATATATCACAGTTTTTCTTCTTTTACCAAGATTTTATTCATTATATTTGTAAATTTATGAATATTCATTCGGAGTAAAAATAATTTGTTGTTTACACGTCGTCTTTTATTACTAAATAATTATGCATAAATACCCTCAGTTACTAATGACATAAATACAAAGATAACTACACATAAATAAGTTATATTTCAACAATTAATCAGAAAAATAATCAAAAATATCGTCTTCATTGTACACGTTATGAATGATTTCCCGTGATTGTTATGCTATTATTTGTCTTTTTTCACTGGTATTTCAACATCTGCTGGATCACGACATCCAGATGTGGACGGTAAACTAGACATAATAATCTATAACAAATAAAGTACATGTTTCAACAAATCCTATTAAAAATTCATGAAAAATAATGTAATACCTACAGATATAAAGGCCTTCTATTCCAAATAGTTGTGAAAAGAACTGATTTTGTAATAAAATAAACTCAAACAACTGATTTTGTAATAAAATAAACTCAAACAACTAATTTTGTAATAAAATTAACTCAAAGAACACGATCGACACCTTACGGACGCTAGAAGACAACTGGAGAATATTACAGTCAATGTTATTCGGCCTGTCGATACATGCTTTCTCTCTCGTTTGGGGTACACTTTTCTTTATAAGTTCCAAATTGGTTTCTGCGTCAGTGTCTTCCCAAATTGACACAACTCTACTTTGAAATTTTGATAGAATAAGACGCATATATATTAGTATGTGTTTGTTGTTCCGTAAACGTAAATCCAAATGACATTTGATAATGTCAATCACATTTGCTATTTATTTGTATCTATGAAACTGTCAAAATATACGACTTCGTAGGTTAAGTAGTAAATTTTAATTTACGACATACTTCAAAATGTTCTCGCTAAATCACATGCTACTAGATTGACTTTTCAAATGAACACCCGTTATATATATCCCAAATATAATCAGTTAAAGCTGGATTATATGCCAAAAAAAAAACTGAAACTATGCGCATAAATATGCAGATGTTTTAGCCTAAATATGCACTTCCTTATGAAAAATATGCGAGGAATGTTAGAAATTGGAATACTGTAGAAAAAAATATTCTATTATGTTTACTACAAGTTTATTTAGAACATTTTACAACATAATTAACTATGAAAACAATTTACAATCACATATTTCTCAAAGTTTTCAACAGAAAAATTGTGAGGCTTGTCTGAAAACATGTATTTATATATTGAAAAGGTTCGTTCTAGGTCGCCGTTTGTTATAGGAGCATATTTCAAATTAGAAATATCATCTATTGTCAACTCAATATTTTCTACTGAATCACCACACAAGATTTTAGCAATGTCCTTTAGATTTTTAAAACCCTCATTTTTTCCTATTACAATTAAAATTTTTCATACTGGGACTGTCCCACTCCTCCTTTAACATCAAAACATGACCTTTCAAACTTGTTTATTCCTTCAACGCTCTCGATTAACGACATAAATTGTTTTTCTAACAGCAATATAGAAGTGGAAATAAAACTGTAATTGGCTTTAATAAACGCCAACTGTTGAGGTATTTCCTTACTCGAATGTATCTTTTGGGCGTCTTATTACAGATTGTGCATCCCTATCAAGATCCATAATAATTGTCTTTATTCCTTCATAATGATTTGCAAGAAAAATACCAGCCTCCAACCACGTTCCCCATCGTGTGATTACTGGTTGAGGAGGAAACGGAACACTGCGTAGAAGTTGTTTGTAAAACAGAACTCGTAATGGAGCCTTTAAAAATACTTTTTTAACACTACTAACTAAAGTATTTACTAAGGGAAAATGGTTTCTGACTTCTTCTGCAACACGATTTAGCCTGTGCGCCAAGCAAGTTGTGTGAATTAAATTTGGGTAAAAGATTTTCAAGTTAAAAGCTGCCTTCACCATGTATGGTGCAGCATCCGTTAAAAACAATAGAATTTTCTCTGTTGAAATCGATTCCGGTAAGAAGAAAGTTGCCAGTTCTTCCTGTATAAACCTTGTTATTGTCAAATTATTTACCTTTTCCACATCGAAAATTTCGGTTTTTGTGACAGCTCTTAGAAACGTGCCTGGAACAAAATTATTTTCAATTTAAAAAGAAATTTTATAAACAATCAGAGGGTCTAGCAATGGGGAACCCACTAAGCCCCGTATTAGCAGAAATTTTCATGAATAATTTAGAAACTAAAATTAGTACACATCCCCTGTTTGGTAATTGTGTATATTGGTTTAGGTATGTTGATGACATATTAATTTGCTTTAACGGTTCAGATAGACAATTAAAAACTTTACATAATTATATCAACACTATTCACCCCAAAATAAATTTTACTATAGAAACAGAAATAAATAAAAGCATTAATTTTCTAGATTTAACCATATCACACAAAACTAATAAACACGAGTTCGCTATATACCATAAACCAACACATACAGATACCACAATACACGCTAATTCTTTTCATCCTATAACACACAAATTATCAGCATACCAATCAATGTATATAGACTAATTCATGTACCTATGAGTAAAAGTAATTTCGATCTTGAACTAAATAGAATATACACAATAGCATTAAACAATGGTTACTCTATAAATATTATCAATAAGATCCTGAATAGCCAACAAAAATCTAAAACCCTTTCCTTAGTTTATCCAAAATTAAAACAAGATAATTAATTCCTACAATTCAATCACTTACTTAGGAAAAATTTCGGAAAAGATCGATACTTTCATTAAAAAACTTAATAACGAACATATATCATTTAAAACAGACAATACTATACAGAACATTATTAAAAACAACAAAGATAAAATAAAATTCTTTCAATGGAGACTGTGGTTAAATAATAATTCAAAAAAGGTATATAACCCCTAACCACAATTATTAGTCGTATCCTAAATACGTATTTCGACAACTAAGTTGTCATCATCAGTAGGTAAAAACTACTAATTAAAGTCACACGGGGCACAATAAAGTAAGATAAACGCTTCCGCACAACTACTATACACTGCAACCCTGTAAAGACTAAATTTACCATGCACATCTCAAACTACGAGACAAAACACTTGTCTCTTAGAAAAAGGTTCTTAAACATGTGTTAAAATATCGAACAAAGGGACGGCAAAAATTCTTCTCTAAAGAAGGCGCCTACTAAAAACGATTTTAAAGCTACGGTGACCTACTAATAAACTAAATGAAACACCTTATATTTCCACAAAACACTAGTATAATTAACTGTATGAGCATTTCATGTGCAATGTACAAATTAATAGTTATTATTTAAACGTGTTATTACGCAGGTAGTGACAAAATCTATATTGGGTAGGATTGTAAAAAAAAAAAAAAAAAAAAAATTTCCATTAACAAATGGTTAAAAAGTCGTATATCTAGTAAAGGCCGAACTCTCATAGTAAATTCTGAGAAAGACAAAAATAAGAAGCGGCGTTATATGTGAAAAACCAGACATCCGGCTTGTTGTATTATATTAAATGAGAATCAATCCTCGTGAAAAGGGTCAATAAATAATTAGATTATTGACCCTTTTCACGAGGATTGATTCTCATTTAATATAATACAACAAGCCGGATGTCTGGTTTTTCACATATAACGCCGCTTCTTATTTTTGTCTTTCTCAGAATTTACTATGAGAGTTCGGCCTTTACTAGATATACGACTTTTTAACCATTAGTTAATGGAAAATTTTTTTTTTTTTTTTTTTTTACAATCCTACCCAATATAGATTTTGTCACTACCTGCGTAATAACACGTTTAAATAATAACTATTAATTTGTACATTGCACATGAAATGCTCATACAGTTAATTATACTAGTGTTTTGTGGAAATATAAGGTGTTTCATTTAGTTTATTAGTAGGTCACCGTAGCTTTAAAATCGTTTTTAGTAGGCGCCTTCTTTAGAGAAGAATTTTTGCCGTCCCTTTGTTCGATATTTTAACACATGTTTAAGAACCTTTTTCTAAGAGACAAGTGTTTTGTCTCGTAGTTTGAGATGTGCATGGTAAATTTAGTCTTTACAGGGTTGCAGTGTATAGTAGTTGTGCGGAAGCGTTTATCTTACTTTATTGTGCCCCGTGTGACTTTAATTAGTAGTTTTTACCTACTGATGATGACAACTTAGTTGTCGAAATACGTATTTAGGATACGACTAATAATTGTGGTAAGGGGTTATATACCTTTTTTGAATTAAAGATAAAATAAGCAAAGAATCAAACTCTGGTGTATATAAGTTAACATGCGAAGATTGTAATAAGGTATACATAGGACAAACGGGGAGGAAATTCAAAAACACGAGAGAAAGAAAAGAAAACAGATTCAACTTTCGAAAATCATTGTTTAGAAATTAATCATAGATTTAATATCGATTTCAAAATTTTACACATTCAAGAAAAAAGTAAAAAACTTAACCTGTTGGAAAACTTAGAAATTAATAGATACAATAGTTTAGGATTAGCTTTAAATGACCAACTAGATTTAAACAACTCCCCTCTACTAAATTTAAGATTCTAAAAAATTTTTTTCCACCACCATTTCCCCAATAATTATCACATAAATATTCAAGCTTGTATTGTACATATTCAGTATTTCATCCACCTGATGAAGCCATTGTATGGCGAAACAATATTGTAGTGTGTTCACAATAAAAGAATTTTTGAAACTAGAAGCTAATTACTTATTTCTTAGCGTTATAATGAAGTTTCAACAAGTATCTCCTTCGTCAATTGACTATTTGCATTTTATTTTTATACCTATAGGAAAATAAATTAGTGTCAAATCAGTCATTAAATTCAGGTCATACAAAAGGGATAACAAATTCAGGTATTCCTTTGTATCTAAAACTAGTGGTTTACTTTAGAGGAGATGAGAGACGATGTAATAATTTAATTAATAGCTGCTATAACGATACGTATGCATGTTTGTTGATTTATATATCAAGAATGTTTTGTTTTCCCGTTTGTTTTGCACGACCCACTCAAGAGTTAATGCCTTGATAAAGATAATCACCTTACTTTCAAGAGCTTAATAATATAAATTGATATTTAATTTCTTTAAAATACAATATAATAAAATGAGGAAGGAAATACATTAAAATGATCATAATGGTAACTGGGCTTACTTAAATTCAAATTAAAGATACAAACGCTTCAACCAATGAAATACATATTCCATTATTGCCCAGTGTATGCTCTTGATAATATTTAATTGTAATTAAAACCAAACTAAGTCATACTATATGTTTAAATTCTCTATTCACTTATATTAATTATGCTCTGTTATAAAAAGAAACCAATAAATTGGAGTGACTGTTTATTTCTGTTTTATTTATATAATCATTTAATATTTTCTTTAAATATATAAATGACAAATATCCGAAACGCGATATTAATACAAAAATTGATAATTAAATAACATTCAAGTATAGGTACTATAGTCATTAATATATACTTATAATACCAATTCAAAACGTTAATTCATTAGTAGACAATTAAGAAAATGTAAATAATTAGTACCTCTTTATTTCAAAAATATATATCAAGATACCTTTCAAATTTGATAAAGATTTATTTGGCGGTTGCAGATCATTTAATACACAAATTGTTGGTGACGTTTAATTTTGTGCAACACAAAACTAGTGGAAACTGGGAAAATATAACCTCAAAATGTCATTTTAAAGTATAAATTTATAACGAGCGATTATTAAAATTTTCACTCGTAGCTGGCCGTGTATATAAAGATTATGTCGTAGCTTTAGTCATTAAGGTGTTATTTCAAACATCTGTCAGTGTCAAATATATATTTTAAAGTTTCATCAAAAGAAAAAGTAATGGCCTTTAATGATATGCATAAAGCGTTTATGGTAGAATGTTACTTCCTGACATCTCAAAAAATTGATGGTATTTGGCAGCATTCAATAGAAAATTGCCTTGCGGAGTTTGAAGAGAGATATCCAAATACTGTTCCTAGCTATAAAACTTTCCGTGATACGCTAATGCATTGTGTAAATCTTCTTCGTCAAACAGGCAGTATTTTAAGGAAAAAAGGAAGCGGTTCTCCTCTCAAGAGAAGTCGCGGCGTAATTGAAAATGTCAGACAAATTATTAACGAATCTCCTCAAACATCTATTCGCAGAGTTTCGCAACAAGTAGGGCTTTCGTATGGACCATGTCAAAAAATTTTAAAAAAGGACTTGCACATGTATCCATATAAATTAACTTCTGTACAAAATCTATTACCTACGGATTATGAAAAAAGAACACAATTTTGCCAATGGTTTATTCAAACAATGACAGACAATATTTTAAATCATACTATTTTCACCGATGAAGCTTGGTTTTATTTGAAAGGTTATGTTAATTCGCAAAATATGGGTATGTGGTCCAGTGGAAATCCTCATTTCTACAGAGAAGTTCCTCTACATCCAGAAAAAATAGGCGTATGGGTAGGTATGAGTCGTCACCGATTAATAGGACCAATATTCTTTGAGGACACGATAACATCGGAGAAATATCGTAATGAAATTCTCAGTGTTTTTACTAATCAATTGAAATCATTGAAAAATGTGAACACATCAATAACTCACCGCAAATAGTGATCAATGTTTTCAATGCTCTACGAAATAGAGTGCGATTATGCTTGGTGGAGAATGGTCATCATTTTACACATTTTTATAATATTCTATTACTTTGTATAAAAATTATAAATATATTTAATATAAAAGTCAGCATTTCAAATTATTTTTTAACAAACATGACGTTTGAAATTATAATGACAGATCTCCTCTAATAACTTAAGTTAGGACATACTTTTTGTGTGCATGGCTTACTTGAGCGAAAATTTTAATGATCACTCGTTATAACACAGTTGCCTTTTTTGAGCATTTTGGACCAATTCCAATTTGTTGTTTTACCACATGGTCAATACTACTTCCATGTTGTCGATTCAAATTCCATAACAATGTGGCAGTCATTGATACATGGGATAGGGCTAATCTTGTTGAAGAATTAGATTTTGAAGCATCTTGAGATGGAATATGACTGATTTGCAATTTTTTTTGGTTCTCAAGAAACGGTCTCTTGTGGCTAGCAGTCCAAAACGCCGGTCTTAACACTTTGTAGTTCTTCGATGACGTCCTGTAGCATTTATTTATAAGGGACCGGACACGAGAGGCCCATGATTTATGAAAATTTGTATTATTAAAGAGTTTTTAATCTTATTTATATAATTGGAAAACAAACGGGTGGTGATCTATAAAATACGAAATACACTTTTATTTGTTCATTTTGTAGTTCAAGTTGAGTAAAGGAATATTAATATTAACTAGCAATACTTTCTCAAGGTTTTCTTCTGTAAAATTTCTCTTTACATACATCCTTGTAGATAGAAAACGTCCTTTCTACATCGGAACTGGTTATAGATGCATACTGGAAATATTTATTTATTTCAGTGTATTTAGCAGTTAGATTTTGAGGCATTGTCCCATACACAATTGCCGCAATGTTATTAAATCTGGATTTCTATTAAAAACTGCGTCAAACTTTTGCCGAAGGCCACATCCGAAGTCACTTGGAATATTTTTCAAATTATTAATAGCCACATCTAATGTGGTTAATCTTAATTCATCATTTAATTTGAGATTTTGATTTTCAAAATAAGTGATTAGTTTTGGCAAATTTCCTGAATAAAGTACAACTGATTTTTTTAATTTGGAATTTGTATTAGTTCCTTGCACTCAGAAATACTTCGAACGTCGTCATTTAAACATGTAACGAAATTTTGTAAACTATCGAAATTCTATGCATAAAAACTAGTAGCTTCCAATTATGTTCCTCGTCTAGTTATTAATGGAGAGGGAGGCAGTGACAAAGATGGAAGTTTTTCCCTGTAAAGAGCTACTTTCAGTTGTGCTTTTCTGAAAACTTTTGAAAGCGGATACAAGTCTATCAACTTCCGGAAAGGTGTCTCTGATATATTCACAGATTCTGTGGAGAGCATGTGCTACACAAGTAATATACAGCATATTAGGATATGTTTCCTTTAATAGTCTGCCTGTTTTTAACATATATGCAGCACTGTCACTTACAAATAAAAGTACTTTTTCTTTGTACCTGTCGTCCGAATGAAGTATTTTTTGAATATTCTCGTTAATGGTTTTAGCAACTGTTTCCGCATCAACTGTATTTATAACTTTTGTTGCTATTACATATGCGTTATATGGGATAGTTGGATGTAGTACACCAGCTACAACATTTACCACACAGCGTCCTAATATATCGACAGTTTCGTCGGCACCTATCCAGAGGTACTGATTTGAAAGATGGCTTCTAATGCGTTCTACTGCTTTCGTGTAGTACTTAGAAACATAATATTTGCGTAAGGTGGATTCATCAGGAACATTTCGACCAGTATATTTTTGGAGAAATATTTTTAAAGTGGGATTGTTAAGTTTATTTAATGGAATATTAGCCAGCATAAAAATTTCAGAAAGTTGTTCGTTCAAATTGTCAGATTCCAATGGTTCCAATTTCTGTGCATGTGTTTGCGAAACTAAGTGACGTTGTATGTGCGATTTCAGGGAATTTTTTAACGATATTTTACAGATTTTGCAATAAATTTCAGAATCACTGACAATGGACATACAATCAGTATGACCGTCAATCCAACTCACCATTGTTTTACGATGCCGTTCTCGACGTTCTTCCATATCATATCTGAAAAAGTAACTTAAACAATACTCGAGATCTAAATAAATGAAAACTAAAAATGTATGCGTAAGTTATTGAAACTGAACGAAATTCAGTGCACACTTACGTCGAGATAATTGGGAAAAGTAGATTCAATCAAACGATATTAAACAGGATCTATCACAAAAATTACGATGTAATTAACAGTTAAAACTATGAAAACAAGAAACTAACGCACAGCACTTTATTTATCTTACGAAATATAATCTAAATAGACTAAATTATTAATACTCCACACGCTTCTATCTACGCCCATGAAAATAGAAATTTAACTGTATATATCCATGTAGCGAAATTTTGTAAACTATCGAAATTCTCTGCATAAAAACTAGTAGCTTCCAACCATGTTCCCCATCTAGTTATTACTGGAGAGGGAGGCAGTGACAAAGATACCGCACATCATTTCACATAATTTGGATAAAAAATTTAATACATCTAAAAAAGGTATTTAAAAATATTTTCATTTTACAAAAATAAGTACATATTAAAAAGGATAAAACAGCAGTCTAGCGCCAAAAGATAGGTAAAACGTAAGCATTTTTCCAGTTTCAGTATTTGGTTAAACATGTGTCGGTTCCTTTATTCCAAGTTATGGCTGATTAATACTTACTTTTTTGCTTATGGATGGGATAAATTGCTACAATGATTTTTTTTGCTTTTAGCAAAAATATGGTTTAATTAAGGTTTCAGATTTCAATGTATTTGAAAAAAAATAAGAATAAATAGAGAAATTGCTTTGATGGGAAACTCGGTGTGTTCAGTAAAATCAATTTTTTTCGTAAATGTCTGATCACAATGAGTGTAAAACCCTCTTTTATTAGCATAATGTACATTAAATCTTTTACCTACACTTACATAATTACATTAAAAAAATTATACCGGGTGTATTATGAAAAACCTTTCGTGCTGTAACTTTTTTATTTTTTATCCGAATGTAATAAATTATACGTCGAACTAAATCGTTTTAAAAACACTGTAACGTGATCCGCTTTGAATTTTTTTTTTACACTTTGTTTTTGACAGACAGCTGCAAACTGTGTTTTTTTTTAAATTGCGCTATACTTTTTTATTTTCCTTATTCAAATATATTACTTTTTCTGAATATGAAACTGTAAGCAACGATATCCTTGTACGAAAAAAAATCGAGAAATTGAAGGTTTTTTTTTTTAGTTCGATTTATTCTGGTTTTTCCGAACACAGAGATTTCTTAAATGCATTTTAAATACTCTATTTCATTTTATTACCAGCAAATGTGTGTACCATTTAAAATCACTTACATTCAATACTATATAGCCCATAAAGGATTACAAACCAATGTTATCAGTGAGCGGTGGGTCAACAACAACATTTACAGTGTTTGTAAATTTTCGAAGAGAGCTGTGACATCTGTCAGTCACACATTCATTATAACATTGTCAACGATTTATTTCTAAATTTTGTTATTGAAATGGATAATGGCGAATGTCTGGATGCGATTCAAGCATATTTTGAATGCGGAACAAATTCTGCAGCTGCTTTGCGACTTTATGGAAATTGTTTTCCTGACAGACTGCGTCCAAGTGCCGATAAGTTTGGAAGGCTCGTGCGAAATTTACGAAATTTTGGATAATTCAAAAAACCGAAAATAAACGCACGTGTAATTCAAGATCAAAATTTAGAATTAAGTGTCTTGCTCTATGTGGAAGAAAACCCTAATACGTCTACGCGAGAAATTGCTCACTACATGCAGGTATCACATTCTATAGTTCAGTACATTCTGAAGAAGCACAAGTTCTTTCCGTATAAACCACGGAAGGTGCATGCTCTCGGTGAAAAAGACCCTCAACGAAGGGTTCAATTCTGCACGGTTTTCATGAATAAACTAAGGGAAGATCCAATTTTTTATCGTCGTGTGTTGTGGTCAGATGAATGCACTTTTGAGAAAAATAGTGTATTCAACAGAAATAATCATCGCCATTGGAGCACTGAAAATAACTATGTTGTGATGCTACACAATTTTCAAAATCGGTTCAGTGTAAATGTATGGTGTGGCATTTTAGGCGATAGAGTAGTAGGGCCTTTTTTTGTGGAGGGTAATCTAAACCAAGAAAAGTATAATAATTTGTTACGCAATGAATTAGGCGATTATTTAGATGAGTTGCCACTTGCTGAGTTAAACAGGGTGGTGTTCCAACAGGACGGTGCCACCCCATAATGCACGAATGAATACTGATTTTCTAAATAATTATTTTGGCGTCAGATGGATGGGCACTTACGGACCTATTCGATGGCCTGCTAGATCGCCAGATCTAAATCCACTGGATTTCTTTCTGTGGTCTTACATTCAAGATCATGTCTATTTGACTCCACCTGATACCAGAGATGATTTAGTAAGAAGGATAGTACAAGTATGTCATGAAATACCACCAAATCTTATATTAAACGCAGCAGTTGGAGTTAATAGAAGATGCCAAATGTGTCTGGAACAAAATGGGGCCAATTTCGAACATTTGATTCATTAAAATATATGATGGCATGATTTCTGTAAATTTCGTAATTTTTTTTTAATAATAATAAATTTGTCACTCAATTTAATGGAGGTGTCTTCAGGAAATAAATGTTTATTAGAATAAGTAAAAAAAAATATGTAGTACAATTAAAAAAAAAAAAAAATTACTGTCTGTCAAAACCGAAATGTCAAAAAAATTTTTTTTTTTTTAAAACAGGTTACAGTGCTTTAAAAACGATTTAGTTTGACATATCATTCATTAAAATCAGATAAAATATAAGGAAGCTACAGCCACAAAGGTTTTTCATAATACACCCGGTATAAACATTTCCTATTTAGAAATTTTATTAATATTCTGCGATTATCACAATATCTGGTAGTTACTTGAGACCCAGAACGTCGAACAATTTCTGAGGAATTGAAACAACTTATAAACTCATGAATTTATATGGTAAACATTATTATATAATTATACTTGGTTTACATTTTATTCACTATATTTATCAAACTGTACAATTTATAAGTATAATAAAATTATATCTAACACATCACACACACACGAATCTAAATCAAGAACATCACACACACATAACTAAACTTAACACACCACAGTTCATTATGTTGCATATTGTTCACGAATATATATATTGAAAACTACTCATCTTCAAGATCAGAACCTGAATCTAATGAAAATTCTGAGGATGATCCAGTATTTACAGTAAAAATCAAATTTTCTAATACATTTTCAACAATATTATCTAAATCATACATCTTGATTTCTTCTGTTATAACGTGATGAATGCTATTTTTCCATGCGTCAGCATCAACCATGTCCAATCCTTCTAATAATAAATTTCTTACTTCGTCCAATTTAAATGTCTTATTATTGGCCGCAACATGATGCTTGACTTGAGCCCATACAAGTTCATTGGGGTTAAGATTACAGTGATATGTAGGTAAACGTAAAACTGTACGGCCACTTTCTCTAGCTATTTCATTGACAACGTATGAAACTGGATGAGAGGATGTATAATTTTTTACAAGCTCAAACAATTCAATCTTTAGCATAGAATTATCAGCTAAAATTCCTTTTGTTAAAAGCCATTCAATGAGTGCCTCCTTTTTCCGTGGTGAAGTAGGTGACTTTTCTGTTTTAGTAGAATGATAAGGCGCATTATTCATTACTATAACACTATTGGGCTTAAGAGAAGGTAATATATTTTGCATCCATGCGATGAACACCTCACTATTCATATCTTCATGGTAATCTGCGGTTTTCTTGGATTCAAATAATAAACCCCCATTCATAAAACCAGTTTCGCTGCCAATGTAAAGCACAAGTAGTCGCTTTCCTTTGCCAGATGGATCTTTTCAACCAGTAGAAAGACCTTCAATAAATGCTTGCCTTGGATTAAGTACCGTTGTATCTTTCCATATTTTTGCTTTTGTGTAACCTGCATTCACCCATGTTTCATCTAAATAATAGATTTTTCTCCCTTCTGCACGAAACTTTGTTATACTTGTCAAATAACGACGTCTCCATAAGATAATATCATTTCGTTCAATTAATATGTTATTTCGTGTGCGTTTTTCCTACTTGAATCCTAGTTTCTTTAGGATTCTTTAAAGTGATGTTCGTTTTAAAGGAGGTAAACTGGCATCCCCTTTAATAGCTTCACATATTTTTGTGCAAGTTGGTAACTCATTTTTAAAGAAAAATGAATGCACGTGCCTTCTAATCGTACTTTTTGATACTTCATCTAATTTATTGTAAGCATCTCGGCAACTTCGTTTTCTTAAAGGAGAATGTGTAACTCCAGACATTTCAATTTCCTTAAGAATGTCAAACATAGTATTCCTACCAATCCCTACTTCCCTTGAAGTTTGACGAACAGCAGCTGTTTTGGACATATTAGCTTTGTTCTTAAAATACACATTATAAGCCATCTGCCTCTGTCCAGTTTTTACATATTTTCCTTTACGATTTTTTAATGGACCTGGTAAAACTGCATCATCCATGCTCTAAAACGATTGCGATTAAATAAATGTAATAAATTAATGAGTGATAAAATATTTTTAGAAAATGACGTTTTCACTTTATAATCTCTATAAAGAACTATCTTTAACGAATATTAATAATAAATAGCACAATAAACTATATGATTGTTTCGGCCTTTACTTGATGAAATTCCATTATAACTATTAAGATAAAATAAAACAAATTTTATGAATTTCACTTTTTAATTATCACTGTAACGAGTCGTTTCGCGCCAACCTGGGCTTCGTCAGTTATATGTCTGACGAAGCCCAGGTTGGTGCGAAACGACTCGTTACAGTGATAATTAAAAAGTGAAATTCATAAAATTTGTTTTATTTTATCTTAATAGCACAATAAACAACTAGTAAAATACGTAATTGACTCGCACTGACAGAAATACCGGTCAGTACTGAGTGTACTGACAGCAAAACGCTAATTTAATAGAACTAAATGTAAAAAATAAATGTAATTTTGCCTGCATAAAAGCGGCCACTATTTTAGCCAATCACAAGCTCTTATTTTAAGCCCTATCTTTCCCAACGGTTTATTCTTATTTGGAATGCCATATAGACTGTGGATTTAGGATGTCTGATTCACACATGTATTTCTTGCTAATGAAAATATCTAACATTTTTGCCTTGCTGCAATACACTTTTAGAGAAATATTTATTTTAGATGCTCTATCCTTACCCAAGTTATATTCGTATTGCATTTTTTTTTAAACGGGGAGATTTCAGGTGTTAAGGACTAACACTGAATTTGATTATTTTTGTATCTTATGAGTTCTTGTAGTAGAATAATAATGTGTCTAATTTTAGAGCTCACCCAGTGCCCATTTTGCAAAATATATTTGGCAACGAAGGAATATTTCGAATACCACATGGACTACTGTTGCGAGACAAATAACAGGTAAAATTCATTTTTAAACTTTTATGTTTAATAAAAAGGCAATAATATTTACATTAGTGGGATAGAAGAATTGTTACACTACGAGTGTGAATGATTTTGTAAATAAAACGGAAGACCACAAAGAGGTCAATCACAGGTAAGACCACAGGTTCACCTTTCTTTCGTGTACAATTGCAATGCCTGTTATAATACAAAGCATAGGGCCACATTGTAAAATATCGTTTCTCTCTCCTATTATCGCTGTTATCCAAATAAACGGTTGCAAAAACTATCGCTTGGGGCGCCACGGAACAACGGCTAGTTAGTGGACAAGAGATGTGCGGAAGTACATTGGGGTAAGACACCCTGAAGCATATAGCGTTGCGCATCTTTATATATTCTTTCAATCAACGATAAAGCGAAATTTAAATGAGCATGTAAACCACGCGAAGGCCACGATAAGCATAACACGAGAACGAAAACGCCAACAGTTTTAGGATGATTAGTCATAAGTAGAGCAGACCAATTTCCGTGCGCGCCATGAGCGCCGGTATGGGAGTGTAATTCGTAATATATTAGAATATGCGATAGAATAGGGACGCAACATGGGCTTGTTACCGATATAAGTATAGAAGTAGAGACATTTATTCTATCAGAAATAATTAAATATACATTTGATTTTCTGCTACTAAAGTAATATGCATAAACACGCGAAAAATAAGAATAGTACATATTATAGTAGCGTTGTATGTACATATAAATAAAATGGAAAATGTATGAAATCAGTGATTGTGTGCACGATAGAGGATTTAAAAATACACTTACCGTTTTAAGCGTCTTCCAAGGATTGACAAACTGGAGTAACTCGATTGTATATTTTCAACATCAGGTGCGTTTCTAAGGTTATTTCTGAAAAACATGTCTGCCGTGAGAAAAAAATATGTTTATATTCGGAAAACGAGCGTTCTACATCTAGTGATGTTATATTTGCATAATCAAAATACTTTTTTAAGCAACTTAACGCATCTGTAGACGTGCCCTCACAAATACGTGTTAAGGTGTCAAAATCTACATTTCTGTCTAAAACACTTTCAAATTTAATTAGAACACTTTCATTTTTTGCGTCGTCTACAGCACACAGTTGTGCGTGAACATCTTTAACGATTTGCAGTAATTCCTCTAACGACAGAGACGAATTTTCTAATTTTGTTATTGCTTCTTCTAGTCCCAAGTAATTCTCACGAATACTTTGTAAATCGATTTTAATCTGGGCATCTTGAAATTTTTTCTGGATTGTATTGATAGCTGCACTTTCTTTCGGATCGAATCATAAAACCACGTCCTTAATTTTTTCAAAATGTTCATGATAGTAAAACCCCGCCCGTAACCATGGTCCCCAACGTGTCAGAATCGGCTGTGGTGGCTCAGGGGTATGGGGACACAATTCGTGAAATTTCCGAATACGTTTTGGAGATTTCAGGAATACTGCCTTTGTACTCGATATTAAAGCATCTACCTCTGGATAACATCTACGAACCTGTTCTGCCACAAGGTGTAGAGCATAGAGTTTACAAGTAATATGTAACAAGTTAGGACAATATTTTCTAAGTGACCGGCCTTGCCACCAACGCGGCGTAAAATTAATAGTGTGGCGAGTGATAAGGAGAGATCGCTCGCTGATCCTCTCTGGTCTGAACCTACCTGTTGATGTTATGTCCCCAGGAAGGTCTCTGCCGGCTAACTCTCTCTTGTTTCGGAGAGCGTCGCGGATTCAAGGCCGCGAGATGGAATATGGACGCCACCGTTATTATCCACCTGCAGAGATAACGCTATAACGGGAGCAGGCGGGACCTGGTAGCTCCAACTTACACCAGAGGGTCAGCCCCCTATCACTCGTTGTAAAGCAAGAAACTTTGTTATACTCAAAAGCTAGTGGGAAGGGATGAGATCGAAACACAGTCAACAATTCTACAAATTTATTGTATACACTTAGCGTTAGATTAAACAATAAAACAATACGGCGGTGCCGTCACTTCCAATATTCTTGCCAGACACAGGCGCTTTCTCAAGACACAATAACGTTTTATAATATAGGTGAAGCCCAGATCAAAAGTACAATAAGAAAGCAAAAGAGTTATGAGTAAATTGGATACAGACCGAAAACTAAAATTCTCCCCCCCGTACAAGTATATCGAGAGGCGAGAGGGGTTACCCTAAATTATTCCTCCAGGTTAATGATAATATGATTCTACAAAACGGGATAGAAGGAAATCTCAAAAGACGTTATCGCGAAAGATTCTAGAAATACAAAATCTCAAGATATACGGCAGGTTACCTTTAAACAAAATCCAAGGTTAAGCCTTGTTTGCAAATATAGAAAAAGTAAGTAAAAATACCGAACGTGAAAATTAAATCACCCAGAAAGAAACTTTTGGAGTATCCCCTGTATAACAGGTGTGCAAAATTTCAGATATATAAATTTAAATGTTCGAAGAAAATAACTAACAAAAGTAGATATCTAGAATACCAATTCCGTATACGTAATTTGATTTCTGTACAGTATATAACAAACATGTATAATAAAATTTACAGATAGATCTATGAATACAAGGTATCGTAACAGACAATCTTAGGTCCGATCTGAAGGATCTGACTTCGATTACGACACCAAATTTAAGCAGGAGTCCAACAGTAAAGCTGTCGGTCTTCTGGTACTAAAGTTAGGTTTCTGTTCCAGATCCCGGGGATAATTGAGATCATCAACGGGTTTATTATTTAAATAGACTCGATTGACACAGTAAGACAAACTTGTAATTGGGAAAAGTTCCCTACATAATGATCTGAATAAATGATTGAGCAATCACTCTAAGTGAGAGTCTTATAAAGAGAGTAACTGCTTGATTTATATTTTAAATTTAGAAAATTACTAAACGTTATACGATACTTGTTTGAACTTTTATAAATAGGACAGAAAGAATTTAAAGGCAACACCTACTTTATTTGGGTTTCACAATCAGTAATCGTCTCTTCCAAATATTATAACCGCTCACATTTGTTAAACAATACTTTGATTTTCCCAGCAGTCCTCACAACGACGCCATTTTGGGAAACCAAGATGGATGAAACCGCGTCCTTTCTCCTATTCCAAAAGGGTCTCGCTAGAATCGTGTGCCCCAAAATTCTCAGGATGCGGACGGCTTAAAGTAGCTCCAGAACTGCGACGGATTAATTCGAACAGCAAAATAAGCCCCAAAATTCTCAGGATAAAATTACCGGAGGGACGCCTACCGCCTCACAAAAGATATCCAATTAATTCTTCGAAATTCAGAGAAATCACGTTAATATAAACGTTAAAAGAATCCTGTAAGTTCAAAATGGGATATAGTAATAATATTAAGAAGATTTCCATACCTTTTACCGCAAAGATCAGGTTTCTAATCAAACGTGCCACAATCACGACACAGCGCTTAAGGAAGATTAAGTCACAATGGCGGCCGCATCGATTTTGATGAAGATGCCGGATACACGTCATCGTAATTTCGGAAGTTCAAGAAGAAAGGGAAATTAGTTTTCGAAATCTCGAGAATGATTTCAAGTCGCAAAATGTGACAAATAAATCTACAATCGTTATACAATTTAATGTCCAGAGACGAAGATTTCAAATAGGAGTCGGCAAGTGAGATTCCTGTCGCAGAGGCGAACATCGAAAAGGAGATGGCGCAATAAGCGGTGAAATTATAATTAGATTAGCATTAAATTTAAAAGGCAATATTAACAACAGAAAATGCGTTTAGATGATCTACAATTCATAGCAAAAATTCCTACATAATCAGTTTGACATTCGGTGAGACTTTAAGCGAGTTTTCAATGAAAATCTTGTGAGCATTCCGGTAAAGGGTTTATAAAAGATGGCCGCATGCTTTAAGACATAGGCTTTCAGGATGGATTGAATGAATGTAATGGGTTGACAATATAGTAGTTGAAGGGTCTAAACTGTTCGAGATATGAAGTTTAAAGCAAAAATAAAAACATTAGTTGAAATTTATTTACAAGTTATAGCTACGAGGGTTTTATGAGAAGTAATAGAGAAAACTTGCACTAATATAGGTCGTATGCAGGAAAGTGCATTTGTATGCGTAACAAATTCCCCCCTTTCACAGCAGAAATTTACTTGTAAATTTCTCCAAAAGTAGAAGATAAGTCTCCTAAAGAAAACCAGAAAAGTGAAAACGTGAGCCCTAATTAAAATAAACAGCTGAACAAAAGTTCGGCAGTGCGGTGTCCATAAACGACGGTATCTAGCAGAACATTTGAAAAGAATCGACGAAACGCAAATAAATCTAAATACAGAAACTATAGTGACCTAAAGTCACAAACGCTAAACGCAAGAATCTGATGTAACAATACAGAGAATTGCGGTAAAATCAAATACAAACATAAACTGAGTTAAACAACGACACTAGTCGAAAACAAATGGTAGCACTAAAGAGTGACCTAAGAACACGAATCGGAAATACACTTCAATCAAAACTATCTAAAACGGATAGAAGCAAAACGGGTCGCAGAAGGCGAAATCGACACAAAGTCAAGCATAACTATCTTACACTAGATAGGAGCGTGACTAAACGAAAAAGGCGAAAACGACACTAAGTCAGGCAAAACTATCTTAAAGTAGATAGGAGCAAAATATTACGCAGAAAGCGAAATTGACACAAAGTCGACTAACTATCCAAAACAAGAAAGAAGAAAAGCAAAACGCAGAAGGCGATAATGACACAAGGTCAAGCAAAACTATCGACGCACAGATTGTTCGACGGCAGAAACTCATTAGCACATCAATAACCAAACCAACACACCATGTCAACAGTTAGCTCGGCCTAAACCACCACAAAGGCCCTTCGACATTCGGTCGGTACGGGGATTACAAATAACGAGAACACAAAACAACAAAACAAACAATACTGAACGGTCGTCACCCCAGCATCAGAATGTGCAACAGCCGATATCATGCCGAGTGTTCAAGCGCCACGAAGAGAACAAGAAAGGGGAAGGAAAAGCTGCATATAGCACCGAAAAAAGCACAGACTAGGAGGGGATCATTACTCCTAGCGGCGAAAGAAGATAGAAAGCTGCGCTATGAACACAAGTCACGAAAATCGTCGCGGCACAACCCAAAACTAGGGAACAACTTCCGACAGCTCTAAAGAGACTAACTACCGTGAAGCAGTAGCAGCTCAAAAAAAACAGGATAAACTAAAAAGGTTTATTACTACTGTATAGGAAGCAAATGGTTAAGGATAAGTAGGTAAGATTCTAAAAGGTAGGATATGAGTAACTGTGACACTGTGTACTTACGAGTTCCAACAATCTTACAAACGTTACGCCATGCGATAGAAACAACAACATAAAGAATCTTAATCTGGCCAAACAAAATAAGAGATAACGTTACAACAAATGTTTAAAGTGCAGCGGCGGCCTACCACCACACTGATACGGTTGAGGACCATTAAACAGAAAAAAGTAAACAAACATAGACACGTCCATGACCGATAAAAGAAAAATCGCGATTACAAACGAGGGGTGTCGGTCTCAGCCCTATAAGAAGCTAACGGGAATGGACGACGGAATTTATTGACGTCCATCCCGCTTCTTAAAGCGAAAGAGTCAAAATCGGTAAATATAAGAAAACATCAAGATGTATCCAAAAGTCCACATACTATTATCTTAAAGAATCATTCACAAAGGTCAAGGAGAAAACGGTAAACAGCAAATATGCAGGTAAAATAACAACCCATATGCCAAATATTAACCTAAGGTGAAGATTTCTATAAGAAAATTAAACAACAGTCAAAATCGGTATATAAAATTGGAATGTATAAAATCCAAAAGTCAATATCAAACGTCCAGTACGTATAAGAGTTTACAAAACCCTCACTCGAGGAAAACCTACACGGTACGATAAAACTCTATACGACCAGAACAAAACAAACAGGTAAGATCTGTGTATAAGTGTGATCTCCAAATCCTCTAAATAGAGATGCAACACCAGCAAAAGATCAACACTATCAACAGTTCTAAACCTTATAACGTCCATACTCATAATATTTAGTTAATCAATCTACAAGATTGTTTACAGAGTCAACTCGAAAGCATAAGCTATCATAGAATTTAAAAGACATCATCTCAAACCAAAATTGTCAGAATCAAGAATCGAGAAATGTATCAACAATCAAACGCAGTCCGATCCAAACTTGATATAACAAACTTATCTCAAAATAAGTACAACCAAGATCTAGCACAGACAGCTAGAATCAAAACGAACCAAAATAAAGGATCTGCGAAACGTAAACTTGTCAACACGAATAATCGAACCTGAACAGACATAAGAATGTCACGATAAATAAGCAAAGTCATAATCGGGATACGGTGCGATGAATTATTGAGAGCTAACTTCAACCTGAAATATACAACATGTTACAGATGGTATGAACAAACAGACAAAGACCCCTTTTTGGTCGCCTTTTACGCCAGGGCGGATTACACCCGACTGAGTATTCTTCAAGCCCCCAGACAGGCCGGAAACACATATTCATGATAGAGTGAACAAACTGACAAGGACTCCTTTTTGGTCGCCTTTTACGCCAGGGCGGATTACACCCGACTGAGTATTCTTCAAGCCCTCAGACAGGCCGAAACATATTCAAGATAGAATGAACAGCCAGAACAGGACTCCTTTGTGGTCGCCTTTTACGCCAGGGCGGATTACACCCGACTGAGTATTCTTCAAGCCCCCAGACAGGCCGGAACAATTCTAGACAACTCCAGGTTGCGCTTTTAGGTGTGCGCTGTTCCAAGTTCCAGGCAGAAGTTCGCCTTCGCAAGTTTTCAATTCATAGGTGTCGGTGGACAAACGACGATGTATCAAGAAGGGTCCCAAAAATTTATCTGCCAGCTTAGCCGTATAGTATTTAGATGCATCAGACAAAACGAAATTCCTTCGCCAGACCAACTGATTCGGCAAGAACTCCACTGCTCGATGTCTCAAATCATAACGCGTTTTAGCTTTCTCGTAGGCTGTTTGTAGTCGAGATTTTACATCTTGGAATATACGTGAAAATTGATAAGATCTAGAAATAAGTTCTTCAGGATCTCTGATACAAATAACGTTAGGAGCATTCCCACCTTCAGGTTTCTGCAGCGGACGTTCCCCGCTAGTGGTCATTTCTCTGCCGAAATTGATGAAATAGGGAGTGAGACCGGTTACGTCATGCTTGGCGGTGCGCAGAGCACAAGAAATCTTGGGAAGAACTAGATCCCATTCACGATGATTCTCCGACACATAGGAGATCAACATAGTTTTAATTACACGATTCACTCGCTCGACAGGGTTCGCTTGCGGATGGTAGAAAGATGTAAACGCAGACTTGATTTGATAGTGATTCAGCATTTGTCGATACTCTTTAGATTTAAATTGAACCCCATTATCAGAAATAATCGTGCGAGGTACGCCAAACAGCAAGAACACGTCATTCTCAAGATGTTTATTGATATTAGCGGCAGTGGCTTTACGAAGAGCGTAAGTTAATACAAACTTGCTAAAGCAGTCAGAAACAACGAGAATATAGTTAAACCCGCGCTTAGATCTCGGCAAGGGTCCTACAATATCTACACTGAGAACTTCCCAAGGTTTGTCAATTTGAGAGTGTCCTCCCATACGTCCGATTGGTTTTCGTTGTTCGGGTTTCGTACGTAAGCATGTGCGACATCGATTCACGTAACGAATGACATCAGCTGTCATCTTAGGCCAATAGTGTCTCTGGGTAATTCTGCTCAAGGTTTTCGTTATTCCCAGGTGGCCGCAAGTAGGAGGATCATGACAAGCTTTAATTAATTCCGATCGGCGTTCCTTAGGAACCACAATTTTCCAAGAGTCACCATCATCATCAAAGTAGTTGCGAGAAGGACGAAGATACTTGCAGAGTTTACCATTGACAAACTGAAAGGCCGGATATTTATCAGGAGACGTTTTAACAGCACGAACAAGTCTATTGTACCATTTATCGGTAACAGGAGCAGTTTCATCGATAGTTGACAAGATTGGCACAGAACGGGATAGTGTATCAGGAACTACGTTTTCCTTTCCCTTACGATGTATGATAGAGAAATCATATTGTTGTAACCTAACTGCCCATCTCGCTAATCGTCCACTAGGAGAATTTAAAGAATTCAACCAACAAAGTGAATAATGATCGGTAACCACAGAAAAGTGAGCTCCCTCAACGTAAGGACGGAGTTTCTCAATCGCCCACAAGACAGCAAGACATTCTTTTTCAGTCGTCGCGAATTTACGCTCCTGCGGAGAGAGAGAACGACTGAGATAGCAGATCACTTTTTCCTCCTCATTGATATGCTGAGTCAACACAGCACCAAGGCCGAAATCAGAGGCATCAGTCTGAATGACAAATTCATGCTTGAAGTCAGGACATGCTAAGATAGGAGCAGTAACCAAACAATCTCTCAATTTAACCCAAGCCTCATCGCAGGAGGTGTCCCAATTAAAACGAATATTTTTGCGCAATAGGTTAGTCAGAGGAGAAATAATTGACGAAAAATTCGGTACAAAACGACGATACCAAGAAGCCATGCCTACCATGCGTCTGACGCCAGCTACGTTAGTAGGAATAGGAATTTCAATGATTGCTCGAACCTTGTCAGGATCGACTGACAGTCCATGACCGTTAATAACATAACCCAAATATTTTAGTTCTTCTCTACAAAAGAGGCACTTTTCTCTATTCAGAGTCAGGCCGGCATTCTCTATTCGAGATAACACTTCTCGCAATATTTCAAGATGTTTTTCGAAAGTGGAAGTAACGATGATGATATCGTCAAGATAAACAAATACATGGGGTTCTAGTTCTGGTCCTAAAACTTGATCGATAAATCGTTGCCAGGTAGCAGGAGAATTATGAAGTCCAAAAGCTAATCGTCGAAACTGAAATAAACCCCTATTCGGCACTGTGAAGGCGGTATAAGGACGAGATGATTCTTCGATAGGAATCTGCCAATATGCAGACTTGATGTCAAGAGATGTGAGAAATTTAGCATCCCGAAGTTTGTCCAAGGTTTGAGTTATGTAAGGCAGCGGATAAGCATCGCGTTCGGTAACCTGATTGAGTTTACGATAATCTACACAGAAACGGTAGGTCTTATCTTTCTTAGGTACCATCAGTATAGGTGAAGACCAAGGGCTGTTGGATCTTTCAACGACGCCTAAAGACAACATGCGTTCGAGTTCAACATCAACTATTTTTTGCAACGCCGGAGATATAGGATAATATCGTTGTTTAATAGGTAAGCTATTCGACACGATACGATGTTCTACAAAAGTTGTGCAGCCTAATTCCTCAGAAGCTGATTTCGCGAAAAAGTCACAAACTAAAGAATCTATACGCCTTTGTTGGTCGGCGTCCAAGACATGCTGAATTCCAATAGTACCAATTATAGAGGATTCTGCTGAAAATACCCACTCACCACGACGAAGATCAGGTACAATGCCCATAACCTTCCAAAAATCAGTTCCCAAAATTAATCTATAGGGCAATTCAGGAATAACCAAAATATCTAAAATTTTAACACGATCTCCAAGTTGAACAGGAACCGAAATCTCTCCCAAAGGTTTACATGTGTGCCCGTTGGCTAATATACAGGACGCAGACGTAGAACGTAAACGAACTCTAATCGATCGTAAAAGTTTCCAACAAGAACCTCCGATAAAGGTGCGTGAAGCGCCAGAGTCTAACAAACCAAGAAAAGGTTGTCCAAAAATCAACACCCTAAGATGTGGGCGCTCGTCATTGCATGCTTGATCTAACAGAAAGTTCAATCGAGAGGATTCAACACGAGAACACAGACCGCTAACGCGAGAAGTCGCTGGTTTAGGGATCGTTCGCGGTCTTATTGACGACTCTCTCTGCCGTTTCCCGACCGATTGAAAGTCTGACAGCGTGGACAAGTGTTGATGGTCTGACCACGCGCTCCACATTTGTAACAAAATCTTGAATTGCGAGGATTAGGACATTCTCTCACCAGATGCCCCACTACGTTGCAATTCCAACACTTCGGTCCATTGCTGGACGAAGGTGCCGAAACTGCTGCTACACTAGATGTTGCGGGAGAATAAGCATAAGCTAAGTCCGGTTCGCATAAAGAAGACTTATTGCGAGGTGGAGGTGCGAAAGCTTCTATAGAGATCTTACAAGCTTCTAGTTTTCTGCATAATTCTAAAAGCTGGTCTACGGATTTCATTTCTGTAAGCCCTAATTGACTCTGATAAAACGGAGCAATGTTTTGCAACAGAACGTCTAACCTAAGTCCCTCGGCAACTGGCACAGTCAAACGCCCAAACATACCATTCATTACCGCCACGTACATGCCTATCGTCTCATTCGGCCCTTGAGTTCGCCTCTTTATTTCCTGAAACAATTTGTCGTTATAGTTGGGAGGTTGAAATTGAAGACGAAGTTCTCGTACAAAATCGACCCAAGTCGTTACCTTATGGCGAGTGGAACGCCACCAAACCAAAGCCTTTCCCGAAAACAACTCTGTAGCGGATCTTATTAACTGTTCCTTAGCGAGATTGTTTGCTATGCATTTATCTTCAATGGTTTCGAGAAATGCACTCAAAGATTGTCGCGAATTCTCTCCATCGAACTTGGAAAAGTTCCACCTTGACACCGGAACAACCTTACATGACGGAGATGACGCAGAGACAGCTGCTGAGCTCACCGCATGTGACGCTGTCGCACGAACAGGTGACAGAATCGGTTCTCCCACAGATTCTTCGGAATCGGAAATTTCGCTATCAGAAGCAGTAGGACCTTGTGCTACACTAGTGGATGCGAACACAAACGACATGTCAGCAGGAACGGTACCTGCCAAAGCTGACTTCCTAGCCTTCCGCGCCTTAGACTTAAGAGATGTCTGAAGGGTTACCAACTCAACAAGAAAACCTGCTACTTCCTCCTCAGCTTCAGGTGTCTCTGGCTTTGCCCGCCTAATTCGTGAAAAAGCATGAATGATTTTCGTGTTAATTTTCCGATACCTTAAGCTAGTTTCTATTTCGACAAATTGATCTAAAAGATCATTGATCTCGGCGATCTTCCTCTTGACTTCGCGAGTGTCCTCTTCGATAGTGTAAGGATTAGCCGGTTTAGCCATCGGAATACCCCCACTCTCTAACTGTAACAAACTCCTAAGAGTCGCACGCATCGTCTTGACAGGAACATTTTCGTTTGCTCCACGAACCCTTAGTTCGTAAACTAACTCATCTCGCTCTAACCTGTTGATTTCGATCTTACCTTCCATCACAACAAATGTTCAGACACACAAAGCGAAAATCTATTCCTAAAAATATCGAAACCCCAAAATTCTAAACGAATACAATAAATCTAGAACGAAACCCTTCACCACAGCGTGATCTGTCCAAGTGTCCCTAAAGGAAAAGAAAATAGCTGAAAATTTAAAAAAAAGGTAAACCGAAGATGGTCAAAATCGAAAGAAACGTGAAACGATCGGAAATTCGTCAGACCAAAACCACAAATGGTCCTTACACAACCCTAAGCTGAATATAAATCTCAATAAACAAAAGCCCCTCCCACAAGCGTGAGCAAGCAAAGTTTCTATAGATTTTAAAAAAAAGAAAAATGGCCTCCACACAGGGCGCCAAAAACTTGCCACCAACGCGGCGTAAAATTAATAGTGTGGCGAGTGATAAGGAGAGATCGCTCGCTGATCCTCTCTGGTCTGAACCTACCTGTTGATGTTATGTCCCCAGGAAGGTCTCTGCCGGCTAACTCTCTCTTGTTTCGGAGAGCGTCGCGGATTCAAGGCCGCGAGATGGAATATGGACGCCACCGTTATTATCCACCTGCAGAGATAACGCTATAACGGGAGCAGGCGGGACCTGGTAGCTCCAACTTACACCAGAGGGTCAGCCCCCTATCACTCGTTGTAAAGCAAGAAACTTTGTTATACTCAAAAGCTAGTGGGAAGGGATGAGATCGAAACACAGTCAACAATTCTACAAATTTATTGTATACACTTAGCGTTAGATTAAACAATAAAACAATACGGCGGTGCCGTCACTTCCAATATTCTTGCCAGACACAGGCGCTTTCTCAAGACACAATAACGTTTTATAATATAGGTGAAGCCCAGATCAAAAGTACAATAAGAAAGCAAAAGAGTTATGAGTAAATTGGATACAGACCGAAAACTAAAATTCTCCCCCCCGTATAAGTATATCGAGAGGCGAGAGGGGTTACCCTAAATTATTCCTCCAGGTTAATGATAATATGATTCTACAAAACGGGATAGAAGGAAATCTCAAAAGACGTTATCGCGAAAGATTCTAGAAATACAAAATCTCAAGATATACGGCAGGTTACCTTTAAACAAAATCCAAGGTTAAGCCTTGTTTGCAAATATAGAAAAAGTAAGTAAAAATACCGAACGTGAAAATTAAATCACCCAGAAAGAAACTTTTGGAGTATCCCCTGTATAACAGGTGTGCAAAATTTCAGATATATAAATTTAAATGTTCGAAGAAAATAACTAACAAAAGTAGATATCTAGAATACCAATTCCGTATACGTAATTTGATTTCTGTACAGTATATAACAAACATGTATAATAAAATTTACAGATAGATCTATGAATACAAGGTATCGTAACAGACAATCTTAGGTCCGATCTGAAGGATCTGACTTCGATTACGACACCAAATTTAAGCAGGAGTCCAACAGTGAAGCTGTCGGTCTTCTGGTACTAAAGTTAGGTTTCTGTTCCAGATCCCGGGGATAATTGAGATCATCAACGGGTTTATTATTTAAATAGACTCGATTGACACAGTAAGACAAACTTGTAATTGGGAAAAGTTCCCTACATAATGATCTGAATAAATGATTGAGCAATCACTCTAAGTGAGAGTCTTATAAAGAGAGTAACTGCTTGATTTATATTTTAAATTTAGAAAATTACTAAACGTTATACGATACTTGTTTGAACTTTTATAAATAGGACAGAAAGAATTTAAAGGCAACACCTACTTTATTTGGGTTTCACAATCAGTAATCGTCTCTTCCAAATATTATAACCGCTCACATTTGTTAAACAATACTTTGATTTTCCCAGCAGTCCTCACAACAACGACGCCATTTTGGGAAACCAAGATGGATGAAACCGCGTCCTTTCTCCTATTCCAAAAGGGTCTCGCTAGAATCGTGTGCCCCAAAATTCTCAGGATGCGGACGGCTTAAAGTAGCTCCAGAACTGCGACGGATTAATTCGAACAGCAAAATAAGCCCCAAAATTCTCAGGATAAAATTACCGGAGGGACGCCTACCGCCTCACAAAAGATATCCAATTAATTCTTCGAAATTCAGAGAAATCACGTTAATATAAACGTTAAAAGAATCCTGTAAGTTCAAAATGGGATATAGTAATAATATTAAGAAGATTTCCATACCTTTTACCGCAAAGATCAGGTTTCTAATCAAACGTGCCACAATCACGACACAGCGCTTAAGGAAGATTAAGTCACAATGGCGGCCGCATCGATTTTGATGAAGATGCCGGATACACGTCATCGTAATTTCGGAAGTTCAAGAAGAAAGGGAAATTAGTTTTCGAAATCTCGAGAATGATTTCAAGTCGCAAAATGTGACAAATAAATCTACAATCGTTATTCAATTTAATGTCCAGAGACGAAGATTTCAAATAGGAGTCGGCAAGTGAGATTCCTGTCGCAGAGGCGAACATCGAAAAGGAGATGGCGCAATAAGCGGTGAAATTATAATTAGATTAGCATTAAATTTAAAAGGCAATATTAACAACAGAAAATGCGTTTAGATGATCTACAATTCATAGCAAAAATTCCTACATAATCAGTTTGACATTCGGTGAGACTTTAAGCGAGTTTTCAATGAAAATCTTGTGAGCATTCCGGTAAAGGGTTTATAAAAGATGGCCGCATGCTTTAAGACATAGGCTTTCAGGATGGATTGAATGAATGTAATGGGTTGACAATATAGTAGTTGAAGGGTCTAAACTGTTCGAGATATGAAGTTTAAAGCAAAAATAAAAACATTAGTTGAAATTTATTTACAAGTTATAGCTACGAGGGTTTTATGAGAAGTAATAGAGAAAACTTGCACTAATATAGGTCGTATGCAGGAAAGTGCATTTGTATGCGTAACAGCCTACAGAACACATGGTTGCGGCACCATCGCTCATAAATAAAGACGGCAGACTATGTGCCCCAGCAGTGGCGTTGCGTGGAGAGTTTAGCAGAATAACAGTGCGCTTACTTAAAAAATAAATATATCGAATCCCTATACAAAACGTTAAGAAAAAACATAAATAACTTACCCAACATGTTTACATTGTTGCAAAAAAATGCGGATGTGCGCGATGAAAAAACTGCACCATAATATATGTTTCTGTATTAGTCTCGGAAAGGTTCGTACGTAGCGACGTATATATATGTTTACATACAGAGAAGGATTGTTCGATGTTGAGAGATGTTATATTTGCATAGTTAAAGCGCTCTTTGTATCTGTACAACGGATCTTCAGTATTGGTAAACAGTTGCCCTAATTTTGTAAAATCTACATTTTTATCTAATACACTCTTAAATTTTTCACGGACACAATCAATTTTTTCATCTTCAAGGATATGCAGCACTAGTTTTACGTGGTCAATAATTGCTAATGAGTCCGATATGGACAGCGCAGTGTTCTGTAAATTTTTTATTGCGTCCAGTATTGGAACGTAACTGTCGTAAATAATTTTTAAATTTGCTGCACATTATGCGCGGCTTAGGTTGAGGATTGTTAAATTGAACCTGGCTGAGCCGTATTGCAGCTGCATCTAGTTGTAAAATCACTGATTTAATTGTTCCAAAATGTTTATAATAATAAAATGCTGCTTCTAACCAAGTACCCCATCGTATAAGAATTGGTTGCGGCGGCTCGGGTATATCAGGACACAGCGAATGAAATAGCCGAATCCGTTTCGGAGATTTAAGAAAAACCGCTTTCGTTTGTCCTATCAGTTGATCCACATCAGGATAAGTTGTACGTATAGTGTTTGTTACAAGGTGTAAAGCGTGAAGCAAACATGTGACATGCAGCAGGTTTGGTTGAATCGTTTTGAGTATGTTTGCCATGGAACACATAACCTTGGCAGCATCGGTAACTAACATTAACACTTGCTTCGGTAAAATCTCAAATTTGTGTAGTGTTTCTATTAATACATCATATATCGCTCTGGCAGTACACCCTTGCATTCGTTTACAGGTTAGTAAATAAGGAGGAGAAGGTCCTTGCGGAGTCAGCGTCCGTACTAGAATGGCTAGGATGGACTGTTTTTTAATATCTGTAGTTTCGTCTATTGTTAACCACAGGAATTTTTTTTTTACCGTATTTTTCGTACAATTTACAATTCTCTCACGCACTGACGGTACGTAATTCCGTAGCGTACTTCTTGCTGGTAATTTCCACGTAGGATTGTATTTCTTCCAAAACTGACGAAACATTGGGTGCATTGGTATATTGGTCGCAATTAACATCATTGTTAAATCACACACAAATTTATTATATGATCTGCGTCCACTATTATTCGATTTATGTTTGTCACTATTTATATGTCTTTGGCACTGACTTGCTTTCCAAGTTAATAAAGTTGTTTCACAAACTAAACATTTCACTACGGTACCGTCATATATTAAATCGGGAAACCGATGTAAAAATTTCTTTACTACGTTAGCATGCAACCGAGTCGATGCATTGTTTCTACGCACTCCCGACATTTTCAACACGATTGTGTTAACAATGTATCGCTTACAACGTCTCAACGGCAACTGAATTGATCGTCGTACGCCTCTACTCGATCCCTCCACATCACGATACTGTTCGGGCACATAGTCTGCCGTCTTTAGTCATAAACATTAATACTTAGTCTTTCGAAAGTTTTAATTTTTCCAAAGTATCTAATAGCACCTCTGAAATTTTTTCGGCATTACATTGTTCTAGTCGTCTGGATGCTAATAAAATTGAAGACGTTGAAAGATGTGGTTCCATATTACGCGCCATCACATTAACTACAGATTGTTTTTTGCTGTCAGTTGTTTCGTCCACACATAACCACAGTTTTTTATTTTTCAGTTCGGCTTTGATTTTATTTTCAACCTGTTTACGCACCGATGGTAAATTCCTTCGTAACGTTGTCGTGCTCGGTAATGTTTGATTCGCGTATTTATTCCAAAACCAAATAAATGAATCATTACTTAACAAGGTAAACGGCAGTGTACACACAATCATAGTTACACATAGTTCATGTATAAACTGTTGTCGATTAATTTTTAATCGAACTGCTTACGTGTTCTTTACAATGTGTTTTTGACCAACACATTAGATATGTATTGCACATTAAACATTTAATTATTGAGCCATCGTATATTAAGTCCGGGAAATCCATAATAAACTTATTCACTTCGTCTGACAACGGTCGTTTTCTCGATTTATGTGTCGACGACATTTTATTACGTATGTGCTATGAATAGTGGTTTGAGAATTTAGCGCGCCACCATCCACAACTAGTTTTCCCAACTAGGTTTCTCAGCCGGTGAAATTTCAAATGTGAGACTTCTAACTTCTCGGGTTCCAATAAGGAAAGTCGTGTAAAAAATTGTGGAGACACTTTTACGAGAGAAGGTTGCTTAATTAAATTTAATAACATCAAAATTACGGGAATAAATATCTCAAAGAAATATCTCGGGAATTAAATATGAAATACCAACAACTAATGAACACTTTCAAATCAACCCGAACTAATTTAATATATATATATATATATATATATATATATATATATATATATATATATAATATATATCTCAAAAAAACACAACTTTCTCGTTTTACATCTAATCTTGGTCTCTCCGAATTTACCTAGGCCTCTACAACACATTGGCCTCGGATAACTAGTTTTTATCACACGTTAAATTTTAAAACATTTTCAATATACACTTGTATCCCAAATAATTGTACATTTTTAAATTAAATTATTTTTAATTAAAAATCCATAGCAGTATGCTTACACTTACATGCAGTCTAAGTAAGTACCAAACACATACTGAATGCTTTTTATTAGTTCTGATGCAATACACCGTGTCCAATTGCAAGTGCACCGGGTTGGCAACACAAAAATCCCTGCTTCGAAGAAAAATAGTTTAGTTTTATATCTATATGTTGGACAGGTTTACGTTAACCCGTCCCACTGCTGTCAGTTTTCAGTCATTATTGTATTTATGTTTTTGTTAATGATTATAACAGCTTTTGCATTTATTTCTTTAATCGGTACCCTTTAATCTGTTGTCTGTAATCATTATACAAACTATCTTTTTCAAGACAATGCCGTTTACATTACAGCTAGATACATTTATTGTGATGGCGCATTTTCGAAGTGCGACATTAACCGAAAATGGAAACTGGGAATATTCACTACCCTCATGCTTTCAACAGTTCCATAATGAGTATCCTGATGTGATGATAGCTTATGAAACATTTAAGTGTCATCGTAATAGACTGATAAAGAGGTTTATGGAAACTGGTAGCGTTATAAAACGGAAGGCTGATCAAGCACCATCTGTGCTGACAGAAGATAGAGTGGATGATATCAGGCAAAGAATGGATGTTAGTCCTTACAAATCTGTTAAAAAATTGGCACTGCAAACAGGTACCCGTGTGATTCAGAGAATATTCATTTTCATATTTATCAAATTGTAGGTATTTCTCGTGGAAGTGCACATATGGCCGTAAGGAAGAAATTGCATATGCATCCCTACAAAATTCTAGTTATGCAATATTTACGTGTGCAAGATTTTGAATAACGACAAAATTTCTGTCGTTGGTTTAATGAAACTCTAGGAGATGATGATTTAGATCGCAGCTTTTTTTCTGATGAAGCCTGGTTCCATTTGTCAGGATATCCACATGTTTTTGTAGAAACTAATCTCCACCCTATTAAAGTTGGCGTTTGGATCGCCATGTCAAGAAGGCGAATTATAGGACCAATCTTTTTTCACGACACAAAAAATGCAGTGCGATATAGAGAAATGCTACTAGAACCGTTTATAAATAGCTTAGACGATGAAGAACTAACTCGTGGATATTTCCAACAAGATGGAGCCTCAGCGCATACTGCACGTACTACATTAAATTATCTAGAAGAATTTTATGATGATAGATTGATAAGTTACAATCGCTGGCCTGTATATTCTCCGGATTTGACTCCTCTGGATTTTTTCCTGTTTGGTTATCTGAAGAATAAAGTTTACAGCAATCGGCTTCACAATATAGATGAGCTACAAGCTGCAATAACACATGAAGTGCAAAATATTACAGAAGAAATGCTGCAGAATGTGTTCAATAATATGAGAAGACGAGTAAATTTATGTTTGCAACATAATGGTGCACATTTTGAAAATCATTTGTAATTTATTTTAACCATATGTCCCCTTAAGTCTTTTGCTTGTTACAATTGTAGAATTTTATTTTTTTAATGAATTGCGACTTTATTGTACTGTTTTTTCTTCTTTGTGAAAAACTTATAAAAATAAATTTCTTATACTTATTTGCAATTTCTAATTTTCTCAATTGTATGGTTAGTATTTATCTATCTATCTGTCTAGGTATATCAAGTTAGTAAATTTAATGATCATCAGTATTTCGTTTTTCTTAAAAAAAAAAGTTATCAATTCAGCGATGGAATTGAATATACAATACATGAAATTTAATTATAAAGGTTATGAATACAAACTATGCTAACATAACCTTTACATACATAAGATATTCATTTTTGACAACTAAACATAATAAGAATGAAGTTACCAAGTCAAGGTAGGCAATATTACAGTCTTACCAAATTAAATCTGGCGTTGCCAACCTGGTGCACTTGACCTTGGACACCCGGTACAATCAACCGCACATGGCGCGCACGGAAATTGGTCTGCTCTAGTCATAAGTTGTCGATTTACCGATCTTAAACGACCTCGTTGTCGATGCTGCTAAAGCTTTTTGCCGTAGTAGCAAATATTGTCGGACTCGACAAATACTCTTTCGATATCACTGTCGAGGCGATTCGACTGTCGATTCGGCGTGGTTCTACCCCGTGGTCATGTTATTGTATTTAAAAGGTTTCTAAATTTGATTCGAATTCATTTATTTTCAGATACTGTATAGTTCCCTCGCTGAATGTTCACGAGCTAGAAGTAGAAAGGTGTTCATCGGAAAAACACAGGGCCAAAAAATGGAAGCGTGGATGTCAGTTAAAGTCACTTATAAAAATGAAATATCCGAACAGGGGCAAATATAAATGCGCCAATTGCGAGTTTAAGACTTGTTACAGGACTTATTTAGTAAAACATATAAAAATAAAACACCTAATGCAAAGTAATTATAAATGCATAGAGTGTGAATACAAGACAAACTACAAGTCAAGTTTACAAATACACATAACAGGAAAACATCTGAAACAAAATGATTATAAAGGTACGCAGTGTGAATTCACCACGTATTACAAGTCAAACTTGGATCAACATGTAAAATCAAAACATCTGAAACAAAAGGATTACAAATGCAACGAGTGTGAATACATGACAAGTCGCAAGTCAGACCTAGAAAGACACATAAAAAGAAAACATCTGAAACCAAAGGATTATAAATGCATGGAGTGTGAATACAAGACGAACTTCAAGTCATTTTTAGAATTACACGTAAATACAAAACATCCGAAACAGATTGGTTATAAATGCATGCAGTGTGAGTTCAAGACAAATTATAAACGGCACTTAGAAAAGCACATAAAAGAAAGCACCTTAAAGAAAATGATTATAAATGCAGAGACTGCGAATTCAAGACAAACTACAAGTCACATTTAAATCTGCACATCAAATCACAACACCTTAAAGAAAATGGTTATAAATGCGGAGAGTGTAAATTCAAGACATATTACAAGTCAAATTTAGACAACCACATAAAATCAAAACACCTGAAACAAAATGATTTTAAGTGCATGACGTGTGAATTCGAGACGAATTATAAAGGACACTTAGAAAGCCACATAAAACGAAAACATCTGAAACAAAATGATTATAAATGCACGGAGTGTGAATTCAAGACAAGTTACAAGTCAAGTTTAGAAATACACATAAAAGCAAGACATCTTGAAAATGTTTATAAATGTACAGAATGTGAATTCAAGACGAACTACAAATCACATTTAAAAGTACACATAAAAGCAAAACACCTTACAGAAAATAATTATAAATGCACAGAGTGTGAATACGTGACAAGTCGCAGGTCAGACTTAGAAAGACACATAAAAGAAAAACATGTTAAACAAGATTATTATAAATGCACAGACTGTGAATTCAAGACAAACTACAAGTCACATTTAAAAGTACATGTAAACGCAAAACATTTGAAACAAAAGGATTATAAATGCACAGAGTGTGAATTGAAGACAAACTACAGGTCAAGTTTAGAAAGACACATGAAAGAAAAACATCTGAAATAAAATGCATGGAGTGTGAATACAAGGCATGTTACAAGTCAATAAATTTTCCCTGGTCTCTTTCTAACAACAATATTCATATTGCTCTAAAACAGGGATGCACAGACTTATAGGGAACAAGGGCCACTCGGGAAAATTATAAGCCAAGGACGGCCCAGTACAAAGAATACTTATTAACACAAATATTTTTATTTTTAAATAGTATGAATTACTACAAATGATAAAAATAAAAGAACATTCAAAAATGTTTGTTGTAATTATGTAATCGTAATGTAATCTAATCATTACAATGTAATATTTCGTGATTTATTATTTTGATGCATGACATTGCATTGACCTAACAATTTTGTTTATGTTTGGCTCCACATTACTTGTCGCCACACGTAAAATTGCTTCCAGATTTTCATTTGCCAGACGGTTTCGATTTTTTGTTTTGTTAAGTTTCATCACTGAAAATGTTTGCTCACAAATATACGTCGATCCAAATAAGCTTGCGCATTTCAATGCATTTATTCGCAACTCTTTATAAGCGGTTTTGTCAACGCAACGGTAAAAGTTGAGTAAATTACCTTCATTAAACTTGTTTCGTAAATTATCATCATTTTGCATGTCTATCAAATCCAGCTGTATTGATTCCGGTGCATTTTCGGGTGAAATGTTGAAAGGATTGCTGAAAATGTCTAATAGAGGTTTAACTTTTTTGAAGTCTAGAAAACGATCATGAAAAGCTTGTATTAAAATATCAATTTTTTCAACATAAGCGAAATTAACATCAGTTTTATTGAATTTCTCCATAATTTTTTTGTAGTTTGGAAAATTACTGTAATTGGCTGAATTGATTTGTGTCCTGAAAAGATTCTATTTGCATTGAAAGGACGAAACATGAGAGTATAACTGCGAAATCAATTGATATTTGCCTTGGAGTCGCGTATTTAAGACATTCAAGTGATTTGTGATGTCTACAAGAAACGCTAAGTCACACAGCCAATCAGGGTTGTCGAGTTCGGCGACGTCCTTTTTCTTTTCCGCCAGAAATATTTTGATTTCTTCAATCAAGTTAAGAAACCGCTCTAGTGACAACCTACGACTTAGCCACTTTACTTCAGTGTAAAACAGGAGATCACCATATTCGCTTTCAATATCCTCGAGAAATTGTGTGAATTGTCGGTGATTGAAACCTCGTGATTTTATAAAGTTTACAGTAGGTACTACAACTTTCATCACATTTTCAAATCCCAATAATTTTGAACAGTATAATCTTGTTGTATAATGCAATGAAACTGCATTAATTCCTTGGTATCTATGTTTTTAGTTTGTAAATACTCGTTTTAACATAGTTATTATCCCAGATTTACTTCCAACCATTGAAGGTGCTCCGTCAGTCGTAATTCCAGATAATTTCGTTAAATCCAAATCCATTATAGAACATTTTTCCAGAAGAGCTTTGAGCATGCCACTCCCTTTGGTTTGACTCGTGAAAGAACTCATACCAATCATTTCTTCACTCACTTCAAAATTTTGCGTTACACCTCGTACAAATATAGAGTTGAGCAGTAGAACTTATATCTGTAGATTCGTCGAGTGCTATAGAAAAATACTCAAAACTTTTTGATTTCGTAGCTAATTGCTCTTCTATATTAGCTGCTAATGTGGTAAGTCTTCTTTGAATAGTCATCCGATTTAGTTGAATTTTCTCAAACCTCCTTGCATCTTTCGGACACATTTTTTTGACGGCGATATCTAAACACTGCTTAACAAACTCACCATCTTTAAAAGGCCCACAAGTTTTCGCTATTATTTGAGATACATATTTCAAAGCTAACTTCAGTAGCTGTTTCAGCATCTTGAATTGGTTTTGTAAACATAGCTTGCTGGCCTATTAGTTCTGTTTGTAAAGTGGAAATTTTTTGCGTTCGATTTTCGCCGGTTAATTTGGTAAAAGTATGATGCTGGGTTCCATAATGCCTTTTCACATTATATTCCTTCGGAATAGAAACACTACTCTTGCATATTAAACAGACACTTTTGTTATGCGATGAAATAAAAAGGTATTTTTCGGTCCAAATATCTTGAAACTGTCGATTTTCATCTTCAACCTTACGACTACGTTTTTTACAGGGGCCTGGTTTATCCATATAAAAATTGATATTATATTGTTACGTAGGTAGATGCCAAATTCGAACGACGAAATATTTATTCTTCACAGATTACAATTCAAACAATATAACGTTCGCTTGTCCGTAGTTAAAACTTAACTGCCCCGATAGCGGGCGATGCGTTGTATTTATACGAGTTACCTAACATCGAGAACCTACCACATTGTTAGGGGATAATACCGACGTGTTTCGCGAATCTTGGAGTAATCTAGTTGGTTCGACAGATTTCTAGTCTCGTAACAATATGCTTGGACCGACGAGGAGCATACCTGTCCTACCTAGTAAACCTGAACAAGAAAGTAGTAGTTACTTAAAGATACATATCTTACTAACAATTACAAAAGTTAGAATAAAATAAAAAGTTAAGAAATATTGATTTGAATGGATTTTTATCTACTTTTGTAGTTTTTCGAAAAATTTATAAAATTCGTTGGCGGGCCGCATAAATATCGACAGTGGGCCGCATGCGGGCCGCGGTATGTGCATCGCTGTGTTAGGATCACATTGTAAAATATCGTTTCTCTCTCGTATTATCGCTGTTATCCAAATAAACGGTTGCAAAAACTATCGCTTGGGGCGCCACGAAACAGCGGTTAGTTAGTGGGCAAGAGGTGTGTGCAAGTACATTAGGGTAAGACACACTCAAGCTTATAGCGTCGCGCATCTTTATATATTCTTTCAATCAACGATAAAACGAAATTTAAATTAACATGTAAACCACGCGAAGGCCACGATAAGCATAACACGAGAACGAAAACGCCAACATTTTTAGGATGATCAGTCATAGGTTGTCGATTTACCGATCTTAAACGACCTCGTTGTCGATACTGCTAAAGCTTTTTGCCGTAGTAGCAAATATTGTCCGACTCGACAAATACTCTCTCGATATCACTGTCGAGGCGATTCGACTGTCGATTCGGCGTGGTTCTACCCCGTGGTCATGTTATTGTATTTAAGAGGTTTCTAAATTTGATTCGAATTCATTTATTTTCAGATACTGTGTAGTTCCCTCGCCGAACGTTCACGAACTTGAAGTAGAAAGATGTTCTGAAAGACACAGGACCAAAAAATGGAAGCGTGGATTAAAATCTCTTATAAATATTAAATATCCGAACAGAGGCAAATATAAATGCGCCAATTGCGAGTTTAAGACATATTACAGGACTTATTTAGTAAAACATATAAAAATAAAACACCTAATGCAAAGTAATTATAAATGCATAGAGTGTGAATACAAGACAAACTACAAGTCAAGTTTACAAATACACATAAAAGGAAAGCACCTGAAACAAAATGATTATAAATGCACGCAGTGTGAATTCACCACGTATTACAAGTCAAACTTGGATCAACATGTAAAATCAAAACATCTGAAACAAAAGGATTACAAATGCAACGAGTGTGAATACATGACAAGTCGCAAGTCAGACCTAGAAAGACACATAAAAAGAAAACATCTGAAACCAAAGGATTATAAATGCATGGAGTGTGAATACAAGACGAACTTCAAGTCATTTTTAGAATTACACGTAAATACAAAACATACGAAACAGATTGGTTATAAATGCATGGAGTGTGAATTCAAGACAAATTATAAACGGCACTTAGAAAAGCACATAAAAGGAAAGCACCTTAAAGAAAATGATTATAAATGCAGAGACTGCGAATTCAAGACAAACTACAAGTCACATTTAAATCTGCACATCAAATCACAACACCTTAAAGAAAATGGTTATAAATGCGGAGAGTGTAAATTCAAGACATATTACAAGTCAAATTTAGACAACCACATAAAATCAAAACACCTGAAACAAAATGATTTTAAGTGCATGACGTGTGAATTCGAGACGAATTATAAAGGGCACTTAGAAAGCCACATAAAACGAAAACATCTGAAACAAAATGATTATAAATGCACGGAGTGTGAATTCAAGACAAGTTACAAGTCAAGTTTAGAAATACATATAAAAGCAAGACATCTTGAAAATGTTTATAAATGCACAGAATGTGAATTCAAGACGAACTACAAATCACATTTAAAAGTACACATAAAAGCAAAACACCTTACAGAAAATAATTATAAATGCACAGAGTGTGAATACGTGACAAGTCGCAAGTCAGACTTAGAAAGACACATAAAAGGAAAACATGTTAAACAAGATTATTATAAATGCACAGACTGTGAATTCAAGACAAACTACAAGTCACATTTAAAAGTACATGTAAACGCAAAACATTTGAAACAAAAGGATTATAAATGCACAGAGTGTGAATTGAAGACAAACTACAGGTCAAGTTTAGAGAGACACATGAAAGAAAAACATCTGAAATAAAATGGAGTGTGTGTACAAGGCATGTTACAAGTCGATAAACTGTCCCTGGTCTCTTTCTAACAACAATATTCATATTGCTATAAAATAACATAAATAAGTAATCATTCATTGACGTTAATACGAAATACTTACATTTCAAGAAGATAATAAAGAAAAACATCTGAAATAAAATGCATGGAGTGCGAATACAAGGCATGTTACAAGTCACATTTAGAAGTATACGTGAAAACGGAAGCGTCTTAAAGAAAATACTGCCTGAAAATTGAGTTCAAATAGTGTGGTATAGTCCATTTGCACCTTAGAAAACAGTACAGCTCTTAGTACCGTACAGATTTTTCACGCCTTATTGTGAAAGATATTTGAATAAAATATTAACGTAAATGCAATATAATAATCTTGCGAAACTTGAATTATTTCTATCAGTCGCTCTAAAAGTGATGTTGTGACGAACTCCGTGACCAAGCTTATGAAATTTAAGTGTGTTGTGCGCGAATTGGAACGTTAAATCGTCATCGCGCACTAATAATTCATAAACTTTTGAAGGAAATCGTATATCCTGTATTTGAGAATATTTATTAATTAGTAAAATGTAAATATGTTATGCGAGAATCCGTTAACGTTTTTGCGCCGATGTAAACCTTCCATGTCCAATCTGCGTGCTCTTAGTCCTCTTTTAACATTTTTGGTTTTTAGTTATTCCAGGCAGATATAAATAGGGCCCCATTTCATGATTTGCTCATTGACTATCTATTGACCCTAGTTGCTGACATTAGTCGAGCCCCCCGAAAACCCATATACTTGTCGGCCATTAGTTCTTTCTCCCAGGTTCCCTAATAACCTTTGTCATAAACACTTTAGTAAAACCAGGCTCAAGTTGTATTAATTGGCACGACAGAATTTACTCTGCATAACGCTCTAACCCTAAGTTATCGAATTTCGATCATATTAATCACCCTATTAATTATCTAAAATTATTTTGCTTTCCCGTATTCCTGGCCACTATTGTTGTATTAAAAACAAACAAATAACTATCTGCCTGAATGAAGCAAGCCTATTGTGAACTCTTTATTATTTTCTCCACCCTAATACTTCGTATAAAAATTTGTATGTTGTTTGTCACAAGATTTTCATTGCACAATCGTATGAAATTTGTTTTCTAGTTTTGTTCTAATATAATCTTTTTTCACGTTGTCGTGTACTAAAATTTGATGCAAACTAATTTCGTTTAGCAATTGTTATGCTCATTAGATTCAAGTTAATTTTCTAAACACGATCACCTGTTTTGTGTGAAGGATGTTTGACATTGAAAGACGAATCCGCGTCAGCTGATCGATGTTTCATTCAGTTTTATATTATTTCTACTTGTGTCGCCCGTTTTTTTTTACCGGCACATTTGACAAATATATTTGCTATGTACTGTTTTGTATAAAAAAAATAAAATTTTCTTTGTGACTTTATTAAAGTGTATAAATGTTTGTAAACATATATGTTTTAATGTTTTTAATCACAGATTAAACATCATTTTAATCTATATAAGATAGTGTATTTCATATTTTATAATTATCGTACTGTATATTTTACGTATTTTAATTTAGTATTATTTATCTAAATAAGATGGTGTAGTTCATATTGTATAATTATCGTGCTGTATATGTTACGTACTATATTTTAGCGATCAAATAATTTGCATATCCAAGTACAGTATCTAACTAACTAGTCTAATCTAACTAGTTCAGTATACTGCTGATACAGAAACAATCATAGGTCAGGTAATTAAAATAAACCAGTTCAATATTCTCATAAGTCATCGCATAAAAATTGTGAAACGTAAGAATTATGAGAACATTAAAATGCATTATAGACACCTGCGTAAACACTGTAATTAAACTAGGTTATATCAGTGATACTACAACAAATATTAAATGTTCTAGATATTTAATTACACTTATTTAATATACAGTGGACCCCTCTTATTGTGATCACTTTGGTACCCAAAGATTTTGATAACAACCGAATGATGTCAATATCCGGTAAGAAAAGAAATTGCTCAAAATATATATTTTTTATTCTTTAAATCACATTAACAATATGAATAAACAAACAAGTAAAAACTAAATAAATTCTTTGAAATACATAACTAAATAATTTTGTAACACTTAAAAATAATTGTTCTATGGTAAAAATATATAAAATAAGAAATTGCAACATTATTTCTTGAAATATTCCTCAAGGGTGGTTTGCCTTGATAACCCTTGACGAAGGAGATCATCTATAAATTTTTCATATTCATATTGAATTCTAAATTTCTCTGCCCTACATTGAACGCCGCATCGCAATATTGCTAATGCACTTCGCATTTCGTTTTCAGTCGGTGGTGTGATAACGCAATGCAATTTGTGTGTATGCAAACAATCTCAACCAGGTCACAGCCTCGTTCCCGTAACGCAAGTGTAACGCGTGTTACAAATACGTCCTCGCTCACGCGAGTTGTTTGCAAACACAAGCTGCATGTCAGGGTTGTATAATATTCCCTAAGTAGTACGAGGATGATCTGATGGATATATAACGAGAGTAATGCAAGAGACAGACATTCACAGATTCACAGTCACGTTCACATATTCAGTCTTAAACAAGAGTCAGATTCTTAACCAGAATCATGTCCTCTTTTATACTCTCTTTAGATAGACAGTAATAATATTAATGATAAGTATATCATAATGTATATAAACGTTATCCAGTTTTAAGTGTTAAATATTAATTATACGATGTTACCCAAACTTCGTGAGTGTCTTACTTTACCATAAGTCGCCCTACCTGTTATCCCGTGGGCTACCCAAAGGCCCAACATCACATGGCGATTCTGCCTACCTACGGCTCAGGACCATTCTGCCAGTCAATTAAGACTGCAGGGAACATGTAGGAAGCCGGAACGGACCAAGGAAGGAAAAACCTACAGTGTAGCAGGTCAAGATCACGAAATGGGCAATTACGCGACGAAGGAAGAGGTAATCATCGCTGGCAATGACGCCAACATAAAAAACAACGTAGACACCATCGACATCCTCGGCGTAGTGGCATTCGTGGGAGTTATGGTAATATTAACGTCCTGCTGCTGCTACGGTGTATACCGGCACGTGAACAAGAGGATGACGAAGGCCCTATCCGCTCAGGTTCAACTGGAGTTCCACCGAAGCCAGGAGAAGGTCTAGTCTAACACCCATGTCCGCCCCCGACCAATTCACACAAATATACGAAGAAGTAAAGGTATTTTTTAGTAATTTAAGGAAAGACAATGTTAGTAATAAGAGTGATATTAACGTAATTAAGCGCAAACAAGCGCTAATAGACAATTTTAACCTTAGATTGTATGAAATAAGGGACAATTTTAATAAAGTAGCACATAGTTTGATAACCTCTTCTGTGTTCTCATCTTCGAAATCATCGGATAACTGACAAGGATTTGTAGCATTAGTGTCCTGTATGCTCTGAACAATATCCTCTTCTGTAGTTGGAGCTGTTACATCAATATTGTTATCAATGTTAAGCCACTCTTCAAATTCAGCAGTTGGTATATCAGAAGGAAAAACCATTTCTTCTTCTGCTTGCATTTCTGGGTGGGTATTCGAGAAACCACCACGATTAAAACAGTTTTGAATTGTGGTTTTTGTTACGTTTTGCCAGGACTTGGCTATCATATGTATTGCATCCAATAATGATAATTTTCTCGCCAAATCATTCGCACTAAATTGCGTCATATCTTCCATATTTTCTAAAATACGGGCTCTCATTTCCTTGCGATAATAAAATTTTAAATTTCGTATAATTCCTTGATCACAGGGCTGTATTAGGGAAGTTGTATTCGCAGGTAAGAATACAACATTTATGTGCTTTAAATTTGAGTTAACAGCATGCGCGGTGCAGTTGTCAACAAGTAAAACAATTTTACGATTTAATTTATTGTCCCATTTTAATAACCATTCATTAAAAATAATGTATGTCATCCATGCGTTTGAGTTTGAATGGTAATCGACAGGCAAATTTTTAACACCTTTAAAGCACCGTGGCCTTTTACTTTGCCCAATAACTAAAAGCCTCTCTTTCTCACCAATCATATTTACACAGCACAAAACTGAGATACGCTCTTTTGCGATTTTACAACCTTTAGCACTTTCATCTTTGAAAAGATACGTGTGTTCTGGCAGTGCGCGATAGTAAAGTCCCGTTTCATCTGCGTTGTAAATGTCATTAGGGGAATACTCGCCAATAATTTTAGGCCACTCGTTTGCAATCCATTCTTCTGCTGCTCCAAAATCAGCATCCTTTTCTTCCCCATACGTGCGCTTGTAACTGATATTCTACCGTTTGGTCCATCGATAAAACCAACCTTTTGTTGCAACAAAATTTTCTTTCCCCATTTTCTTCGCAAGAATTTCCGCTTTCTCCATCATTAGCGGCCCATCAACACGCGCATCTTTTTTCCGGACACTGGTAAACCATAATTTTAAAGCTTCTTCTACTTTTGCATCTTTTCCCGTTCGATTTAGCTTTAAATTCACATTTTCATTTTTTTTCATAGAAATTGTTAGTTTCTCTATTTTTTAAAATTTTGCACAATAATGGCTGCAAAATTTTTAACTGAGCAGCTGCATTTCTTTGACTCATGCTGGGCAATCGGTCATATTTTTCTAAAATGCTCATTTTTTCCTTTGTGCTTAGATCTTTGCGCTTTGCGGACATGATGCGGATCGTTTCTTGTCTTAGTAAAACTGAATGAAATCAATGTGGCTTGTGGTGGAGTTGAACTGCTGACGTATTGTAAGTACATATGTACATATTTATTGTATTACATCATCCCCCAACGAAGCGAAATGTGATATAACAGTAACCGGACCCGTGATAACACTAAGCGTAAATATTTATATGCGTTATTACATAGAATTGCCCGTACTTGACAGAAACGATAACAATAAGCGTGTGATAACATTAGCCGCGACCACATTAAGCGGGGTCCACTGTATATAAAATTAACATGTTTAGAACCGCTAGAATAAAATTTGTATATATACCATAATTTATGTTAAATACATCATTAAGGAATGTACTGTTCTTTATTCACCTGTTCATGGTCCTTTGAACCAACAGCACTACGCCATTAAACCACCCTTGGCCACAGTAGAAAGTGAGGCTGCTTTCTAGTAGTGTCTGATCATTACCAGCGCTATAGTCCAAGCTACAAAATTCGAGAGTAAGGCTGCAATCCTATTACCATTATTTTATCGTATTATATTACCATCTTTAGTTTCAGAATTGCTATAATTTCTTTGTCGAACCTGTATAGAATTACGCTGGACTTTTCACTTCTTTTTTTGTTGGATAATAGAAATGCACTTTTAACTATAATAATTCTTTATTGAATCCAACGTTTGATGTATATAATTTTGATTTGTATTAGTGTTTGAACTCTTAGTCGTTAATGTGCTGTGATTCGAATGAATGTTTCTTACTTGTTATTAGGATGAGAGTTTTGTTCTTACTGTTTCTAAAAATACTACAAGTAGGCAAAATTTGCCATTACCCTGTTACGTTTTAAATTTCTTCATATATTTATTTAAGAGTTGCTACAATTTTTGATCTTACGAGTTCGTTGTCGCCATCTGTGTAATTTTATTTCTATCGTATCACCCTTCCCCGTTTCCGACGCATTCTATGCATATATACAGAATTCGTTCATGTGCCGTGAATAAGATCGGTTGGGTTGTTCTAATCCATTTTTATACTCTTCAACGAATTTAGTTTCACCTAATTCTACGTATATTGATAAAAGTCGCATATTGCGGATAAGAACGTAGAGCGTATACAAATTGGAATTTGCCGATACCGTTCCGTTTGGGGATTAGAAGCGAGAAACTTCTTTTTGCCTGAGTTTGTGGACGGCAAATCTTGGACGTATTTACGGAACAGCTGCAACCCCTGGAAGTCGTAATCAAGGTCCCGGGCACCTGCATCTCAATCACGAAATTTCCGGCCGACGAATCAATTACCAACATCCCTATTACATCTCCGTTAACGAAGGACGATATGTGAACTCGTATGTTTTTTTTTTGTATAAATCTTGTTTCTCTAAATACCGTTTTGAAGATTAAAAAAAAATATATTCTCTAACTTTCGAGTTTTAAATTACTATCTGTTCAAATTAAAAAATTTTAGTAACGTTGCGTAAGTTAATATTGTATTTAGATACTTATATAATTTTTGTATTTACTTCTAATTTCTTTTCAATTTGGTCTCGACTTTATATGTTTTGATGTTATATTATATTAATTGTTAACGAAATATTTTCTACACATTTTCCGTTTTTCTTTTATTCTCTTAAGATAATCTTCGAGATCATTTTTATAGTGAGATTTTCTTTAGTGTAACTGTTTTTTGAACATATGTACTGGCTGACGACTAGTTTAAACAAAAGAAAACTGTCTGTAAATCGTGCATGTGCATTTATTACGATATAAAATTTTGTTTGAACAATATACGTATGATAATTTTAAGACGTACATATTACTATGTCCTCGTAAAGTTTTCTCATTGATACCATAGAGATCATTTCATTTATTTGTATTCTTGACTTGATGTCTTTATATTTCTTTTGCATAATAATTTATTGTACTTTTGGTAAATTTATTTTTTTTTATACTCGTATATATAGCAAGCTTATTTTCATTAATTTATAATCAGCCTTTATTTTTTTATATTGTGTAGAAATTACATAACGGGTGTCCGTAAATGATTGAAGCTGACAGCTACTGTCAAATTTTGGTTAAGTTTGTGACACTACATTTGATTGCGATCGCTAATTAACATTAGCGTCCCACGCGGTACTTACTTTCAGCATAATAATTAAAATTGTTTCTTAAAATCAAGTACAATATTCTTACTTTTGGAAAAGTTTTTTGCTAATTAACATTATTTAAAAAAATAATTGTAAAATCATAACTATAAATTCATTACAATGACAAAATACAAACATTCTTTATTAGTAATTTTTGCAATTACAAAAAATGTTGAAAATGTTGACCTTGCTGCTGCAGACATAAATTAACTCTTCGTTTCATATTTTCGAATACATTTTGAAGTTGTGTAATCACTTGAATCTCGTTTTCAATTGCTTGCATTAATTCATCTAAATTATGTAACCTATTTTTATAAATATTATCTTTAATCTTTCCGAACATAAAATAATCTGGAGGGGTCAAGTCTGGTGACCTTGGTGGCTATCTACCTTGGCTAATAAGACGATCGTCATAGAATTCTCTTAAAAAGGTCAATGTCGCTTGCGCAGTATGGGCTGGAGCATTATCTTGCTGAAAAAATCCTCTTTCCAACTCGTCATCATGGAGTTGGTCCACAAATTGTTGTAATATATCTCTATAACGTGCAGCATTGATCGTATCATAGAAAAATATCGGTCCTATTATTCTACGACGTGATATTGCTACCCAAATGCCAACTTTTATAGGGTGTAGTTCATTTTCAATAAAGGTATGTGGGTTTTCTGTTGCCCATGTTCTATAATTTTGAGAATTTACATAACCGGATAAGTGAAACCAAGCTTCATCCGTAGAAAAGGTTAGATCTAATACTTCATTACTGTTTATGTTTTCATTAAACCAATTACAATAAGTTATTCTTGATTCAAAGTCAATGGGATATAATCGATGGACTACGGAAACCTTATATGAATGCATATGGAGGCTCTTCTTTAAAGCTTTTGAGCAAGATGTTTTGCTTAATCCTAGAAAGAATGAAGTTAAACCTATTTCTCAGTACATTTTTATATTATTACCTGTCTGTGCTGATAACTTTCGCAATGACTTTTTTGGACTATCTTCAATACGTTGCTGAATATCATCAACAATTTTCTAATTTTGTTATTGCTTTTTCTAGTCCCAAGTAATTCTCACGAATACTTTGTAAATCCATTTTAATCTGGGCATCTTGAAATTTTTTCTGGCTTGTATTGATAGCTGCACTTTCTTTCGGATCGAATGATAAAACCACGTCCTTAATTTTTTCAAAATGTTCATGATAGTAAAACCCTGCCCGTGTACCCCCATGTACCCCAACGTGTCAGAATCGGCTGTGGTGGCTCAGGGGTATGGGGACACAATTCGTGAAATTTCCGAATACGTTTTGGAGATTTCAGGAATGCTGCCTTTGTACTCGATATTAAAGCATCTACCTCTGGATAACATCTACGAACCTGTTCTGCCACAAGGTGTAGAGTATGGAGTTTACAAGTAATATGTAACAAGTTAGGACAATATTTTCTAAGAGACCGGCCTACAGAACACATGGTTGCGGCACCAACGGTCATGAACATTAATGCTAGGTCTTTCGAAAGTTTGAATTTTTCCAAAGTATCTAATTGCACCTCTGAAATTTTTTCGGCATTACATTGTTCTAGTCGTCTGGATGCTAATAAAATTGAAGACGTTGGTTGATGCGGTTCCATATTACGCGCCATCACATTAACTACAGATTGTTTTTTGCTGTCAGTTGTTTCGTCCACACATAACCACAGTTTTTTATTTTTCTGTTCGGCTTTGATTTTATTTTCAACCTGTTTACGCACCGATGGTAAATTCCTTCGTAACGTTGTCGTGCTCGGTAATGTTTGATACGCGTATTTATTCCAAAATGAAATAAATGAATCATTACTTAACAAGGTAAATGGCAGTGTACACACAATCATAGTTACACATAGTTCATTTATAAACTGTTGTCGATTAATTTTGTTATTATTGTGCTTCGAACTGCTTACGTGTTCTTTACAATGTGTTTTTGACCAACACATTAGATATGTACCGCACACTAAACATTTAATTATTGAGCCATCGTATATTAAGTCCGGGAAATCCATAATAAACTTGTTCACTTCGTCTGACAACGGTCGTTTTCTCGATTTATGTGTCGACGACATTTTATTACGTATGCTTACACTTACATGCAGTCTAAGCAAGTACCAAACACATACTGAATGTTTTTTATTAGTTCTGATGCAATACAATCATCCTCACACCGGCGCTCATGGCGCGCACGGAAATTGGTCTGCTCTAGTCATTAGTACCTAGTGTTAACTGCCGAATGTAGTTTATAATGCTTTACCAAAAAATCGCATAGAAAAAGTTTTCAGACGGTCTGTATATATTGTGTATGTGTGTGTGTGCCATCTATGTATGTTTTATGCCATCGACTGTTATTGATAGGGAAAATGCTGACCTGTGAGCAATAGACCCATTCGTCGAAATCAAGGCGCTATTGTGCTTACGGTGTCATATTTAGATATTTGCCGATGTAATTTTAATATTCGTATTTGTACCTGTGCGAGTTCAGTTTTGTGAGTAGTTACTGTAGCAACATTTATAAAATGCACAATTCCTTGGTAATATCTTATTTTCTGATGAAGCGAGTTTCACAAGAAATGGTGTATTTAATTTTGACAATGCTCAGAAGTGGCAAATGCGAATCCCCCGAGCGATTAAACCAGCTCACCATCAACATCGATTTTTTTAAAATGTGTGGATCGGTATAATAAATAATTACATTGTTGTGCCATTTTTCTTATCGTCGCGTTTGAACGGATAAGTTTATTTGGATTTTTTACAGAATATTCTGTCAGGATTATTAGAATATATTCCTTTGAATATTCGCGTGTCGATGTGGTATCAGTTGTTCGCATGGTTTTGTCTGCGTGGTGCGAACTAAAAAACGTTAAGTCGCTTTCAAAAGAAAAAAAAATAATTTAGAGTGTTGTAAACAGATATCTTAAGAAGTAGGTGATTTGTTTTTTTTATCGTAGACGAATGTGTGGGAATCGATGCTTGCGTTGTCAACGAGATAACCGAATACATCGGCTCCGTTACAAAGTGACTTAAATAGCGTATTAGAATCGATATTCAAAAGTGAAAATTAGTCCATCAAGTGCAGAGAAGAACAGTGCAACTTTGCACTGAGTTAAAACGATATAGGATAATAGAGTAAGCAAGCAAACTTTAAAAATAAATAGATAATATAACATAGGTTAGAACTTGTTGAGAATTTACTATATAAACAAAGTCCTGCATCAAGGCAAGATAGGTAACCAAATGTACATTGGGAAGTTACCATTTAACAAGTAGTGTAGCAACCAAGTATACAACAGAGTAAACAAATAAAGAAGTCATTTATTAGTGGGTACCGTTAGCTGGTAGAGATAGTCCGTCTGAAGGGGCGACCTGCGGATTGTTTCTGGCGCTGCCGGAGGTATAACATAATTTACTAATAAACAATGACGGGCCAAACAGAAGAACACTGAGAGAAATATATAAGTTTAGTACTGATAAAACACAGTTAGCGGTGTCTCGAACTGAGTGATTAGCACCAAATTAGTTATAATAAAGAAGAGTTGAGAAGTACCTAACCTACGGGGAATTGTCTCGAGATGCAATTGGGAATGAGTAAAATGGAAAGCGAAGATTGTTCCACGGATGATAGTAGGAAAAGTAAAGATGTGAATAGGGAGGAAGATGCCGAAAGAAGAAAAAAGGAATCTAGATCTCCTGGTAATAAATCCAAAAAAGAAAGAGAGGGAAAATTGGAGCAAATATTACAACTGATGAAGGAAATGAGCAAAGATCAAAAGGATATGAAACTGGAACAAAAAGAAATCATAAAAGAAACCCAAGAAATCAAGATACAACAAAGAGAATTCAATGGTGAACTGCTAAAACTAAAAATAGAAAATGAATCCTTGAAAAACGAAAACCAGGAAATACGGAAAGAGAATGTTAAAATACGACAAGAACTACAGAAAGTGGAAAAAACATTGGAAATAATAGAAAAAGAAAGAAGGAAATGTAATGTCGTAATGTATGGCCTAAGGATGGACATAAATGACCCAGCAGTTTTAAAAGAAAGAATTAAAGGATTCCTAAGCGAGCAACTGAGATTAAGCATTACCCCAAGATCAGTAATAAAAACAGGGGAGAGGACATGCGTCATAGAATTGAATAACGAGGAAGAAAGGAGAGAAGTTATAATAAACAAGTATAGACTGAAAAATATGAAAGAAGAGCGAATCTTTATAAATGAGGATATGACACCGAAGAAAAGAGAAAAACAAAAACATCTGAGAACATTTGTTAAGACGGAAAAAGAAAAAGGAAAAGAAGTAAAAATTGGATATAGTAAAGCAGTTGTAAATGGAGTGGAATGGCGATGGAATAAAGGAACGGAGAGAATGGAAAAGCAAATACCAAAAAACTAATACAGAATAAACAGGACGGATACATGGAAGGAAATATTGGCAATGGAGAGGAAATGGAATTGGAATGGAATGAAAGAACAAATAATCAGGGAAATAGAAAATATGTGGAGGTAGTAAATGAAGAAGTAAACATTAAAACTAAGGAAGGTAAAGTCAAAAAACTAAATGAAAAACAAGGGAAAATGGAACAAATAGAAGCGGACAAGGCTATGAATAGGATACCGAGATTAAGCGAAAGATTACCGAGATTAAGCAAGAAAGCTAAAACAAGAAAGTAATAAAATATGGAACATGGCAACGTGGAATATAAGAGGAATACAAGGAAAAGAAACTGAGTTAATACAAGAATTCGAGAAAGATTGATATATTAGCCATATGTGAAACTTAGAAAAAAGGAAAAGCAGAATTTGAAACAGAAGAAGGACACCTCATTATATATAGCGGAGTTGAACATAGTGAAAGGGGAAAACTGGGAGTGGGATGCATAATAAAAAGAGATTTGAGATTTGTTGGATACGTGCATAAGTGGGAATGTATTTCTGAGAGAATAATGACGCTGGAACTGCAACTAGAAGAACAAGAAAGGACAAGTATAATAATAACATATGGACCCAATGAAGATGAAAGAATAACAAACAAAGACTAATATTGGGAGGATCTTAATGGAATATTAGAGCACATGAAAGGAAGAAGAATAATTTTGGGAGACTTAAATGGCAGGGTAGGAAAAGGTAGAAACGAATTTGAAAATGTAATTGGACAGTACGGAGAAGACATGAGGAATGATAATGGACAGAGAATTATTGATTTATGTATGGAAAACAATATGCTAGTTATGAACACATTCTTCCAGCACAAAAAAATACATATGTATACCAGGGAAGTAGAGAGCCGAAATGAAAGATCCATAATAGACTACATCATAATAGATAGAAATTACAGAGCAGAAATCATAGATGTAAGGGTTAGAAGAGGTTATGAAATATTCAGTGATCACTACCTGATGCTGGGAAAAATGAAAGTGAAAACAAGAACAGTTAAAAAGGGGACAACAAGAAACAAAGAGACTATAAAATACTACAAGTTGGCAGAAAAGAAATAGCAGAAAAATATAAGAAATATATAGAAACAAGAATCAATTTAGATGATATGGAGTGGTGGGTAATTAATATAGATGAAGAGTTGGCAGAGATTCAGAAACTTGTTAACGAGCGCAGCCAGAAGTGTATGTGGAACAAATTTAGTCAACAGAAATAAAAGGCAAACGAAATGGTGGAGTGTTGAGATAAAAGAGCAAGTAAAAATAAAGAAGATTCAATGGCAGAAATACCTTAAGAATAAATCCGAAGAAAACTATGCAATATACAAAGAGCAAAGGACAAAAATAAAGGAAATGATAAAGCAGGCAAAGCAGATAGCGTGGGAAGATTTTGGAAAGAAAATGGAGATGGATAGTAAAGGAAATCAAAAGCTATTTTATAAAGCAATAAAAAACTTAAGAACAGATAAGAAGTACAGAATGAAGCAAGTAAAGGACAAAAGTAATAAAATACTGACAGAAGAAGAAGATGTTATGAGGAGGTGGCGAGAACACTTCCAGGAATTATTAAATCCAGGAAATGAGAGCAAAATGTCAGAACTGGAACCCACAGAAGACGAAGAATGTAAAGAATACGAGGAGTCGGAAATAGGAAAGAAGAAAGTAGATGAAATGTTAAAGAAACTAAAAAGAGGAAAAGCAGCCGGATATGACCAAATCACGAATGAAATGGTTATAGGGCTTGGAGAAAAAGGGATAGAGATATTAACTAGAATAATTAATATGGCATGGAATACTGGGGAAGTACCGGAGGATTGGAAGGTGGGGGTTATTGTGCCAATATTTAAGAAAGGAGACTATGAATTGTGCCAATTATAGAGGTATAACTCTAGTCAGTGTTGTAGCAAAATTATATGAAAGAATTTTAGATGAAAAGTTAAGGGACAAAATCGAACAACAACTAGAAGAACCTCAGAGTGGATTTCGCAAAGGCAGAAGCACACAAGACCATATATTTGCAATTAAGCAATTAATGGAGAAGATCAACAGAAGGAGAGAAGTTTGCTTGGCGCTTCTGGACTTGGATAAAGCATTTGATAGAATACCGAGAAAAATGGTATGGGAAAGTCTTAGGAAAAGAGGAGTGAGCAAAAAATTGCGAGTAGCAATTGAAAGCCTGTATAGAGGAAATAGAAATTATGTTAGAACAGATAATATGGAGTCAGAGGAATTTAGGGCAGAAGAAGGGTTAAAACAGGGAGGTGTCCTCAGTCCCACACTATTTATAGTAATAATGGATGACATACTAAAAGAAATAAGCACTAAAACCAAGAAAGTGAATATTGGATATAGAAATTTAAGACCTGTAAAGCTGGGAGAATGCGCCTTTGCAGACGACATTATGATCTGTGCAGAAGGAGAAAAGCAGTTAAAGATAATTTGAAAATCTGGGAAGAATTAAATAAGAGAAAAATGAAAATTAACACACAAAAGTTCAATGTAATGAGCATAGGAAAGCAACAAAGAATAAATGTAAGGATAGGAACAAAGAAATTGAAACAAGTGGAACGTTACAAATATTTAGGAATAATGATACAAAGTGATGGAAAAATGGATGAGTAAATAACAGAAAGGATAAATAATGCATCAAAAGTGTATCACACCCTGAGTAAAGCCTTCATAGGAAAGAAAGAAATTAGTCGGAAAACAAACAGTGTACCAAACTATATATAGACCAATACTCACCTATGGCAGCGAAAGTTGGGTCCTAAACAAAAGGATGACAAGCAGAGTCCAATCCATGGAAATGAAGTATCTAAGACGAATTAAGGGAGTAACAAGAAAGGATAAAATAAGAAATGAGTTAATAAGACAGGAATTAAATGTAAAATCAATCATTGAAACAATTGAACAAAATCAACTGAGATGGTTCGGACACCTAGTAAGAATGAACGAGAAAAGACCAACAAAAAACATTTGGCAAGCTAGAACAAACGGGAAATGAGACAGAGGCAGGCCAAGGAAAACGTGGAATATGGCGATAGCAGAAATACTGAAGGGGAGAAACAAAGAATTTGGAGAAGCTATGAAGGAAGCCAGTGACCGGGAGAAGTGGAAGAAATTCATACATTAGAGAAAGTAAACCTTTACACCTTATGGTAGAAAAGGTCTTGATTATATATAGATATATATATATATATATATATATATATATATATATAGACGAAGGTGTTTATATAAAGCGAACATACATCGACCTCTAAACCAAATGTTTGTATTCGCTCATCTGTTGGCGTGTAAATAGAAATAAATCCATAAATGGCCAGTCTGATATTAAAAAGCAAACGAAGGTATATTTATTTACGTTTTATTTTTTGTAAAGGTCACTGGACTGTGTGTTCTTCTACTTTATCACTTACCTACGAGGGTGGTTTGATAATTAACTTGGTTTGCTATGAAAGAAAACAATTTGAGTTTTGCAACGTACTTTATTTTTCGATATAGTCCCCTGGAAGTTCAACGCACTTGCCCCAACGCTTCTCCAGCTTCGCGATTCCTTCACAGAAATGAATTGCTTCGATGCTTTCAAAATACTGGTTTACTCTCTGTATGACATCTTCATTAGACTCAAACTTTCGTCTTGCCAGAAAAGTTTTTAGTTTCGGGAATAGATGGTAGTCCGAAGGAGCTAGATCTGGGAATACGCAGGATGCGGAAGCAGTTGAAATCGTAGCTCGGCCAATTTTTGCTGAGCGACACGACTTGAATGCACGGGAGCATTATCATGGTGAAACAACATCTTTTTCTTGGCCATTACCGGGCGTTTCTCTGTTATTGCCGCCTTTAATCGGTCCAAAAGTGATGCATAGTATTCTCCGGTAATGGTTCTTCCCTTTTCAAGGTAGTCAATTAGGAGAATTGCTTTTGCGTCCCAAAAAACTGACACCATGACCTTTCCAGCGGATGGAACGCATTTCGCTTTTTTCGGAGCCGATTCGCCACGGGCAATCCATTGCTTCGACTGCTGTTTAGTTTCCGGGATATAGTGGTATATTCAAGTTTCGTCCATTGTCACAAAACGGCGAAAAAACTCAACTACATTCTTCTGAAATACTTGCAAATTGTCGGCAGATATTCGCATGCGAATTCGATTTTGCTCTTGAGTGAGTAAACACGGCACCCATCTTGCGCACAGTTTTTGCATGTGCAATTCTTTCTGCAAAACGAAGTGAACTCGCTCAGTTGAGATGCCTGTGGCATCTCAACTGAGCCATCTCGCTAACTCGCGCATTTTCACTCGTCTATCGGCTAAAATCAAATCTTGGACTTTATCGATGATTTCGGGTGTCACAGCTAATTTCGGGGCTTCAAGACGTGGTGCATCTTTAATGCTTGTTCTGCTACGCTTAAACTCATTTACCCAAAGTCGAACACACTCATAAGAAGGAGTAGTCACCCAATGTAGGTGAAATTCTCTCATGAATCTCCTTCGCTGTTTTCCCTTCCAGATAAAAGAATTGAATCACATCACGAATTCCAACTCTATCCATTTCTCGCTATTGCTCGAAACACTTCTGTTTAAGTAACTGTCAAACAACGAGTTACTGTCAGAAGGACTTAAGACCAGAGAATATTAACTCATAGGAATGACACTTTATGACTACATATACAGATTACATTTGCGCCCTCGGTTAGTGTGTGAACCAAGTTAATTGTCAAACCACCCTCGTACTTCAACACAATGTGATGAAAACCAACGTTTTTCCAAAAATCAAAAAATTGCGGATAATTTAATGCTCGACGTACATATACATACTATTTATATTACGTCAACGAATGAACAAACACCCTGTATATGTGGTATAGAAAAGTAATAAATCGTTCAATTTTTTTAAATTTGAAGTTTTACAAAAGATTTAAGAAAAGTAACAGAACATCCAATGCCGCGACAATTATTTAAATAACGATAATTTACTAAATTCAAAGAAGCAACAATCAAACATAAACCCAAATAAAACTTGATTGTAGTCAGCACGCAACTGTTATACAAGCACCCCTAAACTGAATTAGATGGGATATAATGAACTCGCCCAACCCTAATATGTTCATAGCGCATTATGACGAATGTGCTATTCTCTAAATGTTTCACTCTACGCACTTAAGAGGTCTCAAATTTACAAATTACGTTCCAGATACTGCGCGTGCTTAAGCACGTATTGGCAATAAATTTCCGTTTTATAATCCGTTGTAAATTCCACTCCTCGGAAATGCAATAATTTCATAAAACACTTTTAGGAGAGGTGTATCATACCTAAGGCCAGGACTGCATATGGAGACCTGGCCCTGTCATTACATTTGAAAGGTTTTTAAATTTTATTCGATCTATTTATTTTCAAATACTGTGTACTTCCCCCGCCAAAGGTCTACGAGTTAAAAGTAGAAAGGTGTTCACCTGAAACACGCCACGACAAAAGATGGAAGCGTGGAATATACAAATGTACGCAATGCAAGTTCAGAACAATGTACAACGCCGACTTGAGGCAACACACTAACAAGCATTACGAGGTGAAAATGTGCAAATGTGTCATTTGTCACAGAAGATACAAGGCGAAGGAATCTTTCAAGGCGCACGTGTTAAAAAATCATCCTAACATTGCAGGAAGAGATGTCCAAAAATACTCTACGTGTTACAATTTCAAAACAAATACTGTAAATATAAAAGAGATTTCCACACTCACGTGATGGTGAAAAACAAAACAAGTTTCGAACAAGGCACATACCGTATGTCCCCGGATTGAGTTTACAAGAGGAAAAAAAAATTTATTTTTGATTTTACCAAAAAGTGCTAAAGGAATAAAATTTTTTGCTTAATTTCAAATGACCAAATCTGTAATTATAATTTCAGTACCACTTATCTATGTTCTAAAAAAATTTTTTTTTTATTTTTTTTCATCGCAGTACGTCTATTATTTTTTAATGGTAGAAGCCTTTGACTTGAAAATGTCATACACTAATTTATTTGTCAAAAATAACTTCAAACTGTAATTCTGTAAGTTTTGGTGAAAATGTTAACGTTATCACAAAAAATATATTTAATACAATGTTACGGTATTGGGGAAAAGAGCTAGCGTCGTATTGCTGAAGAATTTAATACAAAATTTACCGAAGTAACTGTTTCCCGTACGGGTATAAGGAAGTTGGTTAAAAAAATTTTGGAAACTGGTTCTGTTCTGAATTTAATGAAAAGAAAATAGTACGTAATGAAGATGATGATACTACAGTTTTAATTTTGGATTCGGTGCAAGATAATCCTAAACTTTCATTGCGGAGACGGGCGCTTCAACTGAATATGAGCAAATCCCATATTCAAAGAGTTTTGAAGGAACGTAAATTATACCCCTATAAACCGATTTTTAATCATACGTTAGAACCGGGAGATGATGAGAAGCGTCTTTATTTTTGCATGTGGATGGGAGATGAAATAATGGAGAACCAAAATTTTCACAAAAGCATTGTATTTTCCGATGAAGCAACTTTTTCTAGCAATGGTACCGTTTCGTCACAACATGTTCGTTATTGGAGTGATACTAATCCTCACTTTAGAATTGCATCAAAACGTCAATACTTTGTTAAGGTAAACGTGTGGTGTGCTGTTTCTTATCATGGAATAATAGGGCCATATTTTTTTGATGCTAATGTAAATCAGCATAATTATTTGGAAATGTTGAGCAATTTTTTCTGGGATGGTTTAAGTGAACTCCCACTTGCTTATCGGCAGAGGATGTATTTTCAACAGGATGGTTGTCCGGCCCACCGTTCGCGCATCGTAGCTGCCTGGCTCAATCAAAAAGTCGAAAATAATTGGATTGGCTGGAATGGTCCTGTTTTGTGGCCTCCAAGAAGCCCTGACTTAACTATTTTAGATTTTTATTTGTGGGGACGGTTAAAGCAACTAGTCTACATGGACAACTTGCCTAACAATGTGGAAGTATTAAAAAATCGCATTAGAGATGCTGTTGCATCCTTGACGCTTGAATAAATTCGCAACAGTTACAAGGAACTGCGGCTTAGAGTCGAATTGTGTGCTGAAAGGGGTGGCGAATTAATAGAATAGTTTTAAACATTATTGTTTCTAACCTAATTATTTTTTTATTGTTGTGATTGAAAATAAAAATTTGTAATTCTAAATAGGGGTTTGACAGTTTCGTAATTCTAATTACAGATTTGGTCATTTGAAATTAAGCAAAAAATTTTATTCCTTTAGCACTTCTTTGTAAAATCAAAAATAAATTTTTTTTTCCTCTTGTAAACTCAATCCGGGGACATACGGTATATCACTTAAAATCACTTATAAAAACGAAACATCTGAACAGAGGCAGACAGAACTCTGCAAATTGCGGGACGTAATTATAAATGCATGGAGTGTCAATTCGAAACAAACTACAAGCAATGTTTAGTAGAACACAAAAACGCAAGACATCTCAAAACAAGCAATTATAAGTGCATGCTGTGTGCATACAAAACGTATTGCAAGCCGAATTTAGCTAGACACATCAAAGTAAAACATCTTAAACAAAGAGATTATAAATGCACAGAGTGTGGACACATGGCGTATCGCAAGTCAGACCTAGAAAGACACATAAAATCAAAGCATCTTAAAGAAATTGATTATAAATGCAGAGAGTATGAATACATGACGAATTATAAAGGACAATTAGAAAAACACATAAAATCAATACATCTGAAACAAAAGGATTATAAATGCATAGAGTGTGAATACAAGACAAATAACACGACACATTTAAAAATACACATAAAATCAAAACATCTTAAGGAAAATGATTATAACTGCACAGAGTGTGAATTCATGAGTTTCATGACCAATTATAAATCACCATCTGTCAGACAACACCATAATAAATTTCAGACTGATTCATAGGTTAGTTTTTATTTGGCAGCCAGTTGTATCACACGTGTTTCGTGTTTCTCGATAAAATGGAAAAAGAGCAATATCGATCCGTAATTCGCTTTTTATTTTTGGATGGAAAAACATGCGAAGAAATAAAAGTGAAGTTGGATGCTGTCTATGGGGACCCTTCACCATCTATGACAACCGAAAGATATTGGTTCAACGAATTTAAACGTGGTCGTACATCTGTTTTTGATGAGGAGCGCCCAGGCCGCCCGGCAGACGTGGTTACCGAGGAAATCGTTGAAAAGGTCCACGACATGATTCTCGCTGATCGCCCAACGAAAGTGCGCGAAGTAGCAGAGGCCGTAGGCGTGTCGTACGGAACGGCAATTAATATTTTACATGATAAGTTATCGGTGAGAAAGGTGTCGGCCCGATGGGTGCCGCGATTGCTTACGGTGGACAACAAGCGGATACGGTTGTCAACGTCGAAGCAGTGTTTGGACCTCTTTAAGAGAAATTCGCAGGAGTTTTTGCGTCGAGTCGTCACCGTTGATGAAACCTGGATCCATTATTATACGCCAGAGTCCAAGCGACAGTCAAAACAATGGATTTTTCGGGGTGAATCTGCTCCGAAGAAAGCAAAGACGGTCCCATCGGCCAGAAAGGTCATGGCCACGATTTTTTTGGGATTCCAACGGAATAATCCTCATGGACTTTTTGCAGAAAGGAAGAATGGTCAAGGTGCAGTACTACAGTGAATTATTGGACCGATTCGATATAAAATTGAAGGAGACACGGCCCCATTTGGCTAAGAAAAAAGTGCTGTTTCACCACGATAATGCACCAGCACATTCATCCAGAATTGTCGCGGCAAAGTTGCATGAACTGCACTACGAATTGCTGCCGCACCCACCGTACTCGCCTGACTTGGCTCCCTGCGACTTCTTTCTGTTCCCCAACATGAAAACGTGGCTCGGGGGAAAAAGATTCAGCTCAAACGAGGAGGTTATCGTCGAGACAGAAGCGTATTTTGCAGAGTTTGACAAATCGTATTTTTTGGAGGGGTTAAAGAAATGGCAGAAACGTTGGGAAAAGTGTATTGTACTAAAAGGTGATTACGTTGAAAAATAAATAAAAAATTTGTGAAAAACTTGCGTCTTCTTTCCTAACACGGGTATTTATTGATCCACCCTCGTATAAAGGACAATTAGAGAAACACATAAAAACAAAACATCTGAAACAAAAGGATTATAAATGCACAAAGTGTGAATACAAGACAACCCGCAAGTTATACTTAGGAAAACACATCAAATCAAAACATCTGAAGGAAAATGATTATAAATGCATAGAGTGTGAATACATGACAAATTATAAAGGACTGTTAGAAAAACACATAAATCGAAAACATCTTAAACAAAAGGATTATAAATGCACGGAGTGTGAATACAAGACATGCATCAACTCATATTTAAAAAATCACATTAAAGCAAAACATCTGAAACAAAAGGATTACAAATGCACAGAGTGTGAATTCAAGACAAGCTACAACTCAAGTTTAGATAGACACATGAAAGAAAAACATCTAAAACAATGATTATAAAATACAAGAAGAAACAATGATTATAAAATGCGTGAATACAAGACATGTTACACGTTACATTTAGAAGAACACGTGACAGCGGAAACATCTTAAATAAAATATGGGTTAAAAATTAAATCCATATAGTTTATAGTGTTTGTATTAAATAAAAAATGTAGTCTTTTTGTTTTTGGTTTTATTGGAAATACAGTCCACGATTATTCTTTAGTTAAATTGAACATAGCTTATAACGAGCCATCAAAAAAATTCATAATTGGAGTAGACTGTGAAATTGGGTTGGTACTTTAGCCACTTGCACATAGTGACACATTACTTGATTCTTGACAGTTTCATTTGGCTTCATTGTAAAAAAAATGTTATGGCATTGAAATGATACTACAACAAAAAAGAAAACAAATAATTTATTTAATATCGAAATCATAATCAAAATTTACATATAGCTACAGAAGTTGTTGAAAATGTTGTCCATTTACATCTAAACACAAACCAACTCTTCTCCGCAATCCAGCAAAAACTTTATGCAGCATTTGCGGTGAGTTGTTGATCTCTTCACACTTTTCTGTTATGCGAATTCTCAGTTGTTCCAGATTATGAATTGGCGTTGAATAAATCGAATTTTTGATGTATGGCCATACGAAAAAATCACATATGTTTAAATCACAAGACCTAGTTGGATATGGGATTTCAGTGTTCCTGCTTATTATTCTGTTATCAAAAAATTCTCCGAGATATTGAAGTTCTCTGGTCGTATGTGCTGTTGCACCATCTTGTTGGAAATACCCATTTTGTAATTCCTCATCATCCAGTTAATTTATGAATGAGCCGAATATCTCATTGCGATATCGTGCAGCAGTAAGTGTACCTTCAAAAAAATGGGACCCACCAATATTCTTCGACATATTCCAACCCAAACACCAACTTTTTGGGGATGCAATGTTTTTTCAATAAAAAAATGAGGATTTTCGGAGGACCAACACCTCATATTATGTGAATTAACATATCCAGAAAGATAAAACCAGGCCTCATCCGTAAAAAAAACTGTGTTAAGGATATCCTGATTGTGTAGATTATTAGAAACCATTGACAAAATTCCACTCGTCTTAAATAATCCACTGGATAAAGTTCATGAAAACATTGCAGCTTGTATGGATGACAATGCAAAACTTTTTTAACAATGAATTGGCACGTACCATAAGATAAATTTATTTGTTGGGTCACTACTGAAATGGATGTTTTTGGATTTTTATCAATAATATGCTGAAGGGCTTCAATATTATCAGCTGTACGTTTAGATGGCCGTCCACTTCCAGTTTTTCGACCGACGCTACCAGTCTCTCTGAAAAACTTTACACAATTTGTCAAAACATTGTAAAAATCATTGTAATCAAACACTAATTCAGGATGTTCTTCACTAAAATCAGCCATGCATTCCGTAATTGAATACTGCCATTCGCCATTTACTTTCACACCTGTACGGAAGTAACATTCGATAATTTTTGCTTTTTGTTCTATGTTGAATACCATTTTTTAAATAAATTTAATTTTCTTAATAAGAGTTTTGAAAAATTTGACACAAACTTATAGTTTCAATGTCAAATAATAAATGTCATTATGTGGAAGTGGCTAAAGTACCAACCCAATTTCACAGTCTACTCCAATTATGAATTTTTTCGATGGCTCGTTAGCACTATTACTACGACACATCGTGAAAAATACAAGAACTTTATATTTTAAAATTTTGTTTATGAATAATTAAAGAAAAACAATTATTAAGACTGAAATGCCCAAAAAAACTCGAAGCTAAAATAGCAAAAACAACGTTTCGAAAGGAACACCGCCCGTCTTTGCTGAAGCTAAGCTGTGGTACTGGCTGGTTGGCTTGTATGTTTGTTAGCAACCCGCCCACGAAAGGTAAGTCCTTGGAAAGCTACTGTATCCTGAAAGTTACCGAAGCCAGCTCTCAAAATATTTATTGCTTTACGCGTAGGAGTTAATTTAGATTTGATTGTTGTGTACATATTAATTTTTTTGAATCGAAGTAGCGTTTACTTGATGGAAATTCATAATTAATAAAAGAAAAAAGCAATATTACTTAATTTCTACTTTATTGAGGTAAAATCCCATAACAATTGTTTCGATACACAGTGTCTTCCTCAGATGAAATTGTATTGCAAACTGTTTGCAATACAATTCGATGTTTATATTCGATCTGAAAACTTGAGAGATTCGTTAAATCTTTATTTGCCATAGAAAACACATCGAAGTATTAAAATTTTCTATAACCATATCAATTATATACGTATATCAGTTTTTATTAATTTATCGTCAAACATAATCATGAATATAATATAACAGTCAAGTTTTCGTAAATTGGGGTGTCCAACTAATTTAGTGCAGAAAATATATCTTTTGACATTTGAGATCAGAAAATAGCAGAATATCTACAATTGAAAAAGAAAAAAGATTAAATCCATCAACAGAGGATGCCAGAGATAGTTTTAACAAAAATTTTAGCTCTAAAATATCATATATAATTTTTTTTGTTATTTGTTTCAATATATACATTAATGTGTACCTTTGTTTTAATGTTGGTGTATATAGTAGAAATTTCACAAAAAAACTTAATAAAAATTAAATTTTAACGATCTGAAAATTATTTTTAAATAAATAGTCACAAAAATCTTTGCTCAACTGAACTAGCCAAAGAAAAAAAATATTTAATTATGAGGTTCCAGGATAAGTTAGTCCACTTTTTATCACAATTTAGATTTTTGCAATTTGTTTTTAAGTTAAAGCCAAGGGTGCCATTACGGTACGACCATTGAGTAAGGTCGATAACTCCATTAATCGAAATATGTTCCACACCAGCCCTAAGTGTATTGGAAATTATCGCAATTAGCCGATTCAAGCTAGGGCGTAGTGAGAAATTTTAGAAAGAAAGCTCATTACCGTATGGAGTATTTTGACGTCCTTTTGTTCTGAGACAATTCAAACGTTTATAGGCTTCGAGCTATTCTTTTGTCTATCAATTCGTTGCGAGTTAAAATATTTCGTAATCGAGGAGAAAATGCAAATTATTTTCTAAAAAAGAGTAATGTATACATTGTAATTGCAATGTATTTGTTGACTTTGCAGGTGTCCTAATTTAGTGGTCTAATTTCCATTAATATTTAAAACTACCGCCAATTATTAGTACTAGCGGCAGGATCGTCTGGTTATGCAATTAAAAGTTTAACGCATACCTAAAGGCTGTTTGACACAGCATAAATTTTGTTATAAAATTTACAACAAAAAATATAAAATTTATTTGTAAAATTAATAGCGTGTCACACACAATTATTTTATGTTAAATTTTATATAAAATATTAGAAAATTTATAGAATTGGTTCTATAAATTATAAAATAAAGAATAAAAATTGTGCAATAAAATGCGCATACGGGCGATGTTACGAGCATTGAAAATTACTATCGTAACAGATGTGAAGTTAATGGAAATTTGTTCGATTGCTTCAGTGCGCCATCTAGCGTGGGGACAAAGAAACTCGTTTATGTAAACGCACTACGGTTTTAAAATTAATTATTATTTTTAACGTTAATTTGCTTATGATTTAAGATTAAGATTAAATCATAAGCAAAGAATTCAACATAATTAATCATCTACTTCGAAATAAACAACGAAAATGAAATTAGAATATCAGTTAAACAATTTTATTCAAACCATCTCAAATTACAATAAAATAAAACTAAATTTGCGATTTCAACAAGTACCTAATGGGGTCTCTACTAACATTACAAAACTATTATACTAAATTTATTCAATAATAAATAAGTAGTAGTAGTAGTAGTTTGTAAGCTATATAGTTTACTAATGAAGACACAAGACAAATACGAAATGTAATTAAGTAAACACTCAACAAATTTCATGCACAACAAAAATAGTATCGATACAAATAAAATCATATAAATAATTGGTTGCAACATTTTATGTATGTCTTGTTGATCTGTAATATTGAAGTATCCTTCTGCATGATATCATACACAAGACTTTTAACTTCACTTTCTTTTCCAATTAGTAAATGATTTAATCTTTTAATATAATTATACACTACCAACTTCACAAATTTATCTAAGATGATTTGTTTCAAATTTTCTTCATGGACACAGAATTTAAAATGAAAGTTTACCTCTTGTACTATTACACTTTTTATATTTGCTAATTAAATTTGTCATGCATTTATTTTCGTTGGGAGAATGTATCCGTTTTGGTTTCACATATTTCTTATTAGCTAAAAGTAATGATTCTGGCATCATAGGTGAGGTAGGTTGTTCCACAAAACTGAATGAGGTTGATGGCTCTGTTTCCATAGCTGTCGTAGTTGGCCCACCATGTTCATACACTGTCTTACACACTTTTTCCATATGGAAAAATATAAAAATCTATAAGATATATAAGGATAAAATTAAGTATTTGAATTTCTAGCTTACCAGTATGTAGTAATAAATCGGTTTTTGAGTAATGTTTATTCCTTGGACTTCCTGTCTCTTCTACAGAAATATATGATGTTCCCCACATTTCACGAATACTGGGTTGTATGAGATTTTTATTAATTTGTTGTTGACACAGGCAAATCCAAGATTTCAAAGCCCCAAGAATTTGGAATTAAAACAGGATCTACAAATTAAACATGTAAAGTGTATAGTTTTGCTTCACCTTCTATAATAAACACATAAAAGCACAATACTAATCTAAACAATTTATATCAAAACTGGTTCTTATATAAGTATGTTTTCATTTTAACTTACCTGGCAAGTTAAATTTTGGAATTACACCAACTTTAATTTTTTCCCCAGTTATATCCTCCATAGCAAAATGATTATGACAAATTCTTCTTAATCTAAGTATTGATTTGGGAGTTTCTTGCAATAAAGTTGCATTGCCACATAAACTAACCCACTGCTTAAATTCATCTAGTGCCTTTTCATAATTTGGAAATTTATGTAAAATTGTATCTCCTCTTTTAGAAATACAACCATGAACTGTACAATGACGAATCATTGTGCTACAAAAGACTTAAAGAAGATACACTGATGTAAACGTTAAATTTATTCTTATACTTACATATTTTTCAAGATGCCTTAATATTAATCACTAATTATAAATATATATAAAAATAAATAAAGAAATAAAAGAAACTTCAGAGCTTTACACACTTAAAAAATTACGATAACGATAACCAAAAACTCGTAGTATTAGATATATCCAACAAAGAAAGGAGTGATAACAATTAAATAACGTAAAATATTGAAAATAGTAAATAACATAACCAATAACACCTAAACAACAAATCGAAAATTGTGAAAATTAGCTGTTATTGCAGAATTAGTTGTTAACGACTATGCAAAAACAACACCAACAGCGATATCTGTTGTGGGGACAGATTACGAAACTAACACGTGATTCAAATTGACCAATGAAATTGCGGCCCAATTTTTGCTATTTTACTTATAACCCCATGGTTACGAGGTTAGGTTAAGTATCACGTGGGAAGTTGGCATCAAAACATGAAACAAATAATATTATCGAAAATATGTCACGGAACCAGTGTTGCCAGATGCCCAAAGAGAAAAATCCGTACATGCGCACTAATAATGTCCGTATTTAGTACTAAATTTCCTTAGATAGAACGCCAATTGAAAATGTCGAGTATAGAAACCCAGATAATTTTGTGGATCTAGACCTAATTTATTTAGGAGCCTTTGTGATGGGCATACTTGCTAATAATACACATACGCTAACTATAAATCAGTTAACCAGTTTTAGACGGCAATGTTTAGATTTTTTAATTGAGGGATGCCATCAGATATACAAGAGGTTCAACAATAGAAACAGGTCTGTCATTATTTTAAAACAAATGGAAATGATTTCCCCAGTCGATGTAATATCAAAAAAACACGAATCATTAGCCCCTTTAGCAATTAATTTTCCAAATTTGATAGGGAATCTATTAAATGAAATAGATAGAGAATGGCGCATTTTAAGAACTAGAGACCTATCTCAATTTACAGGACTAACGATTGATGAATTTTGGAAAAAAATTTCTAGTCTTAAATTCGGGAACGATATACCTTGTGTCCTATATTGTGTAAATTTGTTTTTAATTTATTTAGTTTGCCACATTCCAGTGCGACAGTAGAACGAATATTCTCTCAAATCAATTTAAATAAAACCAAACATAGAAATAGATTATCAACTGAAACACTGAATGGCATTCTAAGCCATTCTACATTTTAAGGCACTTATGAAAGATAACTGTTACACATTTGAACTGGATAATGATTTATTTAAAAAGTTCGATGCAAAATGGGATTAAAAATATTAAGTAAACATGTTATATATTTTGTTAACTTATTTAAATGTAATATCAAATATATTGTTTATTTTTTGCATGCTTTATTTTATTATTATACGAAATCTTTTATTTATTTTATACTTTTTATTGTTATGTGAAATAATATGCTTTATTGATATTTTTTGTATTATTCTTCAAATTAAAATCACCCTTTTATTGCAAATATAATCTTATCTATACCTTCCGTTTTATTTTAATGTTATAACAGAAATAAATAATACTAATGTATACACTTTTAATAGAGTGAATTATGCAACCTGCAATGCCGTTGTGCATGTATGGAAGTCAGAATCGCTTATTTTTAATAATGATGTGTAAAACTGCTATTTTTCATTAGCAGCTACAAACTGCTACTGCTACTTTTCGTTAGCAGTTTAAAAAAACTGCTACTTTTTGTAGCAGTTTCTCCTATATAGCAACATACGTACTATATACTTTAAATAAAGCATTTTTCATTAAATACGGCTATTCTTTAATATCTTATTGTCTTACATAATAACTAATAAACGTTACAACATTTTCTGTCTTTTTCAATATTGATTGTTATTTGGTTTTGCTATAATCAATACAAATGCAATTAAATTCTGGTGTTTGAAAAATGATTATATGTATTACCTTAGTATTAAAATAAACCATCCATTTTTTATTACTAATACGTGAAAGAAGTTTCTGAATCGATAGTTTATAAATAGTTCTACGAATTTTGAAAAAAATGTATGGGTGTACATGCACCAGTATGCATATACTTGCCGGTAAGCGATTTCTGCATGAAAGGATTACTGTAGTAAATAGCAATAAAGAAGATATGCATTATATTTCGTTTAGAGTACCTAATTGATTTTGTTGAATGTTTCTGGACAATCGTTCTTTATTCCTTATTATCCTGGCATATGTTCTATTCCTATAACGAAAGTATAAAAAGTAAACGAAAGTATATAAGTATCTGCTGCATAAAAAATATTGCTAAATATTACTTTTCGTTAGAGCTGCTACGTCAGAAATATTTACATCGGAAAACTGCTACAAAAAGTAGCAGTTTCTTTTCATATTCGTTAGCTGCTACAAACTGCTAACGATAGTTAGCAGTTTCAAAATAGCAGTTTGCTTCGTAGCAACCCATCACTAATTTTTAATGTGTCTAGGGAAATCTAGGGAAATTAGCAGCAAAATTCTAGGGAATAAAAAAAATCTCCGTCGGCAACACTGGTATAACTTCACTCTGAGAAAAAAATAAGTTTTGTTTTTAAAATAGCGCGAATGTTTTTATCTTTAGCAGTATTCCAAACAAGTTTATATTACACATCTTAATTCATAGTTAAGTTTTATATTTACTTGAAGAATGACAAGTGTAGAGCCTCTACATACTTTTAAATTAGGTTTTAATAATAGTACATTTATATTTCAATTATTTTCATAACCTAGGTATTGGTTTTCAGACATAAATCAGCAGCAGCAATTTGTTCGTTACTATAGAAATTTACCAGAGGTAAAGTATTGTTTTTTAATATTTATTATTTAAAATATTGAATATAATTATCTGGCAAATCAATACTGTGTTTTGAAGGAATTTTTGAATAAAATATTAAATAGGTATAGTATTTATGATTGTGGTATTTTACTTTGTCAGTGCGAAATTCCCGAAACGAGTTAAACAATCGCAGGAACAAAATAAAATTACTTTTAGGACTAATATTGTACAGTTGCCCCCTACAAACTCAGACATTTTGACAAATAATAAATGTAGGCTTTGTAACATGGTGTTAATATTGAAGTTTATAAAATGTCACATAACTGAAAGAAAGTCAGTGGTGTATAACATAAAAAATTTGAAAAATGGAAAAATTCAAATGCAAATAACCTTTGCAACAATATATGCATTTTAAAAATGAAAATGCATTCCAGCTTGGTTTTCTTGATGAAATCTGCATTTTTCAAGATGAAAGCTCTCAAAAACCATGGCAAGATGAGAATATAAAATCTGTAAAAGCTAAATCAGTAGGTGGTAAAAGGTATTCATTATATAAAAAGTATTGGCACAGGCAATATATCATTGACTTTTATAGTGTTTTTATCAACATTTACTTCATTTGCGATCTGCTTAATGCTCATGCTGTCCTCTAGGCTAGTTCTAATTGGTTCTAATTATCGACTTTTGCAGTATGTTTAATTGAGGCATTTTGAAAATTGTGTACACTTCTGACTTACAATAAACTGACATAACCATACTGGATAAAAGTCAAATTTACAAATCACGAATTTTTAAATTTTATAGAATGTGTCAAAAGTCGATGTCTGAGTTTGTAGAGGGGCTGCAACTGTACATTATTTTGTACAACTTTAAATATAGTAAAAAACAAATTTATTTTTTTGTCTTTAAGACAATACAATTTTATTCTGTTATGCAGTGAAACATTACGAAGTTGTTTTAGTAAACAAACTTCAGATTTCATTTTTAGAATAATTTGTGTTTTTGCTGTAAGGCCTTTATCTTGAAGAAATGGAATTTCATTTGGAAAATGATGACTATTCCATTACATCAGATGTTGAAAAACTGGCAAATAGAGCATCCTAATAACACTACTTTACACCGAAAATGTACATTTGATGAGAGATAGATTTCCTTATGTATTTTCTTCCCCTGAATTCGAAAATCAAGGTTAAATTTTTTTTTATGGAACAGTTTGTGAGATATTGTAATTTTTTCATTTTTCGACCTTTTTTCACTTGACAAATCATATCTCGAGCTAGAAATGTCCGATTGGGTCGTTCTTGGTACCCAAATGCAAGGTATTGAGGTGACGAACAAATATGTATAATCGGATCTTTGATTGGTAAAGCGGTTCAAAATATATCGATGAAAATAGGTCACATTTTCAAAAAAATCATATTTTACAGTGATTCTGTGCCGACAGAAAAGTACAAAATGTAAGTTAATAGCATTGCCAAATGAAAATGCATAAGGCATTGCTCAAAAAGAAAAAAACATTTTAACCAAGTAGTAAATTGATAGATTTTTGAATAAAGCTCTAGCAGTAAAAGTTACCATTATTTGTTTATTTGGAAAATGGCATCATAAAGAACTTTGTAAAGTGATAGTGGATGGTATTGAAAAATTAGAAAACTAGTTAATACCTTTTGGAAACAAACCAACATTAACCCATAGTTTTTGAATCAGTGGAAGTTATACGAGTTATTATTGTACATATGCTATATTATGTCCATTTGGTATTATTAATTTTGACTCTTTTGTGTAATATTTGCAGTGTTCAACCAGCTAGGATATATAGTTTTGAAAAAATGCTTACTGTTATTGCTATAGTTTGGAAATTATGGGACTTGATACAGTTTATTGTCTGTAATTTCCGAATATATTGGGTTTCTTTGTTAGAAAAATCAGAAGCTAATCCAACAACAATCGAAACACATGGCATATGGAAATGCTCAACTATAGTCAAGTATTATATAGGAAATAAAAATACAATTGCCATCAGAATACTACTACTAGCTCTGTTTCTTCATTCAAAGTTTCAAAAAATTCTTCAGCATTTATATAATCAGGTAGCAATAATAGCAACAGTATAAGTAATACATTTGTAATGACTAATGAGATATTCTTAACTACTTCTGAAGGAATTATTATTAGTAATTGTTTTAATTAGGTATACTGTGCATATTAATGCCTAATAGTAAATAGTCAGATCAAAATAATTAGGTATTATTTTTGCTATTCTATTTTTAAAGCTAGCATAAAAATATGTGTTATATTATTAACTCTTATTATTTTTTATTATTAGCAAGTATAATGAAATGGAATTTCGAATATGTTTGTAATTCATTTTTTAATTTATTTTTAGAATTTGGCTATACTATGACATAAGTTTAATATAACAGACTCACAAATTATATAAAAAAAGTCCGTCCGTAAGTTTCCAATTTGACTTTATGCCGTAAATTGAAAAATATACACAATACCTTAGCATAACTGTATTTTTCGCTAGGATTAAAACACGTTCTTCAAAGATCAGACTACTTCAAATATAAAAATCTTGTAGACAGAAACTGCAAAATGTGATTAGAACTTCAGGGAAAACAAGCGAACAGTAAGTTCAACACAAGATGGGGCATGACAAATAATAAGCAGAAAGAGATTACTCGCAATGGGATTAAGAATAGAAAAAATAATTATAGATATTACAAAAGCTCCAAAATAGAATCTCATCTATTTCTGAGTCCATCTTCGAGTTCCTGTCCACAGAATTGCAGAAGTTTCCAAAATGAGATTTTTGGTTCTATGGTTGTATTTGTATAGTTTTTATAACTTTAAAAATGTAGTGCATTCTTTATTCCACAAAGCATTATATTTAAAATAACAAAGATATCTTTTTTACTTGGAATAGAATTATAAGCTGCATTAATAATAAAAGTCTTCATACTCAAAGGACAGAGAATGAGTAAAGTTTTGAGTAATAATTGAAGATAATACAAAGGTATTTTTAATAATATAAAATATTATTAAAAATCTGGTGTGAAGAACACAAATGCAGGTTCACTATTAATATTTTTTGTGAACGTTTCCGAATATATCCTATCCCCAGAGACGTAGATACGTATTTCACCTTTCTACAGGCTCATCGGTACGCCCCTGCTGGAGAAAGGATATTCCCGGACACATTCACAAAAAAGAACCACATCGCCCTATCACCGTAATTATCCAGACCGGGCGCAGAAGTAAATTCGGCGCTGCCTGTTGTCAGACAGCCGAAGTAACTCGCATACCGTCCACATAATTAATGTGAAGTAACGACGCCCTTCCAAAGGTCTGTCTGTCTGACAACAGGCAGCGCCGAATTTACTTCTGCGCCCGGTCTGGATAATTACGGTGATAGGGCGATGTGGTTCTTTTTTGTGAATGTGTCCGGGAATATCCTTTCTCCAGCAGGGGCGTACCGATGAGCCTGTAGAAAGGTGAAATACGTATCTACGTCTCTGGGGATAGGATATATTCGGACACGTTCACAAAAAATATTAATAGTGAACAGTTGTGAACAATTTGTGTTCTTCACACCAGATTTTTAATAATATTTTATATTATTAAAAATACCTTTGTATTATACAAAACTGGTGGGGTTTACCTACTCATATGTTTCAATTATTCTGATAAATTGAAGATAACTTGCTCGTTTTTACAATTATATTTATTCATATAAACAGAATTACAAGAAAACTGATTTTCTGATAGAAGAGAAGGATCAGATAAATGATTATTACGTCGAGTGTTATCCAAAGTAAAAGAAGATGAATACATAGCAATATCACTAGTACAAAAACCTAAATCAATAACACTGGGGTTAGTAAAAAGGGGAGAAGTAATTTGGAAGCACCGTAATTTAAATTCACAAAATCCATTAACAATATTAATTAGAGTTTTATCTATTGTATTCGATTTAGCGTAACTGCATGACTCATGGTATGCACTGGTGTCTCCAGTAAGAACACAAAAGCAGGGCCCAAGAACGAAAAAATACTTTTCCATTGGTCCAGGAGTCTGAAATAATATAACAAGCCAACATAGCTTGACGTGGCTAACTGATCCATGATCAATAATAATACTTCTTCAGAATTTCCTTCTTTCCACCTGGTAAACTTCACTTTTTAATAGTGTTCTTCACTTCAGTTGTCTATCTTGCCTTTGGTCGAGCTCTTCTCTTCTCCTTTTTTCTCCTATTGTCTTTGACATTAATAGTTTAGGTACTCTTGTTTCCGTCGTTCTTTCCACATGTCCCATCTACCGCAGTTTTTGTTTTTATAACACCTATTATATTTGTTTCCAGTATCCATGTTTCGAAAACGTAGATTTGAAAATTATCAAATTGGAATTCGTAAAGAGTGATTTTTAAATAATAAGATTAACAAACTTAGTTTTGAATTTATTAATAAAATTGTTTCTTGAATTTAGACAATTTGTTTTACAATATCACGATTCCCTTATTTGAAAAGACGTTTTTCTAAAGCTCATAAATTCATAATTGGTAAACGATTAACATTGTGAATGTAATTTAAGATGTTTGTCTTGCGAAAATTAAGTCAAACGATGGTACAAATTAATAATTTGCAGCTGTTTCGACCGTTCATATTTAAACTGCCTAGGACCGACGAGATATACAGGATGTGGTAGATCGACTAGGCAATTTAAAATTGTAAAATAAGTAATTAATTTTTAGATTGAAATAATAGTGGGCACATAATTAGAAAGTTCATAGAAAAGCAATTTATGTGAATACTACGTTTTAAAAATAACATCACTAATATGAACTCCATCGAGTTTTCGCACGTCGCACGTCCATAGTCTTTCTCAGCATATGTAATGGCATCTGTTGAATCGCAGTCGTGATTGCTTCTTTTAAATCTTCTGTGCTGTGAGGTCAATTCTCGTAGACTTTATGTTTTAAATACCTCCAGAAGTAATCGTATGCTGATAAATTAGATAAGTGTAAAGACCAAGTCACGTTACCATTCCGAAAGGTGACTTTTTCTGTAAACAGCTGTCAGATTGTTTACATTGAGAAATTGGCTGTGCGAGATGTAGTAATCATTTTGTTGAAACCATAATGAGCGTAAATAAGTGTTGTGTTGCCCTAGCATTGGTAAATGAAAATTATCAAGCATGGTAATATAATCCTCTGACATTACCGTCACTTCTTCTCCATTGGCGCCTTGAAAAAGGTACGGCCTGAAAATCCAAATGAACACACTATACACGAAACCTACACGTCTTGCTATCTAAAGGAGATTGATGCCGTAAATACGGGTTTTTCTGTGCCCAATATATGAAATTTTGCTTATCGACATTATTGCTTAGATGGAATGGGCCTCATGTGACATGGTTGTGCTTCAATCATTTCTAAGGGCTTTGTGCAAAATTCCACTCGTTGATTTAAATCTCAAGGCAGTCATTCTTGAACCACTGCATTTTAAGTGCATGCCTAAACTCAAGTTGCGTTTCAGTAGCTGAAGCCAAATTTAAAAATATATATATATATATATATATATATATATATATATATATATATATATATATATATATATAGTAAATTCAATTTGTTGGCGATTTAAGGTCTGGTTTTACTTCAAAATATATATACTTAAAACAACCCTACGATTTTGAAAACACACAGATAATTGATAAAGAACAACACACGAATGAAAAGGGAAATTAAAGAAATGATTAGTATTAAACAGGAAAAAAAAACAACAGAAGTGATATAAAAAATTTAAGTAGTATATACTATAACTTAATTATGTAACGATCTGCAATTTACCATCATAATATATGTTGCTGCTATATAATTATATATCTTAAGTTATTTAAATATCTATACATTTGCTTATCATGCTGACAGTTCCGTGTTTTGATTCCTGTCTGGTTGTTCGAGTAGGTTTTCGTGGTTTTCCTTCTCGTTAAAGGCGAATGCCGACAGCTTTACATCTTAAGACGCTCCACGGGCGCATACATAATAACTCGTGTCTTGCGTTTCCCTGTTTTTGTTGTCTATCTATTTTAGAATACTAAGGCATGATTTATTATTATTCAATTGGAATGTATCTTTGAATAAATTTGTCCATAGCAACTCAAATGTATGACATTAATATACTGTCATTTATATTTTATGTTCCTTGATAAAGGCATCATTTGCCGAAACATGTAGAGTTGTTTTAAATATATATATTTTGAAGTAAAACCAGACCTTAAATCGCCAACAAATTGAATTTACCATAACATACAAAGGTCACGAAATAATTATCTATGTATATATACCGATAGGTCCAGCTCGGAACGGGCCATAGGCAGCAATGAGTGGCAACAGCGAGTCCCCTCTACGCGCAGCTGCTTCAATTGCAGCACATTGCAGTTAAGAATTTAGTAAGACTTAAACCGCGCAAGGATATAGTCGTTTGCATATTCGTTCTGTATACGTAATTTGCCCATTTGTTTCAGACATAATAAGGTCCAATTTATTATTATTATTGTATTCTTAGCTGCTACGGAAAAGTAATTTTAAGTAATAAAAAAACAATAACGTTTTCTAAAAGATAAAAGTAAAAAAATCAATAATTCTGCAAAATAAACTTAAATTTTAAGAAAGTCACTCAATATAGGATTCGAAAATACCGCCCTCTCTTCCCAAACAATAGCCGAGCCTAAAACTCCCGCCTCACTCCCTCGAGATTTCTAGGGGTTATTGTCTCGGAAATTCTAAATAGTTTAACTTGCAACTGTTGCAAGTTCGGTATTGTTAGAAGACCGTAAAGATTTTCTTTGACATAACCCCACAGAAAAAAATCGCAGGGATTGAGGTCGGGTGATCGAGGTGGCCATATTATCGTACCCCTCCCGGAAATAACACGATTAGGAAAAGTGTTTTCTAAAAACCCTCTTACTAATCTGCTGTTATGCGCGGGACAACCGTCTTGCATAAACCAAATTGCATCAAAATCGACGTTTAGTTGACGGACAGCAGGAATAATTCGTGTTCGCAGCAAATCTAAATATTTTACTGCATTCAAATTGCCGTCGATAACAAATGGCCCTATAATGTTATCACCCAAGATACCCGCCCGAACGTTAAGTTTTTCGGGGTATTGAGTTTTAACATTACGAGCTAGATGTTTATTTTCTCGAGACCAATATCGCACGACTGAGTGATTATGCTTGCCATGACGTGGAAAAGAAGACTCGTCGGTAAACAGAATATTTTTTATAAAATATTCGTCCCTGTTAGCCTTTTCCATCACGGACTCACAAAACTCCATTCTTGCAAAATTGTCCTCGGGAAAAATCTCCTGGCACTTTCGAACTTTGTAATTTTTATATTTGTTGCGTTTTAGAATCCGCTTTACTGTACTTCTACTAACACCGATTTCGTCTGCAATTTGCCGTGTACACTTAAGGTCGCCCATTTCAACTAACGAACAAACCCTCACGTCTCTCTCCTCTGGATCGGCAGGTATTAGAGGGATATGAGGCTGTTCGTCAATTTGTTGGCATTTGCGGCAATTTTCGACTACACAGCCATATTTCCTAAACGCATTTACGATCCTTTCAATCGTCGAATGCGAAGGAATAGGCCGATTTACGTACTCTACAGCAAATAAATCAGCGGTTGTTCGACAGGAATTGCCGGCAAGATACCACGAAACTATTTGTACCTTCTCTGCGGTTGTATACACTGACATGATAACTACCTTTACGTATGCACAGCTAAATACGAATGACGGGCAATCTGTTGCGCTCGACCATCGGACTTATGTTGCGCACGCGGAGTGGCATCGTACACACGTTGCCACATCGCATTACGTTCCATACGTATATTGTTGCCTATGGCCCGTAGCGGGCTGGACCTATCGGTATATATATATATATATGTATATATATATATATATGTATATATATATATATATATATATATATATATATATATATGTATATATATATATATATATATATAGTAAACCTAATCAGTAGGCGATTAAAGGTCTGTATATTACTTCAAAATATATGTATTTAAAAAACTCTACATGTTTCGGCTGCATACGCCTTTTTCAAGAGAATATATATTCTCTTGAAAAAGGCGTATACAGCCGAAACATGTAGAGTTTTTTAAATACATATATTTTGAAGTAATATACAGACCTTTAATCGCCTACTGATTAGGTTTACCATATCATACCAAGGTCACGAAGTTATTATATATATATATATATATATATATATATATATATATATATATATATATATATATAGCAAACGCACGATGCTGACTAGACCAACGCGCCATGGCAATTGATTGTTTTGTATTGTTGTACAAGCTAACGATACAAACACTGCGCCATCTACTGGTGTACATTGCTACGGCCAATTTTAAATCGTTTAATCAATTCTGCTGCATCCTGTATATAGACTACTGAGATACTGTCGAATAATCATTTTGGTTCGTTTTGGATTGACAGTGTATGAAATACACAACCGTTCGTTTTAAATACACGTAATAGCGTCATTAAGAATATATTTGAAATTGAATATTGTAGAATTGAGTTAATTTTAAGACGAAGTGCAATTTACTGACTTGCTAGATCTCTTGATCAAGCATTAAATAATATATTTTGTGGGGTTATGTAAAATCATAAATTAACGAGTTCTAAAAACAACGAATTATTAATTTAGACGAATTGCTTATCAATAACCTTTCACTTATTTACCAACATTGATATATTTTTGGCTTACTATTGGAAAAATTTAAAGTTGTGACTTAGAATATTTTATTATTCAACATAGCCCCCTCTTAAATTAATACACTTAATACAACGTTCCTGCACCGCCTTTAACCCTCTTAAAAAAAAGATTCTTCTACCAAACCAGTCTTTCACAGCTTCTTTGCACAAAAATTGACGACCTTCTAACCTTTTTTTTTCAATCGAGGGAACAAATAATCGATCATAATTATTCCGCAGATATCCCAAAAAAACTGAAGCGAGAACTTTTCCAGCGGATTTTTGAACTCGAAACTTCTTAGGCCTGAAGAATCATAATGCTTCCATTCCATCGATTGCTGTTTTGTTTCTGGGTCGTGGAAATGGACCCATGTTTCATATATAGTCACAAGACGGTTAAAAAAATCTGGATCTCCTTCAAAACGGGCACAGATTGACCGTGGTGTTTTCACTCTTGCTCGTTTGTGTTAAAAATTTTTTTCATATCTAAATCGACGTGAACTATATGATGTGAAATCTTTAGTGCTTCATCTATATGTTTCAGCCCAATTCGACGGTCTGATAATATCATGTCATGAACTGCGTCAATATTTTCGGGTGTGACACCGAAATTGGTCTTCCTGGTCGCTTTTCATCTTTAACGGAAAGTTTTCCTTTTTTGAATGACGGAATCCAATTTTTGACAGTCGCATATTATGGGCATTGATCGCCAAGTGTGTTAAGCATCTCTTCGTAAATTTCCTTACCACTTAACTTCTTCAAATACAAGTATTTAATGATGCCTCGATACTCCAATTTATCGATTTTCACATTTCGACATGCTTCTTTGAAAATTTATTGCACAGGAATACTCGTACTTCAACGTCTTGATATAATATTTTACAGTGACACTTTTAAAATGTTGTTATTTCTTGCCATTACAACAAGATTTTGTTTGGTTCAAGGAAAATAGCCTAGGCTAACTAGATATCAATACCCCCTCATACAATTTAATTTTTGTAGCCGAATTGCTTATTGCTTAAAAGGTAGATTATCTGATCATTTAATTTATGTTTTCTTTTTAAGATTTTAAATTGTAATTTTACTACATGTTTTAAACTCCTAAGTTCATTTGCATTAAGAAGTATTTTTAATTTTTATTTATAAATTTAGATGTTTTTGATTTTATTATTTTAATTTTGAACTAATATATTTTTCTTTTTATTCATTCTATAGATTTTTTTAAATTTTGTTATTTAATTTTAATTTTGCTAAAAAAAATTTTAGTTTTTGTTATGATGCGTTTTAGGTCATTATTTTTTTCATCAATCTATCTATTCACGAACATATATTGCACATGATCTGATAATTTTTAAGCCAATTGATGACCAGTGAAAGACGTTTCTTTGAAAATGTGAATGATAATCTACTTGAAAATAACTATAATCATTTGGGGATATCAATAAATAAGAAAATGAATTATTCTCACTACTACAAACAAATCATGCTGCTCGCCGTGATAGTAGTATACTACTTGCTCCTGTATTTATTATTAATATCGTAAAAATTCTTTCTTTGGAGACTGTGGTTAAGTAAAAACTTAAAAAAAAAGGTATATAACCCCTTACCACAATTATTAATCGTATCCTAAATACGTATTTCGACAACTAAGTTGTCATCATCAGTAGGTAACAACCACTAATTAAAAAGTCGCACATGGGGCACAGTAAAGCTAGAAAACCGCTTACGCAACAACTACTTTATACCGCGTCCACGTATAGACTAATTTTAACATGCGAATATAAACTACGAAAAGAACGAAAAGCACTTACCTCTTAGGGAAAAAGGCATTCACATATGTTTAATCTCCGAGTTGAAAAATATCGAACGAAAGAACGACAAACATTCCTTTCTTAAGGGCGGCACTCAACATGTCCTAATAACTTTAAAAACGACGATGACACAATTATGGTAATAAAAATGAAAAGAGACAACTGAAAGGAATCGATGATCTATCGCTATTCATGGAATTTTGTTTATTTTTCGCGATGTATATACTTTCATAAGCATCAAGTTCGTTTATTAATTCCTTTGACCAACTTCAACACTAATCGATACATTGTGTAGTGTGCTTAAAGCGTGGTTGGCTACATTCGATTTATCCGGTCTATTGTATTTAATATGTGATATGTGTTCTTTAAAACGGGTTATTATTGGTCGTTTTGTTTGGCCTATATATTTCAAATTACAATCCACGCAACTAATTTCGTATATACCTGATTTCGAATTCAAATTAACTCTGTCTTTAGTATTCCCTAGGAGACTCTTGATAGTATTTTCGGACCGAAAGGCAACCTGGAGACCTCTTTCTTTCACAACTTTATTAATGTTTTTCGTGACGAGGTGGTATGGTAAACACATGTACTTAATCTCTTGGTTACTTTGAGATATCAAGCTTGTGGATTCGCGGATTGAATTTTTTATTTTTGTTTTTCTAATTAATTTATTGATTATTTCTATGTCAAAGCCATTGTATGTTGCGATATTTTTAATGAAATCGATAAGAATTTGCAGCAGCACAAACAGAAGTCGGTCAATAAAGAATGGAATATCATTAAAACTCTTAGATCGAAGGACTGTTTTTACCTAAAAGCAGATAAAGGGAACAAGTTAGTAATTATGGACAAAACCGACTATTTTCAAAGAGTCGAAAATTTAATTGCCGAAGGTCCATATGTAGAAATTAAGAGAAACCCGTTACCTAAAATGATTAGTGACACAAAAGACGCGATTAAGAAATGTCCAATTTTAATAACTTCTACCCAAAAGTATAAACTGAATGTTAGTAATCCTGTAGTACCAAGAATGTATTGTTTACCGAAGATACATAAACCAGGTAACTCGATGAGACCTATAGTTTCAGGTATCAACTCATCGACTTACTTGATTTCCAAATGGTTAGTGAATGAATTTAAAAATTTACCCGTAAAACCAGAAAATTTGTCAGTCAGTAATTCCTTAGAATTTGTTAAATTAATTAAAGATTGTGAACTGGAAACCGGGGAAATTTTAGTTTCATTCGATGTAACGTCTTTATTCCCCTCGGTACCTATTCCAGAGACTATGAAATATTTAGAAAGCTTGCTCCACAAGAATAACATTGAACCTTCAAAAATAAAAGCATACATGAGATTGACAACTCTGTGCATGACGCAAAATTGTTTCCAAGTAGGAGAAAAATTTTATGAATGAATGAAACTAAAATTTCCCCGGTTTCCAGTTCACAATCTTTAATTAATTTAACAAATTCTAAGGAATTACTGACTGACAAATTTTCTGGTTTCACGGGTAAATTTTTAAATTCATTCACTAACCATTTGGAAATCAAGTAAGTCGATGAGTTGATACCTGAAATTATAGGTCTCATCGAGTTACCTGGTTTATGTATCTTCGGTAAACAATACATTCTTGGTACTACAGGATTACTAACATTCAGTTTATACTTTTGGGTAGAAGTTATTAAAATTGGACATTTCTTAATCGCGTCTTTTGTGTCACTAATCATTTTAGGTAACGGGTTTCTCTTAATTTCTACATATGGACCTTCGGCAGTTAAATTTTCGACTCTTTGAAAATAGTCGGTTTTGTCCATAATTACTAACTTGTTCCCTTTATCTGCTTTTAGGTAAAAACAGTCCTTCGATCTAAGAGTTTTAATGATATTCCATTCTTTATTGACCGACTTCTGTTTGTGCTGCTGCAAATTCTTATCGATTTCATTAAAAATATCGCAACATACAATGGCTTTGACATAGAAATAATCAATAAATTAATTAGAAAAACAAAAATAAAAAATTCAATCCGCGAATCCACAAGTTTGATATCTCAAAGTAACCAGGAGAATAAGTACATGTGTTTACCATACCACCCCGTCACGAAAATCATTAATAAAGTTGTGAAAGAAAGAGGTCTCCAGGTTGCCTTTCGGTCCGAAAATACTATCAAAAGTCTCCTAGGGAATACTAAAGACAGAGTTAATTTGAATTCGAAATCAGGTATATACGAAATTAGTTGCAAGGATTGTAATTTGAAATATATAGGCCAAACAAAACGACCGATAATAACCCGGTATAAAGAACACATATCACATATTAAATACAATAGACCGGATAAATCGAATGTAGCCAACCACACTTTAAGCACACTACACAATGTATCGATTACAGGGTTGAAGTTGGTCAAAGGAATTAATAAACCCCACGAACTTGATGCTTATGAAAGTATATACATCGCGAAAAATAAACAAAATTCCATGAATAGCGATAGATCGCCGATTCCTTTCAGTTGTCTCTTTTCATTTTTATTACCATAATTGTGTCATCGTCGTTTTTAAAATTGAAGTTATTAGGACATGTTGAGTGCCGCCCTTAAGAAAGGAATGTTTGTCGTTCTTTCGTTCGATATTTTTCAACTCGGAGATTAAACATATGTGAATGCCTTTTTCCCTAAGAGGTAAGTGCTTTTCGTTCTTTTCATAGTTTATATTCGCATGTTAAAATTAGTCTATACGTGGACGCGGTGTAAAGTAGTTGTTGCGTAAGCGGTTTTCTAGCTTTACTGGGCCCCATGTGCGACTTTTTAATTAGTGGTTTTTACCTACTGATGATGACAACTTAGTTGTCGAAATACGTATTTAGGATACGATTAATAATTGTGGTAAGGGGTTATATACCTTTTTTAAAATTAATATATTTCACAGTCTAGTTATAAATACTACAATTCTACGAAATTTCATAACTGTATAAACTTATCGTCACGGACATGTAATATGTCAATCAATACTTGTTTGATAGCCGCTCACTGAACATTATTCACGAAGTGTGACAATTACATGCCCAATCCCTTAGGCTTGGTGAGGGGGAATGAGGATGGAATGTAGTTGACCTTGATGCTTCCGGTGCAGGTGGAGCAATATTACGCCTCTAGTTTAGTTGTTTGTTACTCCTTGCTTGAGTATGACGTTTTTTTGTCGGAGTGCTACGATCATGATAAGCTTAAAAGCAACAGCTTATTAACATCAAAGTCCTCGTGAAGTTAGAAAACTTTCAACTGAATGTTATCAATTATTGAAGGAAGTGTTTCGCAATAATTGCATGTCACGCTGTCGAGTTTTTGGCACAAACGATTTTTGAAAAGTCGGGAGGAGGTTGAAGATGATGAACGTTCTGGTAGACCTGTAACATCAAGAATTGATGAAAGCGTTCAGAAATTTTGCATGAGGATTTGTAAATGGCAAAAGTTTGCGCAAAAAAGTACCAAAAGTCACACATAAGCTAAAGAACGGGAAAAATATTTGTTCTGGCATGAAGCGATTCAAAGAAGAGGCTGAACTGATAGAAAAAGTCGTGACGAAACGTGGATTTTTCTACACTATTTACGACACTGAAACAAAGCGTCAATACATGCATTGGAAAACTCCCACTTCTCCCAGGAGCAAAAAAGCACGGATGAGCAAATCGAAATTGAAAGTCATGTTCATTTCTTTTTTTTTTATATTATGTTTGCGTGAGTATCTTAGTGCTAAACGGTAAACCAAAAGTACTATATTGAGGTTCTTACATAAGCGGGGAGAAAGGATGAGGAAGTACAAGATCTATGGAACAACAACTAATAGATGCTACACCAAGACAACGCGCCGGCGCACAACGCACTCCCTGGGAAGTAATTCACGATGGCGAAGAGAATTACTGTGCTCGAACATCCGATGTATTCACCAGATCTCGCTCTATGCGACTTCTACTTGTTTCCAAAAAGCGAAAAGTGTATTAAAAGGCACAGATCAGTCTATAGAAGAGGTAAAGGCAAAAACGGCAGACTTGCTGAAGAAGGAAATCACGTATACAGCGGTGTATAGATAGACAAGTGGAGTATGTTGAAGGCGATTAATATCCATTTGTAATATATTTCTAGTAAAGCATATTTCTGAGATCAGTCCCGTTATTTAATTGTCACACGTCGTATACTATAGAGTGGCACGAATACTATAATCGCATCGTTATTATTGCATTGTATAAAAGAGATTTTTACCTCTTCCTTCGCCATTCATTATTAACGAACGTTTTTCATTCGTCCTCGTACTTCTTGTCTGCATGTAAAATGCTGTGACAGCTGATAATGTAGGAATCGCTACAAATTCGCTGCGGAAGTAAACAATCTTGTTATGTGAAATGAACATCGCACCCAGAACAACCTCTCGCATTATTGTGGATGATTTATGCATGAAGGCTTACAGAAAGAACAAGCACCATATTTTAACATTAGCCTTGAAGGCAATAAGAACCGAAGAAGTAGTTATGGCAAAAAAGGAATCGCTTATTTTCGGACGGAAAAATCTTTGCTATTGAAGAAAAATTTAACTGACAGATTTGTAGAGTGTATGCTCAAAGTTCCGTAGAGTTCTGGATGATTATGACACCGGCTCGGCAATGGTTTGGAGGGGGTGTCTTTTACAAGGTGTTTCTTCTATTTATTTTTGCGAAATTGGCATGAAAGCAATCGGCCCCGGGGTACCAGGAACTGTGGTTACAAACTCCTTGTTAAGGGACGAAAAATGAGTGTTTTAACAGGTTCTGCACCTGCTCACAAAACGAAAACTACCCAACCTGACCTGAACCGTTTTAACTATCGCTTATGAAATATTCTCGAAAATATAATATCTCTAATAATCTCTTATTTCGAATAATGTTTACATAATTCTAATGAATTGTGGAACCTTTACTGAATATATTGCATAACAATTTTTAATTGTGTACTAAACAAAGTAACTAAAATAGAAAAACGCGTTAATTAGTAAATTGATTTAACCCTACACTGCGCAATTTTTTTTTCTTCGCCGAAAAAATTTTTTTCAATGTAATTTTGTGTGTAAAAATATGGAAAAATAATTAAAAAAATCCATGTGTAAACATTAAGTTTTTATTTAAATAAATGTACAGCAGACCGATTTTCATGTGGCCGGTGGGAGAATTTGTACGTGCGTCAAGTAAGGGTCTGTGTTAGATAGAGACAGTATTCGGAAAAATGAAATGCAAACTCTTTGTGCGAGTCGTGCATTGGGACGTAGTAAGGGATAAATTCAGAAAATCACATTGTTGAACATGTTTATAATGGTTTGTATTTCACTAAATTAAGGCAAATAGAAGTAAAATAAAACGCATAGTTTCATGTAACATGTTTAATTAAAATGTCTTACCTTACCTACTAGCTAATAGCGTACTAACATCACATTAAGGGGATGACTGAATAAGATTGTTAGCTACACTTAACGGTAGAAAGGCTTAGGATTAAGTAAAACTAATTTGGATAATTAACTGAATTATTGGCAAATAATGTTTATGCTAATCTCTTTCTCATTATAATCACATTGTAAACTTTCTATATGTACAAAAGAACAATATATTCTTCAACGAGCGTAGGCGAGTGTTGTAATAACATTATTTAATAGTCGTGGAGAAAAGCATATTATTAATACTAATATTATTGGAAATAACAATGAAAATAATAATTACAATAAGAAATAATACATAAATACTCAAAAATAATTATAGGAGAAAACAATAATGAACAATAACTAAGTTTCAAAAAAATTACGGTAAATTATACATATAATTATATAAAAAGTTATGCAGAATCACTATCACTGACTTCCTCTTCGCTCTCCGATTCAGAGTCTTCACCCAAATTAATAATGAACTGGTCTGTAACTTCGTCTATGAGAGGTTCCGCTTCCAAAAACTTTTGCTCCCACTTTATCGCGTGGTCACAACATTTATTCCATTCCAATTGACGTATAGAAATTGTCAAAATATACTCTGTAGTTTTCATTATGTCGTACGCTCCTGCATAAACGTATGACAATATTTGTACTGGATCCTAAATCTGGCTCTTCTGGTTTTCTATACTTCGGAGGTGTAAATTTCAAATTTGTACGAAAATCCGTCTGTCCCACAAAGCACATACAATTTGTATCCCCATTTGTGTGGTTTCATCGGTAGATACTGTTTTATATAGTGTCTGCTTTTTGTTGCACATAGTTGTTCGTCGACACAAAGATATTGTTGTAGTGGGACAGATTGAAATTTATCATTCAATTTGTTTATTGCCGGCCGTAATTTATGCAGTCGATCGTGATCCGGATCATCCCTTGGCTTCATTTTTGTGTTGTAATTAAAGTGCAGATATTGTCGGATTTTAACAAAGTTGTTATAGCTCATGACTTCTCTCATCAGGCATTCGCACTAACGACATATATATACAAATTCCAATATATTTGTTTAAATCTTCCTCAGTTATTTTGGCAGGTTTACTGGGATCTTTTTGTATGGGGACTAGATTACTTTGCTCTACTATTGTCATAATGAGTTCTTTATCAAAAAAATATTTAAAGAATGACGAAGGACTGCTCAGATTATCTATATCTGGTGGAAAATTTGCTATTCCTCGGAAAGTTAAAGCGTTGTCATCTATAATCAATTTTTTTTTTCGCCATAAAATATTTTTATATCTTTCTTTTAGCTCTTTTGCTTCTTTCTGAGGATCCCTCTGCATATGTTGCAAATTATCGCTAGCTTCAGCAAGCTCACTTCCTTCGTTTTCTACTTCCTCTTCATTTCTTTGATCTTCTTCTTCTTCCGAGTATTCTTCGTTATTCTCGATATTATTATCTTCAATCACTAACCCGTCTTCAAACTCAATAGGCATAGCTAATATAGAATTTCTAATTTCTTGATATATTTCTGATTCTTCGTCGCTCTCCTTTATGCTATCATAATCATCTTCACTTTCAGAGAGATGTGCGATTTATTGCATTTATTTTTTTTATCCGACATTATTTCACTCACATATAAACAAATAACACTCTCTAACACAATGTATCAGATATGATACATCTAATTTTCAATGACGATATTTCTTAGAAAATGTATTGTTTCCACTGAATATGACACTTAATGTATTATATGAACCTTAGGTGTCCTAATTTTATAATTGTTTGTTATCGATATGTAATTATACGATAGTTTTATAATACTTTCTTGCATGTGGTTATCAACACACAATACACCGCCATACATTCACCTGTTCCATAAGTAAAAAATATGCGCAGACGCGTTGGTACAAAAATCAACCGTAGTTATAGCGTATATAGGGATGTATTAGATTATCTACAAAAGTCACAGTGTGAATTTGATGCTCTCTATATTACATTTATAGGTTTAAAGGTAGTTGTATCAGATCTGCAACACTGCGCAGTGTAGGGTTAAGTTAAAAAAATATGAATCAAGAGTTTAATATTTTATACGTTTATTTAAAAAAATTATACAGCCTATATTTAAATACTATAGATACTATATTCTACATTTAATAAATACATTCGTCGTAGGATTTTAAATAATCAGAAAAGCATATAAGGTAGATTTGAAAATTAAGGACATGTATACATTAGTAGTGCTGTAATTGTAAACTTTATCCAAGTTTGCTACAGCTCGACGTTTGTAAATAGTAACTTAACCGATCGACGTTACTGCATCTTTGGCTTTGTTAAATGTTCGACCTATTTTTCCACCTAATTTGTTCCAGAAACCAGCTTTTTCAGTCGATGTAATTATTTCTATATCTTCTAATTCTTGTTCGTTCATGTTACTTATGCCACTAAAACTAGATGGAACACGTACTTGGTGACTAACATCTTGTACAACATTGGCATTCTGAAGTTCGGGAACTTGTTGTTGTAAGTTAGTAGTAGTTTGTACTGGCACATGACTTACAGTACCATAATGTATATGTCTGTTTTCTGATGATGAATAGGAACTACTAGACTGGGAATTATGTGATTGAATTGCACTATGAGAATGGTGATTTCTGTACAAATCCGAATGCTGGTTATTTTGTGATTCTGCGCTGGTTTGGTGACCATATAAAATGTGTGGTTGGTGTTGTGTGTTGTGTTTAGCAAATATAGATTGTTCCTGGTTAAAATTTTGTTGTTCCAACTGCTGATTCAAATTTTCGATATGTTGTGTTAAATCTAGTTGTTGCGTTGAATCTTGAGCTTGTTGGTTTAAATCTTCTGTTTGTTGGTTCAAATCTTCTGTTTGTTGGTTTAAATTCTCTCTTTGTTGATTTAAATCTTCTGTTTGTTGGTCATCTATTTGACGGGCCGAATGCTCTGATTGTTGGTTAAAATATACTGTTTGTTGGTGCAAATCTTCTGTTTGTTGGTGCAAATCTTCCGTTTGTTGGTGTAAATCTTCTGTTTGTTGATTCAAGCCTTGTACTTGTTGATTTAGGTCCTCCGTTTGTTGATTTAGATCTACTGTTTGTGGATTTAGGTCTCCCGTATATTGGTTCAGATCTATGTGTTGGTTTACATCAGCTGTATGTTGGCTTGCATCTTCCGTATGTTGATTCAGATTTCCTGTTTGTATATTTAACTTTCCTGTTTGTTGATTGAAATTTGCTGTTTGTTGGTTTAAATTCTCTGTTTGTTGATTTAAGTCTTCTGTTTGTTGGTTTAAATCCTCTGTTTGTTGATTTAAGTCTTGTGTTTGTTGGTTTAAGTCCTCCGTTTGTGGAATTAGGTCTTCTGTATACTGGTTTAGATCTTCTGTACGTTGGTTTAGATCATATGTTTGTTGGTTTAGATCTTCCATCTGTTGGCTCAGATTTTCAATTTGTTGGTTTAGATTTTCCATATGTTCAATTGGTTGGTTTTCTTGTTCGTTATGTTGCTTTTGGATAGTAGACTGTACTACTCTTTCCGTTTCTTGATTTTGATTAATATTTTCCTCAGCTTGGCTTGTTTGTTGTTCATATTGTGTAGCATGTTGTCCCGATAATTGATTGGTTGTTTGTTGATTATTATCAATGAGTTGATCGTATTCATCAATAGTATCTTGATCAAAATGTGACTGCCCTACAATTTGCTGATTTGTGTAGCCGGAATTTTGAGTTCGCTGCTGACTTATATTGTCAAATTGATGAAACTGTTGCGTTTGCTGTTGATTTTCATTTTCATGTCTTTCGAAGTTTATTAAATCTTGTGTAACTCTAGCACCTTGATTTGTTGGAATTCTTTGAATTGGGTTTTCATCTTGCCTAGTGGGATTTAATCTTGATGGTTTTCTTGTACTTGGTTTATTGCGTGCCAATTTTTGGGTAGTCGTTTCGGTATCTTCAGAGGGAACAACTTCAATATCAGCATCATAATTTTTTGGAGTTTGAAAGTCCTCAGTCTTTTGTTGAGTTAGCTGTTCTTCCAAGTCCGCATCTGAAAATCGAAAAATTATGAAGTTCTACAAGTATGCAGGTAACAATTTCAGTAAGATTGCTGCACAAATATGTTAACAATTGTTTAAAATATATCGATTTATGTCAGCGTTTGTATAAAACATTAAAAATAGAGAAAAGGATTCATAAGTTATATTTACCTTTTGATTTTCCTTGTCCGACAGTTTTAATTCCTATATCGCCTCTTGTAGGACTTTGATCTGTTTCTTCTACAATAGCAGTAGTAGAATCGTCGGCTTGCATACAACATTCACCGTTTGTGCCTCCGGAACTATAGCTATACGACGAACCTGAACTGTAAGCCTTGTACATGTTTGAACCATGACCGTATGTTCCTTGCGACATGACTGGTTCATAACTGGAACTATAAGAACTGCTTTGTCGGTGAGCGAGACCTTCTCTCAATTGCCTTAACAAATCTTCCTGCAATTTATTTGTAAGTGTAGTAAGCTGCTCTCTGTTATAATTTCCTGGATTTATGCGACCTCCAGATGACACCGTAAAGCTATATCCTCCACGAACTCCAGTTCTACCGTAGTGTTCGTTAAGTGTTTGTTCAATTTTTTTTGTTAGATTTCTTTTCAATTCTTCGGACAGTTCATCTAATACTTGATTATTCGAAACCGACGAAGAAGAGTACGAAGAGCTTGATTGTCTCTGGTTTTCGATTGCTGTATTTACTTGTCTCGAGAGATCGTTTTGCACCTGATCTCTAATATTTATTAATTCAGCTTGGTATTCCGGTTGTTGCGGTCTGCTTGAACTTGACGTATATTCGACGCCACTTTCTCTTTGACCAGTAACAATTTTATGGGTTGCTTCGCGGTTTTCTTGATATGTTTGATAATTGGTTTGATGATTAGATCCACTACTGCCAGATGGGTAACTTGTACCACTGCTGGAAGGATAATGGCCAGTTGGATAAGCTCCATTAGAATTAGAAGGGTATTGTGCACCGCTAGAGGGAATATTACTGCCAGAATTAGAAGGATATTGCCCACTGGTAGAGGGAATATTACTTCCAGAATTAGAAAGATATTGTGCACCGCTAGAGGGAATATTACTGCCAGAATTAGAAGGATAGTATGTACCTGAAAAAAATCCAATATGTTTTTAAAGAAATAATTAATAATTTATCATTAAAAATGTGAAGTTATACTAAAATACTACATACAATACATATAAGGAAAACAATACATCGTTTAGTACAATAATATTGTAAATATTGCACAAACCTTATTTTAACGCGAATAAATTATAGCTGCATGCGTGTTAATACTATCAGTGATTCCAGTTATATCGTGTGCATCTTATAATCATTGTAAGGTATATAAACTGACCAACAGTATATTGTCCAAACAAATACACAACAGTATGCCTCGTAGAACGAAATTGACGGCTCTTGAATTATTGAAGAAATTATTTCTTGTAAAGATGTTCGAATAATAAAAGAAATAACAGGCAGAATATCAAGAAGCGAGAAAGTAATTAGAAATGATTTAAATGATCAAGAAAGTTATACTAAAAACAAGAGTTCTGGTTGTCCACGGGTAATTAGCGAAAGGCAAAAACGATTAATTGTAAGGGCTACTTCAAAATTTTTGTTCTTAGAATGAGTGTAGAAATAAATATATGGATCATACAAAACGTGTTTGTTAAAACTATCTGCTCTTATAAAAACAAGAAAGTTGCAACGAAAGCCGCCCTTAATAAAACGTCATATTAGATTAGACTAGAGTTCGCATCAATTTAGTGGCGATTCAGTAATTATATGGGCTGCAATATCATGCAAGAAAAAAATAATATAGTTTTTTTACAAATAAATGTACTAGAAATAAAAGTATTAGAATCACACTTACCATTATTAGAAAATTTAGGTCAAGAAATAATATTTTAGAAAGATAACGCCTCTATCCATATGGTAAAATCAATTAAGTTGTAGTTTCCAAATCAAGACATTTGAGTCTTGCAATTGTATATTAAGTCACCTGATATTAACATTATAGAGAACATTCGAAGATATTTGGTCAACGCAAATTTACAAGTATTCGAGGCAGTTTGCAACTATAAGAGAATTAAAGAAGAAATTAAACTACATAGTTTGGAATACACTGCCCCAATATATGATAAAAAAACTTACACAACGCATTACCAAATAGGATGTACCCATTATTTGCGAGACAAGCGAAGAATATAAGTTCCTAAAAACTGGAAAAATATATTGATTAATTGTATTTCCGAGTGCGGATATATTTATTTCACAAGCGAAAAGATAAACGTTTATTTTTTTTCTTGAATTTGAATTTTTTTTTTAATATTTAAATATTTTTGTACTTGCTTTTGCAGAGTTAATAATTGAGTTATGCTTGGCCAAATTTTTATAAAAGATTTGTAAATGAATAAAATTTTGTGTGATTGTTATATCAATTTGAATATATGAAAAGGAGTTTTAGAGTCACGTCAATATAGCATAACTGCTTCGATACCAAGAACAAACTACTCTGAATGAAAAGAGAAGAAATATGAAAATTAATTTGTGACTGTGGATGAAAAGAAATTCACTTGGTTATACACCAGCGATGATTCAATATACGAGGTGCTACCCAGAAATTCCCGGAATGTGAAAAAGAAGCAATAAATTGTTCTTATAACCCATTCACTACCATCTCCTTCAAAGTACTCTCCTTTCGCATGAATTCACCGATGCCAGCGATTTGTCCATGACTGGAAGCAGTGCTGGAAGTCTTTACGGGTTAACGTGTTCAACACTGCCTGCGATTAGTCGGAAACAGGAAAAAGTCACAAGAGGCAAGATCTGGGGAGTAGGGAAGGTGGGATAGTACTGTCGTCTTTGTTGGGATTAGAAACTGACGCACAACAAGTGACGTGTGGGTTGGTGCATTGTTGTGGTGTAGGATCCACGAATTATTGCACCCTTGTCGAATCTTTTCTCTTAGTCGCTGAAGAACATCGCAATAAAATTGTCCATTAACTGTTTCACCTGGTGGGCGAAATTCTGTGTGCACGATACCATCAGCGTTAAAGAAGCAAATAAAAATCGACTTGACGTTGCTTCGAACTTGTGCTTTCTTCAGTCGTGGTGGCGATGGCGTTTTCCAGCGATGATTGTTGCTTTGTTTCGGGACCATACCCGTTCATCCATGATTCGTCACCAGTAATGATTCTGGTACTGAAGTTCGCATCCCTTTGGGCAGTTTCTTTCAGCTCTGTGCAAACATGAACACAGTTCCGTTTTTGTTCATTGTTGAGTAACCTTTGTGTAAACTTCGCAACAATACGCCGCATGTTGAGTTCGCCGGACAGAATACGCTGACAAACGCTGTACGACAAGCCGACAATGTTACAAATGTCACGGATTGTTTGTCTTGGAGGATAGCATCACGCATTTGCCACGTTTTGTGGCCGGAATGCTCATCATTATCAATCGATACAACGTCCATTTTTAAAAAAGGGTTGTATCTCTCATAAATTAGCGCCTGAACTAAAGCATCCTCGCCAAACGCTTCAGAGTTTTGGCCAAGTTTGAAGCAGAATTGGATGCACGTTATTTGCTCTTTCACATCAGACATCTTAGTGTTGCAGAATAACTCAAACACAACTCAACAAATGTAACATAAAAACTGTTTGTCAACACCTAGTAAAGTACCGTTTGGCAGACTGACTTAGTATAGACGTAGCTCACACCATCTAGCGTTATAAAGCTGTACTACTATCCCTTCGCGCGCCACATTCAAATTCTGGTAATTTCTGGGTAGCACTTCGTACGTGCATACAGAACGACAAGGAACAAAATCAGTCTGATAGCAGATCCTGAAAAATCTAGCAGTATGGACAACGAAATATTAATTATTACAATATATTTTAACGATACGATTTGTTACCTTTTGTTAGGGAATTCCAAAATGCATTGAAGGTTTTTAATATGGAATAAATTTTTATTCGTTAAACACTAAAAAATTACAACGACAATATCTTAATCTGTAAGTCTGGGAATTTCTTTATTTAAAAATTGAATGGTGTAGGTGGCCTCCTTCTTCTGCTACATATTTTTCTAGCCGTCGCACGAAATCATCCATCAATTTGCCTAGTAGCATCTTCAAGATTACAGGCTCTATTATTATACACACGACTTTTTAGATATCCCCACAGAAAAAAGTCTGGCGTTGTAAAGTCAGGCGACCGAGTTGGCCAGAGAATGCCTGTTGCGATAAATTAAATGGGCGGGAAACATATCACGCAGCATATTAATACTGCTTCTCTCCGTGTGGCTCGTTGCCTCATCCTGCTGAAACCAGTAATTACCACCATGTTGTTCATACCTTGGCCGGAAAAAAGTATCAATCATGTGACAATATCTTCCTAATGTTATTGTTACGTTATGCCTGTTCTCTTCAAATAAATATGGGCCAATAATTCTTGTGGCTAATAGCGCACACCAAACCGTTACTTTCGTGGACGTGGGTTTGTTGTTGCCAAATATCTAAAATTTTGTTTATTAACGAAGCCATTAATTAGCCCCGTTGCACAGTGCGAAGTTTAGGAAGTTTAGCGGAACTTTATTCTAAAACCTCATACTCAGTCTGGGGATTTACCCTGCGAAAGAACCGCAAATGCACCTGAAAGTCGCATTACTTATTCAATCATACTTTTTGCCTATAGAAAGCTATTCGATTTGTTAAAGTTAATAGAGTCGTACATACAAATGGCAAATCAGTAGGCCATGATTTTTTCTTCATGTATTTCATTAGAAAATTGTCAATTATTGGCATTTAATTAATTGCAAAATCTTTCCTTGCTCGTGTGTGATTTGTTCGTGGAAAAAGTGATTTTTAAGAAGTAAGTTAAATTTACATTTTTAACTTTAGTGGATATTTTAAAAAGTGATACCACATAATACCAGCTTGAAATGCACAACATTTTAAAGTTTTTTTTCCCTCTGTTGAAAACTCAAAAGATCTTCTGCGATATTTTGCGATCTTCTTTTAAATGAAACATTTTCCAGAATGACTTTGCAAGTTTCATATAACTGTATATTCCAAAAGTGGAAGGAAGAACCGACATCGGATGCCATCATTGGTTTTGTTTTGGTAAAAATAGGCTCACCAATGTTAAGATCTGATGCTCTTTGCAGTTTAAAGGCAACTCTTCGTGCACTGGTTTGTAAAATACGAAAAAGGTGGAGGGAATCCAGTCGAAATTTAGCATCATTTCTGAATAAAAATGCTGTCTGGCTTGAAAATAATTTAAAGTTTTCAAATGCTGTAAGGGATGCATTGCCCAGTGGATCGAGGGCCAATGCAGGCAGACCTAAAAAAGAATTTAGGTATTATCATCCTAAAGTGCAAAACAGAAAAGTGCATCATCTTTTGAAGTCCGGTAGTCAAGACGAGTTAGCCAAAGCAGCCGTAACAAAGCTATACCAATCTGGAAAACGAAACTCTGCAGCGATTGTCAAGGAACTGGCATCTGCTTCTCCAGAAAGGAGAAGCAATATCAAAATGGCTCGCATGTCTTCTTCAAACAGCCCACGAAAATTAACTCCGGACCAGGCTCTGGCGCTACTTATTGATGCAAACTTATCGTCAAATCAATACAACATTGTTCGGGATCAAACAAAACATCACGGTTGCACTTTGTATCCACCTTATTATGTTGTAAAGGAGGCAAAGAGGTTATGCTATCCCAAAGACATAATAATAACTGAAGTTTCAGCTGAAGTATCAGCTCTGTCGCTTATAAATCATACCATAGCAATACTCTGTACAGGGCTAGAAGAGTCTCTTAGAACTTTGTCAAACGTTAAAGCACTAAATATTATCGTAAAGTGGGGTTGTGATGGGGCGGAGCAAGTTAACTATCGACAAAAGTATATGGACAAACATAGCTCTGATAGTATATTTAGTGTATCAATGGTACCAATCCAAATGTGCTCCGTAAATGATAATGGTGATAATCAGTCACTAATTTGGAAAAACCCTGCTTCTTCTTCCACACGGTACTGTCGCTCCATTAAGTTCGTTTTTACCAAAGAAACAGTCGGTGTAATTACCTCAGAAGTAAACAAAGTGAAAGAACAAATATCTCAACTTACTCCAACCACTATACATGTAGATGGCAAGCAATTTCAGGTTACAGCAAATATGATCTTTTGTATGATTGACGGTAAAGTATGCAATGCTGTATCATCCTGTGCATCATCACAAACATGCTACTTATGTGGGGCTAAACCTAGTGAAATAATTTTTTTTTATCCCTTGGACTATCGCCCCTCCATGCATGGATAAGGTTTTTGGAATGTATTTTACATATATCGTACAAACTTGATATTAAAGCATGGCAAGCTCGTGGAGCAGAAAATAAAAAAAAAGTTGCAGAGAAGAAAAAATACATTCAACAAAAATTCAAAGAGGTGCTTGGCTTGCTTCTAGATATGCCAAAACAGCAGACCGGAAACACAAACGATGGTAATACCGCGAGGAAATTCTCTAGAAATGCCGAAAAGTCTGCCGAAATAACTGGCGTTAACTTAGAATTGATCAAACGTTTTCATGTGCTGTGAGAGAGCCTAAATTGTGGTCTTATAATTGATTCAGAAAAGTTCGGCGAATATGCAAGAGAAACTTTGGAATTGTAGAAAGAATATTTCTGGAACTCAATGCCCGTAAGTGTGCATAAAGTCCTTTGTCATGGAAAGGATATTATAGCCTCTTGCATTCTTACGATCGGACAATTTTCTGAAGAAGCTCAGGAGGCAAGAAACAAAGACTGCAGAAAATATCGCGAACTTTTTACTAGAAAAACGTCAAGAATTGACACAAATACGAATTTATTTTATCGACTGCTTATTTCGTCGGATCCGTACATCGCTAGTCTTCGTAAAGCACCCAAAACCAAGCATAGTGAAGTTACGCCAGAAGTTTTAGTGTTGTTAGAAAGATTTGCAGGCCCCTGTAATGATTGCGAGTCTTCAGACGATTGCAATGAGTCTAGTTCTGAATAGGTGTTCAAAATGTTGTTATAAAATGTATGTTTTTTTAATTGTTCTATAATAAAAAACACAAATAAACTCAAAAACTTTAAATAAAACATATTAATTTTTATTAAAAATTTTAAAAACCAACAAATAGAACTGTTTTACTGTTTTGAATAATTAAGTTCCGGTAAACTCAAGAAATTTCGCACTGTGCGTTGGTCATAAACAGACAACGTGCAATATTGGGTTCACCAGCAAACAGATGTAAAAATTGTGTGCAAAACTCAAGTCGATTTTGTCTATCTAATGGGCTTAGTTCTTGAACAAGTGCCAATTTATAGGGGTGGAATTTAATACGTCTAAGTATTCTATGAATGCTAATTTTCTTTAAATGTAAGACACGTGCATGTTGTGCAGTTGAGCGTCATGGACTGCTCGTAAAGGAAACTCTTACATGCTCAATATTTTAAGCAGTCATAGCACATACGTGTCTCCTAGTCGGTTTTTTGTTCGCCATATTGTCTTCATTAAGCCATTTCTGAAACCATGGCAAAATGATATTGTGGGTAGTGCATCACGACGATTAAATTGACGACGGAACGAACGTTGGATCCCAACAACCGATTTTGTACGCAGATAGTGCGTAACACTAGAAACGCGCTGCCGAACCGTGTAATTGTACATGATAAGTAATTACACTTAATGTCAAACAAACTCCCATGCTGTCTTGATTAGAATTCGCAAGCAAATTAAAAATCTGAGCATAAATCAAAAAAAATATTCCATACTAAAACCATCAGTGTATTATGGTATTCTCTGTATAATGTAGTTCTAAGAAATTGTTTACGAAGGTGTTTGCCGAGAAGGGGAAAGATTTATTATTTAGGTGCTTGAGACGTAGTCCCTTAACGATGAATATAGTATGTATTGTGTGCCAAGTTTGTAGCTATTATTTAATATACACGGCCCTCCAAAGAGAATTTTACAATTTAAGTGCTTAATAATTTTTTGATGATAAATATTACAAACCATACGAAACTTGCTTATTGACTAGCATGAAACGGAAGCATTTTCTACGGTTTTTATGTCTGATTTTGTTTGCGGAATGAAATTTCTGCCACAGATACGTTGTTAGAAGGTTTCGGTGGCGGATGCGTTTTAAGAACAAGAGTGTTAAGTGGTACAAAATTTTCAGCAAAGAGGAAGAGCGATCTGGATAACCTTCAACATCAATTACTGAAAACTACGTCAAGTAAATAAAATATCTTGCACTAATAGTCGTCAATCGACAATTAGAAACCTTGTAGATTATACATTTCATTTGGATCGATTCAACCAATTTTTAAATATTAAGTTTCATAACTTATGAAACATATCATTACGAACGATGATGAGACGAGGACTTCGAAACATTCGACTAATTCAGTGAATGTTGTGCCAAAGATGAAACAAAACTGAACCACGTCAAAGTCGTTTAAGAATCAAAGTCATGTTAACAGTTTTCTTTAATTACTGTGGTATAGGGCACTAAGAATTTCTTCCAACCGGTCAGATTGTTAACAAGGAATATTGTCTAAGTGTTAGCGCTGTTTACGCGAACCCATACCTGTGGTTTTTTGGATCACTATAAGCACACTTCATTGCTTGTTCGAGACCGTTTGGTCAAGCATTCAACACACATTATTCGACAGCCACTGTATTCGCCTGATTTAGGACTATATGATTTTTTCTATTTCCACGACTCAGAAAGCCGATTCATGAACATCGTTTTGAATCGATTGAAAATTCGAAACGCGCTCTGAAGAGTACACTGGAAATCGACTTTCAGAATTGCTATGAAGATTCGAAAAAATTTTGGAATAAATATATTTTTTCGGAAGGGAACAAATTTGGAAGAAATATATTTAATAAATATTTTGCGTGTTATTTAACCAAACCCGTATATCTTTTTAAATTCTAATATGTTTCCAGTATTGATATATTTTTTATTTTTGAATTTACTAAATATTTTAATTTGTGCATATTAGTGGTTGAATAATGTACATAGTTAAAGGCTTTTAAATCTGTATATTGCGCTACTTATACTGATTAATTTGGATCTCTAATCACCCTTACGGCATTTAAGAGATTTTAAATGATAATATTCTGAGTAGTGCAATGGTAAGCACATTTATCTGAAAAAGAAATTCAAATTCTCATCATGATTAAAGTATGTTTGTCTTAATTAACATACATTCCATCAAAAAACTATCCTAATTTGTATGCAAGATGTTTAACTAAGAGATTTGTTGCCATCTGTTTCCTTAATGTAATTTAAATATTTAGAAGGTGAGCATATTTACCTAGTAAGCGAGAAGTCGTGAATTTGAATCTCATTTAGAGATAAATTTAAATTGAAAAATAATCATATTGTTTATTATACATGCAACTGCCTTAATTGAATCTTAAATTTTTAAACCTTAGTTGTATTAGTAGTAAAACTGACTATGAAAGTCTATGGAGCGCAATCTAATTAGTTGAGAAAATGTAACTTGAAGTTAGGATCTTTCAATGACAGATATATAATACATTGAACTTTACCTCTAACTGGAGTTTGGGTAGTTTGAGTAGGTCCAGTTCCAGACGGATAGTGACTTCCAGTTGGACTGGAATCATATTCTAACTGTTCGACTCTTTGCGAATCTTGATTTTGGCTACTCGTGCGATAAGTATTTGTTCCATAGTTTGTGTTCTGTGACGATGGTTGATAAGTGCCATATCGAATAGGTCTCTGACTATCAGTTGGAGTATTGCTGGGTCTATATTCTGGACCAGTATTTGTTTGCCCATTATAAGAAGTGTAAGTATTTCCAGTATCGTGAGTATTTGTTTGGGAATATGTAGAATCTGGTCTTCTAGTATTGTGAGTATTTGTTTGTGAATATGTCGAATCTGGTCTTCTAGGCGTGAAGACCACATATGAAGTATATACTTCAGGGGTATTAGGTCTGGTATTGGAATATCCAGTGTTGTGATTGGTATTGTAAGTTTGACTTTGCGAATAACTTTGCCTTGACGTTTGAAAAGTTTGTCTTTGTTGCTGTATAGAGTTTTTAAGTTTTTGTATTAAATTATTTTCAACTTGTTGTTTCAACGAATTTAAATCATCTATTTTATAATTGGCAACTTTCGATCCAGTGGCGACCTTCCTAGAACTATAGTAGTAATCGTTATGTTCTTCTTGCGTACCGTAATGTTCAACTAGAGTTGTTTGGAGAATTGAACTTATATTCCGCTTTAATTCCTCTCTTAAATTTTCCAATATAGTATCGTAATTGGGCACTTCAGTGTAGATATTTTGGGTTAAATACTGGCCTTCAATTTGAGATAAGGCATCATTTAGCCTTCTGTCAACAGTGTTTTGTACTTGACTGAGAACATCTGTTAAGGGAATTGATGGTTGAATCTCCGGATGTAATGGAAAAGATGACCCTGGGTATGTAGGTCTGTACATGCTAGTGTGAGCTCTCGAACCTTGCTCGGTTTGTTGGGATGATGAATAATAACTATTAGAACTGCTCTCGGTATTTTGATATTGATTACGTAATTGTTTCATCAAATTGTTCTCTAATTGACTAGTTAGGTCTTGTAGCTCTTGTGTATTGTAATTTGCTTGTGGTAAATATTGTCCATCTTGGAATGTGTAAGAGTGAGACCCCCTATTTATTTGTGCCCCATATTGTCTTTGTAATTCTTCTTGTAGTTGTCTACTTAAGTTTGACCTCAATTCTCGTTCTAAATTTCTGAAATTTCCTTCTATGTATGTATTACTACCGTGAGAATCATAAGTTTTCTGTTGAGTAATAGCATTATTCAGTTGTTTCGATAAATCATTTTGAACTCTTTGCGTAAGTGACAGTAGGTTAGATTGAGTATCATATTGACCACCTTGTAATGGCGTTATTTTACCTCCAGAAACTCCATATGTGGCAGTATACGTATAATGATCTCTGTTTCCGCTAACAGTTCGTACAATACCGTCACTTCCTACAGCTTGTCTCGCAGCATGTACATCAGAATCATCAGTGTGTCCTAAAGCATTTTGGCTGTGTGACCCATAACTTGCTAAGTGGTCTTGATTTTGATTATTTGGATTTTGATACTTTAAATGTTGACTGTACGTGTTTACCTTTGGTTGTGTCCTGCCTTCCGTGTCTCCTTGTCGAGAATAGTGTGATTCATCTTCGGTTTGATGTTGTAATTCATTGTTTTTATATGAAGAGGAAGAGCTTTTACTGGAAGACTGTTGATAGTAGAAGCCGTTGGGAACAGCGACAACCAACGACACCAAAGTACTTAGTACTAAAAAACTTTTCATTGTCTGTAAAAAAAAAAAGATCACTTTTATTCTGACATTCTTTAATTATTAAGAATATTTTACATAAAATGTAAAAAAGTGCATGTTGGCTATACATTTCTTCATATTTTACACAAGAACTGTTTACTTTTATTTATTTAGGATTTATAAGAAAAAACTATTTAATGTTACGAGTCGCTAACGTGTTAAAGTAAGGTTGTTTTGTGAAAATGGTTGATATTGTTTAGCGGTTTAGACTGTTTAAATGTTTCAGAATTACTATGGACTTTCGGATTGATAACTAAGCGTGGATAGGGATAGCAACATTTACGACAGGATATTATTTTGATAAAATTTATGAAATAAAAAAATATATACGCACATAGAATTTCATATTTAAACGAACAATTTTATTCTATATTCGTTAAAATATCAGTAGTATAGAGTCTGATTATGTACATATTAGAATTGTCCAGTAGAAACATTATTAAACTGCGCAACCGCGACTTAATTGCCATTCAGCAGCTTAAGTTTATTGTTTACATATTAATGCTTTTGTTTATTTAATATTTGCTTATTTCTTAAGTATTATCATTAACTTGTAAAATGGCGTTTATGATAGATAGCCGTTTTTCAGTTTTTCACAACTGACGGGAGTTAGTCAGTCGAAATTTTTACAAGAATGCAAGCTGTATAGGAGGGAATCCACTAAATTTTGTTTTGTTCACCTCATGCTCGTGTCGCAGCATCCATGTAACAAGTTAGAAATTGATTTCGTATAAGTAGGCGAATTCAAATTAGATAACTTTCTCAAATGCTGAGCATCATTGTGCCAACAAACTTGCTATTCAGTGGATTCCACTATTACTTACTGGTGATCAAAGGAATCTGTTCGTTTGATACGCTATCAACAAGGTAATGCTTTTTACACCAAATTGTTGCTGGAAATTAATCTTGGTACCACGACCCAAAATACAAACGCCAGTCAAAAGATAAAAAAGTGTCGATCTCAACCTTCAGCTTGAAACATAATGATAAATTTTAGAGAACCTAGTGTAAACATCGGTGTTGAATATTAAGTAGGCATCTTAAACTGTTTACGTGCCAGCATCAAGCGTCTCGAAAAATTCGTAAAAGGTGCCATCGTCCTACATAATAATATTCGCCTCTATGTAGTTTCAATGGTTCAAGACCTGTTTTGCGTTGACAAGTATTACGAGGTGCATACAAGTTCTAAGGCCTCCAATTTTTTTTCACCAGACTGGAAAGAGATAGAAGCATGTGCATTGTTTTAAAATGAGCGTGCGTTCGTTGTCAATACGTCACAGAGATGGCAGCACTGTACGACAGATGGAATTGTAGCGGCAGCGTCGAGAATGAGAACTGTTTTAGATATTTAAAATGGCTACGTTTTCCTTACTTGAACAGCGTGCAATCATTCGTTTTCTGAATTTGCGTGGTGTGCACCAATTGAAATTCATCGACAGTTGAAGGAGACATGTGATGATGGAGTTATGGATGTGTCGAAAGTGCGTTCGTGGGTGCGACAGTTTAATGAAGGCAGAACATCGTGTGACAACAAACCGAAACAACCTCGGGCTCGCACAAGCCGGTCTGACGACATGATCGAGAAAGTGGAGAGACTTGTTTTGGGGGATCGCCGAATGACAGTTGAACAGATCGCCTCTAGTGTTAGCATTTCCGTGGGTTCTGTGCACACAATCTTGCATGACGACCTGAAAATGCGAAAAGTGTCCTCCAGGTAGGTGCCACGAATGCTGACGGACGACCACAATGCTGCTCGTGTGGCATGTTGCCAAGCAATGTTGACGCGCAACCAAGGCATGAATGGGACTTTCTGTTCGTCGATTGTGACAATGGATGAGACGTGGATGCCATTTTTCAATCCAGAAACAAAGCGCCAGTCAGCTCAATGGAAGCACACAGATTCACCGCCACCAAAAAAATTTCGGGTAACCGCCAGTACTGAAAAAATGATGGTGTCCATGTTCTGGGACAGTGAGGGCGTAATCCTTACCCATTGTGTTCCAAAGGGCACTACGGTGACAGGTGCATCCTACGAAAATGTTTTGAAGAACAAGTTCCTTCCTGCAGTGCAACAAAAACGTCCGGGAAAGGCTGCGCGTGTGCTGTTTCACCAAGACAACGCACCCGCACATCGGGCTAACGTTACGCAACAGTTTCTTCGTGAAAACAACTTTGAAGTGATTTTTCATGCTCCCTACTCACCTGACCTGGCTCCTAGTGACTTTTGGCTGTTTCCAACAATGAAAGACACTGCCCGTGGCCGCACATTCACCAGCCGTGCTGCTATTGCTTCAGCGATTTTCCAGTGGTCGAAACAGACTCCTAAAGACGCCTTCGCCGCGGCCATGGAATCATGGCGTCGACATTGTGAAAAATGTGTACGTCTGCAGGGAGATTACGTCGAGAAGTAACACCAGTTTCATAGTTTTCGGGTGAGTAGTTAGTTAGAAAAAAAATCGGAGGCCTTAGAACTTGAATGCACCTCGTAGAAGAGCAACCTTGCAGTACCAACATCTTGTGTGATTTCCATGTGTTTGGGCCACTAAAACTATTTATTAAATGGACCGCGATTCAATTCTGATATCGACGTAGTTTACTGTTAGAGAATGATTTGCCAAATAACCACGGGAATATTACCGGTGGTGAATCGATAGATTGATGACCAGTGAGGTGAGGTTTAATGTTAATAGAAACTTCTTTTCTATTGTTATGATTAACTGTGTAAATGCTAAAACACAAATTTTTCTCTTATTTAAATATAAAGAAGTTAATTTGTTAACAAATGTTGAAAATTCGATTACTATTCATCTGAAAACGTACTATAATCTGCACTTTACTTGAAGAAGGATTATTGAATAAATTTCAGCATAGATTTGTGTTTCAAAACATGGTGTATATACATACCACTTTTCAGAATAAAGAAGTTAAGGATTAACGAATTGTGAACGTGAGGGATGAATATAACTTCTACAAGAAAAGATGTTTATTGACCCAAAAACTACTAATTTTGTAAATATAGGTAGATAATGATTATTATGAGTTGCTATTGTGCGTCGTCATTTAAAGAAAGTAGAAGTTATTGAACATGGTTGGCAATAAAGAAACTGTAGTGCAAAAGAAATAAAAAGAGATTAAGCTACATAAACCACAGTCTGGTTCGGAAACTTGTTCTCTGAATTAATGTGTCTAAATTTGAAGTATTTGGTTTTGAGAAGCGCGTTTAGGTTCGACAGTGTACACCGGTAGCAGTATACAATCAAGTTAGTGATTTAATAAAGATAGCGGGAAAGATAGCGAAAGAAAAATATTTCGAAATAAAGTGTAGTTATGGAATTCTGTTCTTACTTCTCTTTTTCGTCTTGTCGGTTTGTAGCGTGTCGAAATTGATTTTTATGACTTTAAAGAATACCTTTGTTTTGTCTTTATTTTTCCCCTGCAATTAATCCAGGTATGTTGTTTTAGCTCTCTTCTTAATTTTTTTAGCTCTATTTCGTGTATTCTTGGTGATTTGCTTGCGTCTTTCTATCTATTTAATTTTTTACATTTTTATTTCTATCTTAGAAAGAAGGAACTGATATTAATTTTTTTTCTATGAAAAATTCGTATAAAATAGCGTAGAAAGTGTAGAAAGCATATTTACAATTACATTACTTTGCAAAAATGCAATAAATTTGTATAACTGCCGTACTACGGGCAACATATATTCATTTGTTTCCTTTGATGTAACTCAAGGCATCCGCATAAAAGTTTCTAATTCACGCCTTTAACAGCTTAGTGGTAGAGCAATGGTCCGGCAAGCCAGAGGTCGTGGATTCGATTCCTATTTAAGGGTAATTTTTTCTATGAAAAATTCGAATAAAATAGCGTCGTAAGGTGTAGAAAGCATATTTACAATTACATTACTTCGCGAAAATGCAATAAATTTGTAATATTAACACATTTGATGTAATTGTTTGATCCCCTATAATGACATCGATCTCAGAAATTTGTTAAAAGTTTTTAAAAACGAAGTAGATTATTATACAGCCAGAAATAATAAAATAACATTAAATCTTGAATCTGATGTTATTTTCTCTATGTTGACACTTTTTTTTAATCGTTCTCATATACAGGCTGATTAATTTTCGGCCCTCACCATGGGGATCTCGCTTATTATTGGAGATAGGGTATAGGTTCAAATTTGGCAAAGTTGTTAAATTTTGTGTTTGTTATAAATCCGTAAAGAAAATAGACCTGTGACAAATGACCTTCGTTATTAAAAAAAAAAAAACGCGATAACCCCATTTTCTTCTTTTACCTGTAGCGCCGACATTTGGCCTTGTAGAGAAAATATATAAACACAACCTTGTGGCCATTTCTAAACCTCTATCCAGTGGTGTACTCTAAATTTTTATACGACGTTTCGATTCTTTCTGGCCATCATTAACTATCTAATTTCTTATAGGCGCCATATTGGATTTAGACATCTTCAGAAAGAGTTTTTTTTTCTGATTTCAACCATGTACCACATGCTGACTAAAGTTTTTGACATTAGGTTTTATTTGAAAGAATAAATTATAAGATTAAATAAGGTAGCCATGGAATTTCAATCTGTCAAACATTTCATTTATTGTTCATTAATAATACAAAAATGTCATACACTAACGAAGAGAAACGAGATATGATAAGTATTTTTTATTCTTCGAACCGAAATTCAACAGTAGCGAGTACAAGATATCTACAATTATATCCAGAACGACAACAGCCTCATCGTACCATTTTTCTATATCTCGACAGAAATTTGGTCGAAAATGGATCGTTTACTAAGCCGCGTAATGGTCAAGACAACAGGAATTTAAATGAAAATCGACAAGATATTTTACAAATGGTAAATTAAAAGCGTGTTTTCAAATTTCATGTTAATCTTGTATTTTTATAGATAAATAATAATCCATCATTTCTACACGCGAAGTAGCGTCAGAATGAAATTTGTGCCAGTCCAGAGTTTGGAGAACTTTACATAAAAGTAGGTTTAAACCATACAGGATCCATGTTAGTCACTCTTTACTGCCTGCAGATAATTTGAGAAGGCTAGAATATTGTAATTGGTTAATGGGAAGGATAGAAAATGACGAAAATTTTTTAAGCAAAATCATCTGGTCAGACGAAACAAAATTTACAAATTCTGGAATGTTCAACAGAAATACGGAGCACTATTGGGCAGTACAAAATCCCCGACAAAACAGGGCTAGAAGACCACAACATCGTTTTGGAATAAACGTTTGGATGGGTATTTTGGCAAATCGTCTCTTAGGACCAGTTATGTTTGAAGAACATTTAAATGGAGAAAGATATTTAAACATTTTACGTACATACGTATCTGACTATCTTGACGACAATATCCCATTAAATCAATTACAATATTTATGGTGGCAACAAGATGGCGCACCAGCACACAATGCAGCTGTTGTTAGAAATTTATTAAATCAAGAGTTTGCAAACCGTTGGATTGGAAATAGGGGAGTTGTTGAATGGCCTGCGAGATCACCTGATTTAAGTCCGCTAGATTTTTTTTTATGGGGATATGTTAAAAATAATATTTATAAAGTAGATGCGCCACAAAACATTGAAGAATTACGAGACAGACTTCAGAATGCCTTCGATGCAGTTCCTAGAAGAACTATACAAAGGGCAGTACAAAATGCCAGAAGGCGTGCCCAATTGTGCATTACCGAAGATGGCCAGATAATTGAACATTTACTGTAATTGTTTATTGTTTACTTTTCTATGTATTTTTATTAATGTTTTTGTTATCTTGTACTCGCTACTGTTGAATTTCGGTTGGAAGAATAAAAAATACTTATCATATCTCGTTTCTCTTCGTTAGTGTATGACATTTTTGTATTATTAATGAACAATAAATGAAATGTTTGACAGATTGAAATTCCAAAGGCTACCTTATTTAGTAATCTTATAATTTATTCTTTCAAATAAAACCTAATGTCAAAAACTTTAGTCAGCATGTGGTACATGGTTGAAATCAGAAAAAAGAACTCTTTCTGAAGATGTCTAAATCCAATATGGCGCCTATAAGAAATTAGATAGTTGATGATGGCCAGAAAGAAACGAAACGTCGTATAAAAATTTAGAGTACACCACTGGATAGAGGTTTAGAAATGGCCACAAGGATGTGTTTTTATTTTTTCTCTACAAGGCCAAATGTCGGTGCTACAGGTAAAAGAAGAAAATGGGGTTTTCGCGTTTTTTTTTTAAAAACGAAGGTCATTTGTCACAGGTCTATTTTCTTTACGGATTTATAACAAACACAAAATTTAACAACTTTACCAAATTTAAACCTATACTCTATCTCCTATAATAAGAGAGATCCTCATGGTGAGGGCCGAAAATGAATCACCTGTATACGATGGGTATAATTGTGATGTGAATTTTATAGTACTTTGTATACATTAATAGTAATTTTTAGTTAGCTTTTCTCTAATAGATCCTATTCAAAATCGCATTGTGTTATGAAATATTTATAAGGACTATTTTTATTTTCACTCTTAGTCTATGAATAATTCATTCTATGATTTCAATTTTGAATATGTGTAATGTATGTATGTAACAAGTACACATTTGGAAATGATCCGCTTGTGGTTCTTATTTATGTAAGTAAGTTTTATCGTAAAAAAATGAACGATTATTTTCATTTAGCGATGTCAAAGTTTAATGGATAAGCGCTTAATATAAAATCGTGTTCGAATTTTTGATATTCAATAGGCGTATAATCCCAACCACAAACGCCACATATTGTGATATATTCATGAAAAGAGAATTACTTAGAGCAGACAAAAAATTGGTAGATAAATACACAGAAGCCACAGGTTCATCAACGCTGTTATCAATTTTTTAATTAGTGTATATATATACAGTGTGGTCATAAAGTTTGGAACCAAGCTTATAACCGCATTATTTTACATTTTTAGGAAAAACGCTCGGACAGGTAAATTTTCTTTTTTAAAACGCCATCTTTTGACATACAATTTTTTTCTATGACGTCATTGGTTTTCGAGTGATGACGTTATCAACACTTTCTTTAAATGGCAACCATATTATTTTTTTCTCGTTCTTGGTAGATCTTTATATCCACCAAATAGTGATATAAAACAATTGGTATGTTGCACCTCAATTTTTTTGAAAAAATGATATAAATTTAGAAAAAAATGCGAAAATTTAATTTTTGTACAAAATTAAAATTAAATTAAAAAAAATACATTTGAACTTCAATTTATTGTAACAGTTAACGTAAATTTTCAAAATGGACCCCACCAACCAACTGACACTGTCCTAGCCGTGTGTAAATGCTTTGCGATCTGCGTTATTCGCTCCAGGGCAAAAGAAATTCGTCTTCCCAATCGGCCAATTACTTATTAAAAAATCTTATTTAACATTAAATAGTTTCACAAAAAAGGGCCAAAGAAGTTTAATTTATTTAAAAAATTGACATGATGTGGCAGACCATTTCTTAATTAAAATTATCGCCCAATTATCGACCACGGCAAGGTAGACCTCAAGTAGGAGAAGATGTGAAATTAAATGTGCTTCTAGAAGCAGAAGAAAGGCATCATGTTTTCACCAGACAACTTGCGTTAGCCAATCAGGTGGCTCACTCATTTGTCGTCAACTTATTTAAAAAAGAACACTATCGTCCTTACAAAGTTCAACTTGTACAGGAATTACATGAGGATGACGAAGATCGTCGACTGCAGTTCTGTGAAGACGTAATGTTACGTTGTGACCAAAATCCAAATTTCTTGGAAAACATCGTCTTCTCAGATAAGCTACGTTCTGCCTAAATGAATCTGTTCACAGCCATAATTGTAGATATTCGTCGCAGAACAATCCGCATTGGACTCAAGCGTGTCATACTCAGCGCAGAGGAAAAGTTAACGTATGGGTTGGAATGATTGGACGACGCATTTACGGACCATATTTTTTTAAGGAAATTTGACTGCTGTGCAATATTTAGAATTTTTAAGATTTGAACTGGTTCCAGCGCTCGCTGTTATTTTCCCAAATCACGAGGATGGTGATGTACTCCATCCATATATTTGGTTTCAACAAGATGGGGCGCCTCCCCATTATGGTGTAGAGGTTCGCCACTATCTTGACGAAATATTTCCCAATAAATGGATTGGACGGAGAGGCGCCATAGAATGGCCACCTCGTTCTCCTGACCTGACTCCGTTAGATTTTTTTTTGTGGGGTTATTTGAAATCGAAAGTGTATTTTAACAAACCGAACAATTTAGAAGATTTAAAAGAACGAATTCGCGTAGAACTTACACAAATATCCCCAGACATAATTGAGGCGAGTATACGAAGTGTTTACACTCGGCTGGGACAGTGTCAGTTGGTTGGTGGGGTCCATTTTGAAAATTTACGTTAACTGTTACAATAAATTTAAGTTCAGATGTATTTTTTTTAATTTAATTTTAATTTTGTACAAAAATAAATTTTCGTATTTTTTTCTAAATTTATCATTTTTTCAAAAAAATTGTGATGCAACATACCAATTGTTTTATATCACTATTTGGTGGATATAAAGATCTACCAAAAACTAGAAAAAAATAATATGGTTGCCATTTAAAGAAATTGTTGATAACGTCATCACTCGAAAACAAATGACGTCATAGAAAAAAATTGTATGTCAAAAGATGGCGTTTTAAAAAAGAAAATTTACCTGTCCGAGCGTTTTTCCTAAAAATGTAAAATAATGCGGTTATAAGCTTGGTTCCAAACTTTATGACCACACTGTATATATATTTTTTTTTCTATTTTTCTTAGCCGTTCTCTTTAGTATAAAAGATTAATCTTTTCTTGGAATTCGACTTGATAAATTATTCTTCAAATAAAAATACTTATTTTATTGTTTCGACATTTATTATCTTCATCAGAAAAAATATTTATTGTAATATGTATTAGGTGGTTAGAGAATTTAATTTACAATTTCTACTATGTCGTACTATTGTAAAACTAAATATAAATGTGATATGTTTCCATTGACTTCTACACACTGAAACAAACTGAATTAAAAAGTTTCTTTATCAATAGGTAATTCTAAATAACTCCTTCTGCTATCAAAACTAGAATATATAGTATTAAAGAGATCATATAGGACAGTATGTTAGGCCTTTAATATTTATATAATAGTGCTGTTTACTGAATTCAATTATTATATTATCGCAAATTTCAAAATTATTATATTTTTTAAAGATAGCAACATATAAAACTATTAAATTTTTTTTTTTTTGCAATTGAATATATGCACAAAATGAATGTAATATATTAATTATATGTACAATTCTCTTTGGAAGAAATTATTATTAACATGTAGTTGTTTTTCCCATTTTAGCTTTTACAAGTTTACACATTGAATAATTCTTGTGGTAATATGAATATTTAATATATGCATCAAATCATCTAGCAAACGAAGTTGACTTGTTTTTTTTTCTTTAATTTAAACATTATTATATTATCTTAAAGGCAATTCGCGTTAACTGTACTAAACTAATTCGATTTTATGTAAGCTTGATATGTTTGGCTTAAAGTAACAAATGCAAAAAAAAGTTTAATTAGTTACACTGTTTCTTTTTTAAATATAATATTTATTTCTGTTTTTAAGAAAATTACCAAATCAGTTTTAATAAATGTACAAGATAAATTTAGATCAAGGAATAGTTTAAAATTTATCATAATTTTTAAATTGTTTGTCGCACTTTATGTAAAAGTATTTAAATTTGTATTTATTATTATTGTATTAACTTACCTATAACATTAACAGTTTAATTAAAACAATGTAAAACACTTAACAATCTACTTAACTGCAATTTTTGCAAACTACTGTTTCCCCTCCTTTGTGTTCTTATTTATACATATGCACATCTGAAATTATCATGAGTTCCCCCACTTTTTTTAATTACAAGAAGTCGAAATTTAATACGGTGACCTTTGATTAATAACAAACAAAATAAGAGTTTTGAATATTATAAGAATATACAATGAAGTTAATGAACGATGGTTTTTTTTTACCAAATTTCATTTCTCATCCTAAAGTAATACCTTTTTTTAATTTTAATTTTTAATTTTTCTTTATGTAGAGTATTTGATCATAAGCATGTTAAAATAGATCATTGATTTGGGTTTGCTATCGTTCTTGTGTCAAAGGTTGTGATATAAAATCTGGTCCAAAACAAACTATATCGCAGATTAATTGCAGCAACGTATTATGAGAATTTTTTTTATTTTGTCAAGGGTACTTTTTTTTATTAAGGCTGGAACTACTTTTTTTTTAATTATATTTACAACTAACAATGCAAACATTAATAATAATTAACTGTTTTAAATTATTTCTGGAGAAAATCTAATTAAATTTAACATAATATACGCCTACATTTCACATTTAAGATATAATAGTTTATCTAAAACTGCATGTCTAATAATATTTATTGAAAAAAACTGATGACTTATTGAGTCATTGCAAAAATTTCGATAAAATTATTCATATTTAATTCTTCTGCATCACATTTGTAAATCTTGTTCTAGTATATTCGTTTATTTGCCCGTAATAGGTAATAAATAAATACGAGCTAATTTATTTTTGATGGGAGTATAAAAAAATAAAATATAATAAATTATTGTATTATGTAATTCATAATACAATTTTCTTCTGTTGGTAAGTTTGCAGCCATCGATCGTCTCGATTAAAGTTTTGATGTTTTTCTATTTCAGTGGCTTCTCACATGATTTATAGAACATAACAGCAATACTTCAACTTTTTTAAGTCTATTTTATATGCACATATTTTTCAACACCTAATTTTCTGAATCTTTTTTTCGTGTGTCTGTTCAAAATTCTTCCTGTAGGTCTGCCTCAACTCGAACATTAATCTAATCTCTTTTTTTCTTTAGTTCGATGTAGTTCGTCCTTTGTTCTGAGAAAATTATGTTGTGTTTGCGTGGTTTTAGTAAATTTTATTTGAATATTCTTAATATTCCTCCTATTTTCTTATAATTCGTATATAAACGCTGTTACATGCTTTCTTTTTTAGTATTTCCATAACATCCTTCGTGTCTTTAATTGTATATTATGTGTGAATTACTGTATTGCCAATAACCCTCTTTTCTTTTAAATGGCAATGAGATGTGGCATGTAGATATTGATGTATGGCTGTATGGATTTTCTTCTTGCATACCTATTGTTGTAATTTTCCTGATCCTATGCGGCATACTTTTTCCCCTCTTCTCTTGTGTTGAAAGTATTATTTTAACTTTTGTTTTTTATGAGTCTAAATACAAAGAAGTTTGTCGACCTTGCAGCAAAAACTTTTGTTTCTATTTGATATGTTCTAACTTCTTTTTTGATGGCCTTCATAAATGATTTGGATATTTTTATTATTGTTAAGACTATCGTAAAATTACTTTTATTTCCAAGATAGATCGGCCATTTTGCTTGATTACAATTTTGTGACAGAACAAATATATTTGTAGATAATATACGTAAGTTCTTCTGCATCCAATAATTTGGTTTTCACTTAACGCCCAGGTCAAGTGGCAAGAACGTAGCAGAACTATTATATATTTAAATACCTTTTTCAATATCTTGTTGCACATCTGTTCTCTCATATATTTTGAATATTTCTTTCAGGGATAGTATCAGAGGCTGATTATGTGAGTAAGTTCCATATTCAGATTTTCATTTATTTCAAGGATAGGAGAAAATGGAAACTTTTGAACTCTAGCATAGATTCAGCTTATATTTCGTTCTGAATCGTTCTAATTTAAATGTGACGTAAAATTTTACTTGTGAGTTGATAGGTTGGTAGGTTGATAGGTTGAAAGATTGCAATGTATGTGTTTTTTTATTATTTTGAGATGGTACAAGTGTTTGAAGGAATATTTCGTAGTTTCACAGTTTTTTTTAAAGTTTCAATAATTGGAATGATTCTAAATTTCATTTAAACTCGTAGCAGCATGTTTTTGTTATGCGAATTATAAACTAACTAAAATAGGGAAAATTTCTAAAAATTTTTAGATCTTGTTTAACTTTAGATAATACGTTTAAAATTGAAGTATATTTCTAAAAACGAATATAACTTAACTTAAACGTAATCAGTCTATTTGTTAATTCATTGGACACATATGTTAGAAGTATTTTATTATTTATTGGCTGGTATAAAAGATTTGCGGCTAAATCGTTTAAGAGTGCACTGACTCAGTTTCTGTATTTTGAGTTTAACCAAATGGACATAAAAAATTTAGTGGGCTTTTCAAGTTACAACTGTTTGAATTGAACATCTCTAAGCAAAATTGTGAAATTAGTAACGGGTTTTTATTTAATAGTGTAGATCATGCTCATTAACTACTGCAAAACACTGGTATAAGGAATTTCCTTTTCATCATGAATCTTTAAAGGATCAGTTTGGCACAAGGCGTTCAAAAACGGTTGCCACTAATAAAAACATTGAAAGTGCCATGCGAATATTTGATTAAAACGAATGTTATATTAATTAGAGCTTGTTCTTTGCGATTGCACCTAGTGCCACATGCAATGTTAGGCAAATTCAGCTCGTCGTTTAATTAGGTTTGAATGATCACAGTTAGACTACTTTCTGTTGCTTGCTATTGCAAACGCATATTGTTATTGCTTTATCTATTTTACGCATTTTTTTTGTTTTATTAATAAATTAGCAGAATAATTTTTTTTTTAATTTTGAAATTTTTGGAATATTACATACCCTCATCTCAATTAAAGTCTGAATTAAATGTAGTATGAAAATAAACAGTTTGTATGGAGATATTAAATTAATAATATTAAAATTGGTTGTATTTTAATTTAAATTTTTTTAAACCTTTTGTAGAATTATTTTAATTTCAGATTTTAGTTATTAGTTCAATTTTATTCTTAAAATTTTCTATTTCTTCGATATCTTCTGATAAAAATTGTTTTCGCAGTTATTTAAACTTATATTAAACTACTCAAAAATGAATAAGGAATTTATACTTTTTTGTATTTTTTAGATAGTATGGGTAAATATTTGTAGTGTATTATATTAGATACATAATTGTACACAACAATTTAAAATTTTCAAGTATATTTATTCAGAAAAATCGTTAGATTACTAAGAAATGATCAAAAATGAAATAAGCAACATTTTTAACAATAGCTAAAATAAACATTTTTCTGTAACAATTAATTCTAAAATCATGTATAATGGCCACGGGCATCTCTCACAGCTGTATATCTTGGGGGCATACTCATAATGCAATTATTAATGTGTTCTTGTGACACTCTTCTCCAACACAGCGGTAAAATTTCCCGCAAGTGTTGCACGTTAGTTAACTGAGGGTGGATTATGTTCGTTGAGCTGTTCTTGAAGTCTGTCCCAAATGTGCTCAATTGGATTCAAGTCGAGAGACGTTGGTGGTAAAGGTAGATGGTTAATATGGAGGTCATTTATTGCTTGCATTACAATTTGTGCACGATGAGGTCTTGCATTATCATCAATAAAATCCATGTTTTCATCCACAGCCTCACGAAAGTCGGCCACATATTGCTGAATAATGTCATCTCTGTATATGTGTCCATTAACATTGTTTTCAAAGAGATGGAGGTTCGTACGTCCATTCAAACTAATGCCCGCCCACACCATGATACCACCGCCGCCAAAAGGCACCACAGCTTTTGTAAACTCGCGTCTATAACGGTCTCCTCGAGTTCTCCAGACCATTACTCTACGATTATCACTAAATAAGCAGAATCTGGATTCATCGGTGTATAAACCATGCTCCCATTGAAAATTTTCTGCTAGTCGTTGGTTAACCCAAGTTCTTCTAGCCATTCTATTGGCATTAGTTAATTTTGGGCGTCTCACAGGCCTGCAGCTATGAAGATCTATTTCCATCAGACGGTTTCTGATGGTTTGATCCGAAACTCTAACTCCAGTGGCGGCACGTAACTGTGTTTGCAACCATACAGTACTTCTAAACGGATTCATCCTTGTCTGAATTCGTATGTAGCGGTCTTGTCTCTGATTTGTTTTCCGCTCAGATCCACTACCGGGTCTTTTCCTTGCAGATCCTAGCTGTTGGAATCTTGTTAGAGCCCTACTAACAACACTTGGAGACACATTAAAAATTGCGGCAATTTACTGCTCCAGATTGCCCTCGCTGATGCAATAACGCAATTAAATCAAAAGTTTCTTTATTTAAATGACGTCTTGGCATCATGAAAATGTGAAATGACGTTTGAAATGAATAATACTTGTCAAAAAATGCGATTTTTATAATTTTGTATTCTAAATTAATTTAAGGTTAAAATACAAGATTTAATATTTTATCACACAGAAAAGACATTTACCAAATAAAATGTCGACAAACGACTGTGGGCCTTCTAATTTATCTATAGTTTGAGAAAATACGTTAAATTTAATCGAATTAATTAGATCTGTTAAAAAAAGATCTAATTCCCTATTCATTTTTGAGTAGTTTATTTAGTTTCATTTTGAGATATGCAAGTAATTTCTTTTTTATTTCAACTACATTAGTTTTCGCATATTTTTGTCTTTCATAATCATAACAATATTTTGCTGCCTTCTATTTTTATAATGGATAACACTTCTTATTAGACATAATTTCATATTTTGACAATAATTTTTTATTATGTATTATATTTATTCTATTTCTGGAAATTGTTATTTTAATTTAAATGTTGACATAACTATTGAGAAAAAGTTTTCTTCAAATTAAAACATAAACAAAGTCAAAATAAATGTCGAAGTTTCATATAAGAGTCTAGAACTACGTTAACTTAGATAATCTTCAATTTAATGGAGATTATTATTATACATAAATAGACACTTGCATAAAGAAAAAATATAGTTTCCGGATTTACAGAATAGAAAAAAAAATAACAAAAACAAACCCTAAAATGTAACTATAAAACATAGAATGTTGTATTGGATTTAGAAAAGTTTAATCATATATGTCAAATATATTTCAGTCGATTCTAATTAATTCTTGATGGGTAGTGATGATAAAATCACTTTTTTGAATACTTTGGAAGAAGTATAGTTAATAGCAAAATATAGTATGTAATAAGCCCATATACTTACAAGTAAAAGATCTATTTAATTAAATTAAAAAAAAAACTTAATGGTTCGACATACATGTATGCCTAAATAATAAACTTTGGAAATGAAAGGTGCAAACGCTCTTAGAAATGTGTTTATTTCAAAATACTTTACAATTAATTAGATCCTAGAAATGGATATTTTTAATTCTCAAATTTCCTTGACTAATATTGTTCTTCAGTTTTTTTTAAATTTTCCAAGAAGTTATTTATCATATGTTCCATAACTTGGTTTTGGAGTGACAAATTACTTCCGTCCATAAATCATACATGATCGTATTTGTAAGAATATTTGCATACGTGTGTTTAAAGCAGTAATTTTTCCGAAGAGAGAAGTGTTACTAATTAGTAATAATGATTGGCAATAATAGTGATATTTGGTAATGGTTAAAAAATAGAAATTACAAATGATTCAGTTTCTAAATTTATATTGACATATGTAGGTACCTTCCAAGAAACTCTATTATCGATTCATTAAAGAAAACACAGCCATTTGAAGTAATATTCATTTATTTTTAGTATACTTTTACATATTATTTATAACGTTTAGGACTTTATATTAAAAATTTTAAAGATATAGCTATGAGTCACAAATTACTTTTTGTCTATGATATCTTAAATGTTCATTATTCACATATACGAGGGACACGCAGTAATTTTTGAAATACATGAAAACTACAAGTCGTAATGGAAAATGAATTTATTCATGTTCAAAGTCCTCCCCATCAGCATTAGTGCAGTTTTGTAATCGAACCTTCCACGGATGAAAAGCTTCCAGCCAGTCATCTTGCGGAATACTATCAAAAAATTGATGAATTGCTTCGTAAATATCGTTTACCGACTCGAAGACGTCAACCACGTAAGCTCTTTTACAGGTGGAAGAACAACCAGAAGTCACATATTGCCAAATCAGGCGAATAAGGTGGATGTTCGATAAGTTTTACATTATTTTTACTTAAAGAATCACGGGTCAGTTGTGTAATGTGTGTGACGATGCACTGACCTGGTGTAACAGTAATCCGCGAATACTTATTGATTGAAAAACATCAGGTAAACATTTTGTGATATACCAGTTAGCTGTAACTGTACGTTGTTCGTCAAGCTTAATTGCTTTTACTAAACTTGAACTTCGAAAGGAAACTGCGCACATTACTTTATTCATAGACCTCTGCTTTTTTGACATCGTTGGGGTTGGTGCGTTTTCATAGATCCATACACGACTCTCCTGGCGAGTGGGAACATAATAAAATCCTTACACGCTTTGCCTTTTGGAAATCATTGAGTTTATGTGGCCCCAACGTGTAACAATTTTGTTTATGTGAAGACGATCATGTAAAATTGTATTAACTGTTGCGGATCCAATGCCAATTGGCGTTGTCTGAATCGTTTCATAAGTGCATGCGTATCTTCTTCGATTAACTTTTTCAACGTTTTCAGCAGTTACTGAAGAACATGGCCTTCCTCTTTTAAATTCTCGAAACCAACGAAACACAGTTACTTTGGATGGGACTTTATTGCTAAATGCAAGTTGCAAACGTTCAACCGACTGTTTTTGTTTAAACCAACTTTGAAATCGTAGTAAGTCATGTTTCCGTAACAACTCCATACTTCCACTCACAATTGTGTATATCGCGTGTACTATGTGACAGATGCGATTCAACTGACGACTAACTAAAGACCGTACTTTATAAAAATGCTACGTTGCCATCTCTACATATTATACTTGCTTAGCATTTCAATAATTTTAGCGTGCCCCTCGTATGCACCTTTTTTATGGAGCTTTACAATTTATGAAGACAGCATATCATTTTTTAAGCTGATAGCTTTTTGAGGACATATTTTGGCCTTTTATCATAAAGTTTGGAATCGAATATACGAGGGCTGTTCTCTTTTCGTTGAACTAGCAGGCCATGATATTTCTCTACAATTTTTTTTTGATATTTCAACCTAGTAGTAGGTCATGGAAGCTGGGTATACTGCTACGATCTCAAAAAGAAAAAGAACAATCCACAGTTTGAATCTTTGAAAATGAGTCGGCTCCAACAAAAATTGTTCAAGAAAAAAGCCAGAACGATAGTATTCCCTACTGTGATTAAAAAGTGTCAGAACTGGTTCATTTAAATCGCGCGGGTTAATTCGGTAGAACTCAATACTCCTAGGTTGGTAGTACTGTGTTTGACATCTATCTAAAATTTAATACCATTATTCTTACTACTGCTTGAAAAAACGATTCTTTTTCTGTCGCAATAAAGAGTTTCTTGTCTGATTTTGTTAAGCAAAGAATTTGCATAAAATTTTGTTTGTGGAATGAAATTTCTGCCAGGGTTACGTTGAAAAGGCTTCGGTGATGAATGCATGTCAAGAATAAGAGTGTTCGTGTGATACAAAATATTCAAAGGAGCCAGCGAATACGTTAAAGATGAAGAACGATCTGTACGAACTTCAACAACAACCAATTAAATAAGAGATCTTGTACGCAAAAATCTTAAGTTGGTAATTAAGAACCTTGTAGATAATACTAGGATATCATTTGAATCGATCCAACTAATTTCAAAGACCATTTGGGCCTTAGGTTTGTATCATCTCAATTGCTAGCAAACTCAATCAATTATTAAACAGTCAATTAATCCAGTGAATATCGCGCCTAGGGTGAAGTAGAACAGAAAAAAGCACGTCAAAATCGTTCAGAAAACAGAGTCATGTTAACAGTTTCCTTTGATTACCGTAGCGTAATACACTTTGAATTCCTTCCGAACGGTCAAACTGTTCATAACACTTCATTACTTGTTCGAGACTATTTAACCATTCAACACATAGTAACACCTTGTGATGTTTTTCTATTTCCACGACTCAAAAGATCGCTCAGTGGATACCGTTTTGAATCGATTGAACAGATAAATTAAAATTGGAACGCGTTCTGTAGGCTATACGGGAAATTAATATTCAGAACTGCTAGGAAGGAATAGGAAAAAAGTGCAGCGATTCGGAAGAAAGTACTTTAAATAAATTTGGAAGAATAAATACATAGTTTGTGTTTTATTTAACCAGTGCCGATACTTTTTGATGACAGTAGTATTTTGAAAAATTATAAATAAATGTCTAGTGTCTAGGTCACTAGACTATGAATCTGATGTACCAGGTTCAAACCCTTGTCTACCTAATAATATCGATGGCGTTTTTTCGATTCCAGCTCGAGTCAGGCTGCCAAAAATGAGTACGTAGAGTTAAACTCTGGGATAATAATAGGCGGTCGGTGCGTAGCGCTAGGTACGTTACCATCCTAGTGCGTCGAACGGCTCAAGTTGTATCAAACTTACCATGTCACTACCTCAAGGGCTTGCAAGACTAATTACGGGGATTATTATTATAAATAAATATGTTTTAGTAGCAAATTGGGCATTATTTTACTAGACTCAAAAGAAAGAAAACAACCCTCATAACTTTGTTTCCGTTTAAACTCTGCGTAATAATAAAAATTGTCACTTGATAAAATTAAAATTAAGCATACAGAAAAAAATAAGTAAACAGTTCTGTTTAAGTCTTTACAATAATTTGAACCAAATACAGACCCATATTATTCTATTTATAGTAATTAACCTCATTTTTAAAGAACAACAAATTCGTTATTAATACCAATAATCTATTGTATGTACATTATTGATAATCTGTTATTATTCTAGTTTTAATGTTGTGGAGTTCAGGGTTTTGTCATGCCTTGTCCAAGATCTTGACATACATTTCATAACATTCGTAATTCTTTTTATTGCATCAGAAGAGCACATTTCTATCTTAACCACTAGTCATATTCATAATCAGAATGTATCGTACAGATATGTGAATGAAATTGTTTAAATGTTTTCAAAATAAATTAAGCAATGATTAAATATTACCAAAAATATAACTTACTGCTTTAACTTTAAAATAGAAGATACGAAAATGTAATTAAAAGTTATTTTGAAGTGTATTTAATACATATTTACTACCTGTTCTAAATTCACTGCGTCGTTGTATTCCATTCAAATAAAATTAAATTCAATGCTTTGCATACTTTATGTGTTATATAATAGTTTCCTTGAACTTGAAAAAAGAGAATTTGTGCCGAAATTTAACTAAATATGCAGAATAATTCACCGATTTGACATATTAGACGTCTTTAAGCTTCTAACAGTGGCTTACAATCAAAATTTTGTAATAAGACATTTTTCGACTTTTGACGCCGAATATAATAAAATAAAAAAATTCCACTTCGCGAGCATATATTCTCGTTCTCCATACTCCTCTTACAGTTAATGAACTGTAGATAGAGAATATGAGTTACATCCAATATTATACAGGGTCGTCGGAAAAGGTAGAATATTTATTTGTAGGTACATCAAAAGGCGCAGCAAATCTTAAATTTAATTATTAAAGTCAGTGGGCGCATGCGCAGACGCCATCTTGCCGCGCGCCGCCATTTAAGTGCGGCTGAACCTGATCAGTGAGTCATTCGTGTGCTAGTCTTTGAGACGAACACACGTACATATGCATTTAAACATACGACAGTAACCGTCAAAGCATCGTCAAGCGAAGCCGGAAGCAATGGCCGGGCGAATTATTACGATAACAAACTTAAAATTAAATCCCAACTTCGTTGAACTCTGGCCACCTGAATTACTACAGCAAACACAGGCGATAATCGACGAAACGCACAGCGAAAGTGGCGTTCAAGAACTACTACGGGCTTCACCGAGTTTATTTGTTATAAACCCAGATCAACCGAAGATACAAGTAGAAATAACAGATCCCGAACCGACCAAAAAAGAAAAACACCACAGAAAACAGAAAATGAATCACCCGGAAAAGAAAACCGAAGACTTCATCTACCCTAAATTTACGAAGAAGCCGAAAATAGACGAAACAACTTTACCGATCGAAACAAAAAATTTATACGACGCCCTCAAAAACAAAACCGAGGAAAAAATGGAAGAAGAAACTTCCGAATTCACTCCACAGCCTTCAACATCAGATAGCACACCCAGGGTAAGTGACAAAACAAACATCACACATAACACAAAAACTGAAACACGAAAACTACAGTTTGGAACTTGGTATGGCTAAAATAACTATTCAGAATATTCTTCATAAGCGTCTTAAATTACATGCTTACAAAATTTAACTAAGACATGAAATAAAAGCAGCAGATAAACCTAGGCGCATTGACTTTGCCGTACAGATGCTATGTAGTGTTGACGACGATGGAAACTTGTATCTTAACAACATTTTATTCAGCGATGAGGCAACATTCCACATTAATGGTTGTGTAAACCGCTATAACTGTCGTATATTGGGAGAACAGCAACCAAATCAAGTTTTCCAATACGTCCGTGATTCACCAAAAGTTAACCGTTTAGTGTGGCCTTATGCAGGATCGTGTTATCGGCCCCTTCATGTTTGTAGAAAACACGATTACAGACATTATTTATTTGGACATGTTAGAAATGTATGTGTTCCCTCAAAGTGAAGAAATTGAAAGGGAAAAGGGCATTAATGTCATTTTCCAGCAGGATGGTGCTCCATGTCACTACAGCCTAATCGTCCAAGAAGCTCTCAGCAATAGATTTTCTGATCGTTGAATTGGGAGGAATGGTCCTGTTTTATGGCCACCTAGAACTTCCGATTTGACGCCATTAGATTTTTTGTTGGAGCTGCGTTAAGAACATTGTTTATTCCGAAAAAAATCGTTACCTACAGTATCTGAGAGAAAGAATTAATGTAGCAATTTCAACTGTAACTTCTGAAATGCTTCAGAACACCTGGCGGGAAGTAGACTGTCGGCTAGATGTCTGCGGTGCGACGGGGAGCTCACATTGAAGCTTTTTAGATGGGATAAAAAAATTTAAGATTTGCTGCGTCTTTTGATGTACAAATAAATATTCTACCATTTATATTAAGATTCTTATTTCGCTTCAAAATCCCGGACACCTATTACAATGATCCTGTATAAAATGTGTAAAAGACAAAGAGAACACATATGTAAATAAGCCATTTATTTAAGATATACAGGGTGTCCAGAAACTCTCCTGACAAACGAAGACCGGAGATTCCTCTGATAATTTTAAGACAATTAAACCCAAATTCACCTAGTCCGAAAATGCTTCCTAAGGGAGCTAGAGTTCTTTGAAGATGGCGCCTTGTATTTATTTTTTTTAAATTCCTCCAGAACGCTTCTATTTAGAAAAATGTAGAAGAATGTACATAATGCACATTATTATTCGTACGTTGGTGACAATCCCCATGTTGTTCAAGAATTTAAGCATCAGCATAGGTTTAGCATAAACGTCTGGATAGGAGTAGTTGACGATTATCTACTTGAACCTGTGGAATTACCTGCTCGTTTAAATGGTGCTGATTACTTACATTTCCTGCAAAATATTTTACCTGATTTGTTAGATGAGGTGCGTTTAAATATTCGGCAAAACTTATGGTTTCTACAGGACGGCTGTCCGGCCCACCTTAGCAGGAATGTACGAGACTTTCTAGATAATAACTACGAAGACCATTGGATTGGAAGAGGCGGTCCAGTTGCTTGGCCAGCAAGGTCGCCGGATTTTAATCCTTGCGATTATTGTGTTTGGGGATACATAAAAGCATTTGCTTATTCCGTTCCGATACAAAATCGCGCACAACTCTGGCTAAGGATACAAGATGCTTGCAACGAATTTAGAAATAACTTTGGAATTTTTGCAAGAATTCGGCGTTCTCTAAGCAAAAGGGTAAACTTATGCATAGAGACTAATGGTCATCACATCGAGCAACTTTTGTAACAATCTACCTTTGATACTTGTTCTTTTTTTGTTAGTTTCGTTCCATTGTAATAAATAATTTGTTTTTAATTTATTAAATTAATTTTCATCCATGCCTTGATAGTCCAAGCCAACTTCGTCGCTAAAAATAAGTAGGTACATAATAAATTGAACTTTAATGAAGAAAAAACGAAAAATTTACAAATCGATTTTTCTAGAACACGGTGTATCCTACCGACTTAAAGTAAGAGTACCTTTTAGTACTGGAATACCTGAAAATTTAATAATCCAGTGTCACAAATGCTTAAAAGTTAAAGACAAAAAAGTTATGCCTTAAAATAACCGTTGACCTACCCAAAACGGACGTCTATGACCAGTACTAGAAATTCGCAATTGATGGAATCGATTCATCTCTGGAGGATAAATAAGCATACCAGTTTTTGTTTTTCTAAATAGAAGCGTTCTGGAGGAATTAAAAAAAAATAAATACAAGGCGCCATCTTCAAAGAACTCTAGCTCCCTTAGGAAGCATTTTCGGACTAGGTGAATTTGGGTTTAATTGTCTTAAAATTATCTGAGGAAACTCCGGTCTTCGTTTGTCAGGAGAGTTTCTGGACGCCCTGTATATGTTATAATTTATAAACACCAAAATCATGTATATTTAAAGCACGATAAATTTAAATTTTGACAAAAGAGGACAGCACTAAAAAGAAGATTTTATTAGCTTTTCAAGTTGGCAATCCTACAAAACATAACTGTCAAATTTGCGTTCATTTTGATAAAAGGACGCTTGTTATTTGAATAGAAAATAAATTGTTTTTAGCTTCTTTTGAAGCATGGAAAAAGTGCGATACCAATCAAAGATAACTTCTTATTTTTTAAGAACAAACAATGAAATAAAATGTGAGCTAGAGTGTATTTAACAGAGTCAATCTCCATCGATTACAACTATAAAACGACGAATAGCTGAGTTTAAACCTGACCGGACCACTATATTTGATGAACAAAGCAGGGGACACCTAAAAGACGTGTGTACTCCACGGGTGCTTAAAAAAGTACATTATATGGTGTTAAATGTCTGTCGAATAAAAGGACGCAAAATAACAGGAGCTATATACATCTCATCTGTATCAATGGTTTTGATTTTGCATAATAAATTGAGTGGGATTATGGGCCATGAATTTTGCGAAGTGAAGACATGATTCGAAGCATCATGCCGCTATTGCACTTCGCAATTTCTGGCGTTTATTGCTGAATAATAACGGTTGATGAAACCTGGATCACTATTATACACCCGAAATGAAGCAAGAATCGAAACAATGGACAGGGGCTGGTACGAGTGCTTCGAAGAAGGCAATGACCATACTCGACCAGAAAGGTTATAGTTACTGGCTTTTAGATCTATAGTGGAATTCTTCTTATCGATTTTCTTCTTAAAGCTGAAACGATAACTATGCATTTCCTTTAGATCAACTGTACGATACATTACAAGCGGGGCAGAAGGCACCATCTAAAGAAGAAACAAGTGTTTTTTTCTTCAAGATAATGTACGTGTTCACATTTCAACTGTTCCAATGACAAAAATTCTTGAATTTCATTTCGAACTATTCTCATCCAGTTAGTTCACCAGATTTGGCCTCCTCAGACTTTTTCCTTTTTTTGCCAACTTGGGAACTTCGTTATTTGGAAAGAGATTTGGGTCATATTTCGAACAGTTTGATAAAGCTTACTTTTCTGATGGAATAAAAACACTTGAATATCGATTTTTTTTTAAACTTTATTTTCTTGAGATTTAGTCTAATTCATTTGTTTAGTAGTACTGTACATATGCGGGTTTTAAATCTTTTCTTGCATAATTTATCACATTGTCACAAAATGTAAATGATATTATTTGGTTACTGTTGACCTTTACAGTAGTTGTTATAACCACAGAAGATGTATTAAATTTTCACAGGAAACATTTAAAATATTTTATTGGCAGGTAAGGTCAGTAAAGACGAATATTAACTTTTGAACAATTTCAATATATCCCATAAGTATGTAAACTAAACTATGTAATTTTCGCATAATTACTTACGTTCACTTGCGGATAGAGAAAGATTTCCGAAAATTTAAAAAAAATGGTGAATCATGAATCAGGTTGTATAGCTTACGTAATACATATAATGTCATGTTTGATAGGTTTGGCAATGTATATTCGTATCTATGTATATATGATGTAAGTATATTGAAAAAAATAGAAGATATTTTATGCAGTAAAACTATGCAAACAAATAAAAACAATGTATTACGAATACACAAACATTAGAACTATTTTCGGCTCCAATGAATGTTAATGCAATAACTAATAGAGTAAAATATAATAAAATACATACAGTGTTGTCATAAAGTTTGGAACCAAGCTTATAACCGCATTATTTTACATTTTTAGGAAAAACGCTCGGACAGATAAATTTTCTTTTTTAAACGCAATCTTTTGACATACAATTTTTTTCTATGACGTCATTGGTTTTCGAGTGATCACGTTATCAACACTTTCTTTAAATGGCAACCATATTATTTTTTTCTCGTTTTTGGTAGATCTTTATATCCACCAAATAGTGATATAAAACAATTGGTATGTTGCATCACAATTTTTTTGAAAAAATGATATAAATTTAGAAAAAAATACGAAAATTTTATTTTTGTACAAAATTAAAATTAAATTAAAAAAATACATCTGAACTTAAATTTATTGTAACAGTTAACGTAAATTTTCAAAATGGACCCCACCAACCAACTGACACTGTCCCAGCCGAGTGTAAACACTTCGTATACTCGCCTCAATTATGTCTGGGGATATTTGTGTAAGTTCTACGCGAATTCGTTCTTTTAAATCTTCTAAATTGTTCGGTTTGTTAAAATACCCTTTCGATTTCAAATAACCCCACAAAAAAAGTCTAACGGAGTCAGGTCAGGAGAACGAGGTGGCCATTCTATGGCGCCTCTCCGTCCAATCCATTTATTGGGAAATATTTCGTCAAGATAGTGGCGAACCTCTACACCATAATGGGGAGGCGCCCCATCTTGTTGAAACCAAATATTTGGATGGGGTACATCACCATCCTCGTGATTTGGGAAAATAACAGCGAGCGCTGGAACCAGTTCAAATCTTAAAAATTCTAAATATTGCACAGCAGTCACATTTCCTTCAAAAAAATATGGTCCTAAAATGCGTCGTCCAATCATTCCAACCCATACGTTAACTTTTCCTCTGCGCTGAGTATGACACGCTTGATCCAATGCGGATTGTTCTGCGACCAATATCAGCAATTATGGCGGTGAACAGATCCATTTAGGCAGAACGTAGCTTCATCTGAGAAGACGATGTTTTCCAAGAAATTTGGATTTTGGTCACAACGTAACATTACGTCTTCACAGAACTGCAGTCGACGATCTTCGTCATCCTCATGTAATTCCTGTACAAGTTGAACTTTGTAAGGACGATAGTGTTCTTTTTTAAATAAGTTGACGACAAATGAGTGAGCCACCTGATTGGCTAACGCAAGTTGTCTGGTGGAAACATTATGTCTTTCTTCTGCTTCTAGAAGCACATTTAATTTCACATCTTTTCCTACTTGAGGTCTACCTTGCCGTGGTCGATCTTTTACGGATCCAGTTTCGGTAAACTTTCCAACTAGTTTTGTCACCGTAGACCTGGTAATTGGAGGTCTATCAGGGTGTTCATGGTTAAACAAATCGAATGCTTCTGCATGCGTTCTTTGTCTGTCCCCATACCCAACCATAATTAAAATTTCGATTCTTTCTCGCTCAGATAAATGTGCCATTTTTTATATTAGCGAAAATGAACAATTTTTACGCAATATCTCAAAAATTTAACGTCAAAATAGAAGTAAATAATTCAACAATGTTGTCGCCATAGAAACAATTCCAAACTAAAATTTTTGTACATAAATTGTATAAAAAGAAGAATGTCATAAAGAAATATCTTGCAAAAAAGTGCGTGTTATTGTTTTTGTAAATTTTTTGCATAGTAACATGAGTACATGTGCTTTTGACGATCCGGTTTGTTCAAGAAGAATATTTAAGTCCTCACACAAGACAGAAGTGTGAAAAAAACTTACTTACATATTTCAGTAAATTTTGTAAGCTTAATTTGTTTTTGAAATCTTCAATTTTTGGGCGATAATTTTAATTAAGAAATGGTCTGCCACATCATGTCAATTTTTTAAATAAATTAAACTTCTTTGGCCCTTTTTTGTGAAACTATTTAATGTTAAATAAGATTTTTTAATAAGTAATTGGCCGATTGGGAAGACGAATTTCTTTTGACCTGCAGCGAATAACGCAGATTACTATTGATCGCAAAGCATTTACATTCGGCTGGGACACTGTCAGGTGGTTGGTGGGGTCCATTTTGAAAATTTACGTTAACTGTTACAATAAATTTAAGTTCAGATTTTTTTTTTATTTAATTTTAATTTTGTACAAAAATAAAATTTTCGTATTTTTTTCTAAATTTATATCATTTTTTTCAAAAAAATTGTGATGTAACATACCAATTGTTTTATATCACTATTTGGTGGATATAAAGATCTACCAAAAACGAGAAAAAAATAATATGGTTGCCATTTAAAGAAAGTGTTGATAACGTCATTACTCGAAAACCAATGACGTCATAGAAAAAAATTGTATGTCAAAAGATGGCGTTTTAAAAAAGAAAATTTACCTGTCCGAGCGTTTTTCCAAAAAATGTAAAATAATGCGGTTATAAGCTTGGTTTCAAACTTTATGACCACACTGTATATTCAAAATACAATAGATAAACAAGCACTAGAAAACTAAATAATATTCTTTATTTTATTTTATAGATTGTAAAAAATTCAAAGAGTGTGTTATTTTAGAACCGGCTTCTAATTTTTCCATGCGACTTAACACAATTTTGTGAATATTATATAATATTATATAACTCCCAACCATTAAAGTTTATAATTACTTCCTAAAAGTGCGAACCAAGGTAGTTCATTCGTAAGTATAATCAAAAATCTACTGATCATTATAAGTGCCACGACTTGGATCACGCATGCCTTATAATATCATTTCCGGAAAAATTACCTATTTCGCGGATGATTATCCATTTTGGTGTGTGGTCATTGTAAAGAGGTCGCGGGGGCTTACATGGAAGAAGCGTCGTTGGAAGTTGGTGAATGGTTCTGCAGCAATCACCTGAAAATTAATCTCAAGAAAAACAGCTACTAATTGCAACAAGAAAAAGTAAGGAGCTAGGTAGTAACTATTTACTCTATCCAAAGAATAAAGTAAATAGCTGCATATCAAACAGTTAGAATTACCTATTTTGTTAATTTTCAGAGTAGGGCTACATATGGTTTTCTAATACGGGAGACTTCAAGTACAGCCGAAGCTGTATTTAAATAAATCAAATAAAAATAAAATTCATAAAAGCACTATAGGAGCGCCTAGTAGTGTATAAAACACTCTATCGGTTGCAAAAATACATTTAAAATTCAGAGCAGCTGTCCTTATGTACCTGACTTGAGTAAGCCAATAATTACCTTCCTAGCTATTTTCATAATTACAAGACAAGAAACCAGAACAATGTAGTCGTTCCGAATCATCATGTACAAAAGAGTACAAACTACACTGCCCAAAATCGTATCGTATCGTATTGTAAAGTTTGTCTTTTCGGTTTCTTAAATAAAACTAACGGCAACGCAGACACACACTATATTAATAATAAAAACGAATAACAATTTAAAAACTAATTACTAACAATAAGCACATTTATGTATTTATATTTATGTCAGTTCACTCGGCGATAATTCGGTATCGAATTAATTCAAATCCCTTCCTCGACGGCTTATATATCGGCCACCGAGCCTCTCGTGTTTTCTTTAGTCTCGATCTTTCCGTTTCTGGATCTGCCGAGAAGGCGCCAGGGGCGTGACGTATCGTTGGATGAGTAGTCATCACAGTATTTAAAAAAATAAGATGTAAAAACAAAATATAGTATTGAATATAAATATTTTAAGCAAAAATAATATGTAGAAAGGTTTTATCATATTATCTTGCTAATAATGGAGCGATTGTGTTTTGTTTGCAACATCTATTAGTTGTCATAGCGGCGTTATTTGTTACTTCCCGTTTAACTACATTGTGGCGGCATTTCTTGCTCCAGAGTTTAAAAACATTAAGTTTTGTGTATAATTTGAGCAGCACAAGACCGTTACGTCCAAATTATTGCCCGACGTAATCAAACCTGCACTGCTCGGCAGATACAAAATCAGTTTAACCCAACATATGGCGTACTGATTAGCGACAAAACTATTCGCAATAGGTTACATGAGGTACATTTAAGATCTAGACGACCCTCAAAAGTTCCACCTCTAACAAGAGGTAATCGCGGAGAACGTCTTTTATGGACACAGGATCACCGAAATTGGACAAACGAACAATGGTCATATGTAATATTCTCTCATGAGTCTAGATTTGGTATGTACAATGATTCAAGAATTCGAGTTTGGAGGCAGCGTAAATCTTTTGAATGCAGTCTAAAAAGTCCATTCTTTCAAAGGTGGTACAATCATGGCATGGGCTGGCATAAGTATTGGTGGAAGAATAGATCTCGTTTTGATTGAACGTAATATGACAGTTCAAGTTTATGTAGAACAGGTCATTTTACCTGTCGTTGAGCCATATGCAGGAGCAGTAGGAGAAATTTTCAATTTCATGCAAGATAATGTGCGTCCACATGTGACTTGAATTGTAATGAATGTGCTAGAACAGCAACATATTTCGTTGTTAGAGTGGCCAGCTCAGCCTCCGGATATGAATCCGTTAGAGCATCTATGGGATTAGTTACAAGGAGGGTTTCAACATAATAATGGTCCCCGAGACCTTTTTAGAGTTCTTCAAAGAGAGCAGTACCACAGGAAGCGATTGATAGTTTAATTTAACAATACGTAACCGTATTAGGGCAGTAATAAACAATCGTGGAGGTTATACTGATTATTAAATGTTTCTTTTGATGATATGTTTAGGATTGCTTTCCAAATTTAAACATCTTTAAGATTTAAGATTATATCGTTGTTAACAAAATTCGTATTTGTAAACTTAAGTTTATTAGAACTTTTGAATTGATTTTGAATTGCTTTTTTACTTTTTTAGTTGAATTACGCTGTGAATATTATACAAGTCTGCTCAATAAAGTTACTAACAAGTTATAATAATCGTTTTCCTTTTCATTATTTAAATATCCCTGTGTATTTAGGAGTTAAGATCTACAACAAACAACCCAGTGGCACTAAAAGCCTGTCCTTATTAAAACTAAAATGAAAATGATTCTAGTGAAAAATTGCTTTTACTCGGTAAATTATTTTTTTAACATCATAAATTCTGTCATAACAATAATCACGTGCAACCGAAGCTTCCATTTTCCAATAAGCTCAGATAATTTTCTGGGGATGTAATCCTTCATTAAGTAACGCAAGACTTCTTCATAATACGAGGTGCATTCAAGTTCTAAGGCCTCCGATTTCTTTTCTCCAGACTGGAAAGAGATAGAAGCATGAGCATTGTTTTAAAATGAGCGTGCGTTCATTGTCAATACGTCACAGAGATGGCAGCACTGTACGGCAGATGGAATTGTAGTGGCAGCGTCGAGAATGAGAACTGTTTTAGATACTTAAAATGGCTACGTTTTCCTTACTTGAACAGCGTGCAATCATTCGTTTTCTGAATTTGCGTGGTGTGACACCAATTGAAATTCATCGACAGTTGAAGGAGACATGTGGTGATGGAGTTATGGATGTGTCGAAAGTGCGTTCGTGGGTGCGACAGTTTAATGAAGGCAGAACATCGTGTGACAACAAACCGAAACAACTTCGGCCTCGCACAAGCCGCTCTGACGACATGATCGAGAAAGTGGAGAGACTTGTTTTGGGGATCGCCGAATGACAGTTGATCAGATCGCCTCCAGTGTTAGCATTTCCGTGGGTTCTGTGCACACAATCCTGCATGACGACCTGAAAATGCGAAAAGTGTCCTCCAGGTGGGTGCCACGAATGCTGACGGACGACCACAAGGCTGCTCGTGTGGCATGTTGCCAAGCAATGTTTACGCGCAACCAAGGCATGAATGGAACTTTCTTTTCGTCGATTGTGATAATGGATGAGACGTGGATGCCATTTTTCAATCCAGAAACAAAGCGCCAGTCAGCTCAATGGAAGCACACAGATTCACCGCCACCAAAAAAATTTCGGGTAACCGCCAGTGCTGAAAAAATGATGGTGTCCATGTTCTGGGACAGTGAGGGCGTAATCCTTACCCATTGTGTTCCAAAGGGCACTACGATGACAGGTGCATCCTACGAAAATGTTTTGAAGAACAAGTTCCTTCTTGCAGTGCAACAACGACGTCCGGGAAAGGCTGCGCGTATGCTGTTTCACCAAGACAACGCACCCGCACATCGGGCTAACGTTACGCAACAGTTTCTTCGTGAAAACAATTTTGAAGTGATTTCTCATGCTCCCTACTCACCTGACCTGGCTCCTAGTGACTTTTGGCTGTTTCCAACAATGAAAGACACTGTCCGTGGCCGCACATTCACCAGCCGTGCTGCTATTGCTTCAGCGATTTTCCAGTTGTGGAAACAGACTCCTAAAGAAGCCTTCGCCGCGGCCATGGAATCATGGCGTCGACGTCGTGAAAAATGTGTACGCCTGCTGGGAGATTACGTCGAGAAGTAACACCAGTTTCATAGTTTTCGGGTAAGTAGTTACTTAGAAAAAAAATCGGAGGCCTTAGAACTTGAATGCACCTCGTAATAGGCAGTTACTGTAGTAGTCGATTCTCCCTTTTCTATCCATTGCGTGATCTTCTGCTTCATCTCCGGATCATAACAATGCACTCAAGTTTCATGTGCAGTAATAACACAGGCCTGCATTTTTCAACACTTTGAAAGTTGATTTAAAAATTTTAACTGTTTTCTAGTAATTGGGTAGCGCTGATTTCAAATCCGCTTTTATTTTTTTTGTATCACGTAAGGTTATTTTTCAAACCAATAAAATCAAAAAATATAGAAAAAACAAGATTTATTTCATTTATAAGCTAGTTTTATATTATATTTAAAAAAATACAAAAATATACACATAGAAACTATTAGAAATAGTTATTTATTCTTTATGCTTCTTAAAAAAACGTTTTCGTTTTTCAGAAAAGCTTCGTTTGGTTGTTTTTCTGTCATATTCAGCTAAAGGAAGATCTCTTCTCAATGTCCAACAATAATCGGCCATCATTTTTGTGTCCCAGCGCCCTTGGTATCTTTTTTCCATCTCTTTAATATCCTGGTGAAATCTTTCTCATTGCTCTTCACTCACGTCCCCAAGGTTTTCTGGGAAATAGTCCAAATGGAAATCTAAAAACTGAATTTTTATGCTCATATTGCAACCAAGAATCCTGAAATTTTCCAGCATATTTTCAACGATCTCAACATAGTTTGTTCTTTATAATTCCCTAGAAATTTATGTACAACTTCGTTAAAAGCATGCCATGCATGTTTTTCCTTATCTTCCATCACATTTTCAAATTCTTGATCTTTCAACAAGCTCCTAATCTGCCGGCCTACAAAGATTCCCTCCTTTAATTTTGCCTCTGACAGAGTCGGAAATGTTTTATACAAATATTTAAAACAATTTCCTTCTTGTTTAATGCCTTAACAAATTGTTTCATAAGTCCAAGTTTTATGTGAAGCGGTGGAAGTAACACTTTTTGAGGGTCAATAAGACTTTCGCGAATTACATTTTTGGTTCCAGGTGTTAAAGTCACCCTTTGTGGCCAGTCTCTTTTTATCCAATGCTGTTCTCGATTTCTGCTATCCCACTCGCACAGGAAACATGGAAATTTAGTATATCCAGACTGCTGACCCAAGAGAAGGCCTAAAATTTTTTAATCTCCACACACTTCCCAGTTGTGATTTTCATATTGTATTCTTAAAAGTAATTCCTGTAAATTTTCATAGTTTTCCTTTAAATGAACAGAATGGCCGACCGGAACAGAAGCAAAAACATTGCCATTATGTAAAAGAACAGCTTTAAGGCTCCTTTTTGAAGAGTCGATGAAAAGTCTCCAGTCAGAAGGTGTGTACTCAGGAGCTCCGAGGAAAGTAAGTAGATCAGCAATTGCTTGGCAGTACACGAGTGGTCCGTTTTGTGTAAAATATTTTACAAATCCAGCCTCACTATTTCTATACCAAGAGAAGGTAGTTTCTGGGGCAAGCAAATTTTTTTGTTTCAACCTAGACCCCAGTACTCCTGAAAGATCTTTTGAAAGTCCAAAATCTCTTACTAAATCATTCAGTTCGGCTTGTGAAAATAGCTGAGGTTGGTTTTGACCTGAGGTTGATGGTTCAAAATCACTATCCATCTGTCCGGAGCCGGAAGTTGAAGAGGTTTCAATATCTTCTTGTAGTACTTTGGGGGTATAGGTATAGGTACATGATCACTGTGAGGAACTGGTCTGATTTAATATTGTTTGGGTACAAAATATGTTTCAAAGTTTTTCTATTATGCCCCTTAATATCGCAAAGACAAAACTAGTAATCTTCATGATGAATTTTCGGTTCTCTCCAAACCATCGGTATTCCAAAAGGAAGGCTTTTTCTATTCCCTTTGGTCCAATGTCTTAATATATTCAGATCATATTTTCTGCTTTTTAACGTTTTACAGCTCATCACTCAGGACCATAACAAATTCAATTCTAGCTTTGCTTTTTAATTTCTTTTTAAATAAGAAATCTATAATTCCATTTAAATTCAATTGTGTGCTAGATCGGTTATTCAATATTACTTAAAAAATCTGGTGTTATAATTATGTTCATCTTTAATTACAATGTCTAAAAATAATAGAAAAATTAAGCGTTGTCATTTAAATTATGATCGCAATCGTAAATTATTTTCTTAAACGTTGATATATTTTCAGATCTGCCTAATTTAAAAATATAGCGGTTTCAGTTAATGGAGAATTTAGAAAATACAGATTGTCTTGGCACATTCAATTATTTCTAATTTTGGATTACCATTAACAATAAGTAGTATGTGTTTGTAACTTTTTAGAAATCGCGTTTTTATTGCAGTAAATTTTCTTATATTATCATTTAAACAGGAAATTGTATCTAATAAATATTTTCCTTCTAATTATTTTTACTATTCCCATTGGTACGGGTATTCACAGATCCAATGTTTTAACAATTTTATAGTACACTGAAATTTTATGTTGCAGGTGTTCTTAAAAACAAGTACTTTGATACATTGAAGAACAATAAAATTTATACCTAATACACCTTCTTCCTAGTTTTATAAAATTCAGATTTTGATGAAGCTCAGTTATAAAATGGAGTGTTCAGATATGTAAATAATTTTCAATGAAATAAAATATCACAAACTAAGGACTGAACAATATTACCTATTTTTCAGATTTGAAATGATTGGTGGTTACACATGTAAATAATACTTTATTTCTCTTCACTCACCTGCGTCTTTCCTATACAGTTGCGGCTTCTACAAACTCAGACACCGACTTTCGACACATTCTGCCAAATTGAAAAAATTTATAACGTGTAAATTTGACTTTTATCCGGTAAGGTTATGGTAGTGTCAGTTTCTTGTAAGTCAGAAGCGTACACAATTTTTAAAATGCCTCAATTAAACAAACTGCAAAAGTTGCTAATAAGAACTAGGCTAGAGAACGGCATAAGCATTAGACCAGTGGCGGCTCTTTAATGAGAGCAAGTGAGCTATTGCACCCCCTGGAATTATGAAACAAAACAAACCAAGCGCCGACTAACTGTGAAAGTATTTATTTATTATGTATATTATGTATTCATAGTTATTGACGAGGAACGTGGCACGCTAACAACGTACATGCACCGATCGTCGTCACAGATATAATGAGCAAAGCCCAACTGTTGCTCCGTTAAGCCATTAACATTACATTGAAGGTGGGGAGAACTGTATTTTGCCCTACTTCAATATCGTATAATACATAGCGTCTGAGCAAGTGGTCTAGTCTGCTCACGGCCGTTGTAAAATGAATTCCGTCTCTGCTTTAGAGAACAACGTGTTTTCGCGGTTAATGTATGATGAAAAAATCGCAGTAAAAAATCTTAAACGGCCGATGCCTCAATTATGTTTAGAAAATAAACAATCTGTTAAAGATAAAGACGTTATAATAAAATTCAAAATGGATATTTATCGGAAAAATAACTGGATTTGTGGGTGTGAAATTAAAAATACTTTGTTTTGTTTTCTGTGTCTTTTGTTTGGTGGTGAACCGTCTTGGTCAAAGAACGGAATAAGAGACTTAATTCATCTTAGTGCTAAAATTATTAAACATGAAAATTCCGAAAGGCATTTGAAAAATATATTTAGTCTAAGAATATTAGGAAAAAATACCATTCAGAATGTTTTAGATTCATCATATAGAAAAGCAATTCAACAACACAATGAAAAGGTAACAAAAAATAGGCATGTGTTAAATTTAATAATAAATTGCATTAGATTTTGTGGCGCGTTTGAACTGGCACTTCGGGGTCATGATGAACAGCAAACGTCGAATAACAAGGGCATTTTTTGGGAATTGATAAATTTTACGGAAGAATTTGATAAATCGCTCAGAGATCACATCGAAGGTTTTTAAGGGATTATCAAAAACGATACAGAATGAGCTGCTTGATGCAATGTTGAACGTGTATCATGAACAAGTTGCCAGTGAAATTAAAGCAACCGACTTCATATCTGTAATAGCTGATAAAACCACAGATGTGTCCAATCAGTTTCAGTTGGTGGTTGTTTCAAGATATATTGTGAACGCGAGACCGGTCGAAAGATTTTGGAAATTTTTTCTGCCTAGTGGACATGATGCTAATTCTTTATCTGCCTCCATCCTTAACGAAATTAGTTTGCTTCTTGATGACCCAGAAAAACTGATTGCACAGAGCTATGATGGGGCAGCAGTCATGAGTGGTGCGATTAACGGCGTGCAAAGACATGTCCAAGACCAGTATCCAAGGGCTAATTTTGTACATTGTTATGCACATCAGACAAATCTAATTATGTCACATGCTACATCGAGCAGTAGTAATTGCAGAATTTTTTGCCAATCTGACGGGATTATGTACATTTTTCTCCACTTGACCACAACGAGCTGCAAGATCGCAAGAATTCCTTCAGAGAAAAAGCTTACCTCGTTCTTCAAAAATAAGATGGAACTTCAATTCTAGGACAGTGAATACAATATATGAGCACCGAGAAGAAATAATTGAAGTTCTAGAACAAATCGAGGGAGAAGCTAGTTTACAAACTACCATTCATCAAGCTGGTGCCAATTTGCGAATTTTAGCGGAGGAAAATTTTATCTATTGGTTAACTTTCTTTCATAAAATTATGCCACATGTGGACATATTGTTTAATCAATTACAAAATGTCAATACAGATGCATTAAAAATCAAGAATAATTTAGATAATTTTGAACGCGCTATTGGATAAATTCGAACCGAAATCGCTGACACAGATAATCAGTTGGTTAAACAAAATGACCCAGAACTGACTCCTCGACCATCAAAGCGGCGAAGAGTAACTGATGGTAGCCAAAGAAGGAGGGAAACTATTGAAGTGTGCGATATTATTTAGCTAGAAATAAAAACTAGATTTCGGTATACAGGGCACTTAATATTAGCAAACTTAATTTCTTTTAAACAGTTCTCCTCTTTTCAAAAAAAATTTCCGGAATCTGCTTAAAGAAGCAGTAAAATTTTATCCATGCCTCAATGAAAGCAGACTACGAACTGAATTAAGCGTTCTATATTCTAGAGAAGAATTTAGGCAATATATAAAAGTCGGTGCTGTAGGTCTGCTAGGTCTTCTGCTGGATGGATTAAGCGACACCTTTAATGAAGTTGTTAAGCTTTTAAAAATTGTCATTACAATCCCAATGACAACGTCCGAAGCGGAACGCCAGTTTTCACGGCTGAAGTGAATAAAAACTTTCCTGAGAAATACAATGAAAGAAGAGAGATTAAATGCCCTTATTATGTTATCTTGTGAAAAAGAATGTATAAATGATTTCCCAAACTTTAATGAAAAAGTGATAGAACTGTTCTGCCAGTCAAAGACACGTAAAATGGACTTCGTTTATCGTCAGATGTAATTAAACTGTGTAGTGTAATATTTACTATTCCCTCAAAACAAACTCTACAATGAACAGTACCTGTCTGGAACAGTACGTCGGTGAAATTTATAAGGATTGGGTAAGCGTTTTTGTATTACACTTTTTAATTTTTAAATTATGCACTCCCTATGTGAACCACCCCGAGCCGCCACTACATTAGACACATCGCAAATGAAATTAACGTTTATAAAAATTTAGTAATTATTTAGTATTAAATAATTTAGTAATTATATTATGTACTAATAGTCTAACAAATTCCAGTAACTGTATTTTTAAACTGTCTTGTCAAAGTTGATTTTATTATTAGTTATTGTTAACCATTCCTGAATTTGGTATTTTGTGAAGATAAAGTAAGAGACTTATTTATTATTATCGTATGATAGCCATTATCCATAATAATAACTGAAGTGTTTTCTAAATTTTTAGGCAGGTGATCTTCTAACCATTCTAGAAAATTTTTGCGATTCATGTCACCGTGTAATCCATTTCCAAGCCTATTTCTGCAAAAAAAATCTTTTTCACAGTTCCTAGCTTTCATGAAATGCAATATTCGCCTCATGTAGTCTGACGATGCGACCCCTTTTAAAATCGCTTAGCTGGCAATAATTTAGTTGTCTTCAAACTCTTGGTGTTTTAATATACTAATTCACAACTATAGACTTCTAAATCAAATAGTCGAACTAAATTGATCCAAAAAGTTCAGCAAAAACCAAAATAAAGATTTACTGCTTTCTTGTCATTTTTTTATAAATTATTATTCTCAACACAATTTATATCAAATTTGATTTAAATACATAGTTTTTTCCACGGTCGGGAGTAGAAATCAGTTTCTATGACATCAAAATTAAAACAGAAGTAGTCGATTATTCCCAAGGGAGTATAATGCTCCCAAGGGAGTTTACATTATGGAGAACGTTTGTGATTCATGCAAAAAAAAGATAACATTGAAATTATTTATTGACATTTAAATTAAATGTTACATTTGTACAATTTTCAAAATTAATATTAGAAGGAATATTACTTTCGCTTACATTTACAGTTTGTGCACTAAACAAACTTTAAACTAAACCAAACTAGCAACTTAATTTGACAATTCTTTTTGTTTGTTTATTTTGTAGTTATGACAATAACTCAACGACTACTAAATAAATGCTCAAATCCGAATACAATAATTCTGGTGCTACTTACTTCATAATGACAAAATATGTGTTTTTAAGTTAATGAGACCGTGGAAAAAATAGTATATACCATTCGGGAGAGATGCTATTTTGTCCTCGGTGCATTGTAGCCCTCGGGCTTCGCCCTCGGGTTTCAGATTGCACCTCTGCCAAAATAACGCATTTCTCTCCCTTATAGTATAATATACTATTATTTACGATACAAGTGTTAAAAGTGCGATTTTATTTTGCGAGTAAAAGATTCGAAGTAATTTACGGGCAAAATAAAATAGCATTTTTAACACGTGTATCGTACACTATTTTTTCTACAAACACAATTTTTGTTACAAAATTTTTATAAAAAGTTTAATGAAAATGCGTTCATCAAAATCTGACAGCTTATGAATACGTTTTGACACAAACGTTAAATCACGTCAAATTAAGTTGTCGCAATTAAGTTGTCAAATTAAATTTCTCATTCATTTTTTCCAGATATATCTAATGATTCTACTGTAACTTCAAATGATAATTTAAATCACTAAATTTTAGTTCCTATCAACTATGTCTTCAAATAATAATCAAATAATAATAATAATAATCAAATAAAAATCATTTTGATATATGTTCGGAATTTTCTCTAGTCGTTTTTGATAAACTCTCACGTCAATTTACTTTTAACACTAGTGCTAAAAGTACTACTTTTAACGCTATAAAATTGCATTTTCCGACGACCACAATGTAAAAAGAACAAATTCGCATGATTTACTAGCACTGAAAATTGCAAATTGTATTGTATCCCCAAAACTGTGTTGAAAAGTTATCTTGTAACTAAAACTGTGCTGAAAAGTTCAAGAGGGCCAATTAGAATCGTCGCAGAACCGTGTGCAAAGTAACAGACGTGCCAACCTACTAATCATAAAATAACAAATAGGAAACTGTCAAATGAATGACTCTCAAATGTCAAATTGTTGTTGATACGCGGTGTTGGTAAATTGGCTAGTGTTTTCGTTTTGTCTAAATTAGATTATTCAATTAGTTATTGTTAATTGGTAAGTTTACATAAAAATAATAAAGATTAAGTTGTATGGTTTAAATGTAAAATTTATGAAATACATCATATATCATTATTTTGTGAATCATTCTTTTATTTTCATTGAAATTAATTCTTGTCACTAAGCGGTCGTCGGAAAAGTATAGTGTACAACACGTGCTGAAAATATTTCACACTCGCATAATTAATGCCTACGGCTCGTGCTTCAAACTTCACGCTCGTGTGAAATATCCTATTTTCAGCACTAGTTGTACAATATACTATTTTAATTGAAGTTAGCCATGTTAAAATGTCAACTTTTAACAGTGTTTGTAGAAAAAATATATACTTTTACTGGGTGGTTTGTTTTTTTTTGTCACATAGATTATATTGATGGTTTTATTATGCGACCTCGCAATAATTTTGCAACCTTATATCACACCTGAATTGATAGTAGACTTGAAATAGTTATTTACGAACTAAGTGCGTGAAATCATATTTCGCGAATGAGTGACCAGTTTAAAGCTTTATGGACACGAATTCGCGAAATGTTTCACGCACGAAGTTTGTACAATATTTTTTGTACGAGAACTATAATAATAATACATATTGTTAAATACGTTATCGTTTATGACACACTACTAATCTCTTGATATTAATTAAAAAAATTTGAGTTGGCAGTATTGATTATTTGAAGTGACATTTAATTTAAAATTATCAAATTCAAAAAATTCCATACAAAATAAAAACCTCACCAACAACATGAATTCTGATAATGAAATGCAATGTACACCGCCTGAAATTCGCGAAGCTGCCAATATTGCAGTGGATAATTTATTACCCATAAAATCAAAAAACATATACAAAAGCACTTATACTAAATTCGTAACTTGGGCTAGATCTAAAAATATACAAAAATACTCCGAAAATTGTTTATTAGTTTATTTTCAAAATTTACAATCAAATAAATCATTATGGTCCACTTATTCTATGTTAAAATCATGCTTAATAATATATGATAATACGGATATATCTAAATATGCAAAACTCATAGCGTATTTAAAACAGATAACGAAGCAACATCAGCCTAAAAAATCAGCAGTATTAACCGAAGAACAAATTACTAAATTTATTGTTGAAGCACCAAATTCTTTGTTCCTACTAATGAAGGTAAACTCATTTCCATATATTTAAATTCCATACAACACTATATGTATTTATAGGCTGTATTAATATTGGGTATTTCTGGAGCGTGTCGACGTGAAGAACTTTGCAAAATGTCATTGCGAGACATAGAATTTAAATCGAATTTAATTATCGTAACAATTCCAGAAACTAAAACAGGTAACAGCCGTACATTTGCAATCATTAAGCCCGAATGGATTGCATTAATTCGGCAATATGCAAATTTAAGACCGGACAGCCAGCAGCGATTCTTTTTAACATATCGCAATGGCAAGTGTGTTTGTTCACCTGTTGGTCTTAATACAATTGGCAAAATTCCAATGCGAATAGCTGAGTACCTTCAGCTTGATAGCGCAAGTAACTTCACAGGTCACTGTTTTCGAAGGAGTTCAGCGACATTGTTGGCAAACCAAGGAGGTGACTTGCTTTCAATTAAAAGGCATGGTGGATGGAAATCATCTACGGTTGCAGAAGGATATATCGAAAATTCTCTGCATAGTAGAATTCAATTGGCTAAAACAATGACCCCGTTAGAGATATCGACTCCGCCTGCAACTTGTTCGACATCTGAAATACAAGATATATGTAATAATACAATCAACGTTACTCTACCTTCGCAATCAAGATAAATTCAAACAAACCAGTTAATCCCTGGGGTATCAATCTCTGGTTGTCAAAATTGCCCAATCAAAATTTTTAATAATTGTTCTGTTTCAATTTCTGAAAAGAATGAATAATGGTAATTTATATAATATTTGTTGCTGTTCTGACATTGAATTACATACCTTCCAAATATAACAATTTCTATTTCATTTCCTTATATTTTCATAGAAAAACAACGAACTGGGTTGCATATTATTAAGGTTAGGGATTTATGATTTTAAAATGTCACTAAATTAATCAAGTTCCAGGAATACCAACTTTACTTTTACGCACTCGTGTTTAAAGTGACTTTTTATGCACGCAAATCGAATCGTGAAATGACAGATTTTGATAAGCGAGTACAAAAATTCCTTTAATTTAGTCGCCTTATTATACTTACCAATATCATACTTTTAGAGTACCTACCTCTAACAAATACACAACGTGTACAAATAATATTCTTAAAATATATTCCTTTCAAATAGACCGGAATTTTCTCGAATCGACTATGCCCAGCTATTGATACAATACGAGATCAATTTGAAGTAGTGTGGCGCAAACCATTCCTCGGAATAACACGGACGTCTCTTTATTATTTATTTTGTTTTATATTATCTAGTTTATTGCAGTTTTAAAAGAAAAAAAAGTTTAAATTTGTATTTATTATATATTTTATCTTTATTTATATTATTTGTGTCAGGTACTCTAAAAGTATTGTCACTTCTGAGGTTTGTTTTTAAAACATTTTCTTTAAAGTATTGCTAAATGTCTTCTTTTGTGGTGTTTATGGTGTTGATAGGTGTTTTGCGGAAAAAGTAATTACAATATAAAGTTTTGAAATTAAGTTTGGTGAAGTTATTCTAGAACCTCGGGAAACCTTTCTCAATTAATAAATCATTTTGTTTGAAAATTGCCGATTTATTTTTCATCAGTTTCCTAGAATTGTAATTGTAAAAATATTTATAAACAAAGTCTCGTAAATAATTGTATCTACGTTAATAACATAATAAATTTAAACCAATAATATACTAATTGACGTAAGCGAAGTTAAATGATAAATAATATTGTTGGTGGTTTACAAGTGATAACATTTGCAAGTAATTTACATTGAACTAATTTTCTTGTACATTGACATCTTTTCTTTAATATAAACTTCTATATAAAAATATATGAACCGTGCGTGGATTTCAATAATTATAAATACACTGATAAGGAATGTGGCATGAATGTACATGCATGTCTTGATTCGACGAACTGTGAGACAAATAAGTGTGTGTTTGAAGATAATAAATTCATCTACATTTATGTTCTTTATGTAATAACTAAGTTTTGCGTAAATATTTTAAATAATTATATTTAATCGTGTTATATCATATCATATATTTTATATTAACTAACAAATTTCAATTCAATACTGAGGATACTCTTATTTCTGTACTTTTCGATAGTAAAAAAATTCGAGAAATGTAATTCTTCTTCTTCACTCGATTTAAGAAATCCTGTGTGCGATCAACACCATAATGTAGTACCAGGTTAAAATATTGTGTCTATTGGTACAATCACTATGCTCCTTTAGTGCATAAGGTTCTGACAGACGGTGAATATTGAATCTATTCTTACTGTCCCGAAAAAGGCCCTGGCTGTTCAGATCATCAAAATTAGGCTGCTGCAACAAAAGTTCGTAAAAAGAAGATGGTCGCTAATATTTTCGGAATCACTAGACATTAAACTATAACCCCGAATAATTATAGAATGGTTAACTGCACTAAGTTATAGTTCCTTAAAGCCTTTCAAAAGTTCTTTTATAATCGATCTAAAGGAAAAATTACTATATTGTGATACGAGGGCTGCTATTTATGTATCCGGAATAACAAACAAAAGCAAATATTTATCTTCTCAATAACATAAAATATTATCAAAAATCGGGGGTGAAGAACACAATACAAGTTCATATATTTGTAAAGGTATCTCTCTAGAGACGTAGTTAGGTATTTAATCTTTCTACAGAATCATCGGTACGTCCCTGCTGGAGAGATGCATTTCCAAACATAACAACTTTGTTATCTCACAGAAATTATTAAGACAAGCGTAAAAGAACTCTCAGCCCAGCCCATTGACAACACGCCGAAGCAACTAAACACTGCCTCAATAACAAATGCAGGACTAAGCAACGTGTTTTCATAGACGGTAACAACCATATCTATAGAAACTGTATTAATGTGCCTTCACTCCTTGTCGGACGAACCGAATGCGTATATAACGAAATAATTTGAAACATGTAGAAGAAACGTGCTAAGTCCAATTGTACGTCATTGATAACGTTTAGATTTTGTCATAACTGTATTAGAGGAACTAAAAAGGTTAGTTTATTAAACTATATTTTAAAGCTTTGATTTCATTAATTTAAATACAAAATGTTATAGATTGATGATAATATAGGCATTCATGGCAAATAAACACATAATTTCCGTTTCAATACTAAATGTTTCTTGTATATATTTTTAACAGGGTAATAGGTACTTGCGTTGTTGAAAGATAACATATCTGTCAAATAAGCCTAGTTTTTTTGTACATTTTTCCCGTTTACCTGTTTTGATAAAAATTGTTTAAAAACAGTTGCTTTTAGAACTTAATGTTCACTATTAACTTTTTCTATTTTTATCTGTTAAGCGTAATGTGAATATCGTAAGTATTGGTGAGGTATTTAAATTTTATTATAGTTACGTTATGAAACATTTAGTACTCGCTTCGACAATGTTAGCCATATAATAAATCAAAATATGACAGTATAGCATATCAATACATCATTTCTTAAAATATTTAAAAAAATTTGAATAATTTTATTTCTTATTTATTTTATAATTGACATCTTGCTGGCAACATATATAGGACGTGTCATGGATCTAGTATGATGTACAATTGGAAATAAAGCGTTTTCTCTATACTTGAGTGGGTAAAACCTAATCAATTTTATATAAAACAAATAGTCTTTTTTAATAATATAAAATATTATTAACAATTGTTTGTGAAGAACACAAAACAAGTTCATATGTTCATATATAGCAGGGGCGTACCGATGATTCTGTGTAAAGATGAAATACGTTTCTACGTCTCTGGAGAGATGTCTTTACTAGTATTTGAACTTGTATTGCGTGCTTCACACCCGATTTTTAATAATATGTATTTCATGTTATCAAAAAGACTTGGTGTTTTATACAAAATTATTGAAGTTTTACCCACTCAACTATGTTTCAAATTATTTTGTCAACTATTTATCGTAGAAAATGGTATTATTGCTTTTCAAAGTATTCTCCGTGATGATCGATGCACTTTTGCATATATTTGAACGAATTTTCATAGCACTTTCACATTCCGATTGAGGCATCTCCAAAACATGGATTTAGAATGCATCAACCCCTTCTTCTCAGGTCGAAAATCGTTGATCATTGTAGTTTTGCTCCACCTATGAGAAAAAAGAAAATATTCGGTGCCAAATCAGGGCTGTACGGCGAACCCATCAATTTGATGTTTTGACCGATCAAATATTGAGTTGTTTGTGCCAACGTGTGAGAGCCCGCATTTTCATGGCGACGAATTATCCTACGTCACTGTTTTTTTTTTCTCCAAAGACTTTTGCCAAACATGTGGTTGTGTATCATTTGGAATTGACAATTCTCCAATCCTTTAGTGACACTGTAGTCACATGTTCATTTTCCCCCCTCAAAAACAGGCGCCCATATGTTTCTTAAGTGGGAACAATTTTTATTGGCCTTGGATTATGTTGGGAACATCCACACCGTCGACTGCTGTTTGCTTTCGGGCTAGTACGCATAGATCTAAGATTCATAACCTGTGTAAATGAATCAAAATTTTTTGCTTTGAAGGCGAATAATCCGGATATCAAACTTCTTAATGAAAGCATAAACTTTGTCTGTCATTAATAAAATGTTTTTATCACATCCTTGTAAATTCACATTCAAGTTGTTTAAATGCGAAAATACATCAGCTAAGTAAGCCAACAACAACATACAATCGTTATTCTGTAAAAACAATGAGAATGGCGTTTGTTTATCCTGGAAAAATATTATTAATTGATCTCGTAATTCTAATACCCGAGTTAACACTTTCCCTCGTGATAATCAACTAACTTCTGTATGGAAAAGAAAAGATTTTTTATTTTCATCAATTTCATCCCATAGTTTAGAACACCCTGTTCTGTAACTGTCGGCTTTTATTAATATTAACCGTTTTTACAGCTTCACAAAGAATTTGAATGAAATTTTCCGGCATGTTTTGTGCGACAACAGTATGTCTGTGAAAGGAGCAGGGCGTTCATTCTGCTCTTGGTTTAAGACGATCTTTTAATATTTTCATTAATCCACTATTCTTTCCTATTATCGCCTTTACACCATCACTACATACTGCAATACATTTTGTCCAATTTATGTTATAATAGTTTCTAGTACCTTCATAAAAATCGTCAAAAAGACATTGCCCTGTTGCACGACCTGGTACTGTTTTGCAAAACAACATATTTTCTTTGATTGATGTGTCCCTATCACATCCATACCTCACAAAACATAAGAACTGAGACATGTTTGCTACATATTGCTGTGTATTGTTGGAATATGTTGAAGGTAATCCACGATGCACCACTATGAGTCCGGGTCGCCTTACGGAGAGTTTATTTCTTTTAATAGAGTCCTCTAAAGTCTCAGGTTCATTTACGAACGTGGACAGAAAAACAAAATATAAGCATTAAAACAAGCACTTTTCCACTAATATTTTTATTAAAAAAAAGAAAAAAGAAAAAGATCTTAATCAAATATTAAGATAGCTAATTGCATTAATAAACAAAAAGCAGGAGGGAAAATGATTGCGAGATAAGTGACACGCTCGCAATGAAAACCTCCAATTATACGCGAACAAAAATTAATCTAATAAAATAGTATGGAAAACTTTCAATTTCAATTGTTTACTTTAGCCCCAAAATTCAAACGTCAAACAGAAACAAAACTGTTATCACGCGTGTCAAAGACCAGATCATGCGCACATAAACATGATTAAAAATATTCCCTCCAAAAATCCTGACTTCAATACACTATTGAAACATGATAGCAAAAACTCCCTCATAAAAAATATGAAAATTTTCCTTGCTATTCATCTCCTAATTAATCTATATCAAAATTAAATATAATCAATAATGAATATAACTCTAACAATCAATGCATTGAAATATTAAATTTTTAATATAACTTACGTTTTTAAATATATATAAAAACTATATTTGAAACACACATGGCAGATAAATGTAAAATTAATCAAAATGAACGAGTCAAAACCGGCGTTAATAATCCCGTAATGAAATAAAATCACCATCAACCAATTAATAACAATAAACGTGATATTAATCAAAAATTTATAGTTAATTAACTATTCCATTAAAATCAACTGTATCTACCAATATTCTATGTGTGTCTGCAGGTTACACCCCTCTAACCTCTTATCCAAAGCGCAAAATGCGACCACATGTCAAACTATAACTGTTATATACGTCACAGAGATATACAGATATAATCAAAAGAATCGGTCCAACATCAAAATAAAATAATTTTCAAAATATATAAAAATATCCTGCAAAAATAAATGTACATAAATAAAATATATTATTCAAAATTATCTTCGGGGAAAAAACCACTACAATATGTTGATTCATCAAATTGAATACTAAAAAATTAACTTGAACTGACTTGCTGTATTATCTGATCGTGAACATCGACAGCCATGTCATCGATTCGCCTTGATATTGTATCGTTAGAAAGCGGATTTTTTTCAAATTTTAGCTTCTTCCACGCCTATTAAAACACTGACCATATCAATTGCAGCAGGCAATATGACCGTCTTGACCAGTTTGACCATCTTAGCTACTCTTAATGCTACCAGATAAGCTGCTTCAAGTACACTTTTATCAGTATAGTTTGACTTACAAATAGAAGTTTGTTGATTTCTCAAGATCAAGGTATGTAATTTTCTTTCGAAAAATTCCAAGAGTTTGTTTTTATGAACCGGATGTTTCCAAGTTTCCAACTGTCGAACTAATTTTGATGACTTCATGCTTTCACCGGAGAGAATTTGAAAGCTAACAATACACTGTGGCTTTTCATCCAATGAGGTACAACCATAATTTAAATAACTATCATTATACAACCTTGTCTTTTTATGAAACGATTAACTGAATGTAGATAGCGTACTTCATATTTTCACAAATTTATCCATTTCGCATAAGAAATTAAAAAAAAATTCAGTTTTATGGTTGACCGCACACTAAAATAAAAGCACCAGGCGCACGCCTCGCATTCGAAACATAACTGAGGAGCAGCTTTTCTAATGCATTTTGCCCATTTCTTGTAATTTTGGCAATTGAAGAAAAGCTGTTACATGCTTAGCAAGTAATTAATCGTAAAAATAATATTCTCAAAAAAATGCAAAAAAAATCATGCCACTATTATACTTATATGCGAAAAATCTAGTATTTATTATATCCCAAAAAGAGAAAAATACTATTGGAAAAGCTGCATTTAGATTGTCACTCTAGGACGAAATGCATTTTGATTATTTACACAAAGCAGCATGATTTACTTTGTAATAAAGATGTAAAAAACACTAGATAAATAAGAATCATGCTTTAGTTTTTAATTCAAAATAACATAAATGAAATGAAAATAAAACATTAATGGCATTTTACACGTTATAAAGGCCACCTTCATAATTATTGCAATCGCATAACATGTCAGCTTCTCCGACGACATTATTATCTTCTATAGTATCATCTTGGTCATCTTGAATATTATTTTGCTCATGACTGACCGAGAAAATTGGCTGTAACCATGTTAGCTCAGTTAGCTCAGTAATATCCATGTCAGTAACGCGAAAACAATAAAAGGAGAGCTGTTGAGCATAAAATGCATAAAATGCATCTTGAATGGGCACTTTTGGTAAGACTTGAACCTGTTGTAAATCAAAACAGTACTTAATACTTTGTACCGGGTTCTTATTAAGTAGCTTGAAAAATGGTTTGACCCATAGTTTATATAGACGCAGAGAAGGTTTTAATTTTTCTATTAAATTTTTTTCTTTAAAATTACCAATACCAGTTTGGGTCCTAACACAAAAGCCACATACGTCTGTAGCAGGGTTCCCAAACGCAATATTAAAATGATAATTAAAGATTCTACTACAGTGCTTGTAATTTACTTCTACATATTCAACTGCACACTCGTTGTATATTTTCCATAATGCAGTAATATTATTTTCGAACGATAGATAATTGTGACGAGATTTAGCCCGCCCGTAATGACTTTCATGTCCTCTTAAGTTTGCTATAAATTTTTTCGCATTTTCATATTTAGATACATTCTTAAAAGAATGGTTGTCTCCTCCACGCTGCTCAACAATACCACTTCCAAATGTAAAATTTTTTCAGGTTCTTTCAAACCTAAAAATAAATTTAATATTACCTTATATTTTACAAAGTAACAGAAAAATAGATTGTAGTAAGGAATGCTGTTATTATTCCTTTGGTTGGGTGTGAGGAAGGGGTGGTCGTGAAATATTAATTTTATTTACATTCACTATTTGGGGGTCGTTGAACTAAGAAGGTTAAGAATCGCTGCAATACAGTAATACTTCCAACTTTAATATATGCTTGCGAACCCCGTGCGCTAGAGAAGGGCTCGAAGAACGATTAATGGTAGCAGAAATAAAATTTACAAGGAAAATCAATGTTTCAGGAATATGTACCGAAGGATATAATAAACTTACATCAAATGATAGTAAGATTTCACCCGGTTTCAGCTTATGATCTTTGAATGTTTGAATAAATTTCAACGAATTTTGAATTGTTTTTTCGTTTCGTGTTTTTTCACTCTTCATGTTTTTTATGCTAGATTTAAGTAGTATATCAGCGTTTTAATGTGGTAAATTTAGTATTATCTCACTGGCGATTTTGTGAAGAGCATATTTATCACTATTTTATTTAGATTGTTCTACTGAAGATGGTAATTTACTTGCCGAAATACCTAGTTAGAGTTTATTAATTTATACCGTGGTTGGGGATTTTGTCTGGTTTCTGTCTGTTTTTAACAAATACCAATTTTTTAATGCGAAATTTGTTGTATTATATTATATTATTAATCAGAAGACAAACAACTGGCGATATAAAGGGATCAAACAATTTCAATCTAAATATTACATACATATACGTTACATATATGATAAGCGAAATATATACTTTCAAATTTTGCTGGTTTACGCACCTATTAGTCATTACTCATTAGTTACTTCTCGTATATTAAAAGAGAAAGTAGTAAATATAATACGAGCAAATCAGCTTATGAATCATTTTAGCAAGACATTCTTACGAGAGCACCCAATTCTAGATTTCGTCCTAACAATACGTAAGTCAGTTTGATGACTTCCTACGCGGATCTTGCAATGAACCTTGACTTACATCCTCAAGTAATTTTAGTAGTGATTTCAACTCATTCATGATCTTCGTATGCCTATAAACATACATATACTATTGCACAATACTTCTAAAAATTATCTTTGGTATTTGTAATTTATATAATAACGTATGGTCTTTAATAAAATTACAATGTAAATATGTACAATATTTAATCATTGTCTAACACATGCTAATCTGTTTTAAGTTGTAAATATATTAAAGCAAGTATTTATGTTATTGTCTATTAGTCCATATTTTTGAAAGTGTACTGTGTCTACCGATATTATGCAACTGTCTTAGGCTAGTTAGCAGAAATAGTAATTGTTATAATTCGAAAGCACATATAAATTACTAAAAGCCAAAGTATTGGGTTAGAATAATAGCGTAAATGACGCAAGGTAAGATTTAAAATGAAACACTTTGATTTAAAAAGGTATATAACCCCTTACCACAAATTGATAGTCGTATCCTAAATACGTATTTCGACAACTAAGTTGTCATCATCAGTAGGTAAAAACTACTAATTAAAGTCACACGGGGCACAATAAAGTAAGATAAACGCTTACGCACAACTACTATACACTGCAACCCTATAAAGACAGTCTTTATAGGGTTGCAGTGTATAGTAGTTGTGCGTAAGCGTTTATCTTACTTTATTGTGCCCCGTGTGACTTTAATTAGTAGTTTTTACCTACTGATGATGACAACTTAGTTGTCGAAATACGTATTTAGGATACGACTATCAATTTGTGGTAAGGGGTTATATACCTTTTTAAATTATTATTTAACCACAGTCTCCATTGAAAGAATATTGAAACACTTTGAATTACGGTAACGATATTTTATATTTTTCCACACATTCCCCTTAAACATTAATACACTTGGGCCAGCGGTGCTGGAGTGCCATTGCACCAGTTTTCTTTACCTCAGCATAAAGGTCGTTAAATTGCTGCTTTATTTCTGCAATAACTTCCTAGTCTTAGATTTCCTTCCGGCTTGAGTTTTTTGAGAATAAGTGAAAATGTGAACGAGTTACATTGCTCAAAAGAATTAGCGGATATCTCTTAAAAATTACAAAAATAGTAATTGGCACTTAAAGTAACGCCGGAAAATATGTTTCGCCGAGTTTTGTTTAGTGACGAGTCAAGATTCAGTGTGCACCAAGATAACAGTCATGTTTTGATTTGGCGTGAACCAGGAATACAAAATACTCCTCAATTTGTCGGGGAAAGGCCTTAGTGGCGATGCGATGGTGTGGACCACAATAAGTATCGGAGGCAATACCGAACTATATTTCATTCAGAATGGTTCACTTACTGCTCAAAGGTGTTTGGGATGAGATACTGAGACCCTTTGTTCACCCATATGCAGGAACTGTAGGAGAACAATTCATTTATATGGATGAAAATGTTCGCCCACATCGAGCAAACATTGTTAACAATTGGTTTGAAGAAGTAAGAATCGATAAAATGGACTGGCCAGCCAATTCCTCAGACGGTAATCCTATCGAACATGCCTGGGATGCATTAGGAAAACGTATTGCCTCACGAAATTTTGCATCTCGTTCAGTTGCAGAACTTCAAATTGCTTTTAGAGAAGAGTGGAACAAAATTTCCCAAGAATTGTTTTATAATTTGGTTCACTCCATGCCAGCACGATGTCAAGCCATGTTGGCCGTCCGAGAAGATCATACGCCTTTTTTATAACAATTACCAAAATTATACTTCTGTTAAGTCTGTAATTTACTGTACTTATTCCTACACAAAAATGTTTATTTTCTCAAAATGCTAATTAAAGTTAAAATGAAACTAAACGACAATGTTTATTTTTGCCTATACTTGTCAAATAAGGCATTCAAGTATTCTTATCATTAAAACACTATTTATTTTAGTATTTACAACCCTTTTTAATCAAAATAATAAATATACGCTAATTATTTTGAGCAGTATAAATCTGGTGAATAGGATGGTTTGGGACACAACTTGGAATCGTAATTCATTCATTTTTTTCCCGAACAATGCTACTGGTGTGTGACGATGCAGTGTCATGATGGAATAGTACTTTTTTGAGGCTATTGTGGGTCTTTTTTCGTTATTGGTCATTTTCACCAGAAGGGCAGCATATCAATATTCCGTTAATAGTTTGGTTCTTTGCGAGATATTCGATAAGAAATATCCCCTTCGAATCCCAAAATATTCGGCCATTAGCTTTCCAGTCTTGCCTCCACTGCTGAGATTGCCGTTTAGATTCTGGCACACAGTAATGGAGCCAAGTTTCATCGACTGTAACACAGCGATGTAAAAAAATATACTTGGTTGTCGTTGGAAATTCATGTTCTTTCATGTTTTTGATCTACATTCAGTAAATGCGGTACCCACGTGGCAGGAAGTTTAGACAAGCCTAATTTAATATGCAAAATATGGTGGACACGTTCAGTAAACGTGCCCACAGTCTGGTAATCTCCTTCACTTTCACTCTTTGGTTACGTAACACAACATCATGATCTTTTTAGTCATTTCCGAAATCTTAATACGTGTTTGATGGTCTAGGATGTTCTTCAACTTCGAGACTCGTGTCGCCACGTTTAAATGGAACAACCCAGCGACAAATCATGGCTATTGAAGGAGCATTGTTGTCTTACATTTGTTGCATATCCGCCTAAATCTCATTTGTGTTTATCTTCTTAAAAAACAAGCACTGAATTGATTGACGTATTCGTAAAATTTGATATTTCTAACCACTAATTTGGTTGATAGTTCGTACTTCAATCAACTAGTTTTGTTAACACGGCATTTAAAAAAATAATTCTATATAAAAATGTAACTTTCGCGTAAAAATTTTTGAGCCATAATTTTTTATAAGTTTAAATGTGGTTTAACGCCAAATGCATCGACCGAGTTTAGATTAATGTTTACAGTTGGTTTGCCGAATTTCACTGTGGGCGCACTAGATCGACGTCCGTTGCCATTAATGTTGATGCTGTGTGTGAATTGATTGAAGAAGATCGGCTTGCCATATACCGTGAAATTGAAGCATCCTTGGACATTGACATGAAAGCGATATACACGATTTTGCATGAACATTGAATGTACGGAAGCTTTGCAGTCGTTGTTTCCTACACGATGTGACAAGCTTATGAGCAAGATCGTGTCAAATCATACAAAAAAATACTCTAATTCAACTGAGATCGTTCAAATTTAGTCTGCTGCCTGGTAAGCAACTTGTAGGTTTATTCATCTTAAAAGTAAATAACAGTCCACAGTTTGGTTCTTTCAAAGCGAGTTAAAACATACAAAAGTTAATCGTTCACACAGTGTAAATGATCACTTGTTTCTTTGGTTTTACTGGATATGCGAGAACCGTAATTTTAGAGAATTGAAGAACAATTGAGCGCTGATTGATATACCACAATTTGTTTGTCGAAAGTAATCGATGACAAAAGAAGAAATAGTCGAAATTTGTGAATTATTCTTCATGATAACGAAAATCTTGCTCAATACGCCAAACCGTTGATTTTTTTACCCAGAAAAAAAGTTGAATTAATAACTCATTGCCCATGTTCATCTGATTTATCACCTTGTGTTCCCAAACATCAAAAATAGAACGTGTGTAAGTGATTTTTGTTAGTTGAAACAACTGTTGAAAGATTCCGAACATTGGTTCCAACGTATCGACTTCAAAGTGGAAAAATACTTCGCACGTTGGTTCGAGCATATGCAAAAGTGCATTCATGTCAGACGTAAATACTCTAGTTTTTTCTAAATTTTAGATGTTTTTTTTCCATCGTTTTTACAAAAATTCCCAGCAACCCTTGTACTAATTGAAGGTAATCATGAGAAGACTTGTAACGGATACATTTCAAATACAAATATTTGATAGATTTTCATGATAGCGTAAAAATAAATATTGAGTCCTGTAAAAAAAATTGTCGCCTTCATTCAAACAACTTAAGAAGCCACTGTTTGGTGTAATAACTGTCATGCGAAAATATATAAAATTAGTGAAGGAATTAATATATCATTATTTGTAAATCTTTTAAGCATTTCTCTCTCTTACTGCTTCCACAATGTTTAATTTTTTGAATACATATATGCTTTTAACGGATTATTTCTCCTTAACCGCAAGTCAATTTTTGAATTTATATGCATTTGTCTATTACAACACATACCATTTAAACGATGAAATAAGTTCTTGTGAATAGTACATTGCAATATTGTAGTTCAAGCATATACACTTATTGTCAGGAAAGATGATCCCTGCGTCATCAATATAACATTCTATAATTTAAATCAGTACTTCGGCGTCATATTAAATACTGTAAATTGCAAAATGAATATGAAAACTATGACCTCATTTCCGGCCCAAATAAGTTTATTGACGATGTCGGTCGAATTTATAGGTTATGTGAACATATATAATCGAATTACATCTTAGTTATATTCCTTTGAAATTACTATAAATTTAACAAAGCTGTGTAAACAGCAATCAAATTAAACACCACATGAAAAATAAAATGAACTATCAAGAATTAACAACATTTATGTCAACATATAAGATGATATACAAAAAAGGTTTAAGTATATCAATACGTTAAGCACATATTACGCATTTGTTACAAATGAAACAGACATGCAATATACATATCTGTAACTGTACACAACTGTACTGTAGCTGTAACTGTAATACAAATCTATTTAAATAGATTTGTATTATTTTGTATTACATTGCTTCACTAGCTTGACTGATGACGCCTATAGATGGCAGAAACACGTGTCTTAAGCAGAAGTAAATGCTGAAAATACGAGGTGTATTGTCCATGTGTACAGTTACAGATATGTATATTGCATGTGTGTTTCATTTGTAACAAATGCGTAATACGTGCTTAACGTATTGATATACTTAAAACCTTTTTTGTATATTTACTGCCATCTGGCTCGTGTTAATGGACTACACCTACATACGTATTTTCTTCTCTTACGTACCGGCTTGGTCGGTCAAGGGAAGGGTTGCCTTTTTCGGCATAGTCTCTTTCGTCCGTCAGATGTCACTTATTATATAGTGCTACCTGATAGGACGAAATTTGCTATGTCTTGTGGGCGATTTAAGCTTAAATGTGTATACAGATACAAATCTGTTTTTTAAATAGATTTGTATTATTTTGTATTACATTGCTTCACTAGCTTGACTGATGACGCCTATAGATGGCAGAAACACGTGTCTTAAGCAGAAGTAAATGCTGAAAATACGAGGTGTATTGTCCATGTGTACAGTTACAGATATGTATATGATAGATATGTATATTACATGTCTGTTTCATTTGTAATATAAGATTATGTAATTCTTTAATCATTTATTATAGTGAATTAATAAATGGCAAAACCAAACAGCTTCAAGTTAGTTGTAAAAGCATTATTATTGGAATTGAAAAATGCAATAGACCAGAGTATCTACTTTGTATAACTATAATTACGTATTCATTGTTATGACAGTTTTATAAAAAATGTATAATTTTTGTTTAAAAAAAATAAACAGTTTAGTTACATCAAATACACTTCAAGACAATTTTGAATATGTAAGGGCCGGTACTACAATACACTTTAACCCATCAATTATTCCGTCGAATAACCGGAATGAGGTTAGGAGGAGGAAAGTTTAATCTCTAGTTCTACGTTCTACAGTGCCTAATTTAAATAAAATTTGGAATATATCGCAGTAGAACTTAACACTTGTGCCAAAGCGTAGATAAGTTGTTGTTTTTTTTATGTGAAATGATTCATTATCTACTACCTCTTGTACACATGTAATAGATATTAAAACACCGCCAGGGTTTTTCTCTCCTTCAAAAAATTGCAACAAATTTAAAACAAGTTGTTGCGACTGTGAATGTATGTTCTGTCATTATAGTTTTCAAAAAATAAATTTCATAAAATATGTATTTATAAAAAGAAAATAAATAACAATTCGATCAAATATCAACGAAAGTATACTGTCAAATGTCAACGAGTGACGACTACTAAGCGGAAAAGTGTGTATTTATCACGGAGTAGGTAATAATCCTGTCTTTGTCTTACTCAAGTAAATTGCCTGAACCGTTTGTCTGTGCAAGGCGAAATTTCAAAATACATACAGTTCATAAAGTATAAGTTTTCAGTTCGTACTGCCCAAGTGTGAACCGCAAATTGTACTTTATCTCTTTCTAACACACATGAACACGCGCTGTAATACTACAGACGTTTGTCATTTTGAGTTAAGACGTACGTCTTTGAAATATTATATTAAATAAAAAGGATAGGTTGTCTAGGAGATAGTCTTATGATGTTCGACTTGTCAAATTATGTCAATATTGTTGTTTATTGACTTTGTTTCCGGTATTCTGACTTCTAGGTTAATATTTGAATATTTAGTTTATCAAAAATTACAAAATCTGGTTTTTTGAGAACAATACTGATAATAAATAGAAATATCAATTGGTGGCAATAAGTACGAAATTGTTTGATTATTACTTTGACATTTCTAACCTATTTATTTTACAGAATATTTCTTAGATGCCAAGTAAACCTCTTGGTTCTCAAGCGAAACAGCTTGTATTAAATCTTACAGCCTATTAACAGGTAAAGGAGAATGGTGGACCATTTATGTCGGTATTATGAAATAAGTTTTATTTTAGAGGGTAGCAGAAGCCCTTAATATTTCTAGTAGAACGGTCTACACTATTAAACATCGTAACATTCAGAATCCAGTCTTATCGTCTCCTAGCAAAAAAAGGTCTTGTAAGAAAGCAAAAACTAAGGACTTAGCAGAAGCAACTAAAATGGAAGTTCGAAATACTGTTTATGACATGTATAAAGAAAGTATGTTTTTAATATATTGTAAATATTTATTACATGTTAAAATTTTTCAGAAAAACATCTTACCTTAAAAAATTTAAGCAATGTTTTGGCTATGAAAGAATTTGTTCATACATGTACAACTACTTTAGCAATATTGCTTAAAGATATTGGTTTTAAATATAAGAAAGAGTGTAACAGGAGAGCGCTCACAGAGAAATTAAATATAGTCTGAATGAGAAATGTATTTTTAAGGGAATATATGAATAACTTAAATTCAACTTTATGTCAGGTTATGTTCCTTGATGAAATTTGAATCTTTTCGAAAGAGAATAGAATGAAATCCTGGCAAAATGATAATATAAAAAGTGTTAGGAAACCCAAAGACTATGATGGTAAACGGTTTATTATTATACATATTGGCACTGAAAATGGCTTCATTAAAGGAGTTAGTCTGATTTTTCCATCAAAAACAATCACTGGTGATTACCATGGAGAAATGAATGGTGACTCCTTTAAGCAATGGGTAAATGATCAGCTTATACCAAATCTTGAGGTACCATCACTTATAATAATAGATAATGCTCCTTATCATAGCGCTAGTCAAAATAAACAACCAAATACCGCCTCAAAAAAACAGAAATTAGGGAATACTGCCATAAAAACCATCAATGTGTATCATTTGCATGCACATAATATAAAGCAGCGAAGAAATTACTGCCACTGGTTCAACGAAACATTACATGATAAAGATCTCGTGGCAAAGTTTTATATGAATGAAGTTTGTTTTTTTCTTATTGGTAGTGTACTAACCTGCAAAATTATCAAATGTAGTTATCAGAAAATCCTCATGTGTTTGTTAAATATTATCTTCATCTAATAAAGGATAATATGGATTTGGATTGTATTATTGTACCATTATTTTCTTAAGAAACAATAAAATATTAAATGTAGACTATATAAATGTTTCTTTTATGTATAATTTTATAAATGTAATTTGACAACATATATTTACAACTTTCAAAAGGTTTTAATTCTTTTTCAAAGAGTTACGAACATAACTTTTACATTCTTTTCCAATATATTTAAATTTATTTAAAATATAAACAATATATAAGTTAAGTAGAAATCTAAATTATTCATCAAATTAATACATTCTCAATCTTCTTAACCCAGATATAGTGCAAGAAAATGATTTTGGTAGGTATGTCGTTCTTAATAATGCAAACATTTTTAACACTAAAGATCTTTTCAATACATCATTTCACTATTGATATCTGACTTGAAATATTTCTTTTTAAATAAATTTTTGATCGAATATTTTTGTGAGTTTATAATTATAAATAATATTTAAAATAATTTGTTCAAATATTAAAGTAATAATTTCGGCATAGTTTTCTTGGATAGAATATATTTATACAGAACTAGAAAAGAAACAATACTTTTGAACTATTAATGTTCCCACTTTACTCATTATTATTATTTTGACATGTAGGTTATGTATATGCTTTCTTTGGTTATATTGCAAGTAACATACTAAAATTTTGACAATATTGAAACATGACGTTTATATTTTATGATGACAAACGGTTGTTTCCGCGATTGAATACTGACTTCATTTGACTCTGCAGTACTGATTTTAATCATATGCTTCGAATTTGACCTTGATCTGGAAACTTATACTTTATGAACTATACTTTCGTTCAAGCTATTTGAAATTTGAAAAGTATTATTTGAAATTTGGATATGCAGCTTATTCTTTGAATGTCGTTGATAGAATTATACGTAAGTGACGCAGGGTTCATCTTTGGTGATTTTGAGTGTATGTACGAGTATGTATTGCTTATACGGATTGATTTAAAATATCTTGGAAAAAAAATGGACGTACATCCAAAATATAAAACGCTATCCCTATTATTTCGTGACGGAATATCGTACAAATGGTTTGAAAGTGTTGATCAGTCATGTTTGTAAGCCGATCAAGGTGTGGTTATATAAATGGATTCGCTATAGATATGCCCGTATATATTCAAGATATTGAAAATGATAGTGTATAAATATATGTACCAAAATAAATAGATAACACCCAATTTTTCCTACATTCTTGTGTTTTTGTACATTGTGTGGCCGGCCAGATCATTGGAATGCGTTTAAAGTTTAACGTTGAGACACACTATACCTTTTGATTTCATCACGCACTAGCAGAACTTTTAGATAAGTGTGTATTAGCGTATTAGGTCCTTGAAATAAAAAGACAATACATGATAAATGGAAAGATGTAATTATGTAGAATATAAATCCAAAATATCGTGACTCAATTATGACGCGAACCCCGAAAATTGTATTACGTGACGTTTATGAATTCAAAATATTCAGAGTGTATAAATAATGTGATGAGTCACCGATAATCGCATACGTCGAGAACCGTCCAGAAAATGTAAATGCCTAACACATGAAAAGTTTAGGTGAATATCGAATATACCAGAAGTTTTCACCGTTAATATAAATAGCAGTCGGGAATTCCATACCAATTCATCGCTGAGTGAATATAAATGCTGAGTAAATATAAATACATAAATGTGCTTATTGTTAGTAATTAGTTTTTAAATTTTTATTAGTTTTTATTATTAATATAGTGTGTCTAAGTTACCATTAGTTTTATTTAAGGACCCAGACAGACAGACAAACATTACAATAACAAATACTTCACACACACATACGCTATAGCGTATATTTATTTCGCATTTATATGTTACAGCTGGATGAAATGGACAATAACAAAACTATTATTGTCGGCAACTTTAAGATATCGTCTCTGATACTTTTTATAATCGCACAGTGGCGTGACAAAAATTTTTTAAATATCTGTCATTTTTCTTCTGGCTTATAAGAGGGAATTTTGGGAAAATATTTTGGATTTATATTCTATATAATTACATTTTTCATACGTTGTCTTTTTATTTCAAGGACAGCCTGTATATGTTTATTCTATAGGTGTTGATAGCCAAGCTGCTTAATTTAGTTAACGTATCGACCGTATGTTCGTCTAGTAAGCTAGATTCCAATCAGTTTTTCTGCTGTAAAGAGATTGTTCTTTCTGAGGTACCTAGGTCTACATGGTTATTACAATAATTTTATCAAGAAATTTCTTGATTTAACGTCTTTAGTAACGCAGAGTTTCAATGGATCTTGTCACTTTTGTGGGTCTCTGCTGATATTATTGGTTTTCTTAGCCTCTAAAAGTTGTCTTTTCTTTGCTGTGGTTAATCTTGAACCCCATAGTGTGTTCTTAGCGTTGTAATCTTCTCCAACTGGAAATATGTTTTCAAATGTTTTAAATAGATCGAAATGATCGTATTTATTATTATGGTTTGGGCAATAATACATTGCGGCAAGTGTTAGTTCGCATATATGATCATTTCATTTTGTTTTAGAAACTATGTACATTTTTCGTTTCTTTTATATATCTAACAGTAGTAATAACAACAAATTTATTCTGGCACGTCAGGTTTCGGAAAAAGAATATTGAAAAGTAAATTAAATAATATTTATTAGCTATGTACATTTTATGATACTGTGATAGTTCTTTCTGACGTTTACGATACACATAAATGTGTGTGCCTCGAGCTAACATTATGAAATACTGTAGAAATAAAACCTTAAGTTTAAAAAATATTGTTTCACTGCCACTTAATAAAAAATATTCTATAATAATATGCGACTATGTTAACTTTCATGTGCCAAGAAAATATTTTTCTATCCTGTGTTTAATTTTTTCAGAAACCCGCTTCAACTATACGTTTCTTCAATCATAATGACTTTTACACTATACACGGTCAAGATACATCCTTGGCAGTTGATGTTTTGGCCAGCAGTACCGTTAAATACATGGGACTTGAGCCTAAACTCAGTTATGTGGTTCTTAGTAAATCTAATTTCGAAAAGTTCTTACGAGAATTACTACTTGTTAAACAATACAGGGTTGAAGTTTATAATAAAAAATCACCAGGACGTGTTAACGAGTGGATAATTGAATACAAAGGTTCTCCTGGAAATTTGAGTCAGTTTGATGAAATACTTTTCGACAGTGCTAATACCTGCGTTGTTAATAGTTCGGTAATGGCTGTGAACCTCATCAAAAATAAGGTAATATGTTATTTTTAATATGAAAATTGTATATAGTTATAATGTAATATACTGTCGTGAGCAAAAAAAAACGGGACACTGTTTCTGCGTGGGTTTAAATTGTGACTACTTAAGTGGCTATCTGTACTCATAATAGCAAGTCAGGAATTGTCAAAAATGTGTGTCTTATTGACATTTATTAAACATTTTTAAAATATATGTAAATAAAAATTACTAAAAACGATAGAGAAAGATTATTTATTAAATTAAAATAATTATTACATTAAAATACTTAGGATTTCGTCATTCCGCCGTTATTATTAACTGCATCTAATCTTGTAGACATTGAAACCACAATATTTTGTACAAAATTTGTAGAAATTTGATGCCAAGCATTATGAACAATCTCCCAAAATTCTTCCTGGGTAGAAGCTCTCATTAATCTCATTAATCCCCATACATTTTAAATGGGATTTAGATAAGGACTGTAGGGCTGGATATCTCAAGTTTAAATTTCATTCTCTTGTAACCATTGTGTTACAAGATGAGACAGGAAATTGTGTTGTTCTTATAGCTTCCTTTAATGTTTTGAAAGGGTTGTGCCTAATCTCAGTAACTAATGTTTCGTCTTCCTGCGTATTCGAAATTTTGTTACGTGCGGAAATTATTTTCCGATTTAAATTATCCTCTTCCCTCCATTTTTTTTATATATTCTTGCGGCTGAACTTTTACCAATATTAAATTGAACCGATACACTTCTTTAATGATTTCCCATTTTTCAAACTAGTAACAAGTCTAACTTTATTATCAGTTTTCGAAAGATGCGGCATTTTCAATTTTGAATTATCAACTATGATATATAATTTGACGTAGAGTTTGAAAGTTAATCAAATGTTAAAATTACAACGCTAAAAAATCAAGGAAATTGACGTAACGATTTTGACACTGTCCCGTTTTTTTTTTGCTCACGACAGTATGTCAATTTATGTTGCTTTGCTGTTTATATTACAAACACTAATATGTCTGATGCTGCTTATGTGCAAATACATGGGACACTCTGAAACGATTCCAGATACGCTAATCCTAGTTACAGTTTATACAAGGGCTATTGGGAATATCTCTGGAAATAATGTAATGTAAATTTTGTAAACGACTTTATGTTTTTTTTGCCGATTTCGATTATTTTCTGCCTATTTCATCAATGACTTCCGGAAAACAACTGGTGGTATATCAGTCAACGTTAACGGTTCTTCGATTCACTAAAGTTACGGTTGCCACATGTCCAGCAAAATCCAAGAAACAAGCGATCATTTGCTCCACAGCGTTGCGTAAACAAACAATTTTGGCCTGCTTTGAAAGACTAAAATATTGGCCTGTTGTTTACTTTTAAGACCAAACGAATAAATCGAAATTTTGTCACCAGTGACGATGTTGTAGACTAAATTTGAACAAACCCGGTTGATTTTTTTAGCATTTCAAAGATGTTTCAATCTCAGGGTATGCTGTATCTCGTTCAATCATTTCACGCACATCATCAATATTAGTGGCAACAATAAGCGACGATGGACGAACTTCACAAAAATAGTGCGTTCACGCAGAAATTCGATAAACGATGTGACTATTCCTAGACGGTATTTCATCGCCACGGCATTTGAATTCACTACTCGAAAAATTCCATTTTTACACAGCTTCAAAACTGCTTTTTTTGTAAATGCTATGTAAACAAAGCTAGATCACTTAAATACGAAATTTTAGGAATATGGCGTGGACACCATTACTAGTAGCTTAAGTAGACCCCATCATATTGCGCATGTGTTTAAAGTAAATACAAGGTTTGCATTCCACCACTCATTCTGTGATTATATTTGGGATTTATAGATAAAGTATCGTCCCGAATAAGCTATAGTTTTAGCGATACTTTTGTTGTAACTTCAAGAATACTTGACTTCAGAGATTTTAAATTTAGATTCTTACAAGCCATACCTTCGAGAACATCAGGTCAGAGCTACTAGATAGCCATTGGAAACCTGTAGATAAACTTAGAAGCGTCGTTTTCTAGATATGTTTACATTGTTTTCATTTTCCTCCTAAACAAGTGTAACAGTCTGTTAAGAGGCTTCCCTACATTTTGATACACATTTTGAATTGGAGATTGGAGTTTTCACATTCCCACCAAATCATTACTGAGGCCGGATGGTGACCATGCTGAACCGGCGTCACTATCTTCCGAGCTTCTAGGAAACTTCAAGCATACACCTTATCCATTTTCTCGGTTAAATTTTTCCTCAATAGTAAAGATTTTCTCATCCAAAAATAAAGGTTTACAATCTTCTTATTTGCCGTAACGATTTAACAAATTTTTCGCTCGTTCGGTTCTTATGACCTTCAAGACTAGTGTTAAAAGTTGGCGTTTGTTCCTTCTGTAAGCCTTCATGCCCAAATCTTCTTGAGGATGCAAAATAGGTCTGGGTGCAATGTTCATTTCACGATTTTTTTCGCAGTGGATTTCGAGCAATTCTTACCACAATGTTTGACTATGTTCAGAACGCGGATGACTGATATGAGGGCGATCAAAGACGTCAGCAATGTCTTGAAGACGAACACGAACAATACGATACACGAAATATGTATTAATATTAAGGGGCAAAAGAGGAGTTAAGATTTGTCACGCACTATTTCTCACTTTGTACAATCCAATAATAGTGACGCGGCTTTAGTATTTGGGCCACTTCTTAGTATAAATGATGTTCACTCAGCGGTTATCAAAAAGGTATTACACATCCCTGACGATATGTTTATATTGCTATGAAATTCTCTAAACATTGACAGTATTTATGTGTGCACTGTGTAGATTTCACTTCTTGAAACCAATTGCTCCAAGACTTAACTAATATGGTTTTTACCCCTCCCTCAATTATTAAAAAAAAACCGATTATGTGGACATCACTAAATTTAAATTTTGCATGGTGACAACTGAATTATATAAAAGCAGTTATATATTTTTTGTAATCGAAGTGGGTTATTCTTTGGTCTCATTGAAATCAGTTTATAGAAGAATATTTAAGTGATATTGTTTTCATCGCCCTAGAAATAAGCAAAAACGCTTTTTCTATGTGCTATTTGTGGATTATGTTCACACCACTCAATTAAAATTTTGCAAAAAATGGTTATTGAATCGTATAAAAGCAGTTATGTATTTCTTTCTTAATGAAAATTCATCATTTTTGATTTTGGTGAAACCCATTTTTACCAAAAATATTTAAGTATCATTAATTTTATCTCTCCATAAATATACAAAAAAAACATTTTTTAGATACTGGCCGTGGGTTATGTGAACACCACTGAATTCAAATTTAGTGTCTCCCTATTTTCCGATAATGAATTTTACACGGAACTAGAAGCTTTAATTGCTCAAACAAATCCAAAGGAGTGCGTAATACCAGCCGGAGAATCACCTGAACTAGTCAGTCTAAAAACAATATTATCCAGAAATGGAATGATGGTAGTGAAATTAAAGAGATCCGATTTCAATGCCGATGATGTAGAACAAGATCTAAACAGGCTTCTTTATTTTCACGAAGGTCAACAGAGAAACTGCAGAACACTTAAAGAGACTAATGAGCCAGAACCACTGGGCAGTTTACAAGCGATTATAAAATATTTAAACTTAACTAGCGATGAGAAGAATTTTAATCAATTTCGACTAAGCGCCTTGGATGTGCACAGGTATGTTAGATTAGACGGAGCTGCTTTGTCAGCATTGCACCTGTTCGGTCAAAATGGCACCCGTGGACAAAGTAGTTATAAAAGTGTTTTTGAAGTTTTCGATTGTTGTAAAACATCTCAAGGAAGAAGGTTAATGGAACAGTGGTTTAGGCAGCCATTGCGAGATTTGAATTTAATATTAGATCGATTGGAGGTAGTAGACACTATAGTAAAAAACACAGAAACGAGATATACTTTAAGAACGGCCTGTTTAACTAGATTACCTGATCTATTGTTCCTTGCCAAGAAACTATCCAGCATGAAAGCTACTCTACAAGACTGCTATAAAGTGTACCAAATTGTAGCTAGTGTTCCTGGTTTACTTAAGGAACTTCAAAATGTATCTAACAGGTACGTCAAAGCAATGCTTATAGATCCTATTACCGAATATCTTTCTGATATGGAAAATTATCAAACGATGATTGAAACAACGCTTGATATGGAACTTGTGGATCGTGGAGAATTCTTAGTTAAACAATCCTATGATGATGAACTGAAAGGTAAATATAATGTTAATGTAACTTTATTCATCTTTGCTTTAACAATAGAAATACAACGTGTTTCAAAAAGAATTACATCTAGTCGTCCATGAATTTCTCCTATAAATTATGATGTTCTGCATTCCTGAAATGCGAATATAGATTAAATGCAATGAAGGTTATCGATCTGTCACTTTCGAAATTTATCATCGAGAGATATGGTGATAAAATTAATAACAAGTACAATTAGATTATTAATTTATATATTAAGAAAACTTTAAAGATGGCATATTAATCAAACAACCAAGGTAAATAACTAATTTGTAGAAATTTTAATTATTATAATTTATAACAAGTGTTCAAAATGGTCACCATTCTGTTAAATGCGTAATGCAATACGACGTTTCATATTGTCAAAAATATTCTGCAATACATTTGACGTTATTTCATTACATTTAATTGTAATTGTATTCATTGTCATTTAAGTTATTCATTTTGGTCTTATATACTTCATTTATTAGCAGTCCCAAAACAGAAAAATCTAACGGAGTAAGATCTGGTGACCACGCTGTCCAAACACCTCTGCTTATAACTCGATGAGGGAAGTAAACTTCTATAAGCGCTAAATTTTCACGAGTTGTATGTGCAGTAGCCACATTTTGCTGAAAGTAACCCCCATTGAATTCGTCTCGTTGCACTTGAGTGTTAATAACTGTTTTCGGTATCGTTGGCTATTAATGTTATTGTGAAAAAAGTATTGGTCTTATTTTGTAAAAGAATAGTTAGTTATAAATAAAAAGCAAGTGCCTTATAACAATTTGCAAGTACATACTACTTACTGAGTGCCTACTGAGATAAAGTTCTTTTTGAAACATTTTGTATATTCGAAAAGCAAGTAATTAATTAGAATGGATAAAAAAATAACAAAGTTGCGAGAATAAGTTTAAGAGAAAGAGCTAAAAAGAAATTAATTTCGAGCGACTCGGCATACGAGGGTGGAGTGGAATGTTTTCGACCTGATCGTGGAAAGTTTTATTTTAAAGTATTTATTTTTCTATATACGGGAGCGATTTGTAAAGTAAATTCTGTTTGGTTATTAAAAAAAAACATTACACAAAGAGGTTTTTATTATATACAACTTAAAGCTACTACTTTCAGCTATTTTTCTACATAGTTACTATTATTATTGAGACATTTGTCATAGCGATAAACCAGCTCTTTAATGCCCTCTTCATAAAATACTAATAAGTTACTAATACTAATAAAATACTAATAAGTAGAGAACGGACACGCTTACCACTCAGTGCAGTACTGGCGAAAGGCTGTATTTCTAAAATATTTAATTTTATTTATATAACTGGAAAACAAACGGGTGGTGATCTATAAAATTACGAAATACATATGTATTTGTTGAAAAGTTGTATTTTTAAAGTTTTTAATTTTATTTATATAATTGGAAAACATACGGGTGGTGATCTATCTATCTAAAATTACGAAATACATATTTATTAATTAATTTTATTTATATAATTTTAAAACAAACGGGTGGTGATCTATAAAAATAACGAAATACATATGTATTTGTTGAAAAGTTGTATTTTTAAAGTTTTTAATTTTATTTCTATAATTGGAACATTTTTATTTGTTCATTTTGTCGTTCAAGTTGAGTAAAGGAGTATTAATATTGACTAGCAATAGTTTCTCAAGGTTTTCTTCTGTCAATTTTGTTCTCTTTGAATTAAGTACATCCTTATAAATAGAAAACGTCCTTTCTACATCGCAACTGGTTATAGGTGCATATTGGAAATATTCTTTTATTTCTTCATATTTAGCCGTTAGATTTTGTGGAATTGTCTCCATACATAATTGCTGCAATGTAATTAAATCTGGATTTCCATTAAGAATTGCTTCAAACTTTTGCCGAAGGCCACATCCGAAGTCACTTGGAATACTTTTCAAATTATTAACAGCCACATCTAATGTGGTTAATCCGTCATTTAATTTGAGATTTCGATTTTCAAAATAAGTGATTAGTTTTGGCAATTTTCCAAAGTGTTCGTGAAGAAAGTACAACTGATTTTTTAAATTTGGGATTTGTGTGAGCTCCTTGCACTCACCAATACTTCTAGCATCCTCCTTTAGCAGTGTTACGAAATGTTTTAGACTATAGAAATTCTCAGCATAATAACTAGTAGCTTCCAGCCATGTTCCCCATCTAGTTATTACTGGAGTGGGAGGCAGTGACAGAGATGGAAATTTTTCCCTGAAAAGAGCTACTCTCAATGGTGCTTTTCTGAAAACTTTTTTAAAAGCTGATACAAGTCTATCAACTTCCGGAAAAGTGTCTCTGATATATTCACAGATTCTGTGGAGAGCATGTGCTACACAAGTAATATGCAGCATATTAGGATATGTTTTCTTCAATAGTCTGCCTGTTTTTAACATATACGCAGCACTATCACTGACAAATAAAAGTATTTTTTCTTTGTACGTGGCGTCCGAATGAAGCATTTTTTGCAAATTCTCCTTAATGGTTTCAGCAACTGTTTCCGCATCAACTCTATTTATAACACTTGTTGCTATTACATATGAGTTATAGGGAATAGTTGGATGTAGTACACCAGCTGCAACATTTACCACACAGCGTCCTAACTTATCCACCGTTTCGTCGGCGCTTATCCATATGTATTGATTTAAAAGATGGCTTCTAATGCGTTCTACTGTTCTCGTATGGCACCTAGAAACATAATATTTGCGTAAAGTTGATTCATCAGGAACATTTCGACCAGTATATTTTTGAAGAAATATTTTTAAAGTGGGATTGCTAAGTTTATTTAATGGAATATTAGCCGCCATAAAAGTTTTACAGAGTTCAGATGTGTTTGCGATCCTAAGTGACGAATTTTTGACGATATTTTACGGATTTTGTAATAAATTTCGGAATCACTGACAATGGACATACAATCAGTATGACCGTCAATCCAACTCGCCATTGTTTTACAATGCCGTTCTCGACATTCTTCCATATCATGTCTGAAAAAGTAACTTAAACAATGCTCTAGATCTAAATAAATGAAAACTAAAAATGTGTGCGTAAGTTATTGAACCTGAACGAAATTCAATGCACACTTACGTCGAAATAATATGGGAGAAGTAGATTCAATCAAACGGTATTAAACAGGATCTATCACAAAAATTGCGATGTAAATAACAGTTAGAGCTACGAAAACAAGAAACTAACTCACCACTTTATTTATCTTACGAAATATAAACTAATAAATAAAATACATTATAAAAACCCCGCTTCTATCTACGCTCATGAAAACACTATAAAAAGCACTATATTCTCCTAATACAATAGATGGCTTGTCCATTGTTATCGCTGCGAGCCCAGGTGTCCGAGTAAGTCAAACAAATACTTCATTGAATTACGCCGGGATGTACTCAGCGACGTTATACACAATTCCAATTGCCGATTGCGTTTTATGGAAATTGCGTCCGTTCTCTACTAATAAGTGCCGCATGTGAATTAAGCAATGCTGTAACACTGTCCTACAGCTCTTCATCGCTCTCAAACCGTTGACCCATCCCATTTCTTCGTGTTAGGGAAGAGATAGTAGTCTCTAGGAGCTAAATTAGGACGGTAGGGAGGATGCTCTAGGAGCTAAATTAGGACGGTAGGGAGGATGCTCAAACACTTCCTACTTAAAACGGGCCAGTAGGCCTACTGTGCGAAGGGCGGTATGCGGGCGGGCGTTGCATGAAGAAAACGTTCTGAATAGGTCTTCTGAGCTTCTTCAAAGTTTCACAGTAGATTTCAGTGTTTATAGTGGTGCCTCGTTCTATAAAGTCTACAAAAAGGACGTCTTTCTTGTCCCAAAAGACAGTGATTATGACTTTTCTAGAGAAAAGTCTTTCTAGTAGAAAAAGTTTAACGGCACTTTAAAGGTTTCCTCGTAGGTGAGTTAGAGCGACTCCACTGCATTGACTGTCTTTTCGTCTCAACGTTGACATAATAACACACAACAACAACAACGTTGACACAGTGGGCGGGATTTTCAATTCCAGCAGCAATTGTAAACGACTAAGACAGCAAGAAAGAATGTCCGAACGATTCTCTCACTAGTCACTGTCAGACTCACACTGAACCAGACTACATCGTAACATAGCGATCGCGTCGCTTCTCCGTTCATTCAGCGGAAACGGAACTTACTTTACGAATCGCCTTCATAGTTCCCTTCCAGCTTTACGGTTAGACCAGCGGTCAACTAAATCCAATAATTTTATTTTTTCATATATTTTTAGTTTATATATTTTTTTATCTAAGATTTTTTTCTTTTTGTTTTTTGCCATATTCTCTTTCCAATTTTGTAAAATTTTTAATTTCTATATTTCATATATATTGGGTATATCCCAAGATATAGACTCATAATTAAGAAAAGGATTGTGACAGTGTTAAAAACAAGCATTAAAAGATTAGTCGTGAAGAATCATTAAAAACTATATGCTGCATGATTTGCTTCTTGAACCGTTATAATAGATAAGAGTGCAAAAAAAAATTCTTTAGAATTGATCGATGCGCAAGGCGATAGATACACTCACAGAATAATATAGAAATTACGTACACAATTTACGAAATTTTATACCCAATTCACTTCTACCACTTCAATGAAAATTTCGTTAGTTCGAATATTTCGTAACTTATTGATAACTTTCAGTCGCTAAGCGATTCACAGAAAGAGGGGGATAGAAGATTGCATCATCGATACTGCTGAAAATATATGTGTCATAGTTTAAAGAATTGAAATTGTTGCTATCAAAAATATTTTTCTCTTGCTAACTCAACCCGTTTTTCTCTTTTCCCCAACACTTCGCTCTTAAAAAGTCTTTCTTTGGACACTGGTTAAGTAAAAATTCAAAAAAGGTATAAAACTCCTTACGACAATTAATAATCGTATCCTAAATACGTATTTCGACATCTAAGTTGTCGTCATCAGTATGTAAAACAACTAATCAAAGTGTTAAACATGGGGCACAGTAAAGCTAACAACAAAGAATCGCGTACAACTTTACACGGCGTCCACGTATACACTGACTTTAAAATGAAAACATAAACTAAAATTACGTCTACTTACCCTTCTTAAGAAAACGCCATAACCTTTTCTACATCTTTTCTAAGAGCGAAACAAGATAACAATATGGGATAGGACCGTTGTCCGAGTTAAACGTATCACTACATCGTAACCTAGCGATCGCGTCGATATCCCCACTCCTCTGTTCATTCAGCGGAAGCGGAACTTACTTAACGACTCGCCTTCATAGTTCCCTTCCAACTTTACGGTTAGACCAGCGGTCAACTAAATCCAATAATTGTATTTTTAAGGTAGTTCTGTCATAACCAATATTATTATTGGCCAGGCATGTTTGAATATCATTTTTATTAGAAGATGTTGAATGTTTATTTTAATAGTATGTACTATGATAACTTGCATTATCCAAAACAATTTTATTGTGAAGGGTTCTTCTAAATTCATAAGAAGTTAATGTTCAAACCAGTATAAGAAATTGTCTCTGTTCTTGTCACGATGGTAATCCAGATGCTAACTGTTGTAAATATTGATTCAGCTCCAGGAATAAATCCATTAGAATTACTTGCATCTAATACAGTGTAGCATATATAACAAGATAAATACACATTACGTACCAATATTATTCTGTTAGTAATAGATTGTACCTTTTACCATCCACTTTTAAAGCAGTTTTTATTGATTCATTTTAGCTAGATAGTTCCATCTTGGAAAACCCGGTATTCATCGAGGAAAACGAACTTACGTAAATGTTCATGTTTTATACGAACATATTGTTGCAAGAACGTAACGCGTTTTATAACAATATATGAGTTCCATCAATGTTCGTTTAGGATCATCCTTCTTGTAATGGAAACTTACTTCACGTAATATTTTCCATAAAGATGTATTACCACCAGAAAAAAGTGCCTTTTCTTTGAGGGTATCTTTTAAAGACGAAATCGTAATATATTGTTTTGTAATTAATTGAAATATTAATTTTATAAATATATGTACTGAGTACTAAATTACATGTCATAAATTTGTGTTTCTAATTGCATATTGATGAAAATCATCAACATGTACGACAGGCTTATTTTTAGTCCGCTTTCGCTTTGGCCTCACGCAGATGATATTTTATTTACTGGTGTAATATGGATATTTAAAGCGCTTACTCCTCTCTGTAATAAAAAAAATATTAGTGTTAAAACGTTTAAAATGTAAAAAATATTACCTGCCGAACAGCAGAAAGCGGGAGTAATAGTCCGTTATTATCGCGTTCTATGTCGAAATACCCGATCAATGATATAATAGAATTATTTTTTTTCCTTGTTTATCTAACGGTTTAGACATGGTTTAGTTGTGAAAACAACTGATCTTATATATAATATCGATATATAAATACAATGAAATCGAAACTTATAAATATGATTATGAACTCGTTGTAAACAACTAATTCGAATGACATTTGACAGAATCCAAGCTGGCAACCATGCCCAGGTCTGCCTACTGCTATATTCACTTAATCGAGAGAATTACTAGGATTATTAGGTATTATTGTAATTTAAATGTTATTTTGCCCGAAGTAACTGTTTATCACGTGACTCGTCTATTATCGTGAAAGACCTATAAGTACTAGTAATATGTATAGTCATAACTTAGCTATATGAAATATGCATCTAACGACATCAAATATTTTGTTTGATTCTTTATTATTGTACAGGTAAAGATTAATAAGACAGCTTTTACAAATTTTGCTTTTGTAATTGTGTTCTGTTATTTTGTTTCTTAGAAAATCTTGTTTCCGTTTAATATTGTATACAATTTCCTTAGAATATTTGTACGCTGATCGTATCTTGACATAAGTTTCTGATTGAAAATTTGTCAATACTTAAAATTATTATTAAAAAATAGTCGAATGATTTGAATTGAATCTGGAGTGAAATGATTCACACGAATTTGTTGTTCTGTATCTTACATCACTGCAGCACGCCTATATTTCTGATGGATATGGTGATTCGTCAAATATATATAATTATCACCAATATAATCACAGAATTCTCTTATTCTGTTATCGTTGCAAGGAATATTTTCAAATATTTTAGACACAAAATAGTCACCTACATCCTCCTGATTTAAAACTGAATCCCAAAAATTTGCCTTAAAAATTTTTCCTCCTCCGAACTTCTATAATTCAGTCCTAAACCCTGAATTTTTCGAAATCGAGCTTGCCCAAGGTGAAATCTGCATCTGATGGTTTTTACAATTGGCCATATATTAGTAACAGCACCGTGTATCGACTTCTCAAAATCAGTAACAACTTATTCCACATTAAGACTTAATTCAAATTCGCAACATATTTGCAGAAGTACTTGCAAACAAGTAGAATATGTCATTTTTTTATTATTAAGTGTAAATTGTATTTGTAAGTTAGTCAAAGAAGAGAAAATTAAGATTTCGTTAATGTTTTCGGAAGCAAGAACTAATTTTTGCGGTTTTTTTTAGTAATGGAGGAAGTATATTACGCCAACTCCAATACATACTTCTTTCAACACAATTCACACCATTGGTGATTAGTTCCGAAGAAAATTTATTTTCTTTTAATTCTTCGTGAATGATTTTTGATGGCCTTTCATAAAGGTTTTCTTTGCCTGCCTTTCTTTTAGGACTGTTTCTCTCACAATTTACCATTCGTATTCGGATCTTGACAATGATTATGACTAAAGACGGCAGACTATGTGCCCACACTGTAAAATTTAATATAATATAATAAATTTAATATATATATATGTTTATATACTGAGAAGGATTGATCGACGTTGAGAGATGCTATATTTGCATAGTTAAAGCGCTCTTTGTATCTGTACATTGGATCTTCAGTATTGGTAAAAAGTTGCCCTAATTTTGTAAAAACTACATTTTTATCTAATACACCTTATGTGTATTATTTATTAAATTTAACAGTGTGGGCACATAGTCTGCCGTCTTATGACATAAATCCTTCGTTAATATTTCTAAACTGTTTATATCAACTGTATAAGCTTTTACTGAACAGTTTTTGTTGTTGCACCTCCATAGAACTTTTCCACATTTTGATGTATAAGAATGGAAAAATTTAAAATTATTTTCTACTAACATAATATTACCCTTTTCACTAAAGACGTACTTGTCTTCCATTTTCATTATCGACACAACACAACAACAACGTCAAAATATATAACTAAATTGACACTTGTACTTACACCTGTTTGTATATCCTTTAAGGTGATTTTTATTACCCTTCATTATCACAAGGGAGTGCAAGTGGTGGAGGAATTCACAACTAGGATTATAGTCCGCATTTTTGGGTTACGGAAAACGGAGGAACTCGCATACGTCGAAATTTACTCTTCATGATAGACGTTTGATGTTTAGTGTTAAATACTTGTATACCGCCTAATTCTGAGCAAACGCAACGATCCGAATGTATGAATATTTCTCCCGCTTCGAATACAATTCCCCTGAATGCTGTAGGCGTGTCAACATCAATGTCATATATCATACATACTTACATATTATGGAGCCGCGTAAGAAAAATTATCTGATTACCAAATTACTATTAAAGGACTATAAATTGTTTAGTCCTGTGTTATGGTAATGAGTAAGTTGCAATACGTTATTCTACAAAGCGTAATGAAATTATTAATAAGCGGTTACGAAAATTGCAAATAAGGCATCAAGAGATTTAATAAATTAAATTTTAATAATAAAGGTCACAAAAACTGTTCATAGTAAACTAAATAAACTTCAGAAATAAATAAAAACTAAATTAAATTCTAGTAATGTTAAGAAAAATTTACTCTTACAGATAATAAAATAAATTGTTCATAATGAGAAATTAATTATATAATAACGGAAATTCATCCGTTTAAACTCATCACCGTAAAATAATTGATGATGTTTGGAATATTTATAATTACGAAAACCATTTAATTTTAGTATGCGGTTAACGGAAGATCAGCATATGCCTAAATCGTTGGAAATATCGCTAACTGTCAAACTTGAATTTTGTTCTATTGCAGCGCATACTAAAATGAACGTATCATTAGGAACTCTGCGATTTGGGAATAATGGTTTTAAATTTTGTACAGAACCAGTAATGTCTATTTTCTTTTCTTATTTTCTTATTTTCACTATTCAAACGCTTAAGAGACTCCGTATAGGGTGACAGTGGTGACACTAATTTGTGACATTAGTTGTTAAATGGTTGCGCGACAGACTGGTTTGTGATTGGCTAAACGCGTTCAGGGGAATTGTATGCGAAGCGGGAGAAATATTCATACGTTCGGATCGTTGCGTTTGCTCAGAATCAGGCGGTATGTATTTCTAAACAGTAACATTGATTTTACATTCGTTTTAAATGAAATCAGTTTCAATATCCATCGTCATAATTTACGTAATTTAAATTTTATTGTATTTTTCAAAAGAGTAATGATGTGATCTCCAGTATCTGTTTTGTAGTAACTTCATTTGTATTGAAGTTACCACAAGTTTTCATATATTTTTAGTTTATATATTTCTTTTATCTTAAATTTTTTCTTTTTGTTTTTTTGCCATATTCTCTTTCTAATTTTGTAAAATTTTTAATTTATATGTTTCTTATATATTGGGTATATCCCAAGATATAAACGCATAATTAAGAAAAGGATTGTGACAGTGTTAAAAACAAGCATTAAAAGATTAGTCGTGAAGAATCATTAAAAACTATATGCTGCATGATCTGCTTTTTGAACCGTTATAATAGATAAGAGTACAAAAAAAAAATGTTTAGAATTGATCGATGTGCAAGGCGATAGATACACTCACAGAATAACGTAGCAATTACGTACACAATTTACGAAATTTTATACCCAATTTACTTCTTCCACTTCAATGAAAATTTCGTTAGTACGAATATTTCGTAACTTATTGATAACTTTCAGTCGCTAAGCGATTCACAGAAAGAGGGGGCTAGCAGATGAGGGGTACGCGTCATTTTTTAACGATTGCATCATCGATACTGCTGAAAATATATGTGTTATAGTTTAAAGAATTGAAATTGTTGCTATCAAAAATATTTTTCTCTTGCTAACTCAACCCGTTTTTTCTCTTTTCCCCAACACTTCGCTCTTAAAAAGTCTTTCTTTGGAGACTGGTTAAGTAAAAACTCAAAAAAGGTATAAAACTCCTTACCACAATTAATAATCGTATCCTAAATACGTATTTCGACATCTAAGTTGTCATCATCAGTATGTAAAACCACTAATCAAAGTGTTAAACATGGGGCACAGTAAAGCTAACAACAAAGAATCGCGTACAACTTTACACGGCGTCCACGTATACACTGACTTTGAAATGAAAACATAAACTAAAATTACGTCTACTTACCCTTCTTAAGAAAACGCCATGTGTTTAATCTCAACGCCCTCAACCTTTTCTACATCTTTTCTAAACGAAACAAGATAACAATATGGGATAGGACCGTTGTCCGAGTTAAACGTATCAAATTTGTTTTTAACGATATGAATGCTTTCATATGCGTCGAGATCCCTGGGGTTGTTGATGTTTTTTTACAAGTTTTAACCCTTTTATCGATACGTTGTGATCCGTGACCAATACATGGTTTGCAACGTTCGATTTTTTTGGTGTATTAAATTTAATATGTGATATGTGTTCTTTAGAACGGGTTATTATTGAGCGTTTTGTTTGACCTATATATTGCAAATTACAATTAATTTCGTATATACCTGATTTCAAATTCATATTAACTTTATCTTTGGTATTACCTAGGAGACTTTTGATGGTGTTTTCGAACTGAAATCTAGTTCTATTTCGTATCTCTCTTTTGTTAACGGAAACTTTAGTAACAAATTGACTAAGAAATTAAAAGAAGCTGTCTTATGTTGAAAACTATGATTTGAATCCGCGATGATGACATTGATTGACATTGGTTTCTTTCAGAAAAATAAAGCATAAAATAGAAATCAATAAATCAACGTATCGATAAAAGAATTAAAACTTGTAAAAAACAGCAACAACCCCAGAGATCTCGACGCATACGAAAGCATTCATATCGTTAAAAACAAATTTAATACTTTTAACTCGGACAACGGTCCTATCCCATACGGTTGTCTTTTTTCGTTCTTAGAAAAGAGGTAGAAAAGGTCGAGGGCGTTGAGAATAAACACATGGTGTTTCCGTTTTCTTAAGAAGGGTAAGTAGTAGTGCTAAGCGATGTCGTTCCTTTTGTGGATTCGTTCATTCCGGGTCCGTACTAGGATCGGAACGGGTCCGCTGGATTCGGTCCATCCGGACCGACATCGGTATTGATATGAGAGCGTGGACCCGTGTATCGTAGAACCAATGGATCGTGTACCGTACCGTCAAGCCATATATGTAGGTTGAAAGGTTCGGACTGAATCTTTAAAACGGAGAACTATCAAATCTATCAATACGTGAAGCTATGTAAGTGTAATTAATATTTGCATAGTGCAATAATTATATCAATTATACTTACGTTGTTTTTCGTTATTACTTGTACAGAAATAGTCAATTATTACTGATTGCCAGTAGTTAAAAATTAATTTATTTACACTTATTTAAAAATAAAACAATAATAACTTTTGCTTTTACTAATCAAATTTATTATTTTATTTTTGAAAGGGTACAGATATAGTAAAAAATAAATATAACGAAATATAAAAAAAAATATAATTACAAACACAAATAAATTTAAGTCTTTCAATAACCAACAAATTAAACTTACTTGCCTACTTATTACGTAATTTTTTATAGATTTTATCTTTTATACCAGCATTTAATATACTTACTATATTTATAAAAAATATTAGTTACTAAAAATTTTGTAAAAATTTTAAGTTATAATTTAAAAAGACAATTTTCACTACTTTTGATGGAGACAAGCTACTGCGTCTGTCTGTTAATATTTGACCCGTTTTTGAAAAAATACGTTCGCAAGGAACAGAAGTAGCTGGAATGCGAAAACGACTTTTCATGATCGAATACAAATGTTTATAGACATATCTTCTATCTTCCCACCATCTGAGAGGATCTTGGTTTCTGGTCAGTAAAGGTTCTTGAACATATTTTTCTACTTCAATCGTGGCTTCAATAGTGGGATTGAAAGCAGTTTCAATTTTCATAATCTCTTTGTCAAAATTATTCCAAATGTCTTCCTCTCCACATTTTAGTACGTCCTTTTCGATTATTTCACACTGTGTTGTTATATTTCCTTCTTTTTTTTTCGTAATTAATGAGTCTACCTCTTGCAGAACTTTGTTATACGTCTTTTTATAACTACTTTCTTCATTAAAACCATATTTCTTGAAACGCGGATCTAAAAATGTTGAATCACTGTATATAGGCTGTTCTTCTATATTTTGAAATCTTATACGAAGTTCCGATAGTATAACTTCACATAATGCATTCAATGTTTGCATTGCATCTACTCCAAGAGATTCTTTTCCTAAATCGGATTTTACGTTATTAACGTACGTCACTAACATTTTATTATATAACAAGATTTTTGAAATTGATACACTTGTTTCGCTACTTATTTCATATAAATGCTTTCATATGCGTCGAGATCCCTGGGGTTGTTGATGTTTTTTTGCAAGTTTTAACCCTTTTATCGATACGTTGTGATCCGTGACCAATACATGGTTTGCAACGTTCGATTTTTTTGATGTATTAAATTTAATATGTGATATGTGTTCTTTAGAACGGGATATTATTGAGCGTTTTGTTTGACCTATATATTGCAAATTACAATTAATTTCGTATATACCTGATTTCAAATTCATATTAACTTTATCTTTGGTATTACCTAGGAGACTTTTGATGGTGTTTTCGAACTGAAATCTAGTTCTATTTCGTATCTCTCTTTTGTTAACGGAAACTTTAGTAACCAATTGACTAAGAAATTAAAAGAAACTGTCTTATATTGAAAACTATGATTTGAATCCGCGATGATGACATTGACATTGATTGACATTGGTTTCTTTCAGAAAAATAAAGCATAAAATAGAAATCAATAAATCAACGTATCGATAAAAGAATTAAAACTTGTAAAAAACAGCAACAACCCCAGAGATCTCGACGCATACGAAAGCATTCATATCGTTAAAAACAAATTTAATACTTTTAACTCGGACAACGGTCCTATCCCATACGGTTGTCTTTTTTCGTTCTTAGAAAAGAGGTAGAAAAGGTCGAGGGCGTTGAGAATAAACACATGGTGTTTCCGTTTTCTTAAGAAGGGTAAGTAGTAGTGCTGGGCGATGTCGTTCCTTTTGTGGATTCGTTCATTCCGGGTCCGTACTAGGATCGGAACGGGTCCGCTGGATTCGGTCCATCCGGACCGACATCGGTATTGATATGAAAGCGTGGACCCGTGTATCGTAGAACCAATGGATCGTGTACCGTACCGTCAAGCCATATATGTAGGTTGAAAGGTTCGGACTGAATCTTTAAAACGGAGAACTATCAAATCTATCAATACGTGAAGCTATGTAAGTGTAATTAATATTTGCATAGTGCAATAATTATATCAATTATACTTACGTTGTTTTTCGTTATTACTTGTACAGAAATAGTAAATTATTACTGATTGCCAGTAGTTAAAAATTAATTTATTTACACTTATTTAAAAATAAAACAATAATAACTTTTGCTTTTTCTAATCAAATTTATTATTTTATTTTTGAAAGGGTACAGATATAGTAAAAAATAAATATAACGAAATATAAAAAAAATATAATTACAAACACAAATAAATTTAAGTCTTTCAATAACCAACAAATTAAACTTACTTGCCTACTTATTACGTAATTTTTTATAGATTTTATCTTTTATACCAGCATTTAATATACTTACTATATTTATAAAAAATATTAGTTACTAAAAATTTTGTAAAAATTTTAAGTTATAATTTAAAAAGACAATTTTCTCTACTTTTGATGGAGACAAGCTACTGCGTCTGTCTGTTAATATTTGACCCGTTTTTGAAAAAATACGTTCGCAAGGAACAGAAGTAGCTGGAATGCGAAAACGACCTTTCATGATCGAATACAAATGTTTATAGACATATCTTCTATCTTCCCACCATCTGAGAGGATCTTGGTTTCTGGTCAGTAAAGGTTCTTGAACATATTTTTCTACTTCAATCGTGGCTTCAATAGTGGGATTGAAAGCAGTTTCAATTTTCATAATCTCTTTGTCAAAATTATTCCAAATGTCTTCCTCTCCACTTTTTAGTACGTCCTTTTCGATTATTTCACACTGTGTTGTTATATTTCCTTCTTTTTTTTTCGTAATTAATGAGTCTACCTCTTGCAGAACTTTGTTATACGTCTTTTTATAACTACTTTCTTCATTAAAACCATATTTCTTGAAACGCGGATCTAAAAATGTTGAATCACTGTATATAGGATGTTCTATATTTTGAAATCTTATACGAAGTTCCGATAGTATAACTTCACATAATGCATTCAATGTTTGCATTGCATCTACTCCAAGAGATTCTTTTCCTAAATCGGATTTTACGTTATTAACGTAGGTCACTAACATTTTATTATATAACAAGATTTTTGAAATTGATACACTTGTTTCGCTACTTATTTCATCAGTAATGTCTTTAAATGGCTTTAATATTTTGCAGGACCAAGAAATAATTTCGAAATCACAAGTTGATAATATATGAGTGGCGTTTGTAACGGCTATAGCTGATTGTAATGGATCTTTAATTTTTGTAACTCTATCAAACATATCATACGTGGAGTTCCATCTTGTACTTACGTCTTGTTTCATTTTCAGCACAGGAAAACCCATTTGCTTTTGCAGATTTTGTAGTTTTGCTGTTGCTATGGGACTTCGTTTTAAATATTCTACAATAGACTTCACTTTATTCTGTGTAGCCTTTATTTGATGAAGACCTTTTTGTACAATTAAATTTAACGAATGCGCAAAACATGGTATATGCTGCCACCTTAAGACACGGACTGCTGCTGTAATATTTGCTGCGTTATCTGTAACCACGGCGCAAACATTTTCAGAAATTTGCCAATCAGTTGAAGCTAACTTTATAATATTAGCTAAATTTTGTGCAGTGTGACTTACTTCGGTACAGTAACATCCCAATAGAACAGACACTAATTTATTTTCACCGTCAATAAAATGCGCTGTTAATGCTTGATAACACTGATTACTAATTGACGTCCATCCATCAGTAGTAATAGCAATATGCTGAGTAGATGACAGTAATAACTCTTTAACTATTGTGTGAACTCTTGTATACAGTTGTGGTAATATCACGTTTGCTATTGTCTTTCTTGAAGGAGGTGTATAATTGGGATTCAACATTTGTACGAATTTTCTAAATTCTCTATCTTCTACCAAACTAAACGGCTGATATTCAGCAACAATCATTGTTAATAACTGTTCATCTAATTTCACTGATTGTTGTTTAGATAAAGCCCTTCTTTGGAAATTTGATAATGTTGTTTGAATAATTTTCCTTTTTTTTGGTACAACGGATGTATTAGTACTGGTACTTGGAATTGCTAATTCTATATCAGAAGTAGCAATTGAAATATCTTCGGATACATTGGTTTCTGAATCCTTCACCGAAATATCTTCCCTTCTCTCGTCCGTTAATGAAAATGGATGTTTTCTTTTTAAATGTCTTGTTAAATTTCCAGTAGCTCCTCCTTTGTAGGAAAATGGACTATTACAAAAATTACACTTCGCAGAATTTTCATTTGTTACCGTAAAAAAATTCCAAGTATCACTCCGTTTTCTTTCCATTATAAAATACTTTTTGAACACTTCTTTATATTTATACACGTATGCACGACTAAACAACAGAAAAGGTGGAAGATTACTAATTCTTGCATACCCCCTTGAGAAATTTAGACCAACACCCTAGAATATTTATTTAAAACTTATCTTATTTTATAAATATACAACGACATCGACGGTATTCATTTGTTATTTTATTAATTATGGTGTTATGGTATAAGACGAAAAGTGCACTCTGTATACATTGTATGTATACATATATGTATAATACATAGTCACCTTAGCCATAATTCAGATAAAAAATATAAACACACATATACATATCTATATATGTGTCTCATATAATAAATATCAAATACCTACCTACGACCTTCGTGAAATAAAATTTATTGCTTTTTCAGTATATGTATATGCGTAATATGCGTATCTCTACAATATTCAAACTCTTTAAAACGTAAACATCCCAGTAAGTTATGTGTCTGACTGTCTGAATCTGAATCACTAATGTTTAGATGGTTTACACTTCGAATATCGGAATATGATATGCCTTGACGCTAGCGCGAATCGGCACCGTACGCGTAAGGAACGAATTTAATAAAAGTATTGAATTCGTTCCTTCGGACCGAGTTCAGACAAAGTTGCGGACCGGGTCCGATTATATCCAACAGCGGACCGAATCCTTTGGACCGGGTCCGGCTGGAACGACACAGCTCTAGTAAGTAGACGTAATTTTAGTTTGTGTTTCATTTTACAGTCAGTGTATACGTGGACGCCGTGTAAAGTTGTATGCGATTCTGTGTTATTAGCTCTACTGTGCCCCATGTTCAACACTTTGATTAGTGGTTTTACCTACTGATGATGACAACTTAGTTGCCGAAACGTATTTAGGATACGATTATTGTGGTAAGGGGTTTTATACCTTTTTTGAGACTTCGCTCTTAACTATCTCAGACTTCCATTGCAGTGACCAAAATCTTTCCGGAGGGGAGCGCCACTCAAGGCCATCATTCAAATAATGATACAGAATAATTATTATTCTCTTTAAGTAGACTTTATCTTTAAAGACATTACAATATACAGATTAATACAGTTTCTGAAAATGTAACCTCATTTAATCCATATTACAATGCAGTTAAACTTATAAGAATCTAGTAATAGAAAAAATGAAAATGATAATTTATCTTCTCTAAAATCACTAACACCTAATCCTAGTTAGACAAAGTTTCTACTGCCTTAAACTCCCACTTATTAGTATTTTCTTAAGTTCCACTGTTAGTTTACTTACAAATGAGTAATTTCTGAATTGGTTTGAAAGCACACTGAACAACTGAATAGTTTACCTTGAGTGTGTGCTTTCCATATTAGGTTGTTGCTGATGCACTGCACCTCTTAACTTACTCCTTGTTTAATATCAGTGATCCATCCCGTATTCGTGATTGTATTACAGTAAGTTTGTAGAGGTTACCAAGAATGAATGTTTCCAGAGAAATAAACGAGTAATCAGAGAAATGCAAGTCACTTGTCAAATATCTCACTATTTCATTCTAGGCCCATAAATCCCATATCTTAATATGGACTCCACTGCGGACTGATAAATACTTTGTCTAGTGCTCACTGGCATGCCCATTGAGTAGAACCCGGTTATAACGACATCATCGGGACCGACAGTTTTTTGACGTTATAATCGATTGACGCTATTCACGAGGTAGACGACTTTTGAAAAACTAATTTTACAAATTTTTACATGATTAATCCGATACGTAACATGCTTTATTACCTACATATTTTACATTATAGACTAAATATTATGGTAAATACTTAAGTACAATATACACAACTTATTTTTCTAATGAAAGAAATCTGTAATTTTCCGTTGCACAGTTTTCGCACGCCAAAACTGTTTTTCTATATCCATTTCTAATTCTCTCACTTTATCAATAATTTGAGGTGACGTTTCTCGCTGTCTATAATAAGTTTTTAAAAGTTTTATGGCACTTAGGGCTTCTTCGTTTGTCGGTACGTGTTCTGCTTCGTCACATGAATCTTCTTCCTCCTCGATTTCATTATCGTTTGCGTTATCCCGCTGTTTTATGTCCTCCACGATATCAGGATCTGAACGCTTTCCCGACGTAATAAGGCAAGTGTCCACGGATGCAAAGTCGTCGAAACAAAACTGGTTTTCGTCACACTGATTTTGCTGCCACTTTTTAATAAGTTCACATAACGGAACGTCATCTTTATCATCTTCATTTAAGTTGTCACAAACTGGATTATTCCTTAATCTTGAATGACTAAAGCAGTTTGCTATAGTCTCAGAGGTTATACTACGCCAAGCCTTCTCTAAAAAGTCCAACGCGTCGAGAAGTGAAACTGCACATGGTTCGTTCTTGTCCATACCCGTAATAATTTTCTGCAGAAAAAATTTTCTGTAAAAACATTTTAAGCTTCTTATTACGCCTTGGTCCATTGGTTGAAGGATGCTAGTGCAATTTGGGGGCAGAAACACCAAATTAATATTTTTTAAGTGGGCTAATGATGGATGTGCTGGGCAGTTATCGACTAAAAGCAAGATTTTTTTACCTTTAACCGTAAGTTCTTTATCCCATTTTCGAATTTCATTTTCAAAGATTTCTGAAGTCATCCATGCTCTTTTGTTTGCGCAGTAATTTGTTGGGAGTGTTTTTATGTTTTTGAAGCAGCGTGGCTTTTTTGACTTTCCTATGACAAGAATTTTACATTTCACCGTACCGGTCATATTAGCACATACAAATGCAGTTAACCGTTCTTTGGCTAGTTTACCGCCTACACATTTTTCGCCTTTAAACCTCAGAGTCTTATCTGGACGAAGTTTATAAAAAATTCCCGTTTCGTCGCCATTGTAAATTTCATTGTCTTCACAATCTTGTCTTAATTTAGGCCACACTTCATTTAGCCACGTCTCTGCTTCTGTCATATTAACACTTTTCACTTCACCGCTCACTTTTCCGAACGTTATTGAATGTCTCCGTTTGAAACGCTCCAGCCACCCATCGCTGCACTTAAAATTTGTGTCCCCAAATAAACTTCCAAATTCTTCGGCCTTTTGCATAAGCAGTGGTCCATTAACGGGTAAATTTGCACTTCTACATTGCTTAAACCACGTAATAAGCGCTTCGTCGATTTCAACCTTTTCGCACGATCGATTTTTTTTTGACTTTTCTTTCCCTTTCACAAAGGTATTCATGATTTTGTTCTTATTTTTCACAATTGTACAAATCGTAGAATTAACTAACCCAAATTCGCGACACACGTCCGCTTTCTTCCTTCCACTTTCAACTGCTTTGATTATCGCGACTTTGTCGTCCACGCTTAAACTTTTTCGCTTTAAACCTGACATTTTCGATAAAGACATCTCGATGTTTCACTCACACGATTCAAATGCCGACTGAGGAAATTTCTTACGGACTTTGCCTGGCGCATTGCAAGCAACGGTAATATTCTTGGAATCCCCGAACGGGTCCGTTGCCGGCTAGGCAAATTCCAAGAAATCTTAATTCAACGAACGGTAATATTCTTGGAATCCCTGAACGGTCGGTTGCAGGCTAGGCAAATACCGGGAATTGAGCCATAAATGATAATATAAATACATACCTCAAGTGGTAAATATTTGTCGTTATATCAGGGGTTATTGACGCTAAAACCGGGGTTTTTCCCTGTACGTTTGAATAGTAAAGTACGGGACCGCTTAAAATTTGACGCTAAAAAAGGAGTGTCATTACAGCCGAAGCTGTTATAACCGGGTTCTACTGTATAATAAAAACGACTGACGAAAACATGCTGGATGTGTTCATTCAAAAGCAGGTGCTTATTTATTACTACGCTCAAACATGTGTGACCGGTAACCTCTCCATAAAATTTAAAAATGTTTTATTGTGTTCCAAGTAATGATAAAACCCATTCCACAATTGACCTCTAACTCCAATGTTCTTCAGCTCATGTAACAGTATTCCATTATCGAAAATTTAAAACACACGAGAAAAGGTTTTAAAATGCTTATCCAAAGTTGCAAACACGAAAAAAGGTCTCAAAATGCTTCCTTATGTTCCAAATAATCACAAAACCAATTTTGCAATTGACACCTAAATTTAATGTCAATGCTTTCCAGTTCCTATAATAGTATTCCATCATCCAAAGTACCGAACACACTGACTATACAAACACAACTATAAAGTAAATATAAGGTATAGTTAAAATATTTTAAAATGAAAAATAGGATTGTATTTATTGGTTGATTTAAATGTTACCTTAGCATCATAAATCACTTTATCTATTTACTTGTTTATCTATAGATCTTTATGAAAGAAAAACGAGAGAGGAAGAAGCAATGCAGCAGGCGCTAAGAGCGGCTGCGTCCAATTTAGGCGTAGATGCTGGGAAAACCATTAAATTAGAATCAGTTGACCATCTTGGTTACTATTATAAAGTCACACTAAAAGATGAACGTATTATGAGGGAAAATAAAAATTTTGAAATTATCGAAGTGCTTAAAGGCGGAGTGAGATTTACAGATAAAATATTGAAAGAATTAAACGAAAATTACATGAATATTTGCCGATTGTATGAAGAACAACAGAAAACTATAGTAAAGGAAATATCTACTATTGCAGGTATGTTTTTTTTTTTTGTGAAAAAAAGTCTGATTTATTGAATGAAGTCTTGTAAAATTTGAGTCTAACATTTTTATTGCACCAAAACTTTTTAATAAAATTTGCCTAACAGAGAGATGGGGGAGTTCTTGTTGTAAATAAGAAAATTAGTTTTATCAAGCGAGCCACAAAATTTGCATCCTAGGTGAACGACTGAGTTAGACATATAAGTCACGTCTGAGCTTAGAGAATTGACGAAGTGTCATTTGTAAATAATCACAAGTCAAATTGACAAGTTACGATTTAACCTATTACTAATAGTACGTAATGTAGGTTAGATCATTTAATTAACTGATTTAATCCATGCCATATTCTGAAAACTTTTTTTGTGGCTCACTCCTTAGTATCGCTAATATTTTTTTTTTCTAGCTGGATATGCAGATACATTGCGTAGTCTCAACATATGTATAGCTAAAGTAGATGTTCTGGCAGCTTTTGCCCATACGGCAACCTCAGCTCCTAATATATTTATAAAACCTATCTTATATGCCGAAGGCACCGGTGTGCTTAAATTAATAAAAGCCAGACATCCTTGCGTTGAAAAACAAGATTCTGTATCATACATTCCAAACAGCGTGGAACTAAAACAGGGAGAAATAATTTTAAATATCATAACTGGTCCTAATATGGGCGGTAAGAGTACTTACATGCGCAGTATAGCTCTATGTGTTTTCCTAGCACATATCGGTAGTTTTATACCCTGTGAAGAAGCTGAAATTTCATTGGTGGATTGTATTTTAACAAGAGTTGGATCAAGTGACTGTGAATTAAAAGGGATGTCCACATTTATGATGGAAATGGTTGAAACTTCCGGTATCATTAGGGTGAGTTAATTAAATTAATTAATATTTCCGTTTATAAAAATACTCTATATACTTGGTAGTTATTGAAAATAGTTTGTAAATCAATTTAAACTTTACTGCCTTGAAATTTCAATTAACTTGTTTTCATGTCATCAGCTTCTTTTGTATCAAGTTGCGCAGCGAATGGAAATGTTAAAAATCATAAAGCGCAGCCTCCAACCATGTTCTATTAAACCTAAGTAGACTAAAATAGACTATCTGTCCCAAACAACCCTTGGATTGCTGAAATTTCGAACTTTTGTAAAGTATCACGATTTTAATTGTTTCACCCAGTACACGATTGAACTAATTTATTTGCAGTTCACTTTGTTTTAATTTTTGAACTATAATATTGTATGTATGTATCACTTTTTTTTGAATCCATCGATTTATCTACGGCCAGCCACAATTTTTTACCGTGAATTTCACTCCGAATTATATAAAGTGTAAATTAAATATTCCGACGTACGCTAATATATAATAGATACGTAAGACAGCAATTCAAAACTACAAAAAAAATTATTCTACCGGAACTTAAATTTTTGTGTAAATTTAGGAGCACAAACTTTTCAAATACGTTCCTGTATTCAGATTGAATCTAAATAAATAGAAATATATGTCTACATGTCGATCCAACAAACAAATAGGCACTTATTTGTTCAAGTTCACAAAAAATACCTTTCACATTTCGGCAATGTAATGAATAATACGTCTTAGTGTGAAAATTTTATAGACATGTATTCATTCATAAATTTTCTTGTGCATCATGCTCTGTTGTTATTTATAAGTAGGCCAATGGCCTAACCTTTGTAATATACCGAAAAAAATTGAATATCGAGTTTCTTTAAAAGCTTTAAACGGTATAACCGTTTTGTGGTGATATGGAATTTGTAATTTAGTTGTCTTAATATAAAATTCACTGCGAGGAGTAATAAATTACATTTGTAATTTTTAATTGAATGTTCATTTTTTTTGTGTGTTGTATTTGCTTCTTCACTTAATGACAATTTCTTTGTCCTAAAAAGGGCAGATTTGTGTGAAACAAGTGGAATGCTTAAAGATGTCCAATGTGGCTGTCATTTGCGTAAATACAAGCTTCTAACCGATCGGTAAACTTTCGAATTACACGATTTAACACGGCTCGGTCTTCACTGCTATGGGTCGCAGCTTGAAAAATACGTTGCCGAAGATAATCTTTCACGGCCACATAACTTGGATGCAATGTACAGCAGTCTCTCAATCTGTACAAGGTTTGAAAATTAAATCATTTGATGGACATCTTCGGTTCGGAAACCGCTCTTCATAAATACGTATAGGAAGAATTGAATAAGCCATACTTCACGGAAGTTGATAAAGGAATATTAAATTTACCAGAGACGGGTCGAGACAAGCGCAGTTATAAAATATTTTTTTTCTTTGATCCCGTTAGAGATAGGGCATTAGCATTTTATGCTTAAAATGATTACAGCTATTACATATTAAAGTATGTGGGAATATTTCGTTTACACCTTGTATATTTTATTTTTTTCACGCAGTCGGTCGTGGTAAATAATTTTGTAATCTTAATCATAGAAAAAGTATAAAATAGAAGACTAGCTTATTAACAAGCACTTAAAACAAGATTTTGCGCCTCTGACGAAAAGTTCGCAAACTAAACCATATTGGCGGATATTTTAAAACGTAGCTTATTTGAATATATTCTTTTTTAGTATTTAGTATATCCTAGCCATATTAAAATTGATAAATATAATTTCCATGATTTTCTACAATAATTTGTGAAAATAAGTATAATTACATGTATAACAAAATAATTTGAAACATACATGAGTGGGTAAAACCACACCAATTTGTATAATATAAAAGTATTTTTAATAATATAAAATATTATTGAAAATGGGGTGTGAAGAACACAATACAAGTTATATATTTGTGAATGTATCTCCTCTCCAGAGACGCAGATCCAGCAGGGGCGTACCGACGATCCTGTAGAAAGTTGAAATACGTATCTGCGTCTCTGGAGAGGAGATACATGTGTGTTCTTCACACCCCATTTTTAATAATATTTTATATTATTAAAAATACTTTTGTATAATTACATGTACCAATTACAATGTGCCTAGTATAAACTAAATCAAAATATTAAAATTGGTTCTTGTACGAAGTTATAACAAAAGTCAAAAAACACAATTAGTAGTATATACATTTAATAAGAAAATCTAAATTTAAATATAATAAATATGTATAGCAAACGCCAATTAAGTTGGCGCGAGGAGGGGTAAGTTCGCGGTAAGTGGGGAGATTTGTATTTGGTTTTACATCAAATGTCAGATAATTCTAACCTCTGAGCGTGTATCACTTTATGATCCTCTAGCAAAGACATTATGTTTCGTCAAACCAGTGTTGCCAGGTGAAAAGAATTGGTTTCACTAGATGTAAACGTAAAAAATCACTAGATTTCACTAGACTTTTTCCGCAGTCATAAATTATGCACATGCATTAAATACATTAACCAGTACTATGTATATACCATCTTAGTTATTGTTAATAAAGAATGAACTATTGAAATTTTAAAAAAATGTAAAGCAAGAGGTAAATAATATTTTATTTGTTAATGGTAATTGCAATTTCTAGATATAATACATATATAGATTGGTACAGTACATAAATAGTATTTTGCAATAACACTGGTATTTTATGGAATCATGATATTCATGATGCTTATCTATTATTGCAGCTGTCCTTCCAATATAGTCATTACCACATCTTTTACATCTGAAAAACTCTTCTAACTTTAAGCTTGCCCCTATCCAATGTTTGTAACCATTATGTTTTTCCCAATCAATTTTGTATTTTTGTTGGTAATTTTCCTATCTTTTTGAAGTAGATTATCGAGCTCTATCTATGATCGACATAATAACTGCTAGAAATTAAAAGAGATTTAGGAAAATGAATAAAAATATATAAAAGTTTTACGTACAGTAAATACTTATATGGTAATAATTCAAAAATTAATCTATTTAAAAAATCATCGTAATTACTCTAAAAATTGCAACTTTAAAAATAATTTAAACGGTACTTCCCCGAGCTTTATGTACCTTATGTATTATACCAAGCAATTATTTAGTTTTAATGCATAGAAGTTGCTTCCACTACTAACATAGAGATGTCATTTTACGTAGGATCTATAATATTTAATAATAAATAACGTAAAGTAATATATTTTGATAAATATATGATTTTATATGAATTACATATAGGAAATCTAGTAAAATCACTAGATTTTACTACAATTCACAAGTTTTTCACTATATCACTAAGACAGCACCAAAATCGCTAGATCTAGTGAAAAATCACTAGACCTGGCAACCCTGCGTCAAACGTCAATTACAAATGTATTTTGACAATTACTTGAGTAGTGGGGGTGGACGTTTTTAAAAACGGCTTCTGCGCACCCCCTCCTCGCGCCAACTTAATTGGCGCTTGCTTATACTTAATAATAATCTACTGGTAATCCCAATTATGAGAAATATTAAATGAATGTAAATACAACTATTCAAACAAAAGAAAATAATATTAACACTGGATACATTATGCAATATGAAAATTAACAACACATTAAAACACAAGTAAAGCACAATAAAGAAAAAAATAATAAGTGCAAACAAGTAAACTGAATTTTCTATAATAAAAAAAAATGAAATATATTTTCAGAAAAATACAAATTAAAAGATTAATTATGGTATGTACTTTGTGAAACAGAGAGAAGAACAGTATGCATATCACAAGCATTTGAGATTTGATTAAAGTAAGAACACAATAGCGAAATGCAAGATCTTAACATATATACATTATGTAATATAATGATATAAAATGAACAATTCTGCAGCAGCAGATTTCAAGTATCTAACACAATTGTATAATTTATTAGCTTTGGAGCAAAGTTCTGTAATAGGTGTCACTCCCACACTTTTCAATAAGAAGTTCTGAAAAAAATTTAAGTCTTGTAAATAATCTAATTGAATAAGTTGTACATACCAGAAGTTTCCTTTTTACTGCTTGTAGATGGGTTATTCATAGATTCCTGAATGGATATGATTGCTAAAATTTGTATGTATTAATATTTTCTATATACTTTGTATATTTCATTTATACTGACAAATTGATGTAAGAGCTTCATAGATGTATTAATACATGATAAATTTAAAGAAACAACGGATAATGATTCAAATGGCTCTCGATTACTACTCCTTTGAAGCAAAATTTAGTTTTTGCAGTAATAGAAGTTTGTTGTCTTGCAGGAGCTATAATCACAATTATGTATTTTTTCTATAGAATATGGAATTTAAGGAAGTTCCAAAAATATAAAATGTTTTTATAACATGACCAATTTAATTATAGTTTTCTTTCTACAGTAATCTAACTATAACAAAAGATGCGAAACGTTCGAATTAAGAAACACTAAAAATAAAAACAAAGTCCAGAAAAATGCAAATAAAAATAAGACCTATATATAGAGCAAAATTGCTTTGGGAAGACACCAATTTGCGCGAGCGAATCGCGCAACCTGAGTATTAACGCCCTGAAAAACATAGGTCGGGCTGGGTCTAAATTAGCGCGCAATTTAAAATTCGAATTTTACGTAAAACGTTTTGTATTTTTATTTCGTGTGCAGCGGAAACAACATATTTCATTTATTATGTTCGTTTGCCATGAAACATAATTTCATAAACACATTCTATTGTCTGAATGAATAATAAAGCGTTATTATTTTATTTATTTTCAAGTGGGATTTTTAACAGAGATACAACCAACAATTTCTGGTTCAATTATTTATTTTCATTATAATTTAAACATTTACATATATCACAGTTTTTCTTCTTTTACCAAGATTTTATTCATTATATTTGTAAATTTATGAATATTCATTCGGAGTAAAAATAATTTGTTGTTTACACGTCGTCTTTTATTACTACATAATTATACATACTTACCCTTAGTTACTAATGACATAAATACAAAGATAACTACATATATAAATAAGTTATATTTCAACAATTATTCATCAACTTAATCAGAAAAATAATCAAAAATATCGTCTTCAGAATCACTATCCAAATTAATTATAAATTCCTCGCAATATTGGTCCATAATATGTTCCCTTGTGATGTATTCCTTTTCAATATTTTCTGCATGTCTACAAACACTGGACTAATCGTCTGGTGTAATTTTGGTAAATTCTTCGATAGCAATTTTTTCCACGTCATCTAACTTAAACGTTATATTTCTAGTTGCCACTCTGTTTTTCACAATATCCCATATCTTTTCTATGGGGTTCAATTCTGGGTGATAGGGTGGCAACCTTAAAACAGTGTGTCCGTTCTCTGCCAATATAGCATCTATGCGATATAATGTATGACAGGGTTTGTACATTTTAATTAAATTGTACAGCTCCGGTTTCGTAAAATTATCTTCGTATTGTATGCCTCTCTCGTTAAGCCATTTTATCATTTCTGATTTTACGGTATTGGAAGTTGGATGCTTGATCGCAGTCACATTGTGATAACTGGCGTTATCTAACACCAAGACCGAATTTTTAGGTAAATTTGGTATGAGCTTACTTGTAACCCATTTCTTGAAATTTTCGTAGTTCATGTCGTCGTGATAATCGCCAGTTTTTTTCCCAGATGGGTATATTAGCAGGGCATTATCCACAAAACCTTGTGCGCTACCTTAACATTAATTATGTCAATACGATTTTTATATTATAAACTTTAGACATACCGGCATGTGATATAATGAGGCGTTTTCCCTTTGATATCGGGCACTTAAGACCACTATTGGAATTATCGGTCCATGCGTAAGGAGTCGTGTGTCCAGCATGGATATACGTCTCATCTACAAATATAATATTTAATAAATTTATAAAAAAAAAGAATCTATGCTTTACCTGTATAAATAATGGGACGATTTTGGCGACGATAATTCGTAACCTTTCTGATGTAAGTAGCTCTCAACTTGCGTATATCGTTACGTTCCATCAAAAGCTTCCTGTTGTCATTGGTTTTCTTCCATCTATTAAATAGAAAAAATATTATAATAAAAATTCAATAAGAAGTTATTGTGATATTAACCTGAAACCCATTTGTAGTAATAATTTTCTAAAAGATGTGCGTTTGCCCATAAAACCGATTGCTTCATCGCCTTTTATTCTATTATACACAGACCTTATTGTGGCCTTACTTTATCGGTCACATGAAAGTTATGGATGGTGCGACGGATTATTTCTACCCCACATTGATCCACAGTGGATTTTGGAGAGCTTCTTGGATTACTCACCGTAGATTTCTCTTCTTCGTCGCTGGCTTTTCCTTTGCGGATAATACGACATATAGTGCTTTTACTAATTCCAGTTGCCTCTGCAACCATGTCCAAAATATTCCCTACAAACAATATTTATTTCTTGCTATCGTTTATCATTGCTTGCAATATACGACAAAAATTACATTATGATAGTTTAAAGAGTAAAACATAATTTACCATTCATATTTCTCTTTTTGATAAAATTGTACACGTTATGAATGATTTCCCGTGATTGTTCTGCTATTATTTGTCTTTTTTTCACTGGTATTTCAACATCTGCAGGATCACGACATCCAGATGTGGACGGTAAACTAGACATAATAATCTATAACAAATAAAGTATATGTTTCAACAAATCCTATTAAAAATTCATGAAAAATAATGTAATACCTACAGATATAAAGGCCTTCTATTCCAAATAGTTGTGAAAACAACTGATTTTGTAATAAAATTAACTCAAAGAACACGATCGACACCTTACGGACGCTAGAAGACAACTGGAGAATATTACAGTCAATGTTATTCGGCCTGTCTATACATGCAAGAACTATGTCTTTTTCTCTCGTTTGGGGTACACTTTTCTTTATAAGTTCCAAATTGGTTTCTGCGTCAGTGTCTTCCCAAATTGACACTACTCTAACAACGGTTTAATAAACACAACAAAAAGATAATGGCGCCAAAAAATGTCAACGTTGGCCCTAATTGGTTAAAATTATTGACTGTCGTTGAAGCAAATATTCTAATTGTCGGTAATTAAAAGTACTATCCATTCTGCCACCTATTGTAAAGTTCGCAAACTTGACATCTTTTATCCTTGTCTAACAATTATGTTTTAAACACGGCAATTTAAGTGAAATACCCCTGATCTTAATCCACTTGGCAATTTCCAATCGGGGTTTTATTTGTCTCAAAGCTGTTCTTTTTGGATGTTATTAAATGGAATGTTACAACCACTCATCATAAATGTTAAATAATCCACTACAAATTCGGTATAAGGTTTTTAAACGCATTTTTTCGATTTGTGATTTGCGCTATTGACATGTTTATGACATTGTGATCGTTTCAAAATCAATAAATCCCTTATGCACACCAAACACCTCACACAAGCTCCGTCTTATACAAGTTAGAAATTTTAGCTCCATTTGTTAATTTGTTACAAGATGATGAGCTACAGGATGGATAATATCAGCAAGATGGAGCTTGAGCTCATACCACCGATGCAAACATTGCTTTCATGCAGGAATTTTTTACAGATCGCATTATTAGCCTGAATACTATCTGGTCACCACGATCTTGTGACTTAACTTGTGATTTACTTTTATGGACACATTTAAAGAATTCGATTTTAGAAACATCTATCATTGATCTTGACGATTTAAAACAAAACGATCACTAACAAGATTGAAGAAATCAATAATATATCAGAATTTCTCCAAAACGTTCTTAGTTCGCTTAAAAAAGAATTACTCTCTGCAGGGATGTATCATTAAATTAAATAAAGTGAGAGGTAGTTCTAAGTCGAATCAAATTAAGACACAAGTAATTTTATTCATGGCATACTCTGAAAAACTTTTTTTTGGCTCACGCATTATTGTCCATTTTTATCAATGACCATTTGCCATCTCTTAGTCAGCATCGTAATTCTAAGTTCAAAAACTTTAGCCTTGATCGGTAACAACAATTATAGAAAGAGCGATTTGATATCATCAGTATTACTGAGATTTTCACCATTCAAGATTTGCAAAAATGAAATAAATGCTAACATGATCGTGCGAAGTCAAGACTGGATGTGGAACATATCCCAACCGAGCTCTAAAACTTTTGCTGAGTGACCAAAGATGCGTGTAGCCTTGTCATGTTGTAATACAAGTTAGTTGTTATCTGAACTAATCGCTTGGTAGTGTGGTAAAATTTTAAAGTTGACAATTTCTTTGTTAACCTTCTTTTGATGAATATCAGCTTAGGGTGTTGTTTGTGTTAATCCCTTTCGCTTGGAAAAAGATCACGAATCTTTTTCCATTGAGATTGTTGTGAACAACTCATTTTTCGTCGTCGGTTATCAATTTTCAAAACCGGACCATTTTGGTTACGTTTATATAAACAAATCGCATATTTAACGCATTGTCTTTAGTAAATTGCTTTAAATTCATAAGGAACCTATATATCGAGTTTTATTTATATATCTAAGTTTTAGACGTTTTTCAATAGATTATTGCTTTGATTGCAAGGCTTCATCACCATACACAAATAATTTTTTATGACCAAAAGCAAAATATGACGAAATTATCATTTAATTTTCCATTCTTCAATTGACGCCACATAAAATCTACTCAACTAACTTATCGATTTATTTCTTTTACTCAATGACATTCGGAGTACCAACTATAAAACGACAATGTAAATCCGACATTTCGAATATGCAAATACAGCTAAAAATTTAACTAAAGCCATCTGTCAGTGAAATCCGAAATTATATAGTTGCTAATAGAATAATATTTCCATTATAACGCAAAAGAAATAACGGGTGTTCAGAAACATTCGAAGTCAAGTGGGCTCTGAACAAAAAATCGTATATCTTTACTTAAGTATCTGATTTGTAATAATTATTAAATGTCAACTGTTGTCTGTCAAAAATCAATCTATCTCAGACATGACTTCATATTTTCAAGGACTACTTTGACTTCGAATGTTTCTGAACACCCGTCATATTGTCGTAGGTGGTATAGGGATCCCAAAACTTTATATCTTAGCCACTTACCCATTCGTAATACCATCGCTTTCTTACTTTACTAATATTTATATAAGCAAAAGTAGGTAATAATATTTGTGGTTGATTATGACGTTGGCGAAAGAAATACAAGGAGATATAAGCTATATTTGGCTTTTAAAGCGCTATATAAAATAATATTAAGAATCATTTGCCACATAAACAATACAAATATGTTATAATATTAATATTTCATATTAATGTAATATCATATTCAATATCTAGTAGATCCTGAAATTTTTTATAATGATAAATTAGCAGACGAAACGTATAAAATATTTTTTTTTTATAGAGTGCTACATCAAATTCTCTAGTCATAATAGATGAATTAGGACGAGGAACTTCAACATATGATGGATGTAGCATAGCATGGTCAATAGCTGAGTAAATATATAGTTTTTTTAATTAATTAATGTAATTAATAATATATCCTTATTTTTCAGACATTTGGTGAAAGAAATAAAATGTTTTTCATTGTTTGCTACACATTTCCACGAAATAACAAATTTAGCTACTATTTTCCCAGAAGTACAAAATTTACATGTATCAGCTGTAGTAACCAGAGATACAATTACGCCTCTTTACCAAGTCAGAAAAGGTGTTTGTGACAAAAGCTATGGTATACATTGTGCAAAAATGGTTAACTTTCCACAAGATGTTATACAGGTACATTTGAATTTTAAGCTTACAATAAATTTTAATATTCTGTCTTAAATTGCTGTAAGTTACAGTTGTATGTAATTAGAAACAGGTTTGAGTAGGTAATGAACAGACATAGAACAGATTTCAACAGGTATAAAACATATACAAAAAAGGTTTTAAATATATCTATACGTAAATATGCCGCATAACGCTTTTGTTTAATTATGAAGCAGACATGTAAATAATTTACATATCTGTAACTGTATACTCGGACAATACCTCGTATTTTCAGCATTTACTTCTGCTTAAGACATATGTTTCTGCCATCTATAGGCGTCGTCAGTTAAGCTAATGAAGCAATGTATACAAATGATACAAATCTTTATAAATAGATCTGTATCTGTATATGACTTTTAGCCGAAACCGCCTATTAGATAAAGCAAATCTCATTCTATCAGGTGGCAATTATTTAATAAGTGACATCTGACGGACGAAAGAGACTTTACCGAAAAAAGCGATCTTTCATTTGACCAGCTAAGCGGGTACGAAACGAAACAATACGGGTGTCCTTCAAAAACTAGCCAGATGGTGGTAAATATACAAAAAAGGTTTTAAATATATCTATACGTAAATATGCCGTAAAACGCTTTTGTTTAATTATAAACAGACATGTAAAAAATTTACATATCTGTAACTGTATACTCGGACAATACCTCGTATTTTCAGCATTTACTTCTGCTTAAGACATATGTTTCTGCCATCTATAGGCGTCGTCAGTTAAGCTAATGAAGCAATGTATACAATGTCCGTCAGATGTCACTTATTAAATAATTGCCACCTGATAGAATGCGATTTGCTTTATCTAATAGGCGGTTTCGGCTAAAAGTCATATACAGATACAGATCTATTTATAAAGATTTGTGTCATTTGTATACATTGCTTCATTAGCTTAACTGACGACGCCTATAGATGGCAGAAACATATGTCTTAAGCAGAAGTAAATGCTGAAAATACGAGGTATTGTCCGAGTATACAGTTACAGATATGTAAATTATTTACATGTCTGTTTCATAATTAAAGGTATAAAACATGTTTAAACAGATAATGAAGTGATTAACCTATTCATGTTCGAACCTGTTTCTGAGCTTTTGAATTTCAAGCGTGCAGTGGTCACGGGATTAAAAAATAAGTGGAGGGGATAAAATGTGAATTTAGACTCCTATGGGGTCTAAATTCATATAGTAGTATAGCGATAGTATATTAATAGTTTAGCTATACTACTACATTTCAAACAGAATTAAAAGAGCATTGCATCATAGTGAGAGTGCGTCATATTATCAATAATTTTGAAAGCTATGGTTGCTTATATCCGCAACAATATAAACAGAAAGGAATTTCACAAAATGAAGTATGAGATGCTCTCATTTGTGCTGCAGTAGAAAGACAACCAGAATTATCTAGCAAAAAAATTGTTAAGCAACTAATCTTCTTAGACAATACCATTTTGTAGGGTTAAAAAAATACTGTTCTTACAAATTAAGAAAATCAAATTAAATATTTCCGAACGGCAAGGTTTGAGTTTTGTGAAACAGTTTCAGAACGTAACAAACATTTTGTTAAATATATAAACTACTCAAAAATGAATAAGGAATTTTTACTTTTTTGTATTTTTTAGATAGTATGGGTAAATATTTGTAGTGTATTATATTAGATACATAATTGTACACGACAATTTAAAATTTTCAAGTATATTTATTCAGAAAAATCGTTAGATTACTAAGATATGATCAAAAATTAAATAAGCAACATTTTTAACAATAGCTAAAATAAACATTTTTCTGTAACAATTAATTCTAAAATCGTGTATAATGGCCACGGACATCTCTCACAGCTGTACATCTTCGAGGCATACTCATAATGCAATTATTAATGTGTTCTTGTGACACTCTTCTCCAACACAGCGGTAAAATTTCCCGCAAGTGTTGCACGTTAACTGGGGGTGGATTATGTTCGTTGAGCTGTTCTTGAAGTCTGTCCCAAATGTGCTCAATTGGATTCAAGTCGGGAGACGGTGGTAAAGGTAATGGTTAATATGGAGGTCATTTATTGTTTGCATTACAATTTGTGCACGATGAGGTCTTGCATTATCATCAATAAAAACCTTGTTTTCATCCACAGCCTCACGAAAGTCGGCCACATATTGCTGAATAATGTCATCTCTGTATATGTGTCCATTGACATTGTTTTCAAAGAGATGGAGGTTCGTACGTCCATTCAAACTAATGCCCGCCCACACCATGATACCACCGCCGCCAAAAGGCACCACAGCTTTTGTAAACTCGCGTCTATAACGGTCTCCTCGAGTTCTCCAGACCCTTACTCTACGATTATCACTAAATAAGCAGAATCTGGATTCGTCGGTGTATAAACCATGCTCCCATTAAAAATTTTCTGCTAGTCGTTGGTTAACCCAAGTTCTTCTAGCCATTCTATTGGCATTAGTGAATTTTGGGTGTCTCACAGGCCTGCAGCTATGAAAATCCATTTCCCTCAGACGGTTTCTGATGGTTTGATCCGAAACTCTAACTCCAGTGGCGGCACGTAACTATGTTTGCAACCATACAGCACTTCTAAACGGATTCATCTTTGTCTGAATTCGTATGTAGCGGTCTTGTCTCTGATTTGTTTTCCTCTCAGATCCACTACCGGGTCTTCTCCTTGCAGATCCTACCTGTTGGAATCTTGTTAGAGCCCTACTAACAACACTTGGAGACACATTAAAAATTGCGGCAATTTCTGCTCCAGATTGCCCTCACTGATGCAATAACGCAATTAAATCAAAAGTTTCTTTATTTAAATGACGTCTTGGCACCGTGAAAATGTGAAATGACATTTAAAATGAATAATACTTGTCAAAAAATGCGATTTTTATAATTTTGTATTCTAAATTAATTTAAGGTTAAAATACAAGATTCAATATTTTATCACACAGAAAAGACATTTACCAAATAAAATGTCCACAAACGACTGTGGGCCTTCTAATTTATCTATAGTTTGAGAAAATACGTTAAATTTAATCGAATTAATTAGATCTGTTAAAAAAAGATCTAATTCCCTATTAATTTTTGAGTAGTTTATTATTTACTTCCAACTTCCCTCTACATGGTCATTATAATTCTGTTAGTGTTCAGTATTGGTCTAAGGAACGCAATATTCGGAGAAGGTTAATATTTGGACAGGCCTTATCATTGGATCTTTTTCCATTGAAGGAAATTTAAACTCACAAAGATATTTACTTCTTTTGCATAGTAATATCGCAAAGTATACCAGATATTTCTATAAATTACGTTTGGTTTCAAAAAGTAGAAAAGCCGCAGGGCCCAGAGGTATTCCACCAGAACTCCTGAAATATGGATCTGAAAAGCTGCATAAACGTCTAACAGAACTGTTCCATAAGTGTGAAGACGGTGCGGTAATACCCTATGAATGGCATACATATCAACAATATATAAGAAAGGGCGCAGAGATGTATGCGTAAATTACCGTGGTATATCAGCCACAGGTTTTATCAGTAGAGTGTATAGTAAAATTTTAAAGCAGAAGCTAGAAAGTGAGTATAATGGCCTCGAAGCCGAAGAACAACGAATCACCTCTTCTGTGTCGCCCATGTTAACGAGAAAAGATTAGCAATTAACCAGGAAATACATTTACTCTATGTAGATCTTAAAAAAGCTTCCGACAGCGTTCCTCAGGCAAGACTTTGGGAAGTGCTGAGAAATACAAATATCGAAAATAACTTGATCAGAGCAGTTAAAAACTTTTATAAAAACGCCCAAGCCAGACTAAAGATAAAAGGAAAAGCAACCAGCGCATTTAATATAATCAAAGGGCTCAAGCAGGGATGCTGTCTGTCGCCAACATTATTTAAAATATGTTTAAAACACACCTTAAGAACGTGGAAACGAAAGTGTGAAAGTATGGGTGTCCCGTTGGCAGAAAGAAATATATACACGCTATGCTTCGCAGATGATCAAATAGTGTAAGCTCAAGATGTGGACAACATAGAATATATGACGCGCAAGTAGATTGGAGCATATCGTAAATGGGGTCTAGAAGTGGACACAGAAAAAACAATATATGTGCATAGGTGGCGTACAAAGAGAACTTTATCTTAAATGATGGACAAAAAAATTAAACATTGCTACACCGGGACTGCATGTGCCACAGGACGGTACTCTAGATAAAGCTATATGATATAGGAACAATGAGCCAACACTCACTGAAATAGTATTCTCTGGGATGAAAATATCTACATAAAAAATAATATCCTAACATACAAAACAATTGTTAAGACCATAGCAACTTATAGCTCTGAAGTCTGGCCACTTAAAGCAGTAAAAGCTTTGCTGATAACAGAAATGGACTTCTGGAGAAGAGCTGCAGGTAGATCTAGAAGGGACAGAGTCCGAAATGAGAATATACAAGAGGCCTAGAAGAACTTGGAGCGAAGGAATTGACAAGGAGGTAAAAGTGAAAGGTTTGGAAAACAACTTATGGGAAGACAGGGACCAATGGAGATTGGACATCGGAAGACGGCGAAGAATGTTTTAAACCGATACAATACATACATTTGGTTTGAGCACGATGGATGCCCTGCTCATAATGCTGCAATTGTGCGACAATATTTTAACAGTTATTTAATATCAGATTGATAATTGGTTGAATGCTATTCGCTGTTCTATTAGGTCGTTTGATTTAGCCCCAAATGATTTTTTCGAATGGGGTAATGTAAAATCATCCATTTATGGTTTTCAAAACAACAGAACTCGTACTGCCACTGATTTAACTGCGAACATTGCCCATGTATGCGAAACATATTAGTTCGGACATTGTTGAATGTTTGCAAAAATTTGTCGACAGATTAGGGTATTGCGCTTTTCAGTAAGGTGATCATTTTGATCTGTTCTAATAAAATTATTCGGAATTGTTATTCAGTTAAAATATTTTTTTTATTTAATTCTTTTTGGTCTCTTAAGAAGAGTTATTTAATTTTTCCTTGCCTCTAGAGAAAATTTAATACGTTTTGCTTGTCGATTAGTGTTGCAATGTATTTATTGCGTTCATCGCTTCTTTGTCGTGCGAGTTATACCGCCTCATTCTGAGCAAACGCAACGATCCGAATGTATGAATATTTCTCCCGCTCCGAATAAAAATCCCCTGAACGCTTTTAGCCAATCACAAAACAGTCTGTCGCGCAACCATTTGACAATGTCACAAATTAGTGTCACCACTGTCACCATATACGGAGTCTCTTAAGCGTCTGAATAGTGATAATGCCGCGTTATACACTAGAAGAGAAAGCCGAAATGATGAAATGGTATCACGCTGATAATTCTTATCAAAGAGTATGTGACTTATTTGCCGGAAGGTATGCCGACAGGCCCATCCCGAACAAAGCTACAATTTGTAGACTTAAAAAGAAAATAGACATTACTGGTTCTGTACAAAATTTAAAACCATTATTCCCAAATCGCAGAGTTCCTAATGATACGTCCATTTTAGTATGCGCTGCAATAGAACTAAATTGAAATATGACACTTAGCGATATTTCCAATGATTTAGGCATATGCTGCTCTTAACCGCATACTAAAATTAAATGGTTTTCGTAATTATAAATATTCCAAACATCATCAATTATTTTACGGCGATGAGTTTAAACGGATGAATTTCCGTTATTATATAATTAATTTCTCATTATGAACAATTTATTTTATTATTTGTAAGAGTAAATTTTTCTTTACATTACTAGAATTTAATTTAGTTTTTATTAGTTCTGAAATTTATTAAGTATACTATGAATAGTTTTTGTGACCTTTATTATTAAAATTTAATTTATTAAATCTCTTGATGCCTTATTTGCAATTTTCTTGATCGCTTATTAATAATATCATTACGCTTTGTGTAACCAGCGTCAGTATAACGTATTGCAATTTACTCATTACCATAACACAGGACTAAACAATTTATAGTCCTTTAATAGTAATTTGGTAATCAGATAATTTTTCTTACGCGGCTCCATAATATGTATGTATGTATGACATATGACATCGATGTTGACGCGCCTACAGCAGTATTAGGAGCGAGAGAAATAATTGCACATTCGGATCGTTGCGTTTGCTCGGAATGAGACAGACTGTGTTGTGATTGGCTAAACGCGTTCAGGGGATTTGTATTTGGAGCGGGAGAAATATTCATACATTCGGATCGTTGCGTTTGCTCAGAATGAGGCGGTATGGTGCGCGATATATCGCACCGCGCTTGGAAATTCTGATTTTATGTATCATTGCGTGACTGTAAGACACTCGCATAGTATACAGGGCTACTGTTGAATGGCGCCTAAGCTATGCCAATTTGAAGAATACATATAAATGTCTAACTGAAAATCAAAAAAGAAATTTATTTCATTGAAAATTTCCAATTTTTAGGGCCAAAATGTAGTTAAGTCGGTCCTTAACTTTGTTTATCCTATATTTCGAAAAATGCAGCTGATACAAATTCATTGATCTGTCAAAAAAAATGAGAAAATTCCTGGACTTCACTATTCATGTTGTGTTTTTTTGTACCAAAGTATTTATACAATATAGTCAGTTGCACATATGGTCTTTTTATTGCATGTTTCTTTTTTTGTGGATATCAATATTCCTTTACATCTTAGTTTGAACGTTAAATTTCTTTTAAAATAAAATTAGAATAAAACAAAAGTTTCTGCAAATGACAATTAATGAATATTAAATCTTATTTTTACATGTCAATGTCGCCTTATGTGATGCATTAATAACTATATATACACAAAGTAGAGAAGTGAAAAGCTGTGACTGTCTTTGAGATACCGTACATTGATAAGCTTCAATTAATGCGAAACGCGTCTGTACGTTCTCGTTGATGGAAATAGCTTTTCACTAATTTTTAATTATCCTAAAACAAAAGTTGTTAGCTTTATGCGTACTTTGTGCATGGACTGTGTGTTGTTTAATCTTAAATACCTGGTTTTTAATTATTTGTACACAATTATTTACATTCTTTTTTTAGTTTCTTTAAATTGGTTGTACTGACAAATATGAATGTAGGCAAAACACGACAAAATAATTTACAAAAAGTGTGCGAAATACCCACCATGAGCTCTAATTCAGGCATCAATTCGGGGCTGAAAGTTATTATTAGGGACTGGGCACGAGAGGCCCATGACTCATCGCCCACGGGCGTATTATTAAAAATTTGTATTTTTAAAGTTTTTAATTTTATTTATATAATTGAAAAACAAACGGGTGGTGATCTATAAAATACGAAATACATTTTTATTTGTTCATTTTGTAGTTCAACTTGAGTAAAGGAGTATTAATATTAACGCAATAATTTCTCAAGGTTCTCTTCTGTAAAATTTGTTCTCTTTGAATAAAATATATAAAGCGTCCTTTCTACATCGCAACTGGTTATAGGTGCATATTGGAAATATTCTTTTATTTCGGCGTATTTAGCAGTTAGATTTTGAGGCATTGTCCTTATACATAATTGCCGCAATATTATTAAATCTGAATTTCTATTAAAAACTGTGTCAAACTTTTGCCGAAGGTCACATCCGAAGTCACTTGGAATATTTTTCAAATTATTAATAGCCAGATCTAATGTGGTTAATCCATCATTTAATGTGAGATTTTGATTTTCAAAATAAGTGATTAGTTTTGGCAAATTTCCAAAGTGTTCCTGGAGAGAGTACATTTGATTTTTTAAATTTGGAATTTGTATTAGTTCCTTGCACTCAGAAATACATCGAGCATCGTCATTTAAACATGTAACGAAATTTTGTATACATCGAAATTCTCTGCATAAAAACTAGTAGCTTCCAACCATGTTCTCCAAAGGTGTTTCTGATATATTCACAGATTCTGTGGAGAGCATGTGCTACACAAGTAATATGCAGCATATTAGGATATGTTTCCTTTAATAGTCTGCCTGTTTTTAACATACAGTGTGTTTCACTTTTCATGGGGACACCTAAATAACTTTTTTATTTTGAAAGCAATCAATATAAAATTGTTATCACTTATGTAGGCCACGACAATGCACCTTTTCGTATGAATAGAGTTTTTATAAAGTCAATACCCAGCCAATTATAATTAAAATAAAAAGTAGTGTTTCAAGTAAAGTCATACTAGCGATTAAAATAGAGCAAAAAAGTACTAGGAAAAGTTTTTGCAAATCACTCAAGGACCCCCAATACCAAATTTCGCATAAAATTTTTCATTTTTAAATTCTTCTACATTTTTATGCTATCTGTAGATAATAGTTTGTTATCGCAATAATAAGAGTGCCGTGAAGCAAAAAAATAATTTGTCAGTTCAGACGTCAATTCACTAAACAGTTTACGTCAGTTGTAACTATCGATAGACATTTAACTCTTGCTCAAAAAGTAGAAATTATTCGAATTGTTTGTGGTAATGTATGTTCTACCCGAGAGGCTCCTAGAGAGTTTAACGCGAGACATCTTGAACGTCCACCCATCCGTCATCGAACTGTTGCATACTGGAATAAAATTTTCAACACTACTGGAAATATTGCTAAACCACGTCAACGAGAATTGAACAATCGAGAACACCATTTCGATGCAGTAATATTAGCAGCGTATCGTAATAATCCTCTCACGAGTTTACGAGATATGGCTAGCAGCCTCTCGGGTAGAACGTACTATCGTGAGCAAATGAAATTGCACACTTTATTATGTTGGCATGTCGAAATTTCAAAATTTATCTAATGTATACAGTACTTTTGAAGTGTCAGTGTCAGCATTTAATCATAACATAAATGACATTAGCTTGACAATTTGGTAAAATTTACGCAGCTATAATAGTGCGTTTACTTTCAGTTGCTCACGATAGTACATTATCACCAACAATTCGAATAATTTCTACTTTTTGAGCAAGAGTTAAATGTCTATCGGCCATTGCTCAGCAAAGTTCAATAATTACAAATGAAATAAACTGTTTAGTGAATTGACGTTCGAATTTACAAATTATTTTCTTGCTTCATGGCACTCTTTTTATTACAATAACACTATTATCTACGGATAGCATAAAAATGTAAAAGAATTTAAAAATGAAAAATTTTCAGCGAAATTTGGTATTAGGGGTTCTTGAGTGGTTTGTAAAAATTTTTCCTATTTTTTTTTGCTCTATCTTTATCGCTAGTATGACTTTACTTGAAGCACTACTTTTTATTTTAATTATAATTGGCTGGATATTGACTTTATAAAAACTCATAAACTACTACATAAGTGATAAAAATTTTATATTGATTGCTTTCAAAATAAAAAAGTTATTTAGGTGTCCCCATGAAAAGTGAAACACACTGTATATGCAGCACTGTCACAAATGTGACAAACAAAAGTATTTTTTTCTTTTTACCTGTCGTCCGAATGAAGCATTTGGTGCATATTTTCGTAAATGGTTTTAGCTGCTGTTTCTGCATCAACGGTATTTATAACTTTTGTTGCTATTACATATGCGTTATATGGAATAGTTGGATGCAGTATACCAGCTATAACATTTACCACACACAGCGTCCTAATATATCGACAGTTTCGTCAGCAGTTATCCATAGGTACTGATTTGAAAAATGGCTACTAATGCATTCTACTGCTTTCATGTAGCATTTAGAAACATAATATTTGCGTACGGTGGATTCATCAGGAACATTTCGATATTTTTGGAGAAATATTTTGAAGGTGGGATTGTTAAGTTTATTTAATGGAATATTTGCCGCCACATTAAAATTGTCAGATTCCAACGGGTCTAATTTCTGGGTATGTGTTTGCGATGCTAAGTAACGTTTTACGTGCGATTTCTTGGAATTTTTTAACGATATTTTACAGACTTTGCAATAAATTTCGGAATCAATGGCAATGGATATACAATCAGTAGTATATATGTTGAGCACTTGTGAAATTATTACACTATTAAACTTAAATAAAACACCTTATATTTCACAAACAATAGTATATTTACTATATGTACATTTCATGTGCACTGCACACATCGTCAGTAGTTACTAATTTAAAAGTATTATTTTTTAGTACATGTCTAGTAAAAAATATCTATTTTTTTGGTTAGGGGTGCAAAAATTACAATTATAAATGGTCAACAAATGGTCAAAAACATGCAAATAAAAATATAACAATAAAAATAAAAATAAAAAATTTATGGATGTATTGTAACAGTGTCTGCTAAAATCTATTGAAATTCCAAGAAGGACAAATTATGGGAAAGACCGTTACCTATGAAAAACAAGACATCTGACTGTGTTTTGGCATGTCGGGTTCTATTAAATAACAATATAGTAGCGTGAAGAGGATCTATTAGTTATTAGATACTGTAGGTATACAATTTAAAAGTTTATTATTAATAGGTGACATGTCATTATTTAGGAGGTAATTTTTGTATTTTTTCATATGTATGGCTTCCCACATGTCTAAATTTTTGCTATTACATTTTTTAATTAATTTAACATTATCTACGCTGAAATTATGTCCGGTATCTAAATGATGTAGAGCTAATGCTGATTTATCTACATTGTGAAGTTTTACATGAGCTAAATGTTCTTTGAAACGGGTTTGAATATTTCTTCTTGTTTGGCCGATATATAATTTTGGGCAGAAATTACAGTTAATTCTGTAAATACCTGATTCTTTCAGTGGGTCTGTGTTTACTAACTTTGTTTGAAGATATTGTTGTAACTTATGAGTGTTGGAAAAAGCAGGAGTTAGATTATATTTTTTTAACAATTTAGTTACGTTATTCTGCCAACTTTTGTGAAAAGTAATTTTGCAATATTTTTTGGTATTACTCTTTGTATTTGGAGTTAATCTGGTTTTAAAAGTTTTTAGCTTCTTCTTTTCTAGTTTGTTTTTGATTTTATCCACCAATTGTTTATCGTATCCGTTAGATTCTGCTACTTTTGTTATGTGGTCTAGTTCTTTCTTAAAATTCTGTCTTGTTTTTCATAGGTAACGGTCTTTCCCATAATTTGTCCTTCTTGGAATTTCAATAGATTTTAGCAGACACTGTTACAATACATCCATAAATTTTTTATTTTTATTTTTATTGTTATATTTTTATTTGCATGTTTTTGACCATTTGTTGACCATTTATAATTGTAATTTTTACACCCCTAACCAAAAAAATAGATATTTTTTACTAGACATGTACTAAAAAATAATACTTTTAAATTAGTAACTACTGACGATGTGTGCAGTGCACATGAAATGTACATATAGTAAATATACTATTGTTTGTGAAATATAAGGTGTTTTATTTAAGTTTAATAGGATATACAATCAGTTTGACCCTTAATCCAACTCGCCATTGTTTCACGATGCCATTCTCGACGTTGTTCCATATCATATCTGAAAAAGTACTTTAAACAATGTTCTAGATCTAAATAAATAAAATGAAAAATGTATGCTAAGTTATTGAATAAGCTTCGTAAAGAGATGAAAATCCGAAGGGGCCAAGTCCGGGCTATACGGTGGATGGTCGAAAGTTTCCCACTTGATTTGCTGCAAAAGTTGTTGTGTTATCGCAGCTGCATGAGGCCTGGCATTGTCATGAAGGAGAATGACGCCTGTAGACAATAGACCTAGCCGTCGATTTTGTATTGCCCGCCGTAATTTCCTTAATGTTTCACAATAATAGCATTAATTGTGTCTCCACGGGCCATAAAATCAATGAGCAGTACACCTCGTCGATCCCAGAAAACGGTTGCCATGAGTTTCCTGGTGGACAGAACAGTCTTGAATTTTTTTGGTTTGGTTGGTGAATGAGCGTGATGCCACTCCATTGACTGTCGTTTACTCTCAGGTGATGCATAACAAAACCATGTTTCGTCCCCAGTAATGATGCGAGTCAGGAAAGAGTCTCCTTCATCGGAATAACGTCCCAGAAACGTCAGTGCTGCAGCCATACGCTTGGTTTTGTGCTCATCAGTAAGCATGCGAGGGACCCACTTTGCACAGATTTTTGAATAATGCAGATGGTCTTTGACAACTTCATGAACAATTGTTCGAGACACACTAGGAAAATGTTCACAGAGTTCATCAATTGTGATGCGCCGATCGTTCCTCACGCATTCGTCTACTGAGCTCAGCATTTGGTTTGTAATGACAGATGGTCTCCCTGAACGCTTCACGTCGTGTGTATTCCCCCTCCCAAGGTTGAAGTTGCGACACCAGCGCCGAACAGACGACTCGTCCATCACATTGTCTCCATACACCTCCTTTAATTGGCGATGAATATCACAAGGTCGAACGTTTCGTGCATTAAGAAATTTAATCACGGCCCTGAATTCACAACTGGCGGGGTTCTCGATTTGCTTAAACATTATAAACGATCACAGACACAACACAGGGAATGCTAGCGTCACGCAACCTCGCACAGAGCAGGCAGACAAGCCACTGACGCGGCCTGACCTTGCCCAGCGGCTACCCGAGTCGTCAGCGCTTCATGCGGCGCTAACGGGTACTACTTTCCGGATGGCCCTCGTAATTGCGTCGCACAATTCAACGACAAAATCCAGATGTGGGGTTAACCGAATGAATAGTGCGATTAAATAACTGCGTGTTATACTTAGTGATGTTACAGACTATTTATATGGTCCATCGTAATTTCGGCCTGATGTGTCCGGTCGCTAGTTATTATGTACGCAGGTAAAATTTGGCATGTCGTCTCGCGAGCGCGTTGAGCTGCAACAAAAATACGATTTCACAGATCTGCGGCATTTTCAATGTCACGATGATGTATGATCTGGCTAATGAACTTCTCTCATGAAACCATTCATAGAAGGCAACTCGGCGGGGAAAATCTAATTCCGTAAACCTTTGCACGCGTTAAATATGATTAGTTTTTTAAATTTTATGCACTGTAGTTTGAGACACATTTACTTTTGGTGCTAAGGTTGTTGTACTTACGACGGAATCCGCTTCCACGATATTTAAAATAGCTTCTACTTGTTGAACTATGCATGATCTTTGAGAGCCACGACCTTCGAAACGTGGAATTCGGTCCGGTATCGCATAAATTAAAGTTATATTGATATTCGTATGGGGTGCCATTGCGAACGCACCTAGCCACACTGGAGACTATGTCCATACTAAATGTAAATCTCAGCGTTGTTTGTAGCGGTGGGTGCCCGTATTGCCGCTGTATATTAACAGCCGGACTCGAACAAAGAAAAATCATTTTCTCGTTAATACATGAACATTTGGCCGCATTTCACCTTTTTTTTTGCCGCTGTACAAAACTAAGTGTGTATAATATACTCGTACAACAAAATATACATTTATAAACCAAAATCTGATATGAACTGTGCCAGTGTAAAAAATTCCTCAGGTAAGCTCTATAGCCTTTTGACATGTGATTCGTCTGTGTAGTGGAAGCAAGAAACTCGAATAAACTCTTACGTGCGTAGGTACTTAGTGAACATTGCTAAGCTTCTCAGTCACTCAGAGTTTTCCGGTAAAAAGAAAACGCCTACTGTAACAATTGGAAATGAATAAGAAAATTAATGATTTTTATTTTGAAGGAATGAAGAATTGGCATCAAAGGGATATAGCCCATAAAGTATTTCTTTTCTGTCCAAGGCTAAATTTAAGGCACAATAATACCTTAAAATGACTAAGGTGTGTAGTATTACAGCGCCTATTTATGTATGTTAGAAAGAGATAAAGTACAATTTGGAGTTTGCACTTTGAACAGTACGAACTGCAAAGAAATTCTTTATCAACTGTAGTTAGGGGTCGTGAGCATATAGTCTGAATGCGTACATCACATTTCACACATAGAATTGGGGATGTCTAAGTTATAGTAAAGTTGATGCCGCATATCTTGAATTATAATAAAGTAATTATTACAAAAAAGGTATAATGGCAGTTTAGCATATGGCGAAGTTAAAAACGAATACTTATGTTGTTATAATGCTTAGCCGTGCTATTTCGTTAGTTTTTACAAAACGTTTTATTATTTACGGTTTTAATATTTTTGAAATTTCGTACATTTTCTAATTTTATTTATGTTCGACAAATCCTGGCGTTGCATGGCACATCATGTTCCAATTTTAAGTTATTAAATGTCAAATTTGGTCTTAAAAACTGATGTGATTTTAATTCTAGTGGTATATCGGAAATGCACGGCATAAAGTTACCATTACATATTTTAACTTGTATAAAAATGATGACTACATTTTATACATGACTGGCGACTTAATTTTTTTCATTTCTTGTTAAGATTTTGTTATTTATCTATATTTCTTTTATAGTTAGCTGAAGAACATCAGAGAAAATTGGAATTTTCGGAGGGGATGAAATATATCAATGATTTTGAATTTACTTTAAAACGGAATGCGATAGAGGTATTCTGTTGCATTTTTTTTAGATTTTTTTTTTGTAAAGCAACAATTTCTTTTTGTAGGAGGGAGATTTATTGATTGCAGAGACACTAAAGAAAATTAAGGATTTAAACATAGATACCATGTCTGCTCAAGATATTTTACATGTGGTAAATAAATTTAAAGCAGAATTATGTTCTACTGTTAACCTTTTTGTTAAAGGACTTCTTGAATCAACATAAAATATTAGGATTAGGTATATTTGTTTTGTTTTATAAGATGTCTATTCTAAAAATATAACATTTTGGCATATTTCTATATTCTTTTTCTTTCAGTATTATATATATATATATATATATATATATATATATATATATATATATATATGTGGTAAACCTAATAAGTCGGCGATTAAAGGTCTGGTTTATTACTTTAAAATATATATATTTAAAACAACCCTACATGTTTCGGCAATGATGCCTTTGTCAAGGATATAAAAAATATTTTTTATATCCTTGACAAAGGCATCATTGCCGAAACATGTAGGGTTGTTTTAAATATATATACTTTGAAGTAATAAACCAGACCTTTAATCGCCGACTTATTAAGTTTACCATGTCATACCAAGGTCACGAAAATATTATATATATATATATATATATATATATATATATATATATATATATATGTGTGTGTTTATAGATAATTTCTTAGCCGTTTATTAAATATAACAATTGATAAATTATTGGAGTTTTTCGGCTTTTATATGAAATATTTACAAATATCAAATTAGAATGTATGTAATTGTAAGTGGGGATGTAAACATTGCTGTCTACAAATTACAAAGCAAATCATACGAAATTTTTTTATTTGAAAAATATGGTCTACGTTGGGACTCGAACCCAAGTCTACAGCTTGCCGGGCTGTCGCTTTTACCACTAAGCCACAATAGACCCCAGGTTCAAGCTATATAGAAATGCATTATAAAGTAACAGTGTTAATGAATCAGATGTCAGTTATTGAAAGCAGAAGTCAGTTTTGAAAGCTCATGTCAGTTTTGATAGCAGATGTCAGTTAGTGAAAGCAAATGTCAGTTAATGAAAGCAGATGTCTGATTTGAAAGCAGGTGTCAGTTATGAAAGCAAACGCCAGATTAGAAAGCAGATGCCTATTTTGAAAGTAGATGTGAGTTATTGAAAGCAGATGTCAGTATTTTGAGAGCAGATGTCAGATTTGAAATCTGACATCTGCTCTAAAATATATATTTGACACTGACAGATGTTTGAAATAACATCATAATGACTAAAGCTACGACATAATTTTTATATACACGGCCAGCTACGAGTGAAAATTTTAATGATCGCTCGTTAGATCGATATGCCTAGACAAATAATCGTAAGTGTTTGATTCAAGTAAACTATTCAGCAAACGCCACCTATATGTCAATTGTGTTGTTCTATATATTAATTAAAAGTTTACAGTTCATTCAAGAACTAACTTTCATTGATTTGGTTCAATTTAGATTTGAATTACCTCGTCAGGGTTATTCTTTCTCCGAACACTTCGGTTATCACATAAAAAGTTTTGATTCATGCATTTAGTGATTTTAAAATTTATATTTCCTTTGAAGCAAACAATCAAACATTTTTTTCTTTTACATTTCCTGCAAGAATAAATTAACTTAGGTTATTGTTATATAATTATTATTTTTAGTAAAAGTTTTAAAAACAAATACCGACCTGGTAGGTATTCCATATCCAACTCCTTATTTGTTACCTTTTTAGTATTATTGGATTTAAAATAAATGTTTTATATTGTTTTGTTTGAAAAAGTATTACATAGCTCAGGTATATGTTAAAAGGTTTCTTTTTTGTCTACCTGTTTTAAAGAATATAACGATCTTGCTGATTTCATACAGTAACGGCTTAAGTGATCGATATACATCCCTTTAAATTGTTAAAATCAATAAAGGTTTTTTTGAATATATGTTTATTTCCGTAGCTTTTAAACGGAATATTTCACACGCCTGAGATAAATAATTAATTTATAAGAGTCTCATCAATATTATCAATATAATTTCTGAATGTACATTTTATTAGTTGCACATCTTTAGAACTGTATTTTTGAATTAGGTACAGCTTGCTACATCTTATGGCCGCCTAAACGTGGGAGATTATCATGTTATGGAATTATTTCTTCCACATTCCTTTCAGGGGCTACTACAATATATATATATATATATATATATATATATATATATATATATATATATATTGTGATAGGGCATACCTATGTACTGGAGAGTCCTAGAACAGAAATACTGTGTTAAGTTTAAAATTGTTTATATTAAGAGTTAGTAATAGTTAGAACTGCAATTTTCTCATGCCATATCAATAAAGTTAATACCGAGTTTTTAATTTATCAAATTTGTTTCTTATTTCTTTTGAATTTCATGTTTTCATTCACCATAGTCATTTTCTTTTATTTTTTTATTCCACCGAAGATATTTAACTTAATTGATTGGAATAATATGTCATCAATTATGAACAGAACTGTACGTAATTTTGAATTAAATGAAGCGGGATTTATCCCACATGTAAACAGGCATTTTAGCAAAGATTTCAACATTAAAAACACATTTATATTTATTGTAAAATTCATAGAATAATTTATGCGAAATGATAAAACGATTAGCATTTGTAATTTATTTAAATTGATTCAATAAATTGACGAGATTAAATAGATGTAAACTAACATTCTAAATAAGACGCCTAGAGATTGAGGAAAAACAAAAAAGGGTTAGCTTGAGAATTTAAAAAATGGTAGAACGCGTGGTTGTGTATTAAAAGTTTTTGAAGAAATTAAGTGTTTAAAAATCAAAATTAAAAAGAAAAACCTCACCAAAAAGACTTCCTATAAGCTCCTGATCCATCAAATATAATTTTTACAAGTATTCCCGCATCCTTAACAAGCTGAATGCAGGAAACGAAAACATCAATTTCCAAAACGACGCCAAGCCAAATTTAGAAATTTTTACAAGCTTTTCATCGATACCTGAGCTCACACACCTGCCTTTCCAGTCTCCTATTGTACTTCCACGATCCAGAAAACACCAGCGACGTAATTTTGAGTATACATATTTATTTATCTCTAAAAACATAAAATTGTTATTTTTAATTAGTCAAACTAATCGTTCATATTTCAATTAAATATCCTAGAAATATTACCTATTTATCTAAATACAGTATAACAGAAAATTACAGTTCTTTCTAAATTTGAATTTTAGTTATATAGAAAATAATTACTTTAGTCACAACAATTTGTTATTGATTTTAACCTTACTTTATATTTTTATCAAATCACGTGACTCTTCATATTTTTATGTTATGTAAATTGTTATATAACTTACCTTAATTCTTTGAGTAACAGATTAAACTTGTGATATTGAACATTTACTTGCTTGTTTTATTCTCGTCATTACATTCAGAGTTTTACACCTGAATTTACTTGTTTAATAAACCGTTATTTTCTCCAAATACTGAATCCGCACCCATATAAAACTTATTATCTTGACCAATGAGCTAGTCGGCATATTAACAAAGGCACCCACAATGTATTCCAAGATAAGTTTAGTACTTTAAAAGAGGCCTACCAAAGCTAAGTATAATTTGTTTATATTATTTTCTTTACAAGTTACCATATATCACCGATATCAGCTGTGTGATAAAACTATACGCCCTCTATTGAACACATTGTTAACCGCTTGCTTGGAATTTCTGGATAAAATTATTTATTTTAAAAATATTAATATTTATTATCAATTAATATAAGCAATATATGTTATTATACCTCTATAGGCTTTTAACAATTGGCACCACAACGTGAAGGCCGTAATTAGACGTGTTTGGTAGAAAATAACATTATAATAACTTGCGAAAAATCAAATTGGAAGGAACTGTATTTAGAATAATTTATTGTTAATATTTACAAAGTTGATTGTTTGTGAACCTGTATTTTTGTTCGTGGACTTTTATATACTAGGGTCTGCACATATGCTTAGGAGAAGGGATTTGTAAGTTTATTTTTATACAGAGTAATTGCTCTTGTAATTAACATTTAAATACTAAAGATTAAAAGAATCAAAACAAACATAATTTTGAAAAACAACAATTTATTTACTCACAATTAATTTACCCTTAAAACACTAATATTAAAATATAAACACTGGAATAATTAAATAAAAAGGGGACTAGACAAATATAATTTAACAAGAAGCAATTAATATACATAAAACTAATTTAACACATAACAAAAGCACTATAATATACATATTTACAATCCTAACAATAAAATGGACAAAAGAACAAGAAGCAAGTCAAGGGAAAACCTTGCAGATAGAGAGGACCAAGCTGATCAGGGCGACGCTTCCACAATTACTGAACAACCCGACACACCGAAAGAAGAAACGAGTATAAATCTTAATTCTTTAGCTGCATTAATGATGAATATGCAACAAAAAATGACGGAAAATAATGAAAATTTTAAACAATTTGTAGCAGAAAATAATGAAAATTTTAAACAATTTGTAGCAGAAAATAATGAAAAACTAGATGCTAATAATAAAAATATAAGTCAGTTAGAAACTAATTTAAATCAAAAATTAGAAATAAATAATGAAAATTTTAAACAATTTATTACCGACAATAACACAAGATTAGAGACAAATATCAGTTTAATAGAAGCTAACATTAATAGCAAATTAGAACAACTCAAACAGGATAAAGAAGAAATAAGAAAAGACATAAAAGGTTTGAAAGATAGCCAAAGTAAAATGGAAGAGAGAATTATACAAAAAATAGACACTTTTAATGTAAAATTAATAACAAATTTAATACCAAAAATAGATATCTTTAATGAAAAATCAACAATAAATATTAATCAAAAATTCGAGATTATTAATGACATAAAAATAGATCAACTTATGCCGGAACACAAAGAGATGTTGGGAAAAACAAGTAACAACTATATATGTAATAAAAACACAATCAAACCATTAACTGATAAAAGGCTTTTCAAATCGCTTACATGCAAAAGTAAAGTCAACACACATAATAACTTTCTAATAAATGATAGACAATATCACAATTTTCTAATTGACATGGCTAAAGAAAACAACAATCTTATAACACTAACGATGGGGATAAAAACAATAAATATTAACGTACATACAACCAAAGATCTATATCACCCTTATGCAACCAACAACACTCAAACAAAGCATATTCACTTAAGAAACTCAAGAATAATTTTACAATACTCGTTTTTAGACACTGACTTTAATAACGTAATAAACAAAGAAGACCTAACAAATAACACTATTACATATGAATATTTCGATACTAACAATTTCCTGAACACTATGCTTAATAACAAAATCAATACTAATTTATACACCCACATAAAAATTATAACTACACACACACTCATCATCAAAAACATGCATATCACGTTAGGTAGAGGTAATATGTTAAATACTTATAAAAATATCAATCACATACCTAAGGTACGACGACGAAAAATTAATATTTAAATAAAGAAAAGAATCTCGGTGTTCTAAAATTAGACGAACAAAGCAAAGATGGGGAGATGATTATCAATTACTAATAACAAAACTAGGTACACGAACCTTAAATATAAATAAAGATATGCTAATCACAATACCAAACAAACATAACTGTGCATCATAAACAAAACAAATAAGTATAACAATAAAAAGGAAAATTTAACATAATTAGAGCTTGTAAGCTTAAGGACTAATAAACAATCACTGAAAGAAAAATATTCTGAGACAAAAGCAATATGATATATATATATATGGTAAAGATAAACTTAAAAAAAAAAACAATTATTTTACATTTATAGGTTACAAATATAAAACTAATTTATGGGGAAATAAAACACTAATAAACATGCTAAAGCTTATAATAATGAAAGTCTTAAATGGAGTATATTATAAAAATACAGTATCACAAGTATAAATAAAGGTATGATGATAAGTTATTTGAAAAGAAAAGGTAGATATAAAGGTAAAAGGAGACAATATATGATATGGGGATATAAAGTATCCTAGCTCATTGGTCAAGATAATAAGTTTTATATGGGTGCGGATTCAGTATTTTGAGAAAATAACGGTTTATTAAACAAGTAAATTCAGGTGTAAAACTCTGAATGTAATGACGAGAATAAAACAAGCAAGTGAATGTTCAATATCACAAGTTTAATCTGTTACTCAAAGAATTAAGGTAAGTTATATAACAATTTACATAACATAAAAATATGAAGTCACGTGATTTGATAAAAATATAAAGTAAGGTTAAAATCAATAACAAATTGTTGTGACTAAAGTAATTATTTTCTATATAACTAAAATTCAAATTTAGAAAGAACTGTAATTTTCTGTTATACTGTATTTAGATAAATAGGTAATATTTCTAGGATATTTAATTGAAATATGTATACTCAAAATTACGTCGCTGGTGTTTTCTGGATCGTGGAAGTACAATAGGAGACTGGAAAGGCAGGTGTGTGAGCTCAGGTATCGATGAAAAGCTTGTAAAAATTTCTAAATTTGGCTTGGCGTCGTTTTGGAAATTGATGTTTTCGTTTCCTGCATTCAGCTTGTTAAGGATGCGGGAATACTTGTAAAAATTATATTTGATGGATCAGGAGCTTATAGGAAGTCTTTTTGGTGAGGTTTTTCTTTTTAATTTTGATTTTTAAACACTTAATTTCTTCAAAAACTTTTAATACACAACCACGCGTTCTACCATTTTTTAAATTCTCAAGCTAACCCTTTTTTGTTTTTCCTCAATCTCTAGGCGTCTTAATTAGAATGTTAGTTTACATCTATTTAATCTCGTCAATTTATTGAATCAATTTAAATAAATTACAAATGCTAATCGTTTTATCATTTCGCATAAATTATTCTATGAATTTTACAATAAATATAAATGTGTTTTTAATGTTGAAATCTTTGCTAAAATGCCTGTTTACATGTGGGATAAATCCCGCTTCATTTAATTCAAAATTACGTACAGTTCTGTTCATAATTGATGACATATTATTCCAATCAATTAAGTTAAATATCTTCGGTGGAATAAAAAAATAAAAGAAAATGACTATGGTGAATGAAAACATGAAATTCAAAAGAAATAAGAAACAAATTTGATAAATTAAAAACTCGGTATTAACTTTATTGATATGGCATGAGAAAATTGCAGTTCTAACTATTACTAACTCTTAATATAAACAATTTTAAACTTAACACAGTATTTCTGTTCTAGGACTCTCTAGTACATAGGTATGCCCTATCACAATATATATATATATATATATATATTGCAATGCTAACCCGTAGGGCTGCGGAGAATTGCCCCACGTTCGGACGTCATAAAATGTACTGGTCTACCTCCTCACTATAGGAGGAAGAGAAAAACAAATTGAAATAGAATGGAAATTTATAAATTCATTAAAAAAAATATGCAGACTCTATAATTGTAATTAAAGAATTTATATAAAGCTTCTCAGGGCTTGGGTGCGTAGGTTTGAATATTATTCAATAGATAAGTACCAAATAGGTGAGACTACCTATCGTGTTAATACCTTGGTTTTCGTGTGCTATATTCTTTTAAAAAAAACACATTCTTGAACAAGTTATAAATATTTATTAACGTAAAATAAAATACTAGGACAACAAGTAATGACAGTAAAAATAATAAGTTTTAATATCCTAAATCTAACCTAAATCAATAGTAGATCGACCTTGATATATATATATATATTACACTGGTCAATTTCGAGACAATGATTTAGTACAGATGCTTATTTTTATTTATTTAAACAATACTCAGGTAAGGTGACTTTGTTTAGCTAAACCCTATGTGATATTTAATTATAGGTTTGTTTTAAGTATGCTACTAAACCAAAGGTATATCTGTTCCAACACGGTAAAAAGAAAAATTCTAACCTCCACATCCAGGTATGAGATATATATATTAATAAAAATTGTCTATTTTATTAAAACCAAGTGAGGTCTGCTAACTACAAGCTTCCCAGTGTTGCCACGAGCTAACATCCATATTCAAAAGTGGTATACGCTTTACTAATAACTACCCTAATTAATGAGTGTTACAAACAATACGTATATAAATTAGAAACTACCTTAAATTATGCTTTAGGAGTTCTTTACTTGGTTTTGGGCTGGATCTCTGAATAGGAAAGTATGCAGCAAGTCCCAGGAGTAATTCTGGTTTATAATAGGCTCGGGAATAATATGGAACAGGATACTTGTGACCTTTATTTAGCTTCTGGATATGTTCTCTTTGTGGGTGAAAGTTTCCAGGCTTATAAATAGCATTAGAAGCTCGGAAATTTGGTAATAATAATTCAAAGGTAGTACTAATATTTAATCTATGTAATGTATTGAATTTCAGGTTACAACTCGCATTAAAAATGCACAAAAAGGAAAAACGCTTTTAACTTCGCAGAGCGCGTCCTTTCTTTTCAAGAAAAAATTGTCAACCCCGGGGAAAAAAAACCGATGATCTTTTTTTTTTATTTTTAAACATAGAAAATATGATGTTATTAATATATTTTATCGCGTCCCTTGAATGTAAATAATCTACCGTTCCATAATTAAGCGGGATATTTGAATGTGGATAAATACATGCAAAAGGAAATGCAATTGGAACTAAAAGAATAGTTATTGCTATGAGGTTATTAATTATTTGCAGTATTTAAACGCGAAACAAATTCAAATTAAAGATGCAATTTTATCAAATCAACTAATGTCCAAGTGTTGCGTAAATTTGCCTAGAGATGGCGTTAGGAGGGCGTTTCGCTAAAACAGCGGAAATTATTTTGAAATAAACCGGGGTAATATTTTTAAATTCAACTAAAATCATTTTTAACTAGAAACAGATCTGTACTATAGCATTATCCCCACAAACCAAAATCAATTGTTGTTCACAACAATTGGTTTTTGTTTCAATTAATATATACATTTTACATTCTATATAATATCTATAATATTCTTACCCTGACATTGAGTAGATTTGTTTAAGTGATTAAGTTTTACACTGTGGAATTAGATTAGATAATTTAAGTGGTTGCTTACTTTATCTCTCAATATCAATGGTATTAAAATTTTTTACATAATTGTGATTTCTAACGAAATGATAGTTTTTTAAAAATAACAATTTTTAAATACAATACTTATAACTAAAATGTTTGTTGATCATGAATATCTAGGATTAATTTCTTATAATAGTATACTAATTACATATGTTTTACTTATAAAGTAGTTTTAAGGAACCAATAATTTCGTTATTCATAGATATAATAGCTTTGAATGTTTTTCGGTTAGTAATCATGTAATAAGGACACGTGATATCTGCCTTTAGGATAAAGTGTGTCAATTTCTGCGATATCATAAGTGTTTTGACCTATTCTTTTGATGATGACGTATGGACCATTATAATTTTTAAGTAATTTTCCCATTATTTTATGTTTTCTATCTGTTACTCTTAGTGCTTTAACGATAACTTTATCTCCAATCTGATAACTTTTAAACTTTGCTTGTTTTTGTAACATCTTTCGCTCCCATTTTTCCTTTTTCTTTTGTAGTCTTTCCCTGATAATTCTGTATTGTTCGGCTATGTCAATTGATTCTTCCATGACCCATGGTCTATGTGGCATTTGTCCCGTAAATATAGTAACTGGGCATTCGTTGTGTACAGTGCTCGGTGTGTGGTTCAAGACGAACTCTATCTGTGATATTAGTTTACACCAAGTGTGATGTTTGCCGTTGAGTAATATTCTAAGGTATTTAATTACTTCTTTGATGTATCTTTCAGATGGATTTGCTTGAGGATGTCTTATTGATGTAAAATATGCTTTTGTATTATGAGATTGTAGAAAATTAATGTATCTGTCGTTATAAAAATATGTTGCATGATCAGATAAAATGGTTCTGGGTGTACCGAATTCTTGGAAATATTTGCTTAGGGCTTGAAGGACAGTATCGGTATTACATTTGGGAGTTGGTATCAATTTTACGAACTTGGAGAAAATATCGCAGATAATTAAAATGTGCTTGCATCCTTTCGTGCTAGTGATTAAGTTGGAAATGAAATCTATAGCTACTAGATGTAATTTGTTCTGTACTATGATACTTTGAGGAATGTTGTAGTTTGTGAAGTTTTTCTCCTTAGCCAAGTTACATATTTGACATTGTTTTATAACTCTTTTAATAATTCGTTCATCGTTAATGCAATAATACGCTTCTCTGAATATCAGCCAGCATTTTCTCGCTCCTATGTGACTGAAAGAAAGGTGTAAGTGTTCGGCTAACTGTCTGGTGTGATTTTCATTAGTTAAATAGACTTCGCTTTGACCAATTTTCTTGATGATCAAATTGTCTTTCAATTCCATGCTTTTATAAGTTTGATTTAACTGAATGGCATTACGAATGTCTAGAAATTCAGGAAGGTTTTGGATTTCTTGTATGTGTTTTGTCGAATATAACCCATGACGTTGTAGTACTACCAAGTTTATGCAAATGTCTTGCTTCTTTTTCTCTCCATCTTTTCTGCTTAAAACGTCGGCAGCTATCATCTCTCTTCCAGGTTTGTATCTAACCTCAACATCGTATTGTTGGATAAGGAGAGACCATCTGTATATGCGGCTGTTGTTCAGTTTGGAATTCATTATATTTACAAGTGCCTTATGGTCTGTTTCAAGGATGAATCTTTTCCCAAGTAAATAATAACGTAACTTGGTTAAAGCGAAAACGATTGCTAGCATTTCTCGTTCTGATGTAGTATATCTTGTCTCGCATGGTTTCAAAGTTCTCGATGTGAAGTATATAGGTATTTCTAAATTATTATGTACTTGTACCAATTCGGCGGCGATTGTATGTAGAGATGCATCGGTTCTTACAATGAAGGGTAGGTGGAAATTCGGGTGGTGTAGTTGTAAGTTCTCTACAAAGCTAATTTTAAGTTGTTTAAAACATTCTTCACATTCGTCAGTCCATTTCCATTTAGTTTCCTTTTTCAACAATCTTAACAAGGGTATAGTTTTCTCACTATAATTCGGAATGAATTTACGATAATAATTTAGCAAACCAAGAAAACCTCTTAGGGCTTTTAGTCTGGATGGTCTTGGAAAATCTTTGATGTCTTCTAGTCTTTTAGGATCGAGCAGTATGTGTTGTTCGTTTATGACATAACCCAAGTAGTTTACTTCGGTTTGAAAGAATTGACATTTATTTAAGTTCAGTTTGAGACCTTCTTCTTTTAAAGTTGACAGTACAATGTTTAAATGTTGTAGATGTTGTTCGTAGTTATCAGAGAATATCATAATGTCATCTAGATAATGGATAACGAAGTTTTCGTATTTATCGAGTATTTTATGTAGAAACCGGATTAAAGCAGCAGGGGACGTCTTGATTCCAAATGGACAAACACAAAATTGATATGGCATTCCATTGACAATGAACCCACAATATTTCTTTGAGTTTTCTTCTAGTTTGAGTAACCAAAAAGCATTCTTCAAATCTAGTTTGCTATATACCTTTTTATTTCCACATTTGGTTAGTAAAATATCAATATTGGGAGGTAATTCAAATTCAGGTTTAATTCTATTATTTAAGTTTCTTGCGTCTAAACATATTCTTAGTGAACCATCTTTTTTCTTAACTATGACAATAGGATTAATAAAATAAGTGTTTGATCTTTCAATAATTTTAGCTTCTACTAGTCTATTTATTTCTTCATTTATCTTTTCTTGATAGTGATAAGGTATGGGATAATTTTTGCATGTTAACGGAGAGTCATCGTCAACTCTGATAGTGTGTGTGTAATTTCTAGCAAAAATGATATCTTTGTTGATTAATTGGATATTTTGATGGAGGATCTCTATCAGTTTTTGTTTCATATGATCAGGGTTTATTCCTTGTTTATTTATAATATTTTCAATATCTTCTACATGCATTACAAACGTATAATCATTCACCTCTTCTTTAATAGTTACCTCATCTTGAACATCTTCATTGTTACCATTCCAATCCATTTCTCTAAATCCACTCTTATCATATAATTCTTCATCAAAGTTTTCACATAATATATTATTTATCAATTTATTTAATACTTTATCTTTATATTCTTCATATTTTTCTATATATAATTTATTAGTTACTTTCTCCATTTTCATTTCATTTTTACCAATCGTAATCCTATCTTTATCAAAGTCCAGTACCATCCCTAACTTTTTCATATTATCTATTCCTATAATACAATCGTAGTGTAATTGTTTTATAATGTAAAATTGTAATACATATGTTTTTTCATTTATCTTCGCTTCTATGTTTAAACAATGAGTTATTGATCCCAACTTTTTCTTGTTTGCTGTAACTACATCAGTATTTTTAATTTTTATAATATTGTCTTGATATCCCATAATTGTTTTGGCCTTTTCTTCATTTATAAGTGTGATTTCGGCTCCAGAATCGATCAGTGTTGAAAAGATTATGTTTGTTATCGTGATTTTTATAAATGGTAGACTAGTAGTTGTTACTATGATTGAATTACCTTCCTCGATGTGTAGAAATTCTTCAGGGTCCTGATAAAATTGGATATTCATGATCTTAAATCTATTTTTGAACGTATTTACAATATTTCTTGACGGAGTCTCCTTTAATTTTGAGAGGAGGTCTGTATTGGATCTCTGTATAGATCTGTTTCGGAAATTGGAGTTTTTTTTTGTCCTGAATCCTCTTGAGATTCAGATTTGAAAGAATTGTTTATCCCAATATTATTAATTTGTCTCTGCCCTTCTTGTGGGGAAGATTGTCTCACATTTCTCATAGCATTGTTAAATGTGTTATTAGAATAATTTGGCTGAGCAGGCCTTGTATAGTTATTATTGTGATAATTGTTAAAATTCGGTCCATTATATCTATGATGACCATTACTGTTACCTGGTTGTACATTTGTAGGATAGTTAGTGGGGTTAAATGTGTTTCTCTGTGTATGCTGTGTACTGTTGTACGCCTGTTGAGGTATGTATGGTCTTGGCTGGTATCCTTGATTTTGATATGAATTGTTTGAACGAGTAGGATAGTTTCTAGTGGGTTGATTTGTACGATTTAGATTGTTTGCTTCGTGGTTGTCTAGCTTACGAAGGATGTCTATTAATGCATCCATATCGTTGATGTTCTGGCAGATAATTGCATGAGTGTCAGTTAGAATAAAATGATTTAACAGCTGTCTAACAATGGTCGCTTCTGACAAGTCATTCACATGTTTACATGTATTGTAAATCCGTGTGGCGTAGGCTTCTCTTGATAGCTGACCCAATCGGTATTTTCCTGTTAGAAGTTTGGTCTTAACTTGATCCTGATGGCTTTCGTTCCAAAAATTGCGTTTGAATTGAGTGGAAAATTGTTCTATGGTTTCACAGTTTTCTTCTACCCTCTGAAACCATTCAGCTGCGGCTTGTTTTAGTGTTGCTCTAATGACATTCATTTTTATTTTATAATCTGGCAAATCGTCGAGGTATCTAAGGATGTTATTTAAGTACGTGATAGGATGAATGGCTGACCTGTCTCCATTAAATTGCATTAAGTTTTCAACTTTAATGCCGCTGTTCATCAAGTTGAAGTTGGGTATATTAAATGTTGGATTGTTAGCGTTTTGTTTTAATCGCTCAATCTCGTTTCTCATAGCTTGATGTATGTTATCATGAGTTTGTCTAATATTCTCAAACTCTTTCTGTGTCTGAAGTACGTTTTCGGATAACAAGGTGATCATGCTCTGTTGTATTACCTCACGGTCTAGATGTTTTTCAACAATGGTTGTTACTTCTAATTGGACCCTTTCTTCAAGTGCTTTGGTTTTGTTTTCACAACTAACGATCTTCGTTTGCAAGTCGGTGTGAACTTTGTCGACAATGTGTTGTGTGTCAACTCTTAAGTTGTCGTGAGCTTGTAACAACTCTTCACGTAGGTTAATATTTTTGTTATTCACCATATCGTTAATTTGTTGGAAATGTACGTCCAACTTCTTCTCTAGACGCTCTTCCATGTCCTTACTCGTAGTTTCGAACTTATGGTTTAACTCGACGCGCAATTCTTGCTGGGCCTGTTCTTGTTTTTCGAACTTTTGATTTATTTGTTCGTGATTACTTCTGATCATTTCATAGAGCATTTTTAGGATATCACTTTGCCCATCTTGTTTCTCAGTACTAACAGGTTTGATACTGTCTTGCGATGTGCCAGCTATTTCTTCTACTACTGGTGTATCTTCAGTGACTTCTTGCCTTGGTATTTCCATCGTCCCCACACTTTCTTGATCTCCCATCTGACTTATTATTTCTTCTGTACCCCTCTTTTCTCCTTCTTCTCCAGCTACTTGTGATCGTCTTGTGATTGGCATTTTGTTATATGTATATTTTTTAAATAATTAGTATAGTGTAGTGTTGTGATGTACAAAACTTATATATTACACAGTTATTTATTTGGTTGTAGACATACACATATACTTATAATACTATAATAAAGATGCTAATTTAAGATAATAAATTCGTTTGCTTATTTGTTTAATTTTATTGCTATCCCCACTAACTCTTACCTATTTGAAATTTGCTCGTGGTCTCACGAAGAATCTTAATGTTAGCAGCACACTGGTATTTACTATTTATATTGGTTCTACTGAGGTAATTAAACGTACACACAGCCCCACGTTGGGCGCCATAAAATGCAATGCTAACCCGTAGGGCTGCGGAGAATTGCTCCACGTTCGGACGTCATAAAATGTACTGGTCTACCTCCTCACTATAGGAGGAAGAGAAAAACAAATTGAAATAGAATGGAAATTTATAAATTCATTAAAAAAAATATGCAGACTCTATAATTGTAATTAAAGAATTTATATAAAGCTTCTCAGGGCTTGGGTGCGTAGGTTTGAATATTATTCAATAGATAAGTACCAAATAGGTGAGACTACCTATCGTGTTAATACCTTGGTTTTCGTGTGCTATATTCTTTTTAAAAAAACACATTCTTGAACAAGTTATAAATATTTATTAACGTAAAATAAAATACTAGGACAACAAGTAATGACAGTAAAAATAATAAGTTTTAATATCCTAAATCTAACCTAAATCAATAGTAGATCGACCTTGATATATATATATATTACACTGGTCAATTTCGAGACAATGATTTAGTACAGATGCTTATTTTTATTTATTTAAACAATACTCAGGTAAGGTGACTTTGTTTAGCTAAACCCTATGTGATATTTAATTATAGGTTTGTTTTAAGTATGCTACTAAACCAAAGGTATATCTGTTCCAACACGGTAAAAAGAAAAATTCTAACCTCCACATCCAGGTATGAGATATATATATTAATAAAAATTGTCTATTTTATTAAAACCAAGTGAGGTCTGCTAACTACAAGCTTCCCAGTGTTGCCACGAGCTAACATCCATATTCAAAAGTGGTATACGCTTTACTAATAACTACCCTAATTAATGAGTGTTACAAACAATACGTATATAAATTAGAAACTACCTTAAATTATGCTTTAGGAGTTCTTTACTTGGTTTTGGGCTGGATCTCTGAATAGGAAAGTATGCAGCAAGTCCCAGGAGTAATTCTGGTTTATAATAGGCTCGGGAATAATATGGAACAGGATACTTGTGACCTTTATTTAGCTTCTGGATATGTTCTCTTTGTGGGTGAAAGTTTCCAGGCTTATAAATAGCATTAGAAGCTCGGAAATTTGGTAATAATAATTCAAAGGTAGTACTAATATTTAATCTATGTAATGTATTGAATTTCAGGTTACAACTCGCATTAAAAATGCACAAAAAGGAAAAACGCTTTTAACTTCGCAGAGCGCGTCCTTTCTTTTCAAGAAAAAATTGTCAACCCCGGGGAAAAAAAACCGATGATCTTTTTTTTTTATATTTAAACATAGAACATATGATGTTATTAATATATTTTATCGCGTCCCTTGAATGTAAATAATCTACCGTTCCATAATTAAGCGGGATATTTGAATGTGGATAAATACATGCAAAAGGAAATGCAATTGGAACTAAAGAATAGTTATTGCTATGAGGTTATTAATTATTTGCAGTATTTAAACGCGAAACAAATTCAAATTAAAGATGCAATTTTATCAAATCAACTAATGTCCAAGTGTTGCGTAAATTTGCCTAGAGATGGCGTTAGGAGGGCGTTTCGCTAAAACAGCGGAAATTATTTTGAAATAAACCGGGGTAATATTTTTAAATTCAACTAAAATCATTTTTAACTAGAAACAGATCTGTACTATAGCAATATATATATATATATATATATATATATATATATATATATATATATATATATATACCGGTAGGTCCAGTTCGCAACGGGCCATATCAGCAATGTGTGGCAACAGCGAATCGAATCCCCTCCATGCGCAGCTCCTTCGATTGCAGCACATTGCATATTGCATTGCAGTTAAGAATTTAGTAAGACTTAAACCGCGCAAGGATATAGTCGTTTGCATATTCGTTCTGTATACGTAATTTGCCCATTTGTTGTATTATTGTATTCTTAGCTGCTACGGAAAAGTAATTTTAAGTAATAAAAAAACAATAACGTTTTCTAAAAGATAAAAGTAAAAAAATCAATAATTCTGCAAAATAAATTTAAATTTTAAGAAAGTCACTCAATATAGGCATCGTACACACGTTGCCACATCGCATTACGTTCCATACGTATATTGTTGCCTATGGCCCGTTGCGAGTTGGACCTATCGGTATATGCATACGACAAACTATTTTCTAAATTTTCAGCGAAATTTGCCAGTAATGATCGCCATATATCACATACAGTGAAAGCTGACTTAACGGGCAGCTCTAATAGGCGACCCTTAAACGGTCAAATTTTTTTGAACCGATCTTAGTTCTATATTTCAACACATAAGGCACATTCCCATAAGCGGATGCTTCTACAAACGTGCGCGGGCAGCATTGTTTGTAACCAAGACAACAAAATGCCCCCGATAAGCGGCCACGAAGGTCCAATAGCCGCGCATTTTTAAGTTCGGTGTTCGGTAATTCCTTTTGAATTTTTGGGCATTTACGGTTTATCTTTACAGTGTGTACAATTAAATGTTCATTGTTCTCTAGTTTCGCTAAAAAATCGGACGTGTGGGTTTATTAATAATGGTGCCGAAAAAAGAATGTTAATATTAAAAGAAAAGATGGAAGTAGTGCATGTAATTGATAAAGCGATAAAATTTCTGTGATCGCGATTTCACATAAGAAAGACGCAAGCTACAATTATAGGAAAAACTAAAGAAGACATCTGAAGTTTGTGGCAGTGTAAATGACCTCCAAAAAAGGAGTTTTTCAAAACTGAAGGCTTGAACATCGACAAGGCATGTTTCGAGTGGGTTATAAATACTAGAAATCGAATACCAGGCGGACTTATAAAAGAAAAGGCAAAAGAAATTGCAGAAAAGTTTGACTACAAAAATTTTAGTGCATCTGATGAATGGTTTAAAAAGTGGTGTAAGAGAAACGTTAGTTTTAAATGCATTTCCGGTAACGCAGCTGATGTAAATCAAGAGACAGTTAATGCATTCATGGTGAAACTTCCTTCTTTGTTGCTCGGATGCCAATGCGAAAATATTTACGATGCCGACGAAGCGACCTTTTTTCGCGCGCTTCTCAATAAGACGAACTTAAAATCTGAGAAGTATTCTGGGAGAAAATTGGCGAAAGAAAAATCTTTCTTTCACCAATTCTTTCTTCTTTCCCCCCTGAACACTTCTCAGATTTTAGGCTTAACGTCTTGTTCCTCCTGGTTTGAAGGAATTTTTCGGTATGTATCGACCGAACTATTGGAGTTGAAATAATGCAATAATTTGAATAACACCAATTTATTTACAAGATAATTAATTTAATTTTGGAGTTCCGTTAAACTTAATAGAAATGCATGAATCTGGTTTTAATAGTAAAGACCGGGAAACTGGCTAATACATAATATTTTCTTGTAGTGAGATCGCTGAGATCCGAATTGAAACTGTAGTGAGATCGTTGAGAATGATTATACAGAAATTGCTATACAAATATGTTACCCTTCTTCAAGGAAAAGTGTATACTGTAGTTTACCAACGTCATAAATGTATTAAAATAAACAAAATGCACATGAAACCTTAATTATGAGGAAATAAAATAAATATTAAATTCACAATACAATAAGTATTGTATTGGCAATCTACCAAGTAAGTAAATTACAATAAAAAGGAAGTGGGCTAGTACAATACAGTATTCGAAGAATACAGGAAACATATAATAAACCGAGATCTCTAAACCTATCGTAAAATATGAATACATTAAATACAATACATGAAATATAACAATAAAACTTATGCTATTATAAAGGTTTACAACAAGCAAATGAACGGATTTAAAAGAAGGTTGTGCCTGTATTGAATAAATAGTTTTATGGCGGTAGAAAAGAAAACAATGCATAAAGCAATATAATACCTGACCAGGCCTAGGTAATTAACAAAATTAAATATGTGGGAAACTCCAAGACCTTTCTATACACTTTATATTTACAATTAATATACAATTTAAACCTATGTTGAATACATAAAATAAATACAACTAAATTTATTTGATTATATTTAAATAAAACTAAAAATACAAATTAAATCTATATTGACCGAATAGTCTTATCGAGAAGCGCGTGAAAAAACTGTGTTTTGTGCAAACATGACTAAGCAGAAAGAAAAATTATTGACACTTAGAAAATCGGCTCGTCCTAGGGCATTGAAAAAGATAAATATTAAAGATGTACCTGTCATGATTTGATTTCCAAATCAAATAAAAAAATAATGGTTGATTGAGCTGGGTCTAAAAATGGGCATTGAAAATAGGAAAATTCCTTGAGAATTACACCTAAATAATGTAATAGTTATTTAAGTAATAAGGGAGGTAAGTAACATTTACTAGTCGAGGACTAGTTTGCGTCCGAGGACTTGCAATAGAGTTCGAGACTGGTAAATGTTACCTCCCGAATTGCTTATAACATTTTTCCCACTCCCCAGACAATAAAATCCTCAAAAATTAAATGTAATGATAAACAGTAACGGTGAACAACCTCGGAATTTAATAAATTAGACACATCTGAAACGTTACTAAGCAGTTCCTACATACAATTGTTTATAAACACAAATAAAACGAAATTTGACAATTCAGTTGTGTTAATTGTGGTTTAAAAATGAGTGTTTCCAATGTAGAAGACGAAGCGAAAGAGGCTTGTTTGGATTTGCTATACAGGTCATTCGTTCAGGAGAACGTCAACAACATTATTAGCGAATACTGGAGTAGAAGTTCTCACACTAAAGAGGCACGGGGGTTGGAAGTCTAGTAGTATTGCGGAAACCTACGTAGCCGATTCTATTGCTAAAAAAGCGATTGCTAATAAGGTTTTATATGATAATCAGGGTACGAATTATACTGAAGCATCTTCGGCGATGATAGTGTCAAATGAAACCACGGAATTAAGTGTTGCTGATAAATTAGGTGATAATAACATTGAATTATCAAGAAATATAAATAAATATCCCAATTTTGTTAATAATGTTACTAATTGTACAAACTGTAATATTACCATAAATATAAATTAATAGAACACGTGCTTTGATGCACTTTTTTTCCCTAAAGGACGTAAGTATAGTTATTTATGTACCTAGGTTCGTAAGTACAGTTTTATGGTCGAGAATACCATTGCAAACCGAGACCCGTAGGATCGAGGTTTGCATGTATTCGAGACCATGAAAGTGTACTGTACGAACCGTGGTGCATATGAGATTTTTCGTCATACCTACGTTTTTTTTAATAGACGAATTTGAATGATTTTCCACTTTACTTTTACTATATGTATACACATTAGTAACATCAAGTCAGGAATATTTGTCGTATCTATGGTAACCATGTTTGTGTCGATATAAATTTATATTTTTGATAAATGTCAAAGTATATGCAATAGATTTTCAAAAGTTTTTCTTTCTAAATAAAATCTATAAACATGAATCAAATAGAGATGGATGCTATTATAGCTTGTACTGAGATTTTGCCAGAGAAATCTAAAAACAGATACAATGAAACCTATAAAATGTTCAAAGATTGGTGTCACCAGAGGTATGTGGAGAGTATTTCAGAAAGTGTAATGCTGGCATATTTTCGTGATAGATCTATGAAGTTAAAATCACCAAACAGTTTATGGTGTGAATACTCCATGTTAAAAACTACCATGTTTATTAACGAAAATGAAGATATTTCAAAATATCCTAAATTGAAAGGATTTTTGAAGCGTAAAAATGATGGTTTTAAGACTAAAAAGTCTAGTATCTTCACAAGAGAGGAAATGAATAAATTTCTTATTGAAGCTTCCGACGATACATATTTGTTGATGAAGGTAAGTTTACAGAATGATTCTTTTTAATTCGTGTTCATTCTATACTAATTTTTTGCAGGTTGTTATGATTATGGGAATTGCTGGGGCTTGTAGGAAAGATGAACTAGTTCAAATGAAAATTCAAGATGTGGAAAATAAAAATGATGTAATAATAATTAAAATACCGGATACTAAAAATGGATTAAAACGTTCTTTTACAATTATTGCGAAGGAAGAATATCCAATTAATTTTATGCTAATTATTAAAAAATACATTGGTCTGAGATTAGAAAATATTACCAATGATAGATTTTTCTTAAAGTACAGTTTTGGTAAATGTCGAAATCAGCCTGTGGGAAAAAACACTCTCGCAAAAATTCCTAGCCAAATAGCAAAATACTTGTCATTGGAGAACCCCACTACCTACACCGGACATTCCTATCGAAGGACCTCGGCAACATTATTAGCCGATTCAGGAATTGATGTTCTTGGTCTGAAAAGACACGGCGGATGGAAATCTTCTACCGTGGCAGAAAGCTATGTTTCCGATTCAATGATAAATAAAGTACAGATAGCTGACCGAATTTTATATAAACAAAATATTACAGAGGCTGTTTGCTCAACCGTGATACAGAAAAATGAGAAGAAAGTTGATGATTCCATTAGGAATCCAACCATTAATAATGTTGACATTATTGAAAATATAAACTTGCCTAGTAAGAAAGAAGACTCTATTGTTCAGATAGCTAATTGTTCTAATTGTTTGTTTACATTTAATATTACAAAATCATAAGTTTTTGTACAAGATTCTATTTTTCCTAGTTATGTTAATTAATCATGTTTGAAATAAATTTGTCATAAATTTTCTAATATTGCTATTATTTCCCTAGGGTCGTAATAAATATTACAGCCCGCTACCATAGCAACTGTCAATACGGTATGTAAAGTGTCACTTACGTTTCAAAAAAAGGTGTCATAATTGTTTACTTACGCAGTAGGTGTGACGAAAAATTACTTACGCTCCGTCGTCATAACAATCACAGTCATTTCAGTAAAACCAACTTACGTCTATAGAAACAATGTATTAATGGTATGCTTACTATAAGGGGAGTGGGAAAAAATTATTTTCTTACCTCCCAATACAACCTGTATTTGCCAGCCACTGGATTAAGGTATCATTCAAAATTTCAGATCAGATTTTAAAACATATTTTATCAAACATGGATTGTGCTAAATCATCTGAAGTTTCAGAAAAAAATGTTTTGGAGGCATTGTACTTCATAAAAGCTGTATGGAAAAAGATCGATCCAGCAACAATAGAAAACTGTTTCAGAGAAGCGGATACAAAGCTTCCCCATTTTAACCCCGAGGACAACTTACCGTTTTGTCTTTGCGATAATGATGGGAGTTGAATGTTACCAATGACCAAATTTGGACGAATTTATAAACATCGATCAAAACACACCAACAGAAGATGATAATTTCGAAAATCAGATTACCGCATTCAATCGACATAATGAAAACAACGAGACAGATAACGAAATAGAGGACGTTCAAGAAGAGGAAAATATAATGAAGCTCTATGATGAACCTTGAACATACATTAGAGAATTGAAAAAGTTTTCTAAAGATGACTATGTGGCTTTTGAAAAATCAAGAATCTGGAATGTCTTTCAGAAGTGCGGTATGGAATAACAGCAAAGGAAGCTTAAGCAGTCGAGTATTTTAAGATTTTTTTAAACTGCTCCTAAATAACTTTCATATTTTTATGTTTAATTTTTTTACAAGTTTTTTTTTGTGTTGGCATGTTCATATTACATACATATATGTATTGTAGGTATCATATGCACATTACTTAATAAAAAAAACTGATTCCTATTTATGTAATAAAGTTTTCTCTTAAGATAAGCGAGCAAAAAAAGCTGGAATCGTGACTGCTCGCTTATGGGAGCTTTCACTTGTATATTGCATGATGATGTACATAGTTACAATGTTCTATGTTCAACTATGCATTTGGTACAGGTGGCAACAGCTCTTTGTAATGTAATCATTTTCTGTGCGTCTAAATTTTGAGTAAAAATGCACAATTCAAATCCACGCACATTAAAACTACTAAACACTTTAATAGGGTGTTTTACGATCACGTAAGGAGGGGAACTTTTTGGACACCCAGGCACGGAGAGACAATTCATCTGTGAATATAATATGGAACCAATCTCGTCCAATATTGGTACGCGCCCACTCACGGTGTTTTTGACGATGGTTATCGGAGAGCAATGGCTTCGCAATCGCACTCCTATATGTAATACCTCTTTGACGCAATCGTTTCTCAGCGCTATTATGCTTATATTTATTAGTTTTTTAGATAAATCCCTTAATTCTTAATACAATGCAGGTTTCCTTTCAGAGATTGAGAATTGTTTTGTCCTATGTTTAGCGTAAACCTCCTGGACTGGGACATAGTCAATTGCTGTTTTTATCGGGTTCTAACCAGATTTGTACAAACCAGGACTTGTGTACACTGCGCGACAACCCGTACAACTATATTATGAGCATAAAATTTGAGTTTTTTAGTGGCGTAAAAGATAGAAATTATTCATACTGTCACTTACTAGACTTCATAGGTTATACATGTCAAATTTGATAAGTACGGGTTTTATGTGTCGGGCAGTGTACAATTGTGGGCAGCTGCAGCTATAGTCATCTTCGGTCCCTTGGGATGACAACACAAATCGCACTATTAATGGTGGATAACGGTGTTATCCCTATCACAGTTGATACAATATTGAATTCAAATTCGCTGTTACAATCACATTAAGTTTTGCATATCCGCCCAAACACACAGCGTTTATTACTTTAAAGAAATCAGTTTCTTATAATTATTATACAGACTACATATTAAAATTACAAATGCGTTAGTCAGACTGTACAGAAGACGATCATTCTATGTGCCAGTTGAACTATGTTTACCATAAAATTAATTTTTTAACGTACTTTTTAATAAAATAAACACTCGTCAGTATACTTTATAGTTTATTTTAGATTTTGTCCAATATTTGAATATTATAATACTATATGACACCTTTTCTTACACTTCACCCATTGGTTCTAAATCTGTAGTTACTTCTGATTCAGCAATAGTTTCTGAATATTCTACAATACAAGATAATATTAAACTTTAAAAGTTACCGTGACTGGTCAAATGCACACCCATAAAGTATCGGGTGCCCGTTTAGTACTGAAGCTTACGTCTGTCAAATTTTGGAAATTTCTTTGCTTGGAATTTGCGATACTGAGAATTATAGTTATTGTCAATTGATGTTTAACATCTCTTGTCGTAGTGGTACATGGCTGTTTTCTGTTAGCTTTTATTGTTCACATTTTTTGTTTAGAACGCGGCACAATCTATCCCATTTTCTTAAATAATTGTAATTAGTAAATTTTGGGAACAAACATCTCGAAAAGTAAGGGTATTGTGTTTTATTTTATCAATTTTTATATTTACGTCAAAAATTAATATGTACTGTATAGGACGCAAATGTTAATTGTTGCCGTCGAAATCAAGTACAGTAGTGCTAACTCAACCAAAATTTGACACAAACTGTCAGCTTGAGTATTAAATGGCCACCCGTTATAATGGAGACGTCCGTATGGAACATATTTTAATACAGTTTATAGTAATATTTTAAATAATTTTTTTCCGATTGAAACAATATTGAATAATACTGCCTTGGTTACGATATATCATAACACACTTATATTTCCCAAGGGATACATGAAACACTCATATTGTCCCAAGGGAAATATGAAACGTCACATTTCACCATATAAATGTTATAATTTTTAATTGAAGCAACAAAAATAATCAGAAATGTTTTATTTTCTAATTAAAGCAACAAATGAACTAAGAAAGTCTTTGCATTAGTAACACTACGGATAGAATAAATTAGTCATACGTCAAAAATAAAAAAAATTATAGCAAAATACCAAATCTTCAAAAAACGCTAGCAAAATATTTTCGTCGACACCGTTCACCAAATTTTCTCTTCTCCACTCTTGAAAGTCTTCATACACTTTAGTGTAAGCAGCTTTGGATTTCGCCGGAACCAAACATTCACGGGCTTTCGCCGCTTGTGTTAGCACATTGTTTGACATTTCATCAATTTTATTTATAACAGAACGCGAAAATCAAACCAGTCAACCATGATATTTACAAACATGGCCCTTAGCAACGTCACCAATCCGATAAATTCAAAAATATACAATCCAATATTTTTCCATTTTCACAACAATATTGTTTCAATCAGAAAAAAACTATTGATTACAACACGGGGAATATGAATACATTTCCCTTGGTTGTCTATACATCCCTCGGGTTTCACCCTCGAGATGTAACTAGCCAACCCCGGGAAATATACTATTCATATTCCCCTAGTTGTAATAATAGCTATAAAAGTTGCTCAGAAATTAAAATTACCAGTTTCGTCTGCTGTTGCAGGTATTTCCTCAGGACTTTGTATTATATCGTCCGGACTCTCTACAGCTTCTTCGGCATCACCTATATACTCTAAAAATTTATTTTAGATATCTATGAACATATTTAGAGAATCTATCCAGTTTACTAGCTGACTTAATCATAAATATACAGGTGTCCAGAAACTCTCCTGACAAACGAAGACCGGAGATTTCTCTCATAATTTTAAGACAATTAAACCCAAATTCATGTAGTCCGAAAATGCTTCCTAAGGGAGCTAGAGTTCTTTGAAGATGGCGCCTTGTATTTATTTTTTTTTAAATTCCTCCAGAACGCTTCTATTTAGAAAAACAAAAACTGGTATGCTTATTTATCCTCCAGAGATGAATCGATTCCATCAATTGCGAATTTCTAGTACCGGTCATAGGCGTCCGTTTTGGGTAGGTCAACGGTTATTTTAAGGCATAACTTTTTTGTCTTTAACTTTTAAGCATTTGTGATACTAGATTATTAAATTTTCAGGTATTTCAGTACTAAAATGTACTCTTACTTTAAGTCGGTAGGATACACCGTTTTCTAGAAAAATCGATTTGTAAATTTTTCGTTTTTTCTTCATTAAAGTTCAATTTATTATGTACCTACTTATTTTTAGCGACGAAGTTGGCTTGGACTATCAAGGCATGGATGAAAATTAATTTAATAAATTAAAAACAAATAATTTATTACAATGGAACGAAACTAACAAAAAAAGAACAAGTATCAAAGGTAGATTGTTACAAAAGTTGCTCGATGTGATAAACATTAGTCTCTATGCATAAGTTTACCCTTTTGCTTAGAGAACGTCGAATTCTTGCAAAAATTCCAAAGTTATTTCTAAATTCGTTGCAAGCATCTTGTATCCTTAGCCAGAGTTGTGCGCGATTTTGTATCGGAACGGAATAAACAAATGCTTTTATGTATCCCCAAACACAATAATCGCAAGGATTCAAATCCGGCGACCTTGCTGGCCAAGCAACTGGACCGCCTCTTCCAATCCAATGGTCTTCGTAGTTATTATCTAGAAAGTCTCGTACATTCCTGCTAAAGTGGGCCGGACAGCCGTCCTGTAGAAACCATAAGTTTTGCCGAATATTTAAACGCACCTCATCTAACAAATCAGGTAAAATATTTTGCAGGAAATGTAAGTAATCAGTACCATTTAAACGAGCAGGTAATTCCACAGGTCCAAGTAGATAATCGTCAACTACTCCTATCCAGACGTTTATGCTAAACCTATGCTGATGCTTAAATTCTTGAACAACGTGGGGATTGTCACCAACGTACGAATAATAATGTGCATTATGTACACTATGTTTCAAAATAAATGCGAAAACTACGAAATATATATGAGCAGCCAACATCGCACTGTTGTAATGTTGGTGCTCGCCCCTCTTCATACCTAGTGATACATAATCCATAATTCTCTGTTAATATTTTTAATGTGACTACATTTTCATTTATTTTTTAATAATTTTCAAATTTTTAAAATTCTAAATGTATAAAATGTGTTTATAAATAATAAATAAATTTTTAAAAAAAGGTAGAGTCAATGTCTATAGTAACTGAACGTATTATTTAAAAAATGTCATCGGGGAATCGATCGTGCGTCTCTGTCGAAACGCCTTAGATAGATAGGGTATATAAGTGCATGTGTATACTTGAGTAGTTGCGGTATATATATATGCATCATTGGTAGTACGTATTATGTATTCCGTAATGACGACCAGCGCTCTAACGTTGATAGAGATAAACATATGGTGGATTCAGAACTATATACAAAACATCTTTTTGTGTGTATTTTTTAGGAAGGTGACAACATTATATTTCTATTTGTTTTTTAATTAATACTATGCGATTTTTTTTTTTTTATATTTTACAAACATTTGAAAAGCTTCTTGTAATATTAAAGTAAGTTTGTGAATAACTTTATGTTTCAATAAACATGTTTGACATATTAAACAAATTCATTTCTATTTAACATTTTACAAAATTTACTTTTGTCCATATGGAATTAGTAAATAGGTTTTCATTTAATTATAAAAATTCTCTATCTATCTTGATACTTTTCATTCGTATGACTACAAAGAAGTATGCGGACGACAATTTATTTTGCGTACATAATATATACTATTTTTTATATTGATAAGGCTTATAAGCAAAAGAAGTAAATAATAAAATGCAAATAGGCAAATATATTATTTATAATAATAACCAAAAAAAAATATACAACAATAATAACAAAATATTGTGGAACTTTAATTTAACGGACAATAAATATTATACATAAATATTATACATAAAAAACAATATTGTACAGGCTAGTTTATTTGATTAAAAACAATATGCTGTGAAGTAGAAATCTAAAACTTTATTTTCTAACAAACGAATCAATTATATTTCCACGTACTGTGGAATAATTTTTTAAAAAAAGTTTAAATAGGGTTTCACATTAAAAATAAGCTACAAAAAAGTTGAATATAAGAATAAAAGTACGTGAACAGACTATTATTATTAGGGTGACCACGCGGCAATCACATGCACATGTATAAATAACCCATTCAAAGCAATATTATAAATAGAGTGAACCAAGCCGGAGCGATATTTGTAAATATTTCATATAAAACCCGAAAAACTATAATAATGTATCAATGTTCGCGATAGTATATCTCTAGATATTAATAATGTTAAGCATACGGGAACCAATTCGTTGGTCACGCCTCTACTTTCGCTCCGAATTGGTCCACTTTATTTATAATATTGCTTTCAATGGGTTATTAATACATGTGCACGTGATTCGCGCGTGGTCACAGATAATATTTTAAAAAGGTATATAACCCCTTACCACAATTATTAGTCGTATCCTAAATACGTATTTCGACAACTAAGTTGTCATCATCAGTAGGTAAAAACTACTAATTAAAGTCACACGGGGCACAATAAAGTAAGATGAACGCTTCCGCACAACTACTATACACTGCAACCCTGTAAAGACTCCTAAAGAAGTCTTTACAGGGTTGCAGTGTATAGTAGTTGTGCGGAAGCGTTCATCTTACTTTATTGTGCCCCGTGTGACTTTAATTAGTAGTTTTTACCTACTGATGATGACAACTTAGTTGTCGAAATACGTATTTAGGATACGACTAATAATTGTGGTAAGGGGTTATATACCTTTTTAAATTATTATTTAACCACAGTCTCCATTGAAAGAATTTTCACAGATAATATAGCAAACCCTAATTATTTTATTAATAAATATTTTAGTACTATGTTAGGTATGGCTCTAAAAATAATTGTGACTAATAGTGAGACATTAATATTGCTAATATAAATATTTATAATAATCGACCAAAAAAAATCAAAATTATAAACAATTTTCTGCTGAAAAAAAAAGTAGCTTTCTCGGCTCTAAAACTAAATTTTAATATTTGCTTCAACGACCATAATTATCAATAGTAGATCGCAGCCCCCTTTCCATGTGAATTCTAATTTTCGCCTCATTTAGGCGCGTAATTCTACTCGTCCCTTTACATCTGGTTTTGTTTATATTACTAACACATCTCTTGAAATGGGGACAAAAAAAAACCATTAAAAATGTATATACATTCAACATTTTCATATAGCATTTTACACTTTGAGGCGAAAATTATAATTCACAATATTTTCATATAGTATGAATGTGGTCTTTTAGTTAGTATTGTAACGTTTGTCTTTACGGGTTCTTAATAAAACTAACAATAACTTTAGACACACACACTATATTAATATTTAAAACGTATAACAATATAAAACTAACTATTAACAACAATAAGTACATTTATGTATTCTATATTTATGTAACTATATTTATGTGTACTTCGCGAGACTGTAGGATTCAATGAATCTTCATCCCTTCTTCGACGCGGCTTTTATATCGGTGAATACTCCTTCTAGAGCCTTCACGTAGGCCTCGCGAAAACATCCAGAGGGATGACGCATCTCGCGTCAGCGGATGAGTCATTACATTGCCCCCTTCTTAAAAATGAAGTTTCGTCCCGAAACATGTCATGCTTTGGTCTCCTCAAACGATGACGAAATCGACAGGTAGGGCCTTTGTTACATTGCGACGTCATATCGAAATAACAGTCCACGGTCTTATCTTGCCTGGATGGACAGGAATATTCAAGCTGGTAACTGCATACCAGAATTTCCATACCAGTATGTCGGAAGATTACTTCCAACATGCTCCTTACAATTCTCCAGTCCAGGCGGTCCAATCCACAACCCAATTTTGGAACTGCTAATTTTAGAATGTCTTGCTGTAACATTTGTTCGCGTAAGTGGGTCAGGGCCTCCCATAAGGCTCGATAGGTTGGCTTTAGGCTCGACAGTTCTTTCGTGACCAAATAAAATATGGGCTGTCCTTCATTTATTATTTGGAGACTCTTCCCAATTGCTGGTCCCTGCTGCCTTAGCCTTTCGATTCTGCCAAATCTCTCTTTAAATTCCCAGGCAATTCCTTTGGCCATTCGTAGATCTCGGGCTACGCAATGAGCAAGCGCGTAGTCTGGCGGCACCGTGAACAAATCCTGCTGTTTCTCGATGGTTACCCCAAATCGAGCTTTTCTCGAACCAGAATACTCTTGCATAAAGTCTTCGAAGGTTAGTTCATGGTATTGGCTATCCAATCGGCGCAAGTCAACGGTTTCGTCATTGTCTCCAGAGTATGGGGCTAATCGATTAAAATGTACGACTCTTGGCTTAGTGTGAGGTGTTCGCCTGATGCGGTATATTACATCGTTGATCCGCTTCAACACCTCGTATGGCCCCTCCCAATTCTTTTGAAGTTTTGGAGATAGGCCCCGTCGACGTTGTGGATTATACAACCAAACCCGATCGCCTTCATGGTAACCACTCTTCTCGGCGTTGATGTCATAGCTCTCTTTCATTCTGTCACTAGCATCTTGGATATTATGTCTGACTTGTTCATGGATATTATCTAGTCGTCGTCTGAGCGTGCTGACATAATCTTCTCCGGCAAGATCATCACCAGGCTTGCTCCCAAACTTTAAATCACAGGGCAATCGGAGTTCCCTCCCGAATAGCACGTTGGCTGGTGATTGGCCTGTTGTCTCTTGAACGGAGGCTCGATACGCCATTAGAAATAATGGTAAATGTTCGTCCCAATCTCTCTGGTGTTCGGAGACCACTTTGGATAAGTGTCTGATCATGGTCTTGTTCATTCGCTCTACCATCCCATCTGATTGTGGATGCAAGGGAGTTGTTCTCGTCTTCCGTATGCCCAAAAGTCCACACATCTTTTCGAATAGACTGGACTCAAAATTTCGCCCTTGATCGGAATGAAGTTCCAAGGGTACACCAAAACGGCTGACGAACTCCTTCACAATCACGTCTGCTACAGTTCCAGCTTCTTGATTTGGTAGAGCATATGCTTCAACCCATTTGGTAAAGTAATCCATGACCACTATTATGTATTTATTTCCTTTGCTGCTTTCTGGAAAAGGACCGGCGGCGTCTATGGCGATCCTTTCAAATGGGCTTCCTACATTGTATTGGCGCATGGGTGCACGTCGACGCCTCTGGGGACCATTGCTTCCGGCGCAATTAGCACACTTTCGGCACCATTCTTTCACATCTCGTGAACAATTCACCCAGTAAAATCTCTGGCGCACCTTCTCCAGTGTTTTATGGACTCCAAAATGTCCCCCAGAAGCACCATTATGGAGTTCTCGCAATACCTCTGGTATTCTTTTCTTGGGAACCACCATTTGCATCTTCCGCTCGCTTCCATCGTGATTTTCGACCTCACGTCTCAGGAGATCGTCTTCTATGGTTAAAGAATCCCATTGTGCCCAGTATGACTTCAATTCTCGTGAATGGGGAGCAATTTCTTGCCAGGTCGGTCTTTGCCCATTTCTTTTCCAAGCCCTGAGGACTGCAAGATCCGGATCAGCTTCTTGATCCGCGCGCAAATTGTCAGGTTGCCATTGGTCATCAACAACGGTGGTTCGAAGAGCGTTGGCCGATTTGTCTTCGATTCTGTTGCAATGTCGACAGTCTTCTGGACAGGGCCTTCTGGAAAGGGCATCTGCATTTTGATGTTTGAGGCCTGCTCTGTGTTCAATGACAAAGTCGTACTCCTGTAGCCTCTCAATCCATCTAGCTACTTGACCCTCTGGATTCTTAAATTGCAAGAGCCACTTTAAGGCGGCATGATCAGTGCGGATCAGGAACTTCTGCCCATACAGGTACTTGTAAAAGTGCTCAATGGTCTTAACTACTGCCAATAGTTCTCTCCTGGTTACGCAGTAGTTCCTCTCTGGTTTGGACAGGGTCTTGCTGAAGTATCCAATGACCTTTTCTTGTCCATCTTGGATTTGAGAGAGCACGCCACCAATCCCGACGTTACTGGCATCCGTATCCAAAACAAACCTCCCAGATGGCAGCGGATAGTTCAAAACGGGTGCACTGATCAACGTTCCTTTTAACAACTCAAAGGCCGCTTGGCATTCGGTGTTCCAAATGAATGCTCGATTTTCTGTTAGGCGAGTAAGTGGTTTTGCAATGTTGGAGAATCCAGGAACGTAGCGTCGATAATATGTGCATAATCCCAAAAAGCTTCTTAGCTGATGTTTGTCTTTGGGTACCGGCCATTTTTCCACAGCTTTTACTTTTTCTGGATCCACAGCAATTCCTTTTCCGGAAACCACATGTCCAAGGTAATTTACCTCCTTGCGGAAAAGGTGACACTTCTTTGGACTTAATCTCAGGTTGGCATCTCGCAACCTCTGGAATACTACTTCCAAATTTTTCATGTGATCTTCAAAGGTCTTCCCTACCACAATCACATCATCGAGATATACCAGGCAGGTATTCCAAGACAATCCCCTCAGTACAGTGTCCATGAGTCGCTCAAAAGTAGCTGGGGCGTTACACAGTCCAAATGGCATGACTGTAAATTGCCAGAGTCCTGTACCTAAACTGAAGGCAGTCTTCTCTTTGTCATTGGGATCCATTCCCACTTGCCAATAACCGCTCTTTAAGTCGAGAGTGGAGAACCATTTTGCTCCTGCCAAGGTGTCTAGCGTATCGTCTATTCTTGGGAGAGGATAGCTGTCCTTTTTGGTCACACTATTCAAACGACGATAGTCCACACAGAATCTGGTAGATCCATCCTTCTTCCTGACAAGGACCACCGGTGAAGCCCATGGACTATTCGATGGTTCAATTACTCCTTGGCCTTCCATATCTTGTATAATTTGCTTGGCTTCCTCACGTTTTGCCAGTGGTAACCTTCTTGGTCCTTGTCGAATTGGACTTGCATCGCCGGTATTTATTTTGTGCATTACAATATTGGTTTTACCTTTCGTACCAGTCTCAGTTTCGAAGACGTCTTCATAATGTTTGATTAGGTCCTTAACTTGATTTTGTTCCTTCTTGCTCAATCCTTGACAGGCGGAGTCGATTATCTTGGACAATTTCTCAGGAACCTGCACGAATCCATTCTTCTTCGCCTCTATGCGATGAACGACGGCCGACACTGGCGAACACCACCCCAGAATAGTACCCTTCTTCAATAAAACAGGGTAATGGTTCACATTCATTACCCTTATCGGTACAGTCTTCTGAGTCTTAACCAGCATTTTGGCAACTACTATTCCTCGGCCCACCTCGTCATCATCAGCCTTTGGTTCCAACATTGTAACATTTCCGTCCAAATAATCACCTTCCATACACGCCGTCAAAAATGTCTCACTTCTTGCATCCAGAACAACATTCTCTGCAGTAATTACTTGTACATTCCCACAATTTTTCCCATGAAGAAACAATTCCTCATTATTTATTTTTAAAGTGCCTTCTTTCATGTTTAACTGGAAGCCGTAGGTGTTCATGATGTCTAATCCCAAGATTATTTGTTCTTCTATGTCGGCTACGAGAACACGATGTCGGACTGATGTTGGTCCTATGATAAAGTTGATATCCACTTCACCTGCCACAGAAGCTGCTCCTCCAGTTGCTGTCCTAAGTCTCCATTTGCTAGAAAATAACTTTTTATTTCTGGGAATTAAATCGGGTCGCACGATGGTTTTCGTCGATCCAGTATCTAGCAAGCAAGCATAGGTCTTTCTTTCCATAACTGCGTCCACATACAGGCCCTTGGTTTGATGTTGCAGGGATGCGACTTGGCCAGGCGTCTTTGGGGCTTCCTGATGCTGGATCGATGATTGCCCTTGCTCATCGACCCGCTTTAGTTTTCCTGCTGCTCAGACGATGCTTTCTTGGCCACCTTACCACATTTACTCCGAACGTGACCAATCTCTCCACAATTCCAGCATCGCAGTACTCTTTTATTTGATTTGATCTGGTTTAGAACTCTACTAACCACCTGCTCCATGAACTCCTCATTTTCCTGCTTGTCAACAGTGCAGACACGAGCATGGTTCCGAGAGGCTTGCTTTGCAGTCTCAAACTCAAGCGCGTGCGCCAAAGCATCGATCAAGGTTTTCGGTCTTGCCAACCTTAATGCTTGCTGCGTATCAATATCCCGGAGACCATCTATGAATGTCTGGACCGCTAGGTGTTCCATGAAATTATCTGGCGCCATCGGATATGCAAGTCGAACTAGACGAGCAATATCTGCCTCAAATTCCTGAAGATTCTCGCCTTTCTTCTGTGATCGATTCTTCAGTTGGGTATGATATACTTGCTCCAAATGTGCATGGCCATATCTCATCTCCAAGCGTTTAATGAGTTGAGAATAATCTTTACGTTCCTCAGGAGGCAATGTCTGCAAAATATCACTAGCATCACCCCTCAATGCTATGACTAAAGCAGTCGCCTTCTCGGCAGAAGACCATGCGTTTGCTTCTGCGGCCGCTTCGAATTGCGTCAGGTAAGTTGCCCATGACGTCTTTCCATCAAAGGTTGGTGGCTTGATTCTGGTCTTTGAAATAGTCACAAATTCTTCTTTTATTTCGATGGGCCGCGGTATGACTTCTTCGTTGACCTGCTTGGGATCAGAATGACTCGTGGTGGCGGGTAATTTCATCTCAATCATTATTGCCTCTAAAAGTCTAGAATGTTCTCCAATTTTCTCTTCTACAGCTATGAAAACCTCTTCTTTTAACGCTTCTGATTTTTCCGCTAATCGCTGTTCTAGAACTTTCTCCACTTGTTCCAGACTTTTTTCGAAGTTTCTAGAATTTTCTAGTAATTTCTTTTCCAGATTTTTCTCGAGGATTCTAGCGGTTTCTAGGTTTCTTTGTTCCATTTGTTGCATTTGTACTTGCGAATCTATTAGACGCTGTTCCATATTTTTCGCACTATCCAGATTCTTCTGTTCCATTTGTTCTAGAGTTTTTGCTAAATTTCCAGAAGTTTCCAGGCTTTTCTGCTCCATTTTAGTTTGTGCATCTATTATTCGTTGTTCCATATTTTTCGCACTATCCAGATTCTTCTGTTCCATTTGTTCTAGAGTTTTCGCTAAGTTTCCAGAACTTTCCAGGTTCTTCTGCTCCATTTGTTGCATTTGAGTTTGTGCATTCTCTATTAATCGTTGTTCCATATTTTTCGCACTATCCAGATTCTTCTGTTCCATTTGCTCTAGAGTTTTCGCTAAGTTTCCAGAAGTTTCCAGGCTTTTCTGCTCCATTTGTTCCATTTTCATCAACAGCGAATTCACGTCAGCATCTCCGCCTTGAAAGACATAATTCTCTGGATCCTCGCCTTCTTGGATCAACACATTGCGAAGCCGTTGCTGGAGGATCGACTTTTTGCCAGTTGTATCCTCATCCCTCTCTTCTAATTCTCGTTTTAACTCGGACACTTTCAATTCCGTGAGTTTCATTCTATTAGCCATCACGATATTTAAAATAACGTCTTTCCGCACTGTATATTTATTTAAACGAATACTTAATTAACACTTAATTGTCTACTTAGTTTATTATTTATTAATTAGTCCACACCTGAATACCACTGTAACGTTTGTCTTTACGGGTTCTTAATAAAACTAACAATAACTTTAGACACACACACTATATTAATATTTAAAACGTATAACAATATAAAACTAACTATTAACAACAATAAGTACATTTATGTATTCTATATTTATGTAACTATATTTATGTGTACTTCGCGAGACTGTAGGATTCAATGAATCTTCATCCCTTCTTCGACGCGGCTTTTATATCGGTGAATACTCCTTCTAGAGCCTTCACGTAGGCCTCGCGAAAACATCCAGAGGGATGACGCATCTCGCGTCAGCGGATGAGTCATTACAGTATATTGGCTAACTTAAAAACATTTATCAGTTATATTATTATACGGATTGAAAGGTGTAACAGTAAAAAATTAATATTTCGTTACAATATAATATATTGATACAATTTTTTATGAGCGATGCCATTAATCACTCTCAGCCAATATATAATAATTGTCAAATTTAATAAATTATATTGACTAAAATAATAAATAATGTATGTTTTTTTAATGTTTAAAAACATCAGTCTAGCATGCTTATTTTTCAATAGTTTTATTCGATTCAACAATAAAATAATTATAAGCGAATAAATCGATTTTGAATTTGTTTTATGAAAATTATTAATTCATGTATATATAATTAGAAGAAACCCATATTATAAACACCATAGATTTGAAGAAAGGTTTCTTCATTTGATTTATTCCTTAACTCAATGTGTTCCATAAACAGCTTAGGAAGAGCTACATAGGGATTCTATTAGGATAAGGAAGCTGTATTTAACCCCGTATATACAGTGTGGTCATAAAGTTTGGAACCAAGCATATAACCGCATTATTTTAAATTTTTAGGAAAAACGCTCGGACAGGTAAATTTTATTTTTTAAAACGCCATCTTTTGACATACAATTTTTTTCTATGACGTCATTGGTTTTCGAGTGATGACGTTATCAACACTTTCTTTAAATGGCAACCATTTTTTTTTTCTCGTTTTTGGTAGATCTTTATAGCCACCAAATAGTGATATAAAACAATTGTATGTTGCATCACAATTTTTTGGAAAAAAATACGAAAATTTTATTTTTGTACAAAATTAAAATTAAATTAAAAAAAATACATCTGAACTTAAATTTATTGTAACAGTTAACGTAAATTTTCAAAATGGACCCCACCAACCAACTGACACTGTCCCAGCCGAGTGTAAACACTTCGTATACTCGCCTCAATTATGTCTGGGGATATTTGTGTAAGTTCTACGCGAATTCGTTCTTATAAATCTTCTAAATTGTTCGGTTTGTTAAAATACACTTTCGATTTCAAATAACCCCCCAAAAAATAGTCTAGCGGAGTCAGGTCAGGAGAACGAGGTGGCCATTCTATGGCGCCTCTCCGTCCAATCCATTTATTAGGAAATATTTCGTCAAGATAGTGGCGAACCTCTACACCATAATGGGGAGGCGCCCCATCTTGTTGAAACCAAATATTTGGATGGAGTACATCACCATCCTCGTGATTTGGTAAAATAACAGCGAACGCTGGAACCAGTTCAAATCTTAAAAATTCTAAATATTGCAAAGCAGTCAAATATCCTTCAAAAAAATATGGTCCTAAAATGCGTCGTCCAATCATTCCAACCCATACGTTAACTTTTCCTCTGCGCTGAGTATGACACGCTTGAGTCCAATGCGGATTGTTCTGCTACCAATATCTGCAATTATGGTGGTGAACAGATCCATTTAGGCAGAACGTAGCTTCATCTGAGAAGACGATGTTTTCCAAGAAATTTGGATTTTGGTCACAACGTAACATTACGTCTTCACAGAACTGCAGTCGACGATCTTCGTCATCATCATGTAATTCCTGTACAAGTTGAACTTTGTAAGGACCAGGGTTTTTTTTTTTAAATAAGTTGACGACAAATGAGTGAGCCACCTGATTGGCTAACGCAAGTTGTCTGGTGGAAACATGATGCCTTTCTTCTGCTTCTAGAAGCACATTTAATTTCACATCTTCTCCTACTTGAGGTCTACCTTGCCGTGGTCGATCTTTTACGGATCCAGTTTCGGTAAACTTTCCTACTAGTTTTGTCACCGTAGACCTGGTAATTGGAGGTCTATCAGGGTGTTCATGGTTAAACAAATCGCATGCCTCTGCATGCGTTCTTTGTCTCTCCCCCAACCATAATTATAATTTCGATTCTTTCTCGCTCAGATAAATGTGCCCTTTTTTATATAAGCGAAAGTGAACAATTTTTACGCAATATCTCAAAAATTTAACGTCCAAAATAGAAGTAAATAATTAAACAATGTTGTCGCCATAGAAACAATTTCAAACTAAAATTTTTGTACATAAATTGTATAAAAAGAAGCAAGAATGTCAGAAAGATCTCTTGCAAAAAAGTGCGTGTTTTTGTTTTTGTAAATTTTTTGCATAGTAACATGAGTACATGTGCTTTTGACGATCCGGTTTGTTCAAGAAGAATATTTAAGTCCTCACACAAGACAGAAGTGTGAAGAAAACTTACTTACATATTTCAGTAAATTTTTGAAGCTTAATTAGTTTTTGAAATCTTCAATTTTTGGGCGATAATTTTAATTAAGAAATGGTCTGCCACATCATGTCAATTTTTTAAATAAATTAAACTTCTTTGGCCCTTTTTTGTGAAACTATTTAATGTTAAATAAGATTTTTTAATAAGTAATTGGCCGATTGGGAAGACGAATTTCTTTTGACCTGGAGCGAATAACGCAGATTACTATTGATCGCAAAGCATTTACACTCGGCTGGGACAGTGTAAGTTGGTTGGTGGGGCCCATTTTGAAAATTTACGTTAACTGTTACAATAAATTTAAGTTCAGTTTTTTTTTAATTTAATTTTAATTTTGTAAAAAAATAAAATTTTCGTATTTTTTTCTAAATTTATGTAATTTTTTCCAAAAAATTGTGATGCAACATACCAATTGTTTTATATCACTATTTGGTGGATATAAAGATCTACCAAAAACGAGAAAAAAATAATATGGTTGCCATTTAAAGAAAGTGATGATAACGTCATCCCTCGAAAACCAATGACGTCATAGAAAAAAATTGTATGTCAAAAGATGGCGTTTTAAAAAAGAAAATTTACCTGTCCGAGCGTTTTTCCAAAAAATGTAAAATAATGCGGTTATAAGCCTGGTTCCAAACTTTATGACCACACTGTATAAAAAAATTGTTCCTTAAGGGGAATAACTACAATAAAAACTTTTTAATTATTTTTAAAAAGTTATTAAAAAATGTATTTAATAATTATGTTCAAAATCCGTTTTTAATTAGATTCTTTAACATTATAATGTTAATGTAAATATTGCTCTTCAGATTGTTCTAAAATCGTCTTCACGAACTATATATTCTTTTAATTTTATTTAACAGGTCTCGCAGGTCTACAGATGGAAAAAGAAATGAGACGAAGAAGAAAATCCATTCTTCAATAAACGGCTTAGATGTGGAAGGAAACGAGTACTGGATGAAAATGTCTTGAATAACGCGATAAACTACGTTTCTCAACAACCGTTTTCTTCTCTACAAACGGTTATCGAGATAAATACTTTCAATTGCAGCCGCCCAACACTTTGGAGGAGACTCAAGGACAGCGGATACAAATGCAGACGTCCAGCACAGAAAATCGATTTCACTCCGGTTCATGTGGAACGCAGATTGCAGTTCGCACAAGCAAACATAGGACGCAATTGGGACAACACGATTTTTACGGACGAAAAGGTGTTCTCTTCCGAAATTGGGTCTCGGAAACCTTTGTACAGGTTGCCGAATTCGAGATACCAAGAGCGGAATGTACTCAAAAAGAAGAGGAGCGGCCGAATATCCCTTAACATGTGGGGGTGGATGTCTGTAGCAGGTCCCGGAGAACTTGTACGCGTAGACCCACGAATGGATGCAAAGGTGTATGTGCAATTATTAGAAAATAGCATGCTACCGAGCGTACAGGCAGTTTATGGGGACGCAGCTCTAATGTATGTGCATGACATTTGTCCGGGGCATACTGTTAGAATTGTTAGAGAATGGTTTGACAACCACCCTCAATTCACAGTGACGAATTGGCCTGCTAGATCCCTGGACTTTAACCACATTGAAAATCTTTGGGCAGACATTGTGCGGCGATGGGATGACTTCCGGGGAAACATTCGCATAAGAAATGCTTAAGAAATTTATTTGCATGCCAGCACAATTTGGGAGCATTACAGGTTTACGGAAAATTGTGAGAACCTCGTGAATTCCATGGAAAGGCGACTGCAATCAACTATTGATAATAATGGTCGTTGGACCTAATATTAAAATATAGTTTTAGAGCCGGAAGGCAACGCGTATTATTTTCGCAAATAATTTGTTAATAATTTTAAAGTTTCTTCTTTTAATCACTGTTTTCTTAAGAGCCGTACCTAATATAGTATGTACTAAAATATTTATTCATATAATAATTGTCTGTTTATGTACTTTTATTCATAGATTATTTCAACATTTTTGTTGCTTCTTTTTTAGGTGAAACCCATTTAAGCATTTATTTTGAAATTATTCAACAGTATGTGGAAATTGGTTTGATAGAAAATAATTTTATTTTGATTTAAATTTCAGAGCATATTGTTCTTAATTGAAAAATATTTGCATATACAATATTATTTTGAATTTATTGTTTGTTCCAATTAAATTCCTCAATATTTTGTTATTAATTTTTTTTTTAATTTTTATGTTAGTATTAATAAGAATAGTTGCGTTTTCTTATTTAATTCTTTTCTTTATAAACCTTATCACTATAAAAAATGGTATATCTTATATACGCAGAATACATTGTCGTCCGCATACATCTTTTAAGTCATACGAATGAAAATTATCAAGATTGATAGAGATTTTTTATAATCAAATAAGAACCAAATTACTAATTCCATATGGACAAAAGTAAATTTTGTTAAATTACAAGTGGAAATGAATTTCTTTATTATGTCAAACATGTTTATTGAAATATTAAGTAATTTAAGAACTTAATTTAATATTACAAGAAGCCTTTAAAATGTTTTTAAAACATCATACAGAAAATCGCATAGTATTTATAAAAAAAAAAAATTGAAATATTATGTTGTCACCTTCCTAAAAAATACACAGAAACAGATGTTTTGTATATAGTTATGTTATGAATTCAACATATGTTTATCTCTATCAACGTTAGAGCGGTGGCCCTCATTAAGGAATACATAAAACGTATTACCCATGGTCTTACAAAAATACACGTATATGTATAATATATACCGCAACTACTCTAGTATACAAATGCACTTATATACCCTACCTATCTAAGGCTTTTCGACAGAGACGCACGATCGATTCACCGATGACAATTTTTAAATAATACGTTCAGTTACTATAGACATTGACTCTACCTTTTTTTTAAATTAATTTATTATTTATCAACATATTATATACATTTATAATTTTTTAAATTTCACAATAATTAAAAAAAAAATGAAAATGTAGTCACGTTCAAAATATTAACAGATAATTACGGTTTATGTATCACTCGGTATGCAGAGTGGCGATCACCAACATTACAACAGTGCGATGTTGGCTGCTCATATATATTTCGTAGTTTTCGCATTTATTTTGAAACATACTGTACATTAAAAATTCCATTTTTTGAGAATGTAGCTTCGTCACCAAACAAAATGTTCCTGAAGAAATCTTCATCTTGATTTTTCTGATTTTGTAACCATCTAGCGAATTCTACGCGAGCAGGAAAATCTCCTTCTAGCAGTGCTTGCACCTTTGTAAAATGAAAAGGATATAAATTTTCTTTCTGTAAGATATTTCCTACGGAAGATTTTGAAATTGTGGGGTACATGGCAGATAGTCTTCGAACGCTAATTTCTGGATTTTCCTCAACTTCCATTAAAATAACATCTTCATGTTCTGCTGTTACATCATTATGTCTCCCTGTTTCATTATTTTTTGGGACCACTGAACCTGTTTCTCTTAATCGTTGATGAAGAGCTGTAAATGTTGAGTGAGTGGGATGCTGACGATTGGGAAATTTTTCAGCGTATCTACGTTGCGCCGCTCGAGCGTTACACCTCATTTCGCCATAAACTAAATGCATATCGGCGTATTCCTCATTAGTAAAAACCATTTTTTTTTAAATTGAAATCGTTGTGTTTGAATAACACAAAGTAAAAAAATGAAAAGATAAACTTCGCGAACTGACAACAATTTGACAATGAAAAACGTAGGTTTTACTTCTGTTGGCAGTTCAGAGCTAACTATTGCAAAAAATAAAAAATTGAACTTTAATGAAGAAAAAACGAAAAATTTACAAATCGATTTTTCTAGAAAACGGTGTATCCTACCGACTTAAAATAAGAGTATCTTTTAGTACTGGAATACCTGAAAATTTAATAATCTAGTGTCACAAATGCTTAAAAGTTAAAGACAAAAAGTTATGCCTTAAAATAACCGTTGACCTACCCAAAACGGACGCCTATGACCGGTACTAGAAATTCGCAATTGATGGAATCGATTCATCTCTGGAGGATAAATAAGCATACCAGTTTTTGTTTTTCTAAATAGAAGCGTTCTGGAGGAATTAAAAAAAAAATAAATACAAGGCGCCATCTTCAAAGAACTCTAGCTCCCTTAGGAAGCATTTTCGGACTAGGTGAATTTGGGTTTAATTGTCTTAAAATTATGTAAGGAAACTCCGGTCTTCGTTTGTCAGGAGAGTTTCTGGACACCCTGTATAATAAATAATTCCATGCATTTGTTAGATAGCACATTATGAGAAACTGACAGATTTGCTTCCATTTGAATATAAGAAATATAATGCACATTATACCTACTCTTATTTATGCAATCAGTTAGTAGTACCATAACTATACATTTTATGTAGTATATAATGTGAAATGAATATTTATATTATGGAGTATATACTACCGTTTATCCTGAAAATAACAGTAATGGCTTCATTTTAACGCAATTAGTGGCGTTATCTGTTAGTAGTATATCAGTTTAAAAAGTGTCAACCTTTCTAAACAACCTAAAAATCTTATAACATTTAAGTGTTTGTAGTTGTTTAAGTGCCAGTAGTTTGTATATCTAGGTCGAAAAACAGGAAAAGAACAACACAATTTTGTGCTAAAAACGGTAAAAGTACTATGAAAAAGCTTTAAATGCTTAAAACCGTTTATCGAGATAATTGTTTATCATAATCACAAGTTTTTGAGCGGCATCGATGATTCAGAGAAGGCGGAGGGGTTGTAGATTATAAACTTTCAACGTTAAATTTATGGAAATAGAACTTGAAGTACCTAAAACAATAATAATAGCATTTTAATCGAAAATGTGTCCTTAGAAGATAAATTTTATTAAAAGTTAGTTTCAAATTGATTCACGAATGACCAAAAATTATACCGAATTGCAAAGACATCATTAGAAGTGCTCAAAGAAATGAAAACCTTTTTAAGTACAACTGTAACTGGTGATGAGACGTGGTTTCAATACTATCTCGAAACCAAGCGTCAAAGTACTGAATGGTGGTTACCAGATGAAGAAAACACAAGTAGAGATGTTTATTCGACTAATATCGCACGGGTGCCCGTTAGGTATATATTTTGTCAAACGCCGCCGGACAACGTTGAGCGCACCTCGCTCGTGGTATGTTACGCCGATGGGATGTTATTCAAATGAATTTCTCTAATAATAAATCTCTTTTGAAGAACTCAAAGATCAAAACAATGCTCAGTGATTTTTAGGACGAATAATCGCAACTATATTGGAATTACCAACATACAAATTCATTTGAAGACTTCTTAAAAGTGTAAATCGTATTTTTGATGGAGGAGAATATTTCGAACAAATAAAATGCCCGTCAAGTTTTAACTATTTTTGTTCATAGGCCTTTAAGTTATTTTTAGGACAGAGGGTGTGTTATTTAGATCGAACTATATAAGTTATACATTGTTATATCTTGCTCTCTAAGTAACAAATATGCAATATTTAGAAAAGACGCATTATTCAATTTCTTCAACATTTTTATTATTTTTTTAAAATTAAAGATAGCTAATGTTTATTTGAGTCTACTACTAACGAGCGATCATTAAAATTTTCACAGTAGCTGCCCGTGTATATAAAAATTATGTCGTAGCTTTAGTCATTAAGATGTTATTTCAAACATCTGTCAGTGTCAAATATATATTTTAAAGTTTCATCAAAAGAAAAAGTAATGGCCTTTAATGATATGCATAAAGCGTTTATGGTAGAATGTTACTTCCTGACATCTCAAAAAATTGATGGTATTTGGCAGCATTCAAAAGAAAATTGCCTTGCGGAGTTTGAAGAGAGATATCCAAATACTGTTCCTAGCTATAAAACTTTCCGTGATACGCTAATGCATTGTGTAAATCTTTTTCGTCAAACAGGCAGTATTTTAAGGAAAAAAAGGAAGCGGTCCTCCTCTCAAGAGAAGTCGCGGCGTAATTGAAAATGTCAGACAAATTATTAACGAATCTCCTCAAACATCTATTCGCAACAAGTTGGGCTTTCGTATGGAACATGTCAAAAAATTTTAAAAAAGGACTTGCACATGTATCCATATAAATTAACTTCTGTACAAAATCTATTACCTACGGATTATGAAAAAAGAACACAATTTTGCCAATGGTTTATTCAAACGATGACAGACAATATTTTAAATCATACTTTTTTCACCGATGAAGCTTGGTTTTAATTGAAAGGTTATGTTAATTCGCAAAATATGCGTATGTGGTCCAGTGAAAATCCTCATTTCTACAGAGAAGTTCCTCTACATCCAGAAAAAATAGGCGTATGGGTAGGTATGAGTCGTCACCGATTAATAGGACCAATATTCTTTGAGGGCAAGATAACATCGGAGAAATATCGTAACGAAATTCTCAGTGTTTTTACTAATCAATTGACTAATGATGAACTCCAGGTCGGGTATTTTCAACACGATGGGGCTACATCTCACGTTGCACTTGAAAATATTGTTTTTGCAACAATTTTATGGCGATAGGATAATAAGTAGAAATACAGCGATTCCATATCCACCACGGTCGTGTGATTTAACAGTCATGGATTTTTTTGTGTGGCCATATATAAAGAATATTATTTATGAAACACAAATTAATAATCTACAAGAGTTAAGACATAAAATCATAGAAAAATGTGAACACATCAATAACTCACCGCAAATACTGATCAATGTTTTCAATGCTCTACGAAATAGAGTGCGATTATGCTTGGTGGAGAATGGTCAACATTTTACACATTTTTTATAATATTCTATTACTTTGTATAAAAATTATAAATATATTTAATATAAAAGCCAGCATTTCAAATAATTTTTTAACAATCATGACGTTTGAAATTATAATGACAGATCTCCTCTAATAACTTAAGTTAGGACATACTTTTTGTGTACATGGCTTACTTGAGTGAAAATTTTAATGATCACTCGTTATATCTCTTTATACTGATTAAATGTCAAACAGGCAATGCTCTCAAAAGTGCTTTTTTTCTTAAGGTAATATGAGCAATAATTTACTATCATGACTTGAGGTAGAAATAAAATTTTGATAAAATACTAAAACCGTTGAAGAGTTGCTAAATTTTTTCCACAATTTGTACCGAGAGACTATAAATGACTAAAGCAAAAAATTTAATTTGGCAAACATGAAAAATTGGCTTGCCTGGCCATTCCCTTCCTTTTATATTTATCTTTTCGGGTTAGAATAATTTATATAAATATGGATAACATATACGGTTAGAATTACTAGTAAATCAATATTAGCTGATAGTAGAAGTAAGATTGATATAAAACAATAGTTGAAACAAATTTTATGAACCTATAATACAATTATGTACAAAAAAATGCTCAAAATGTAGACCTCCTACTTGTAAGCACAACTGAACTGGTCGTGATAAATTGCTAAATGACGTGTCTTCAAAAACTTTCCTCATTATAGAAATGGCCATGCTTTTTTTTAATGGTTGGTGACAGTGTATTCTGTCAAACTTATAATTTTGATAGTTTGGTTATGTCATGTAAATGTGTGCAATAATTATAGATCGTTCCAACCTCCGTATTCAGTATGGGATTTAATAGCAACTTTTATCTCTTACTATCCTTAGTTGCTGTCATTAACGCTATCTTCACTTCCGGTTGCTATGTTGCAACTTATTGACATATGCTGTCGGCATCGACAACAGTATCTATCTGTTTATTAATATCAACTGTCAATCGTCATCGTCCTACTTTTAAAATATTTCGTTAAATTGTTAATTTGTTTATATAGTTGTACAAATTGAACACTTCTACATTTTTCAAGTGTACACAGAGTAATATGGGTATTTTTATTGATTTTTATAAACGTTATAACATAATATAAATGTAATTACAGTTTTCACTGCATTAATGGAGCCTGTAGGAAGAAAACGGCGCAAAGGAGACAAATTTAGCCGTAAAGAGAAGTGTATGATTGCAAATGTTTTCAATTATTTCAATAAATCAATGAATGTGAGTTCTGCCGTTCAAGAAGCAAGTAAAACTTTGGGTATCTCAGACCGTGCAATATATCATGTAAAACAGGAGCAACGAACTGGTTTATTATCAAGTTCAAAAAAACCTAAAAAAAGGAAAGGCATACAACTAAATGATCGACTACATACATATGATGAGAACACGCAAGCAGCTATTCGCCGTAAAGAACATGGCTTTTTTATACAGAATATGCCACCTACATTAAATACAATTCTTGCTGCTCTCAATGCTGATGATGAACTTTCTAACTTCAGTCGAACAACTTTACATAGATTGTTACACGATATGGGTTTCGAATTTAAAAAAGTAGGACGAAATATAATATAAAAAGATATAAATATAAATATAATAGGAAAAATATACGTATTTGTATGATTCCAGATCTTTTTGTTACAAAAGTGGAAACTATTATTTGTTAAAGGATCATCATCGTTTTTAATTTAATAAATTGCATAACACCTCAATATCGAAGTATGTATAGCAAGCGCCAATTAAGTTGGCGCGAGGAGGGGGTGCGCAGAAGCCATTTTTAAAAACGTCCACCCCCACTACTCAAGTAATTTTCAGAATACATTTGTCATTGACGTTTGACAGAACATAATGTCTTTGCCAGGGGATCATAAAGTGATACACGCTCAGAGGTTAGAATTATCTGACATTTGATGTAAAACCAAATACAAATCTCCCCACTACTTTTAATCCTGCGCGAACTTACCCCTCCTCGCGCCAACTTAATTGACGTTTGCTATATATTTGTTTAGAAATGTGTGTAGTATTGTTAATAAATATTGAAATACAGCTATTTTCCTTGTAGTATTCTTTCCTATAATTTTACGTGCAGCGAATTCGCTATGCACTCTGTTAAAATTTAGTTACTTTAATAAAATAATAAGTAAAATGTCATATGAATCTCAATAATTTTGCACCTTCAACGTCAAAAAACGTAAATAAAGGTTATGATTTGATCGCGTGAAATGTCAAATAATTAACCGGAAATGGTAATGTACAGCTGATTGGATGATTTGGCAACCATGAAACAAATTCCCATAAGACGTATACTGAATACGGAGATTGGAACGATCTATAGTAATTTAATTTTTTAATAAATTTTATTACAATAGTCAAAATTAAAATAAAATAATACTAAACCAGATGCTGGAAATGTTGACCTTTATTTTGAACACAAAGTTGAACTCTACGCTTCATGCTCTTAAAGCCATTTATTAGGATTTCTTGGGTTATATCAGCACAATAATTCACAATAGCATTAAGAAGCTATTGAAGAAGAATGTACGATGTCTGGTCTTGAAAATAGTATTCTTTAAATATTGAAAAATAAAATAGTCTAAAATTGTCCAATCTGAAAATCTTGGGAGGAAAATAAAAAATTCTTGTATCGAAAAATTCTCGCAAAATAGTACATTGTGTATCTAGTAGTAAAAGCAATACATTACTGGACGACAGTCGGCTTAACGCCTCGGCCAACAAGCAGTGAAGTTCGGGAATGTGCTTTTACTACGAGGTACACTTACTTTTTTGTCTGAAATTTTTATAAATGCATAACATTTTTTCATTACCATCTAATTGCCTATTAAATCGTTTCCTTGACAATCACTGTTTGTTTGTCGTTGTGAAAAAGGTCAGAGATTCATTACTTTTTCGCTTTAATACCTACTTATCGCTAAAAAAAATTTTAAATGGACAGTGATGATGTCCTGGTGTGCGGGACACCATCGGAGTTAGTAAAAGCTGCGTGTATTTATTTATTCTCTAAAATGTATATACAAAAACCACCGGTACGAGAAAGGTACCGACTTTCCCGGCTTAGGACGAAAAAAGGCTTTCCGGACTGTTTTCTGATGTTTGCTTACAACGGACTAAAATACTAGAATAGCTTATTTTGGGATCTGAAAATGCGCCGAGAAAGTAGCCAATCTTCGCCGATTTCAGAAGATAGTACATTGTGCATCTAGTAGTAAAAGCGATACATTCCCGGACGACAATGTAAATTGTTGGCCGAGGCGTTAAGGCGAGGCCAACAAGCATTGAAGTCCGGGAATGTGCTTTTACTACGAGGTACACATACTTTTTTTTTCTGAAATCGGAATCAACATTATAAATTAAAGAGTTTTGATAAATACATAACATTTTTTCATTACCAGATAATTGCTTATGAAATCGTTTCCTTGACAATCACTGTTTGCTTGTTATTGTGAAAAGGGTCAGAAATTAATTACTTATTATTTCGCTTTAATACCTACTTATCGCTAAAAAAAAATTAAATGGACAGTGATGATGTCCTGGTGTGCGGGACACCACCGGAGTTAGTAAAAGCTGCTGAAAATGTTCTCTGCGTGTATTTATTTACTCTCTAAAATGTATATAAAAAACCACCGGTACGAGAAAGCTACCGACTTTCCTGGGTTAGGACGAAAAACCTTCCCAGACTGTTTGCTGATGGTTGCTTAGGAACGAACTCAAATACTGGAATAGGCTTATTTTTGGATTTTAAATTGCGCCGAGAAAGTAGGCAATCTTGACCGATTTCAGAAAAAAGCTATTGTTTCTCGAGGTTTCTGCGCTGGTGCATTATCTTACTGGAAATATCCGTGCGTAAGATCATCATCATGAAGTTAATTAATAAACGCCTCTAATAATTCATAATTAATAAATATTTTTCAGCAGTTATGGTTTGATTAACAAATATAGGCCCAATAATTCGTCTTCTTGAAACTGTTAGCCAAATGCCTATTTTTTGTGGATGTAGCTCAGTTTCCATAAATTCATGAGGGTTTTATGCACCCTTTTAAATACCCTGAAAGATGGAACCAAGCCTTATCTGAAAACAAGCATTTGTGGAGAATGTCATTATTTATGTTATTCAAAAACCATATACAATACTGTGTTCTCGTCAGGCGCGGCTCGTGATGACGTATTTGGGAGTGCAAGTACAATGATGCGAGTGCCTCGTGTGTTTTCGGTGTTTACTAAGAAAACGTTACAGTTAGTACACGAGAATACACGAAGCACTCGCATCATTGTACTTGCACTCCCAAATACGTCATCGCGAGCCGCGCCTTGTTCTCGTAACAAAATCTACCTGTTCGAGTTCCAAAACTGCTTGAATTTTATATGGAAACAACTTTAAGTCTTTTTTTTAAATAGTATGACACGTCCTCACTGACATATGAACTTGTGATAGTTTTGCGATTGATTTTTTGGGTGAGATGTCCATTCGACGTTGAATATCAATGCAATTTGCTGTTTGTTTTCTAGGTGCTCCACCGTCAGGTTTACGCGTTATTGCCCCAAATTTAATAACGCAAGCTTGAATATGTTTTTGCAGTTGTGCGTAAGTAACTGTCAGATTAGAATACTGTTGCCATAAATCCTGTTAGCAATGATTAGTAGAATAAACCCAATCCATGTACTAATTTTTAGCCAGTTCTATAGTAACTTTGAATAATAATAGTATATTAAAAAACAAGTTTCATAAGGCACCATTTTGCCGCACGAGATCAGTTTGGAAACGAGCCGCGATAGCGGCGAGTTTTCTAAAGAGCGAGTGCGGCAAAAGGCCTTATGAAACGAGTTTTTTATACTATTTTTTCTATTTTGCATTTTTTACATTAATAAATTGGAAATATTTAATTTGGAAGTTCAGAGTTTAATTTTTATATAAAGCATGCAGTTGGTCACATTGATACTTGACAGTGTCAAATTTGAATCTTGCTATCCGCGAAGTATATTATATTACATATTATTTATTAATTTTCGTTAACATTACTTGATATTTTATTTAAAAATATAAACATGAGGGACTTGGAAACTAATATATCTTGTTGTAAATTGTATACAATATACGTTATTTGTGTAGAGTGCGAACATATACCATATCTGTCAAATGTACTTAAATTCTTAAAATGAAATGACAGCAATGATATTTATTTCTGTGTTCGAACAACGCCAACATTGAAAAATGAAAAAAAGCGTATCGAAATGAAGCTCATTTCGATACTGTTTTGGGTTTCATAATGAGTTCATTTCGAACGCAAAATAGAAAAATATTTTTTTTAAATTTATATCCTATGTTGTTTCTCTTCATGAACGTGTTTACTTTATTATATTTGGAAATATCTATGTCTCTTTTAAATTTGAGTGTGGCTTTCAGTATTGAATGGTAGATCCATAAGGTTGATGGTTTACAAATTTTCCTTTTTTTCTCCGATGTAGCACTACTTCTTCAGTTATTTCTCCCTTTTTTTCCTGTTAAACCATGCTTCAATTTCTCGCAAAACTTTTTCATATTTTTCCCGCGATACAGTAGTTATCAAATTGTCACAATATGTTTAGCGGCCTCGCTAATGTTATGTTCATAGTCTAAATCACTTTCATCGCTCATTTTCAGTTCAAAATTCACGAAAAATTGTAAACACGAACGTTATTATTACAGATTGACTGTTGTTTGTTGACTGGTTGCTAAGGTAATATACATTACTGCAAAAGCCTACCCCAGGTTTTAAAACGATCATCTGTTTAGTAAAAATGGAAAATTTACGATTGCAAAAAAATGTACGCACCATGTCCGGAAAGTGCTTTTACAGGCCTGGGACTCGTCTACGATTCGTCCTGATATACCCATTCAGTAAAATCGTACTTTCCGAAGTTGGTACGTAAATAATTATTATGTTGTACCTACCTCTAAGAGTATACTAAAATAATTTTAAAAATATAAATGTTTATAATTTGAATTTATGTATGACAACTGCCAGAATTTGAAATTTTCTAAAGCTTCGCCTGTGCATCAATCTTTGATTACTTTATTACTTAAAAAACTGCCTACTATAATGAGAAAAGTTTTTGAAGGCACCTTACATTATTTACATTTATATATTGCATCTTCAATTGCATAGGTACTGTAGTTCTTGCAAATTGTTTATGAGCTTCCAGAATATTAAAATTAATATAATAAATTATGCACCAAATCAAGTGATCTACTTGGCCATAAACCTACACATATCAAACAGCCTGGGAAAAGTTACTGTAAATAATTCATATATGTTTTATGTGTTATGTGTACTGTAGCAAAATTCTGTTGGAAATAACCATTAGTTTAGTCTGTTATTCAACTGATTTATAAATGACTTTAAAATAATGGCTTTCATATCCGTTGGTGTTAATTGTTTCTTGAAAGATGGCCCAATAATTCGTTGTCTTGACATTAGCACCTAAACGCCAATTTTAATTTACACCCAGTAAATCTAACTTTTCTCAGGTCTTTCGAGAAGATTTATAGGAAAGTTCTACAATGGATGTACTATTGCGGTCGTTAAATTTGGCATGATTTGCAAAAAGCAAAGCAACTTGCTTTTTGAATATATCCCTACCGCAAACCTAACGTTTTGTGTCACTCTTGACATTCATAATATTCTGACAATGTCATTTGCGTATCACAAAAAAGTTTAAAAAAAATAATACAAACTTCAAAAAATTGTTTTATTGTAAATAATATAACGATTAGAAAAGCAAATGTTTTAATATTTTGAAGAGCCCCCATGGTTATTTAAAAAAATTCGTAATCTTTTGGGCATAGAATCGATTAAATTTCGAATGTTGTAATTTTGGCGCAAGTGATGCCACTCGTTTTGAATTGCGTTAATTCGTTTTTGTTTTGTGGTCGAAACTCATAATTATATATTTTTCCGATCATGTATCCCCAAATATCTTCAATTGGATTTAAATCGGCGCTTCTAGCTAGCCACGGATTACATTAATATTACCTTCGTTCAGCCAATTCCTTACAATATGAGCTGTATGAATTATCTTAAAAATAAAAAGGATTATAATTATTATTGTTTAGCAACATATCAAAATGAAATTGTATAATATTACATGTTGGAAGATAAAATTATTTTGAAACCTATCTTGCACGGATGGAAGCATTACATTGTTAAGTATGTCAACATATCGTTGAGCGTGTTTAACTGGTCATCAATAATTATGCAATGCTCCTTGTCCTTGGACTCATATCTAGCCCCACACATAGACGGAAAACCTTCAACTACTATCTGTTTTCTGTATAAATTTATCCTCGAATTTCTGACCTCTTGGACGATACACTCTTAAGTTTTCCGTTGTATGTTGACTGAAATACCTTCTCGTCTGTGAACACTACACTGTCCCAAAAATTCGATGACTGATTTAAATATTGGTTGGTGAACTGACTTCTTCTTAATTTATTTTCAACACTCGTGGTTTCATTGCAGCTAAACTGTTTGAAAGACTCTTAATCGTTTTCTAGCCATCCTTACTGATGCAGAAAAAAATATTTCTTCACATGCTTTCTTCGCAGTAGTAAAAGGATGTTCATTTACATACTGAATCAAATTGTTGTCCATTTCTGGAGTTGACTTCTTTGGGGCTACAGAACCGACTTTCTTACGTAAGTCGTGTTTTGCAGCCATTTACGTTTTAAATTGAAAATAATGTTTTTGTCGCAATCAATTTCATTTGCTACGCGTTGCAATGACCACCCTTCTGCCAGTTTGCAATAGCAAAACCCTTTTCAGCGTCCGTAAGAACATGGTTTGGTATTATTTAATTGAACAGTTATTAATTAAGTAGCAGAGATTAATAAATGCAAATATTACGGTGACAGATATTGCAATGACAGTCATGACAAATTTTAAATATTGAGTAAGCCATTGGATAAAGTCATATCAATACAGCAAAAATGAACCGTGCCAAATTTACCGGCCGCGATAGTATAAAAGGTTAAAAGAACAGATTAATTGTTAAGTGGGACTTTACCTATTAGTTGGGATAGACGATGCACAGAAACATGAGATTTTGTTCAAAACTTTGATGCATATTTTCCAAAATATTGGGTGTAACAACAGTGAAACAATCAGTAGATTGACTTTAAGTTACATTGCCAGTAGTTAAAAACCGTTCGATTATTCTAACATTGTGCTGCGAAAAGTAACAATATTTAATTTGTTTCTTTGGATACATTTTGATAAATTGATTATAAGTCGAGTGCTGGGAATATACCGAATTACCATCTCCATTTTGCAAGTCACTTTGAAGGTAGAAACAAATTGTTTTACTTCTTTGACTTTGTAAAATGTTTGACAAATTTGACAAAGTAATAAGAAAAGTTTCAATCACTTGTAGTAATTCGTTGTTTTCTGGCAAATATACAAGGAATATTGTTGGCAAGTAATGCTTTTAGATGATTTTCGTAATGTGTATAAGTGGCTATATACCCTTGTAAAATAAGCCTATATGTTATACATAACCAAAAGTTGTGCTGATAAAAGTCACCGAGAAGTATCATTTGCTTACTAAATCAAAACCAGGTGGCTTGACTTTATGTTCCCTTCTAAACTCATAATAATGCAGTATTAATCCAATTATTACTACTACTTATTTAAGTGGCACATTAGTAGATATGATATATCATTCAGGGTTTCCTTGGTTTTCAAACTAATAGGATTTCATCTACATTTAAGTGGTTTGTGGAATATTTCATAGCTTAGAGCAATTAATAGATACTACTAAATCTTACATGCCAAACCGTATTTATGTTTCGCAAAAATTAAGTCAAGAACGGTGAAACTCAGCTGAGAAAGAGCAAAGCTTCATGTATCTATTTCATGTCATTATTTACCTTCTATTTCTTCCATATATGCGATTTGTTCTGGAGACGAAGCAGCTTCTCCTATAAAAAAATATAGATTATATACATAGTACATAGGTACACATTTCAGGCATTATTTTTACCTTCAAGTAATATTCCATGACTGTCTTTTCCAATAAATGTCATAGTGCCTACAAAATATAGAACGTTATAGTGAGTCTTAAAAAATAAAGGTAAAATTTTAAAAATATAATTTTTATTGAATATACATGGTGTGTATAAATTGTCGCAAAAGTTACACGTAGCGACATTCTTCGTTTGGTTCTGAATAAAAAATCTTAATGTTAAAATGTCGTATCATGCTTCGTAAATTCGTAAATGTCAAAATTTGACAGTAATGATTTTGATTGAACTCACTTTGAAATACAAACTTATTGTTCTACAACGTTGCCAAATGTGTTTTGCGTGGAAGTACGTTAATGAATAAATGTTAAAAACAAGCTTTTAATTCAAAAAGAAAACGTTTACGAAATAATACTAGTAAAAATTTTTTCTTTAAACTAAATTGCATCTATCTCTATTAACAGATATCGAAGAGCAAAGGTTAGTTACGCACTAAAAGTCTGAACTTCAAGAACCCCGTGAAAACAAACGAAGCATGATACGGCATTTTAACATTAAGATTTTTTATTCAGAACCGAACGAAAAATGTCGGTGCGTGTAGCTTTTGCGACAATTTATACACATGTTATATATATATATATATATATATATATATCTATATAGTGTAGCTTAACAGGCCATTCAGGCCCAGAGCTGTGTAATCTTTTTCCATATCTTTCGATCTTTCGCTTTTATCCTCCAGTTTACCACATATTTTTTTCTCAGGTTTTCTAGCACTGCTTCCCCCCATCTTTTTCTTGGTCTTCCTCTTTTCTTCTTATCGACCGGCTCTCTCCACGCTATTTGTTTTAGTATCCTGTCATCCGCCATCCTTTCCAAATGTCCCAGCCATCTTAGTCTCCCAGTTATTATTACTTCGTCTATTTTTGGTCCTCGATATATGCTGTATACTTCCTCGTTCGTTCTTCTTATATAACCTTCTTCCGTTAATTTTCCCCAAGGATCCTTCTCAGAATTCTTCTCTCCCATCTCATTAGCCTTTCTTTCTAATTTTTATTCATCACCCATGCCTCACAAATATACAGTAATGTAGGTCTTAAAATAGATTTATATATTCTGAATTTAGATTTTGTTGATAGGTGCTTTGACCTGATTAGGTGGTTTACCATTCCTGCCCTTTTATTAGCTTTTATTATTCTCATGCAGATTTCTTTTTCTTCTTGGCATCTGGCTGTTATTAGTGCCCCCAGGCAATTAAATTCTTCCACTCATTCCAATTCCATTCCATTCCAATTCTCATTATTTTACTTTTTTCCTGATTTATCTCTAAACCCATCTTGCGTGCCGCTGCTGTCAGCCTTTTTGTTATTTCTAACAATTCATGTTCCTTTCTTGCTATTATCGTCATGCCATCTGTATAGCAAATGACCTGATGACTTTTGTTCATCAAGTGTCCCTCTCTATTAAGGTTGCTATCTCTGACAATCTTTTCTAATGCAAGGTTGAACAGCAGCGTCGATAGGGGATCTCCTTGTCTGAGTCTAATCGTAATATCAAAGCCTTCTGATGTCCCTTCTCCGATATGGACACTGCTTAGGGTTTTTTCTAGCGTAATTTTTACTAATTGCACTATCTTCGATGGAACTCCAAATTCAATCATTATCTGTGTTATTTTTTGTCTAAAGACTGAGTCATAGGCTTTTTGGAAGTCCAAGAAAATTACACTTGCTGGGATATTGTATTCCAAGCATGAGGTTAACACTTCTTTCATTGTGAAAATCTGGTCCGTTGTTCCTCTTTCTTTCCTAAATCCAGCTTGATATTGTCCTGTCAAATCTTCCGCAATGGGTTCCAATCTCTTTTTTATTACTATCGCCAGGATTTTGTATACTGTATCCAATAGAGAGATTCCTCTATAATTATTACAGTTAGATGCGTCTCCCTTTTTTAGAATAGGTATGATTATGGAATGGGTCCATTTTTTCGGCATTTTTTCGCTTCTTCAAATATCTATTATTAACAGTAGATTTTGTTATTTAGATCTTCTCCAGCATACTTTATGTTCTCATTTGTTACTCCATTTCTTCCTGGACATTTATTGTTTTTGAGCTGCTCTATTATTTTATTTATCTCTTGTCTGGTGGCTTCCGATATTGATTTTGTATTGACCGTCCATTCTGTTTCTAATAATTCTCGTGTGCTTTCTTCTTCTTCTCCCTTATTTAACACTTGCGCGAAATATTCTTTCCACCTTGCTCTTATTTCCTCTTCCTCACCTATTAAATTACCTTCTCCATCTTTTATATACACGATCTACCTGGGTCTTTGCTTATTGTATGAATTTAATTAAGAAGCTGTATATATTTATGGCAACTACTTTGTATTTTGCAAATTATTAACAAATGAAATGAATGTGGTCTGTGCAGTCATCATTCATTCACATTAATGTAATGACAACTTCAAGCGCCTTGTTTAGCTTAAGATTTATTGATTTTAATCTGCAAGTTTTTACGTTTATTCAAGAATAAATAAAACTGAAACGGAAGCTGTGATTTTTGCAAGAAGAGTTTACCACCTTAAATATTTACAATGATACGACTTGTGTATTAAGTGATTTCTCTCCTTAATATCAATATTTAAGACACGGCTGCCGAGATTTTAAAAATTAGAAAACTATTAGGAAATTTTGAACATGGATTAGTCGATTTGGTTGATGTCACTATTCCATGATAGGTTAGGTATAGCAAGCGCCAATTAAGTTGGCGCGAGGAGGGGATGCGCAGAAGCGGTTTTTAAAAACGTCCACCCACACTACTCAAGTAATTGTCAGAATACATTTGTCATTAACGTTTGACGGAACATAATGTCTTTGCTAGGGGATCATAAAGTGATACACGCTCAGAGGTTAGAATTATCTGACATTTGATGTAAAACCAAATACAAATCTCCCCACTACTTTTAATCCTGCGCGAACTTACCCCTCCTCGCGCCAACTTAATTGGCGTTTGCTATACATATCTAGAATTTTCAGTTGATCAAAAAGGCATGAAGAAACTTACAGACCAAGATCAATTTGGTGTTAATTAACACATCTGGAAAAGATTGAGGACTGTCGACGAAACTAGGTCCGTCATTTTGATTTAGTTTGAAAAGTACAAAATATTAAATAGGTCTTCGTGTTTACACAGAAGTTTCGGGTCACTGCTGCGGACAAGATTATGGCGACAATTTTTTGGAATTTTGATTGAAGGGCATTTTTTATTGATTATTTACCACAGAGGCATATTACCACAGACTAATATCATGTAGATCTTGTACGAGCAAATAAAAGAAAAAAAGATTGAAAAATGAATCAAGGCATTTTGTTTCATCAGGGTGCTGTCCTAGCTTATCAGGCTAGGTCATCTATAGTCGAAATTTTTTAGCAAAATCTATATTCTCCGTTGTGACCCCAGAAATTATTTTTTTTCCCCTAAGCTGAAGCAACTTTTACGGGAAACACATTTCTCTGACGACGACGATAGAGTCGTTGTTGTGAATGAGTGGTTAGCAGAGCAAGGAAAAGAGCTTTCCTTCAAAACATCGAAGCCACCAAATATATTAACTTTTAGAAAATTGTCTTCAAAAATGAAATTGTTTCAGACATTCCAGTTGTTTTATTCTAAATTTAATTCAGAGCTACCCATTGCTAGATTAGGTAAGTATGATGAGATGACTGTTGGACAAAATTAATCTTATTTTATAGTTACCCCATCGCTTTTGGAAAACATGCTGGTAATGAAGCATTATTCTTAGGCCTTGAACTTTAAATAGATGTTGTTGTATAAACACGATTTCACGACACCTGTACTATCAATATTATGGTTTAATACTACTTTTTCCATTAAATAAATAATTTTCATTTCACAGTTGTTGGATCCTCCACAAAGAACCATTAAGATGTTGGGCATGTAAAAGAAAATATGAGTTTCATCGCATGTTATTATTTAAAAAATGATCTACTGATCATCACCATTAAGCCATTCTAAAGGTTGTTGGTTGATTATCACAAGCTAAACTCTTGCAGTTTAGACAATTACTATGGACCTACCGCTGGATCAATTTTTAATATTGTTCTTCATAAAAGATTTTTCGGTTTTGTTAATTATGCTATTATGCCTTTCTTGAAGGATTATTCTTCGTGTTGTTGGGGATCAAATACCAAGAGTAGTTTTTATAATTTAGTAAATGTACGGTCATTATTATGTTAGTATGGACCATGTTTCCTGGAGCAATATTGTACGGCTTCTGCGAAATAATCTAAACCATCTATTGGTTTAGGATACTTAGTTTAGGTTAATGATCCACGACAAGCCTTCTTCCAAATGATAATAAATCACGACGCGGTAGTATTCTCATGCCAACTAAATAACTCATAATATTAAAACCTACCAAATAACTACTAAATAAGATTGTTGAGGTGCAACTTTGCATACGTATTAACAAGTTGACATATCTCAATAATTTCTAAGTCTTTCGAATTGGTAATGAATTTTATATTAAATTTTTATGTTTATTATTTTATAGATCGAATAGAAATAAAAACTACATTTTTTATTTTCCTATGAGTGTGAAATATTGATTTAGATTTCATTACGTTCTATCTAAGTCAACATTTTACGCTCATCTTTATATTTCAATCAGTTCTACAGGGTGTCCAGAAACTCTCCTGATAAACGAAGACCGGAGATTCCTCTGATAATTTTAAGACAATTAAACCCAAATTCACCTAGTCCGAAAATGCTTCCTAAGGGAGCTAGAGTTCTTTGAAGATGGCGCCTTGTATTTATTTTTTTTTTAATTCCTCCAGAACGCTTCTGTTTAGAAAAACAAAAACTGGTATGCTTATTTATCCTCCAGAGATGAATCGATTCCATCAATTGCGAATTTCTAGTACCGGTCATAGGCGTCCGTTTTGGGTAGGTCAACGGTTATTTTAAAGCATAACTTTTTTGTCTTTAACTTTTAAGCATTTGTGACACTAGATTATTAAATTTTCAGGTATTCCAGTACTAAAATGTACTCTTACTTTAAGTCGGTAGGATACCGTTTTCTAGAAAAATCGATTTGTAAATTTTTCGTTTTTTCTTCATTAAAGTTCAATTTATTATGTACCTACTTATTTTTAGCGACGAAGTTGGCTTGGACTATCAAGGCATGGATGAAAATTAATTTAATAAATTAAAAACAAATTATTTATTACAATGGAACGAAACTAACAAAAAAGAACAAGTATCAAAGGTAGATTGTTACAAAAGTTGCTCGATGTGATGACCATTAGTCTCTATGCATAAGTTTACCCTTTTGCTTAGAGAACGCCGAATTCTTGCAAAAATTCCAAAGTTATTTCTAAATTCGTTGCAAGCATCTTGTATCCTTAGCCAGAGTTGTGCGCGATTTTGTATCGGAACGGACTAAACAAATGCTTTTATGTATCCCCAAACACAATAATCGCAAGGATTCAAATCTGGCGACCTTGCTGGCCAAGCAACTGGACCGCCTTTTCCAATCCAATGGTCTTCGTAGTTATTATCTAGAAAGTCTCGTACATTCCTGCTAAAGTGGGCCGGACAGCCGTCCTGTAGAAACCATAAGTTTTGCCGAATATTTAAACGCACCTCATCTAACAAATCAGGTAAAATATTTTGCAGGAAATGTAAGTAATCAGCACCATTTAAACGAGCAGGTAATTCCACAGGTCCAAGTAGATAATCGTCAACTACTCCTATCCAGACGTTTATGCTAAACCTATGCTGATGCTTAAATTCTTGAACAACGTGGGGATTGTCACCAACGTACGAATAATAATGTGCATTATGTACATTAAAAATTCCATTTTTTGAGAATGTAGCTTCGTCACCAAACAAAATGTTCCTGAAGAAATCTTCATCTTGATTTTTCTGATTTTGTAACCATCTAGCGAATTCTACGCGAGCAGGAAAATCTCCTTCTAGCAGTGCTTGCACCTTTGTAAAATGAAAAGGATATAAATTTTCTTTGTGTAAGATATTTCCTACGGAAGATTTTGAAATTGTGGGGTACATGGCAGATAGTCTTCGAACGCTAATTTCTGGATTTTCCTCAACTTCCATTAAAATAACATCTTCATGTTCTGCTGTTACATCATTATGTCTCCCTGTTTCATTATTTTTTGGGACCACTGAACTTGTTTCTCTTAATCGTTGATGAAGAGCTGTAAATGTTGTGAGTGGGATGCTGACGATTGGGAAATTTTTCAGCGTATCTACGTTGCGCCGCTGGAGCGTTACACCTCATTTCGCCATAAATTAAATGCATATCGGCGTATTCCCCATTAGTAAAAACCATTTTTTTTTAAATTGAAATCGTTGTGTTTGAATAACACAAAGTAAAAAATGAAAAAATAAACTTCGCGAACTGACAACAATTTGACAATGAAAAACGTAGGTTTTACTTCTGTTGGCAGTTCAGAGCTAACTATTGCAAAAATAAAAAATTGAACTTTAATGAAGAAAAAACGAAAAATTTACAAATCGATTTTTCTAGAAAACGGTGTATCCTACCGACTTAAATAAAGTAAGAGTACATTTTAGTACTGGAATACCTGAAAATTTAATAATCTAGTGTCACAAATGCTTAAAAGTTAAAGACAAAAAAGTTATGCCTTAAAATAACCGTTGACCTACCCAAAACGGACGCCTATGACCGGTACCAGAAATTCGCAATTGATGGAATCGATTCATCTCTGGAGGATAAATAAGCATACCAGTTTTTGTTTTTCTAAATAGAAGCGTTCTGGAGGAATTAAAAAAAAAATACAAGGCGCCATCTTCAAAGATCTCTAGCTCCCTTAGAAAGCATTTTCGGACTAGGTGAATTTGGGTTTAATTGTCTTAAAATTATCTGAGGAAACTCCGGTCTACGTTTGTCAGGAGAGTTTCTGGACACCCTGTATAGTTTTTTTTTTGCATATAAGAGAGGTAAGCATTGGTTTTCTCAGTGAATCCTCTCAGCACGCGGGGTGGTATTCTATTTGTACATACATAAAAATAAGGAAGTTTTTAAAATTAGATATAATTAAATCTTTTTATTACCACTTTCAAAAGCTTCTTCTTCTAACTCAGGAGATTCATCTAACGTTTTTTCCAAGTATTCTATGACTTCAGAGCCGGCACCTAAAAAATTTGACTAAAGTTAGTTTTTAAAATATTAACCTGAGACCTCCTGACCTGCTTCTAATCCTTCAGGAATTGTTTGTTCAGTTGTGATTCCCTCTGTCCAATCTCCAGCAGAGGTCTGTCCTGGTTCACTTTCTGAAGGTATCGACTTTATTACAGAATCCATTATACTATCAGCTACTTCAGTTGACGAAATATAATAATCTGTTTCAGGCGAAGCTCTAAAATATTTATACAACACGTTGTTAATTTAGTAACTTATTTATAGTCGTCTCGCTAGGTAAAGGTATAAGTTAATATGATATATTTTAAACATACTCATCACCATCAATTGACATTAATTGAGCGTAAAAGTCCTGCCAACGTTTCTGCGGCATAGCTTCCGTTACGGTATCCTCATATTGCACTTCTTCTAATTCTATTGTCTCTTCCTCTTCTTGGAACCTATCTTCATTTTCCTCGTAAAGCTGTCTTCCTTCCTCCAGTAGTCTCCTCATCACTCTTCGTGTGTAGTATCCTTTATAAGCCGCCTTTATTAAAGTAGCTGCTCTATTTGCCTCCTCGTACGTTACTCCTGTTTTTCTATATAGATAGATGGCACTTCTAGCCGCAACCCTCCAATCTATCATACCTGATAGCATTTGATGTTCCCTCTGATGCCTCTCTTTAAAAGCTCTAAACGCTCTTTGAATTATTGCTGCAGCTTCTGATTCACTTTCAATATACTCGCCATATTGGTCCAGAATGTTCGAAACCATATCCTGTTCTTCTTCTGTTTCAGTTTCTTCCTCAAATTCTAAAGAGCAAAATAGTAAGAAAATAAAAAAGTTATTGGATTTTTAGGAATTGTATTTTTTATTTCAAGACGATTTCTACAACTTATTATGTAAGAATACGCGACTACAAAATTATAGTTTACCTGCTTGTCCAGATTCCTTTTTAGATGCTAAGTATTGCTTAAAGGCGCATTGAATAATTGTTGCCATTCTATCTGCATCCTCTCTTGACAAACCTGTATTCAATAGTAACTCAACTGTTGTAGCTCCGATACGTATTATGCTGTCTACTAAGCGCGCAGCAACTGAAAGAAACTCATAAATTTCGCAAAAACACTATTATTTATTTATTAGTTATGTTGTTTACCTCGAGCATTTTCTCTTGTAATCATTAAAGCATCTAAATAATCCGCTATGAATGTGTAAATATGTTCTGGTTGGGTACGGATTACCTTAAAAAATGAATTTTCTCAATGGAAGGGGACTTGCTTTGTTAACGATATTAGCTTACTTCCCTGGAAATGTCGCTCATTAATTCCCTTAATCCGTCAGGGATAACGTATATGAATTTTGCACATCGTTTATGAAGCATAACATCCATTGTGAAGAATTAGATCCTTTGCGTAATTCGATTTATTAAACTTTGGTATTCTTAATTGAATGTAATTTTTTGAGTTGTAGACATTTAAATAAATGACAGTGACATAGGTCTGCCTACTTTGCTCATTTGATATGCACGCGAAAGCCATAAATTATGTATTTCGGAAGAAAATTGTGGCAGCTTTTATGACTTGGCGGAAGAGCGACTTTTCAGGAAATACTTATTTTAGGGTAAAAAATATTTTGTTTTTCAGTCTAATTCATTCTATACACTTAGACCAGCGACTTTCCAATTTTTTTAAGCTATTAAAAAATAATCCTTCGGAAGCTCGTCAAAATAGGCAGTTGCATCGAATCTCTTTCCACCATGCCATTTTTTCAAGTTTGTTTTTGAATAAATTCCTTCATTTTTATTTATTTACGCATCGAAATGTGTCAGCACATCGGTATAATATTGGCCAGTTATTGTACTTCCCTTCAGTAAATAGTCAATTTGGATTCTTAAACAAATCATGTCTATTATCTTATAGATCTTTGCCTTATTTGGAACATGTTCATCAGGAGAAGTGCATTGTTTTTGTTTCTGAAGTATTGTGATGCATCCAGTGTTCATCTACAGTTGACTTTATTTGAATTTAGCCATACAGTAACTTGAAATTGTAATACGAATTTGCATTTGGTCAACAGTAAGCAAACGCGGCATCCATCTTACGCTGAGTTTTTTTCATATTTAATTGTGGATGCAAAATACTGTGTACCTGTCCGGATAAGAAGTTTACAGTATTAGCTATCTCAGACGCCTTTATTCGGCAGTCGCTCTTTATAATGGTATAGACTTCATACCTTCAATCTTTTCTGGAGAAGTTACTGTAAATGATGGTTCTAGACGTTTAGCATCTTCCATACTCATATAACCATTTCGGAAAGCAACATACCAGTTATAAATCATTCCACAGAAAAAAAGTAGATTCATTATATTATATAACTTTTCTTTTCTACTATTTGTAATATAGACGGGATTGTCGACAAAAAATCAGTTCCGAGTGGAAACCGTTATTACCGAATATTATCTTGAAGCGTTTGGTAAGTTCCTGAATATCGAGAATCAGGTAATTGCTGCACGATAAACTTCTCATTTCGTCAATCATCACCAGAAAACGGACGCAATTTCCATAAAACGCAATCGGCAATTGGAATTGTGTGTAACGTCGCTCAGTACATCCTGGCGTAATTCAATGAAGTATTTGTTTGACTTACTCGGACACCTGGTCTCGCCGCGATAACAATGGACAAGCCAGCTATTGTATTCGGAGAATATAGTGTTTTTTAAAGCGTTTTCATGAGCGTAGATAGAAGCGGGGTTTTTATAATGTATTTTATTTATTAGTTTATATTTCGTAAGATAAGTAAAGTGCTGTGAGTAAGTTTCTTGTTTTCATAGTTTTAACTGTTAATTACAACGTAATTTTTGTGATAGATCCTGTTTAATATCGTTTGATTGAATCTATTTCTACCAATTATTTCGACGTAAGAGTGTGCATTGAATTTCGTTCAGGTTCAATAACTTACGCACACATTTTCAGTTTTCATTTATTTAGATCTAGAGCATTGTTTAAGTTACTTTTTCAGACATGTTATGGAAGAATGTCGAGAACGGCATTGTAAAACAATGGCGAGTTGGATTGACGGTCATACTGATTGTATGTCCATTGTCAGTGATTCCGAAATTTATTACAAAATCCGTAAAATATCGTCAAAAATTCGTCACTTAGGATCGCAACACATCTGAACTCTGTAAAACTTTTATGGCGGCTAATATTCCATTAAATAAACTTAGCAATCCCACTTTAAAAATATTTCTGAAAAAATACACTGGTCGAAATGTTCCTGATGAATCAACTTTACGCAAATATTATGTTTCTAGGTGCTATACGAGAACAGTAGAACGCATTAGAAGCCATCTTTTAAATCAATACCTACATATGGATAAGCGCCGACGAAACGGTGGATATGTTAGGACGCTGTGTGGTAAATGTTGTAGCTGGTGTACTACATCCAACTCTTCCCTATAACTCATATGTAATAGCAACAAGTGTTATAAATAGAGTTGATGCGGAAACAGTTGCTGAAACCATTAAGGAGAATATGCAAAAAATGCTTCATTCGGACGCCACGTACAAAGAAAAAATACTTTTATTTGTCAGTGATAGTGCTGCGTAAATGTTAAAAACAGGCAGACTATTGAAGAAAACATATCCCAATATGCTGCATATTACTTGTGTAGCACATGCTCTCCACAGAATCTGTGAATATATCAGAGACACTTTTCCGGAAGTTGATAGACTTGAATCAGCTTTTAAAAAAGTTTTCAGAAAAGCGCCATTGAGAGTAGCTCTTTTCAGGGAAAAATTTCCATCTCTGTCACTACCTCCCACTCCAGTAATAACTAGATGGGGAACATGGCTGGAAGCTACTAGTTATTATGCTGAGAATTTCGATAGTCTAAAACATTTCGTAACACTGCTAAAGGAGGATGCTAGAAGTATTGGTGAGTGCAAGGAGCTCACACAAATCCCAAATTTAAAAAATCAGTTGTACTTTCTTCACGAACACTTTGGAAAATTGCCAAAACTAATCACTTATTTTGAAAATCGAAATCTCAAATTAATTGACGGATTAACCACATTAGATGTGGCTGTTAATAATTTGAAAAGTATTCCAAGTGACTTCGGATGTGGCCTTCGGCAAAAGTTTGAAGCAATTCTTAATAGAAATCCAGATTTAATTACATTGCAGCAATTATGTATGGAGACAATTCCACAAAATCTAACGGCTAAATATGAAGAAATAAAAGAATATTTCCAGTATGCACCTATAACCAGTTGCGATGTAGAAAGGACGTTTTCTATTTATAAGGATGTACTTAATTCAAAGAGA